>OX387715.1:66592736-67192736 GCA_947577245.1 Andrena bucephala | reverse complement strand
CGCCGCGGCTCGC
The DNA here is from genome assembly GCA_947577245.1 of Andrena bucephala. Taxonomy (NCBI): domain Eukaryota; kingdom Metazoa; phylum Arthropoda; class Insecta; order Hymenoptera; family Andrenidae; genus Andrena; species Andrena bucephala. The sequence goes on along the minus strand of OX387715.1, from coordinate 67,192,723 downwards.
CTGTAAATAACTCGCCCCGCGCGTTTAGAAGTTCATCGGCAGACGTCTGCCCTTAATTACTCCACGCTTCCCATTGAACGAAAGATTTTTGTTCCGCAGACGCGCGCACAGAGAGCCCCGGTGTTTTATCGCGGTTCGCCGCGCGGGGAATATGGAACCAAACGCGGGCTTCAAAGTGCACCGATGCACCGCGTCGCCGGAGAATTTCCACAGAAACAGAATGCTCGCGTCGGTGTGCATGTGCACGCGCGCGAGAACGTATCGCGCGAGCATCCGATACTGAAGAATGCTCGCCGGCAACCGCGACGTTTCGCTCAACCGTTCTCTGTTCGAGCGCGGAAACACGAATTCCTCCCTTTGACCGTCCGACGAACGCGATACCTCTATCTTACGGAAGAGCACGGTTCTGGGTGAAATGAATTTTTCAAATTCATCACTGTCGTACCTGCCGACCCTTCTTTTTATCAAATTGAAAGCTCTCTCGTCATTGGGCATACCCTGGTGTGTGCATACGAGACGGCTGGAACCTTTTCATCGAAAGGTTCTCGGACGGAAAGCTGGAAAATCGCGGTCGGGGAAAATAACGGCTACGCGGCGCGAAGAGGAGGCGAAGTAAGTTCGAGATGACAGAGTGGGGTCAGAGGATAACTCGGGTCTCGACCGGAGCTGCTTTTGACACGAATACGTTTATGCGATCGCTTGGCCTCTCGTTTCTCGCGCTAAGGCTCCGTCCACACCGACGCGGCGCCGCTTATCACCGATTTTCTCACGGCGCGACGTCGCCGCTCCAAGCTTCCTCGCGCGTAAATCAGGGAGAAAGATTTTCACTCGCTGCCGTTCCAAAGAGATCCCCGTTCGCCGGATCGCAGAATTTCCTCCCTCCCTCTCGGTTACGCTCGCCCGGGTACGACTGAATCTATAATGCTTTTGACATCGAGCTCCAGCCGTTTGGTATAATCGTGTCGCTTCGCTGAAATACGGAAAAGGGAGGAGGGCGAGATGAGCGGTGAGGGGGGGGGGGAGGGGGGGGGGCAGGGGAAGAGAGAAAGGGGTGGCTCGCCGGCGACAGATCTCGGTTTTTAACTGATTTGCATCCGTAAACGCGGCATCGCGAGCACTAGTGCGCGCGGAGCGCCGCGCGAACCTATTAGCGCGTGAAATGGAGCGACGCTGAAAGAAACGAATTCTGTCCTCATCGAGGACGCCTGTAATCCGCGTAATCGCGGGCACGCTTCAAAGCATACGGCTTAATCCGCGTCGCTGGAATTCCCCCGATTGCCAACGTGCAATTAAGCGGGAAGAAGCGTCAATTACTCGCATCGCCGGCGCCGCGAACGCGCGCCCTTTGTATCCCATCCCTCCGCGATTCCCTTGCACAGGTCAAGCTTCTTTATTAACCGATTTCCCAGCGATCCGCCAATTTGCAATGCTGCGATGATGAATGCTGCGCGGTGGAAATATTGCGCCGCGAGCCGAGGGCGGGGGGGGGTGGGGGGTGGGGGTGGGGGGAGACAGCGATAACAAGGGACACTGATACGGCTACAATATCAGCGTACGTAGATTACAAAAGTCGGGAAAGCAAGAAATACGAAATAAATGTGAAGGGCGGAGCCCATTGTAATTTCGACGGGGTGAGCCGAGGTGTATGAAAAGCGCGACGTACTGAATCCCGCGGCGTAATTGCGACGAAAGTATATACGTATCGGAATAAATTAAAGGTAACGTTCCGTGATTCTGTGACGCAGGCCCCGTCCGCAAAAGGAAGCGGATGGGAATGGGCGCGGGGCGCAAGGCCGTGCTCTGTCGCTTCGGGAATGGGTTTCGGTCGACGTTGGTTTTTCGGTGCGGTGGCGACCACCGATCACGGCTTCCGGTGACACGATGACGGGCATAACTGCCGGGCGATGCGACGCGTTAAATGCGAAGGACAATTAAATGGCCCCTCCTTCGCTGCCACCCGCTTGGTAACTTATCCCCGAAGTTTCCGAACTTGCTCGCGCAAACAACTTTAATTAAATATCTGCCAGCGATGCGTGCGCGTGTGCGCGGCCCGGCCCGACCCGGCCCGGCCCGGCCGCGAAAGGGAAAGGGCAGAGGATCGGCGAAGGAGGAGGACAGACGGGAAGAGGAAAAGCGTAACCGGTCGGCCAGCGAACGAGTCGAAATGATTAAGACCGAGTAAGCGGGAAAGTGTGGGAAGGGAGACGGAAGCGGGAGGAGGAAAGAGAATTGAAATCATGGATTGATTGTCCCTTTGCGGGTTTCGAAATCGGACCCGATCGAGTGTATAGACCCACAAATGAAAATGAATAATGGGCAGAGTGGATGGATAATCATACCGCGCGCCGTGGGCACGCATCGGGCCACCCCGACCGACGTTTTCTAATTGTGCCCATCATCGCCGCAGGCATGTCGCGGTTACAGTTAATTATAATGAATCGCGAATCGCGCGCCACGGTAAATATGACGGGTATCACTTTTGTTACGTGCCATCGGATTACGCTGACATGCCTGCAGCGGAGACGCGCCGATATCCAGGGCGGATTTCAATCGAACCTTTTGCGAACCTTGTATATCTTTCTTCGACAGAGTAATGCACGGAATTACAAGCATTCTGTTTTGCGTGTATTTCCCACGGGGTGCCGTGCCACGCGGATCGCGCGGTGTCGTTAAATGTTAACGGGATTAAAATCTTAAGCGAGGAAGAAAGTTCGTTTTAAACCAATAATCCACTGTTCCCAGACGAGCCGCTAGAAACGCCGGATCTCCCGTTTGGTAGATTTATCAATGTTTGAAGGGGCAGGTTCGATTCGAGGGGAGTGTTGATACCAAAGGGAGTATCGACTTTGACCGTCCAACGGCTCCTCACCTTTGGCTGGCGCGATCCTTTTAATCTGTCGGCGCGGGGTTGCTCTGCCTCCCAGGGGTTTTCGGATAGCAATGGAGGGAAGAAGAAGTAGAAGAAGAAAAAAAAGAGAGAATGAGAAAGATCGGTGGAGAATCGCGGCCGTGGAGTACGCGGAACGCATTACACGATCATCGCGTACGGAAAGCCCAGATCAATTACATAATGGCGCGACTGAAACGGATGCTCTTCAACCACCGCCCCGAGCCCCCTTTAGCCCCTCCGCGCCCCATCCCCCTGCCCACCCCCCCACGCCGGGGAGAGAATCCCCGCGCTCCTGGCAGAGCCCCTTTCGCAAAGTGACTATAGAACAAAGGGTTGAGCCTCTTCTCTGCGGGCGCAGTAATTATTATGCTCTTTGACGATCCCTCTGTCTGTCAACGGTAACGCCACGGAATCGATACTTCTAAAACTTTAATCGTTTCACGTATGAGTGACATGCTTTCGCGTTAAGCCGCATGTAAAAATATTCCGACGATCCTCGAGGGCTGAAAGGACGCGTGGGGGCGGACGCTTAAGGCGTTCGCGGGGACGATGTCTTCGCTCCAATCAGCGAGTTCGGTGGAAAAATATACGATCAACGCAACTTTCTAATGACCGAAGGAAGCTGTAAATACGCAGCAAACTGTTCAAGTGAACACGGCACGGACATCGTTGCGAGTTGAGCCTGTTAAACTACTGTTGCAAGCGAACAGAGCCGCTGCATCGTATTCTGTGCATCCTCGTCTGAGAATCTTAATCTTTGCGAGCCTTCAGCCGACCGTGCACCGCGTATCGTAGGGAGCTAAGCATCGGTAAACAGAGAGGCGAAAGATAAGTACGGAAATTGTTTGACTTCGTAGACAGGCGCCGGATAACGGGGGATGTGGAATGTAAACGTGCGATCGCGGTGTTGCCGTGGGTTAGATACTTGCTTGGAACAGGCGGTGAAAAATGATAGGGTGCGATCGAGCGGGGCGTCGGTAGGATCTCATTATCCGCGAGGAAAGACGAGATCTTCGCGGCGGAACTTCTTTCTCGGCTGGCAAGGAGGCCTGGACCCCTCCCCTTCTGCCCGCGATACAGAAACGCTTTCCTCGTTAGTCTTAATTTTCACGCGGGCCGACATAGACGACACTTCATACCGCGGACGACAGTACATCCGTAGAGGCGTTAATGACACCGTGGGCATATCCACGCGGTGAATAAGATTCGTAATAACGAGTGGCGCGCCTTGTTTGCCAACCGGGACCCCCTTAATTTTCCTGCCTAATGTTCGGATTAATTTTCCGTTCGTCTTTTTCGCGCTCGCCCTCCCACCCGCGGCGCGTATATTTACTTTAGCGAGATGGAACAATGAATGTAGGCCGTTGTCGTGTCTGGGAAAATGAAGTTTCCTCTCGCGCTGGGGCGAGATATGCGAGTACAATGTGCAGTGTGCGTCGCGCGGCGAGCAACGACTCTGTGCGGCTCTCTTTCGCGAGGGAAATCGTTAGCTTCAGAGGGATTCGATCGTTCTTTCTATGAATTTAAATGCCACAAATGCCACTCATTTGATAGGGGAGACCGGGGCTGGTTGTCTCAAGGTGTAGGTTGACTAATTGTTAATAACTTTGCACCGACATATGCTCTACTGCAGAAACATTTACTGTAAAAAAAAAGTCACTTCTACTATGCCATGCATTTATGTCCGATCCCGCGATCGCATGTTTTTTTAACAGTTATCAGCGTTTGTCGAAAAATTGACTATGTAAGTAAATATTTTTTCTTAAAGATTTTATTTTTTCACGTTCTATATAGGTACAATAGAATAAATGTTAAGGGACTATTTTAAAGTTTGTTTATTAGACGATCTATTGACACAGTATTTTTGTTTATACATAAATAATTGAAGGTTATATAGGTTATTGAAGTCAAAGTGATCGGTCGGGGCTGGTTGACTAATAAGGTTTAAATTGTTATTTTGTTATTCATAAAGCGATTTTTATTTTTTTTGTTAAAAGGGTCTAGCCCCAGCACCAATATTAGTATTTATATGTACCAAATAATGCCCTTTGCCTAAAAAAACACTGATAGAAATTTCAGATCTGTATCCCCTTTCGTAGGGTGGTATGGGGATAACAACCCTAAACTTTACACTATGTTATAAATACATTATAATTAATGTCTAAATTGAAAAAATTTTCAGCTTATTATTAAAATATGAAAGAAAGAAATTAATATTTTATAATGAAACAACGCTTGTGACATTGTGTTATTTTATTACCACTGAGATAAGTTACTAATAACATTTTCTTAACTGATTGTACCCACATATTGTCAACCTACCCCATACTGTAAGTCAACCAACCCCGATCATGGGGCTGGTTCACCAGCATGGAAGGTGTTAGAAAAACATTAAAATACCTTAATTGTTGCCACTTTGAGTCTAATAATAATTTAATCTAATAATAATTTAATCAGATAGCCAAATGTATGTCTTATCAAATATATTAACCGGTTTAATGATATTTCGCCCACATAATTTATTGAAAATCAAAAACTGAATAACTGGCCTACCAGCCCCGGTCTCCCCTACTTATGAAGTCGTTTAACTTTCACCTTTGGTCGGTGCCAGTTAATCCCTGATAACTAATTGAAATTGATCCAGCATCATGTTTTTATCCAGAATGGAGCACGACGAGGAATCCTATTTCGGTGTATATGTAGGGGAGAGTCGTGCAATACCGACCGCTCTAAGTTTTTTTGTTATATCTTGGGGTAGAGTCGATAAAGATCAGTAATTCAAAAACGTGTTTGTAGTATAGATGGAACTTAGTAAGAGGAGGGAAATTATTTTTGTGAAATTTAATAATAAGAATTGATAATTCGCAAAAGTAAAAAAAGTTGTAATTTCTAGGAAACGAAAAATTGTCGTCCAGTACCGACCAACTATTAAATTAGTAGAATTTTAGGTCTAAATGATTAACAATGCTAATAAAAAGACATTTAATTAGTACAATACAAGTTTTTTTCAAATCTGATTTGTACAAACTCGCAAGTAAAATAATTAATATTTAATAACCGTCACATTCGGTATACTGCACCCAAGCTTTGTCAAATGATTCCTTGCAAACAGAGATGGGCAAAATTTTTATTTAAATAAAATTTCGAATAACGAATAAAAAAATTAACTTTATTAGTCGAATAAAAAAATTAACTTTGTTCGTCGAATAAATTCTCATCGAATAAAAAATTTAACTTTATTCTTTGAATAATCTAAAGTTGAAGTAACTTTTATTTGGTCCTTATTTACATAATTTTTTATTTAGTTAATGCCCAACTCTGCTTGCAAATAACACACTGGATAATTTCTTCATTAAATCCTAGTTTCCTGTTTGTTAGCTTGTCATACCTATCCTTATTTACTTTATTTTTCTGCGGGAAAAGGTAGAAAGAAAGCTAAATGAACATTATGTACAAAAAAATATTGCAAAACTAGGACGTTTTATTAAACTTAATAGACTAGAAATAGTATACATAATAGAACAAAATCATTTACTTACACGAGAAACAAAAGATCAGCTCCAAAAAATAACTTTTAACCCACTAAATATCAACGTATATGTTTAATGCCTCGGAACGTCGAGAGCAATGGAGTAAACAATATTGTTTGCGATTATTGAATTGTGATTTTCATTGGTTAATTCAAATAAAGTGCTAATATCTGGTCGAAGAAGCGGGAATTATCTTTGGTCGGCACTGCACGACTCTCCCCTATGAATGAATTTTTCGAGGCACGCTAAATTGAACAATACCGCGATCCATCTGAGAAAGGAATTCGTGGTCGCGGTTCGCGGAATATTGGAAACCGTGTGTATTATAAAATCGTAGATCTTTGATCGGAACGCGCGTAAGGGCCTGAGGAAGAGGAAGAATCGAACGGAATGTCTGACTTTCGAAACGCGCTTCCGAAAGGAGATATCGCGTATCACTGCACACATATGTATAGTATGTACAAAGTCATATAGCAGAGATGCTGCTCTTGGCCCGAGCAAAATCTCAGCCCGCAGGAATGACAATAGACTGTCAGATAATGAATCCCCACTGTCACCCCCCTTTGCCATCCCACGTCCTAAAACCCACCCTCTGTGGTGTTCTCTCTTTCCCTCGTCATCCCCTTCCATCCCCGCGCCGCCTCTCTCTCACCAGCGACAGCTTCGAAACCGGCAACTTTTAGCCCAGGGAGAACAAACTTTTTCGCGGCATCGATGGGTAAGGGAAATTAGTCTGATCATACAGACAGCGCAACATGCGCGCTGCGCTATTAATTATCTATTAACGGTGGAGACAAAAACGGTAGATAACTTGATGGGGAATGAAAGTTAATTTTAGATCGATGTATCCGCACAGAAATAAATGAAACGTTCTTTTAAATCGTTTAAATTACGTAACACAATTTTTATGATACTTGAACAACTCCTATTCTCTGATTCCCAGTTTTTAATTGGAAGAGAAACCCTCGTTTTATTTCGGCGCAATTTTTTTCATACATAGGGGAGAATTAACAATTGTTATTTTTATAGGCTCGTGTGTTGTATTTTTACGATTGAATAAAAATCGTTAGTACATGTTTCTGTGGAAATCGATGAGCGATAAAAGGAAGGGAATGACTTTTACCTGGGTTTCAGTTGTATCTCTCGCTAACCGTGTCCCTTGTACTTTCCACCCTCGGCTCTTGTAGCAAACAGGACTATGACCGAGTAGGCGAGGCGTCCACTTAGCGCTAATGCCCCTTTTATTGGTCAAGATTTCAGTCAAAAGCTGAATAGATGCCCGCCTGGGTCGTTCTTCCACATCAGTTTCCTCGAAAAGTTCAACGAGAGTATCGATCATACCCGCTTGCAAATATTGCATTTCTCCTCCGAGGATTAGTCTGGAATCAATCCATCCAAGCACATGTAATTTCCCGCTATTTGCACGGAAAATATGAGAAGGATAATTCGATGTCACTTACTACTTAACTACTCTCGCAGACCTCCGCTTTACATTTACACCGAGGAGCACTATGGAGCCCTTTTTTCCTTTAAATAAAAATATTCCACCGATTATCAGTGATTTCTTGCTGGGTTTTATACTCATTATATTATCAATAATTCATTATCGTTCACGCGTTACACGTTGGGAAAAAGGATTATTCGTTTATCCGCTTAGAGTTAAGCCGACGACGTTTTTCAATCGAAAGTATAATGCGTATTTAAGTTTACTATGGGTACATGCAAATCCTCTTTCTCTCTCTCTCTTTTTCTATCTTTTTTTAATATGGACTCGGAAACGAATGGAGTAAAGCCGGAAAAAAGAATTGGAACGTGAGGTGTAACATATCGAACTGAATGTTGAAGCCGACGAGAGGGCGAGTCGAAAAAAAAATTCCGCCTGGAATAACTCGAGGCAGAAAAAGCGAACAAAAAATTTCCATAAAAATGCAGCCGCACGTATAATCCGGATGAAGCTTAGCATCGCGGGAAATGGTATGTCACGGATGGAAATGGCTGGAAAAGCACAGAATTGGTACATATTAGATGATAGGAATCGAAGGATGTAAAGACGCTTATCTACATTGTTACGTTGTTATTTCATGCCCGTTTCCCATAATATTAGGAAATTGTAGACGGTTAAGGAAGCTTGATTGTTAAACTTGATCGATAAACGAAAATCGAACGGTAGGTGGTGCGATAGTTGAGCTGCCTGAAAGAATTGACGAATTTTTCAGTACTACACGTTCTCTTAGCTCACGAAACACATCGGAAATGGGAGATTTTGTGAAAATATATTTATTCTGTTACTTATTTTGATACATTCATGATAGTTTGTATATAAATACGGCTTACATTTAGGACCTGAAATTTTGCTTTTCGTAATGTATAGAGTTTAAAGTGTCTGTATCAGTCTCGTAGAAGGAAAAGTTTGATCATCTTTCAATGTTTAGCTTCTACAAGTGTTCATACGCGGCGAGACACCACTATTTCTAAAATATATAACAGATTCTTGAAAATATATGTAATCTCACTAATTAATCCAACAGAATATTCAAGGTAATTATTAACGTCAACCAATATACTGTAGAATATATTTATTACAAAATATTTCAGTAAATATGTGTCTTCACTGACGTATGTTCGCAGAAAATTTGGAAGATAACAGTGTACTATATACACGTCGTAGAGTTCTTGGAAGTAGTTTCGTAGAAATTTCATGTCTGACCTTTACTGCAGACATTTATCGTTACAAATTCTATGATTATTGTACAATAGAGTACGAATGGAGAGAAGTGGTATCTTCGTATGCTGCGTGAAGACGTAACGAGATTCAAGTTGTAAATGAAAATGCACTGTATAGAAAAATATGAATATGACCTTAATATCGAACGAACCTCTACGTGTGTCTAAAAACGGTTTTCTTAAAGAAAAAAAAAAAGTTCTACGCATAGAATGCGTGCTACAGTGCCAGAAGACCTGAATGTATACTAATTACATATTAAACTGTTAACTTATTAATCGAATAATCATCAGTAGTAAATTAAGCTTTGTAGATCACAATGGTTTAAATTCACGTCCAACAAAAATTGTTTCGTAGTTTAGGCATTTTCACTAGCGGGCCTCTTCTTGTTCTAGAAAGTAAATATTTTTCATCCGTTATTATTTACTATTGTACACGAAACATCATTTTATGCTCAATTTAGCTTCAATGATAATCTTACAGTTTGTTTAGATGGTTTAACATCTGCACTAGAAGTTCGTGTTTTGGACCTTTCTTGTTCTAATTGTGCATGTAGGGACGCTACCTCTAATGTTAATTCATCCCGTATTTCTTGTAATTTCGCTACTTCAGCTAATACTGACGCTTTATCCTTCACTATAAAACAGAAATTACACAGTCAATTATAGTTACGACGGTACCAAAACTATTATCAACGAAGCAACATTAACTTACTTTCTCCGTGAGATAATATTTGATATAGCTTTTTATTTCTTTCTTTAACTTGCGTCAATTCTTCCTTCATGTTATCAACTTGTGTTCTTAAATCGCTAATAACTTCATCACGTTTTTCCACTGCCACCCTTAACTGAGCAGTCGTGATGTCGTCGTCGATTTTGTTCAGTCTTGCTTTCAACATATCCTTCTCCTTCCCCTTTGTAATTTCGTCCTTCGTTTCCTTTTCAACTCTGTTGAAGAATTCTGTATCCGACTCTGTAAAAGCATCAACTAATTATCGCCTTATTTTTCTTTATACAAGTTGACCGTGCAGTTGTTTCGCCCATAAAAGTTAATATTACCTTTTGGTTTAACGTCCTCGGGTTCGGGAGGTGGAACCGTATTATTCGGAACTGCATTCGATCCCAAACTGTTGAACTCCTCCAACGACATAGTAGCCTTTTTTGATTTTTTCCCAGGTTTCTTACTAGGCTCCTGTTCTTTGTCTGACTTTGCTGTGACTACTAGCTGCTCTTCGTAAGCCAGCTTTGACAGCATGATGGCTTGATGCAGCTCTTGCTCAAAGGTTTCCTCGACAGCCTTAAGGAAATCACAATTGGACGTGATAACACACAACACTTATAAATATGTCACTACTGAAACAAAATCTTAGATTTAACAACCTAAGTCTAACGCTGAGCTATAATTGTCACGCATATTAGTCAAGCCTGTGCTGCCCTTGTCATAGACGATGCATTGGGAACCAGTGCACAAGTATCCGACGTAATTATTGCAATCAGATTAAGCTCTAACAAAATGGTTTTCAAAGCCACTGGCAAGTAAACTCGATTAAACCAAAAACAATTTATACATTACCATTATGTCCTTCTGTTTCCACTGTTCCCATTGCTGATTTTCAGAATTATTGCCAGCTTTTTTCTTTTTCTGCGATAAAAAGAATTTAGAATTTAAATGTGTAACAGCTTGCAGACAAAAGCCGTTTTCAAAAAAATACTTTTATACTTTTATTACACGCTTTCCGGATGAATATTGAAATTTAGAAATCTAACGAAATTTGTTTTTTAGAAGTCAAAAACATTAGACACTCAACGCGTCCGCGTAGAATCAAGACTGGCAATTTGAAATACGTGAACTTTCCCGCCGAAGATTCCGCGAGTACCGGCTGACGTTACCGGCTAATCGAAAACAAGGGAAAAAAAGGCCAACAAAGGCGACCACGCATTATACCTTATTTTGTTTCTTCTTGTCATCCTTCTTCGGCTGTTGCTGCTGCTTCGTTTTCTCGTTTTTAGCTTTTTGACTTGCCTTGCCAGTGGTAACGGTCTTCTGGGTCTTCTTCGGCTTACAATCATCGTCGTCGATGCTGAGCACCGCGAACCTCGACGGCACAGCGGTCGCCATTTCTGTGAACTGTGAATATACGTATTGATAACGAAACTACAGGACTTCCGGTATCGTTACGAACGTAGGACACGCAGTATTCGCGGTATCCCGCGCCACTGAATCGTACATCGCGCAGAAACTGTCGTAACGTATCGTGTGCAACTTACGTTTACGTACACTTATCGCGTATAAATGGACGTGCACTGAAAAATGAAGAACGTCGTTAAGCTACGACATAAACCGGAAACGAATGGTAAACATTGGCGTAGAACAGCAACGCCCCTGGCGGGAAATATTGTCGTGATTGCACTTACCCGCCCGGCGACACAGTGAGGCCAACTATTGCGTAAGAAACACGAGACGGTGGCATGTTGAATTTTGTAGGAGTCTTTTAAAACGCAGATTTTAAATTGTTTCACGTGTACGATAACATTCTTTTGTAATCTATTCTATTTGTAATGAACCTTCTTCTCTTTCAATTGAGTGGTGTGCTAGTCTAATGAAAGAAGATACGCAATCGATCGAAGAAAGCAGTTGACATGATCGAATTTAAAATTTTATATTTAATTTTTTAAAGTAGTACAATACTTATTACGCTTTAGAGAACACTTAATGTTCTTTAAATACAACGAAGGATGTTAATATTATTATTTTGACACAATTATATGATTTGTCATATGCAAATATGGGTTTCCTTATTTGTCATGTATAGGACGAGTATCCGGAATTTTAGTATATTTATGTAAACTTTTTTATCCTATGAAAACCTTTCAATGTAGAATGTTTAGATACGTTGGTTAATACAATTTTATAATTTGTATTTACACCTTCATTGCTTCTCCAATCGTAATATCGTTGAAAGGAATTGAAGTTAAAATATACCGCGTTTTGTAATTTCCATATGATTATCCCATGCGTATTAAACAATTCTGTCACAGGTCAAAGTGATTTAAATACGAATACAGTTTAACGATTTGTACATTATTCTATTAAATCCCAGACATAATCTATAGCAATATAAATTCATAGTTTCGCACTCTATACTCGTCAAACTAAATGTAACGCTTAAAAAAACTTAAATATAAACCATTATACATGCACACATTTACCAATAAACCGTTTTAAAAAGATAAGCCGCGAAATATGTACAAAGTTGCACACACAGGATTTTAAATTGTAATCTTTATAACCATCGATTTTATACACTTGGCATTCGATTCAGTCGTCAGCAAAAGACAGTCGGTTCAGATCAGCGGTATTCGCCCGATACTATCGTCAGTATCATCCCAATAACGCTCTAATCGCATCGCTAACGATTAATCGTAACATTGCAGAAGGACGGGAATAAAATGCGCCCGCGTGAAAGGTTATTGACGCGCAATAGTTGGCTGGCCTGGCGGATCGAGAGTCTCGATCCAACGAGAGAGAAGGAAGTATCCATCTACACATCCATCCGTCCACCGTACGGAGCCCCGTTGCACGTCGGGAAACTGAACATGTACGTACGTCGTACGAGCGACGTAGACCGTTGAATGTGTCGATTCCGTTCGGGGTTGGCTTGCAGTTTTCGCGGTTGTATGTGCGCGCAGCAACGTCGCGTGGTCGGCGATCGAGGTGTACGCGAAGCCCTCCAGTGTACAGTGACTGGGATAAAAGAGGCGAGGTGAAAAGAGAAACTTGCTATTTTCCTGGGACGCTCGCCAATTCTGGGGTAGCACGGCTCCGCCGCGGCGTCGTTCTAACGAACAGCCGGGAGTACCTTAAACTATCGGGGCCCGTGCACCTGTGCTGCGGGACACCCAATCACGGAATTCGCGGGCTAAGATGCCCGACGTGGCTACCGCGGACAACGTCGGCATCGAGACCAGGACCAACGAAGCGGCGCACGACGAGGGGAGCGACGCTCGCTCCTGGTTTCCCGCGAATACACCTCCGATCTCATTTCTACGTATGCCCGCGCATATGGGCGAACAGTTTCTCGTATTTTGAACCGCGGTACAGTGCTCTCTCGCTAATTAACTGGCTACCCCTGGATGATATTTCTGCTAAACGTGGTAGCAAGGGTGGTTGCAATTCTATTTCAAGATAACAACGCTGAAACAACGACATTTCACTGGCGCTCTATCTTTCCCGTGTGTTCCCAACGAAATGTGCCCTGCATAACAGTCTCGGCCAAATGTTTACGATAGAATTTGTAGATCTGGCGGGATGTGTATTAATTAAGGGCCGGTAAATGCCTTCCGCGCGAGAGCGGATAGTGACTACGCCTGCTTCTTGTATTTGGAGCGATCGAGGAGGATACACATGAAGGAACTGAAAGTGTTTTGCTAATCGACGCGCGTAGTTTAAGTTCTCGGCGAGCTGCGAAATGAAAGAGACATAAGTGCAAGGTGCCCAGAAGCTTAGGCGGATCGTCGGCCTTTTCGGCAATTGCGCGTAGCATTTGTTTTGTGCGGCTTCGCATATTAATCGTCTTTCTATTTCGATGAAATAACATTTATCATTTCTGCGCGTTACGGACTATGCTTTGATCGATAGGATACTTGTTTCATGTCGTTACGTACATAAACGGCTAATGTTAGAGGTGCTTGTCTGAAAACAGAGCTAAAGGAAGACATAAGATAATCATTTTGATTTTCAATGCTGATTTGGTGAAAGAATCGAGACCATATTCTTTCTAAGATGTGCGAACAAACAGAAATCAATTACTTGGACGGAGACGTCGTGTGGGTTAAGCTTGGAGCTTGTTGGTGGCCAGGGCAAGTTACCGGGTTTCATAATCTGCCAGAAGATATTCAAGAAGAATTTCAAAAGAAGCCTTTAATTGCTGCTGTAAAGTTCTTTCAAGAGGATACGTAGTAAGTGATTTAACATTCGCATCGTAATGCTAATGTCTGTATAATTATTTTTTTTTTTTTACATTTTAACGACTCTTAGTTTATAGGTATACCCACATTTTATCTTATAAGTGTACTTCATTTTCTTTACACACTGGCATTTATTATTTTCAGCGAATTCGTCAAGAACTATCAACAGATTTATAAGTACAATTGTACATTAAAAGATGACTTCATCAAGAAAGGCCTGGGTATGCTTTTTGTGTATTTGGAATAATTTTACTCATGGAGAAAGAAAATATTGTATTCTTTTTTTAAAATAGCACGTTAAATATGATTATGTACATTGTAACGCTGTTATTTGCAGATAAATATAGAAGCAAAAGCAAGGATGGATCGAGGTATATGGATAAATTCCCTGGAGACGTTGAAATGGCTGAGAAATTAACAGGAGGTGACCCGGATATATTAAACAATGAGAAATTCTCCCCTGAAGAGAAGCCGAATATATCGGCTCTGTTCGGGGACAAGAAGATTCCTAAAAGGAAACGGGAACGCGAGGACATGCCGAGAAGAAGAAGCGATAACATGGACGTCGTTCGAAAAATCACGCATCCTCGATTTTTGAAAGAGAGCGATCACGAGGTTCGAATTCGCCAGCAGCCCAGCAGTTTACCATCCACGCCAAATAATACCGGATCGCCGCAATATCCCTGTCACGAATGCAGCTTTACTTCTTCCCGAGTTAACGTTATCATTTGTCATATAAAAAGTCATAGGTCTGGGAATTCACCAATGATAAAATCGAAGGTCAAAACATATTCTCAGTATAAAAGTAGGGACTCGGACATGGACACCCCTAAAAGAAAGTATGCGAGGAAGGAGAAAAGCCAGTCGAATAAGAATAAAAGTAGCAGCGAGTCTGGTAAAAGAAAACAAACTAAACAAAGTGAGAAACCTAATAAGAAGAAGAAGACGGACCCTAAAATTCGCGACACTATACTAGCTGATTGGGAGGATGAATCGGACGAAGATGTCAGTTTAAATCAGAGCCAGCCTTCTGACGTAGCATCTGTGAATGAATCACCTGTAAAAAGTCAATTTGATCTTGAGAAATCGGAGCCCGAAGAATCCAGCCAGAAGAATAACACGATAATAGATACTAACGAGATCATCGCGGAAACTGAAAAATTACTGAAGGAAACTGAAAGATTGACTTCAATGGACATAATAGAAGAATCTATAACGGACGATACTAATACTTCGAAAGATTTGAAAACGAGCCTGTCGGACAAAATGTCAGAACCAGAGAAAGATGCCAGAAGTTCTGACGTGGAGATTAATGAGTTGCCTGACAAGTCACAAAAAGAGAAAGACATTTTGGACGTGGATCATGAGAAACTTAATGCTTCTGACAAAGATGATAAAAAATCATTATTGTCCTGTTTTGACTTTCATGAGGAGGAGCCGTCCGTACCTCCCGTGAGAAAAAAGTCGCGCGCATTCCACCAGAAGAAGGAAATTATAAAGGAATTTGAAATGAGCCAGGCTTTGAAAATAGAACAAGAAAAAGAGATTGAGAATAATAAACCCGAAGTTGAGAGTAATGATGTTAATCAGAAAGAAAGTGAAAAGGTAGATGGACAGTTGTCTTCAAACGAGCAAGTTCCGGAAGTTGTGGACGAAGACAAACGAACGAAGAATGAAGCCGAACAATCGAAAGAGAAGACTGAGCCTGGGAAGGTATCAAAAGATGTACCAAAATCTGACACTGCTACTTGTGAGACAGACGCAGACATTATAGAAATATTTGAGGAGGAGAAAGTCAAAGATAAAAATGAAGATACTGTATATGCTTCGAAAAGCGAAGTGCAAGATACTGCTACGGCAAGTACAACAGTTAATACTGATACAGCAAGTACAACAGTTAATACTGATACAGCAAGTGCAACAGTTAATACTGATACAGCAAGTACAACAGTTAATACTGATACAAAAATAGTTGAAAAGGAGGAATTAAATGTACAAAGTGAACTCGTTGAAGACAACCAAATACACTCTAAGGATACAGTTGCCGATAATGAGAATCTAGAATCTATGGAAGACGAACCTTCAAAAGACACTGAAGAAAGTTTATCAGAGCGGTTTACAACAGAAACAGAGGATGAAACGGTTTCCGAATCTGCAGAGACACTCCCCGAGCAAAGTGAGAATTCAGATGCAGACATGCTGGATCAAGATCAAGCATCGAATTCTGACACTAGGAACATTTTATTGAATAATGATCAGTCAAGAAACATAACTCTGCAAGTTAAGAAGCGTAGAGGTAGGCCGAGGAAATCAGAATCTGTCCATACTAGTACCAGCGGAAATACTAGTGGAAATGAAAGTCCAAGAATAAAGGACAAGAAAATCGATAAAAAGTTCTTTGAAAGATTTGAAATAGACAGAAGAACTTCAGAGTCTGATAGTGAACGTTCGTACAGCGGTCGAAAACGAAAGCCTAACAAAAGATATATAGAATCCGACATATATGTAAAAGATGTGGAGCAAAAGGTGCATAAAACTGACGAAAGTCAATCTGAGAATGAAGAGAAAAGTTCTGAGAGAGTAAGAAGTAAATCGAAGAAGAATAAAAAATTGATAAGAATTGATAAAAAGATAAATGAGGACATCGAGCTCAAAGGACAACAAGAAATAGAAATCTCGTGTAATGTGTTGGATACAGCGAAGAATAATGTTCACTCATCGAGTACACAAATGAAGGATGAATTAATTGAGCCTAGTTCACAAGAAAATCAAACGTTTGTAGAGTTAGATACAAAACTTCCCGATAAGCACGTTCCCATTGAAGTATCCGAAGAATTGCAAGCGCCTGCAGAAGAAAAGAATTTACCAAAAGGATCTGATGCAGCTCCCCCTTCTGAAGATGTAAAGTCACAAACAACACAAGATAGCGTTACAAACACCGAAGGTACAAAACTTGAACCCGAGGAAACAAAAGACGATCAAATGGAAACTGAAAATATACTTGCTTTGAGCACTGCTCATCAAGAAGATTTAAAAGATCTGACCACAGAATCTTCAAGTCCGCAAGTGGAAGTGCGACCATCGAAAGAAGTGTCCTCTCAGCAAGCGGATATTTTAAAGACTGTCGACATGCTTCCACCGAAAAAGTCACAAATAAAAAAGTTCGAGTTATCGCAGATTGATTTTTTTGACACCGATGCCTCTACCACTGCCGCCAAAACCACTATACAGCCGAAATTGGACAGTGGGCAAGAAAAATTGGAAGATCCAAAAGCCGAAGTAATTAAAATGAACACAGATTCAGAAGAAAATATCTCGTTGAAGCAAGAAGAGAAAGTTGTTCCAGAGAAGCTTGAAGTACCCACACAGAAGGAAGAATCGGTGAAAGACGCGCCAAAAGAAGAGAAGAAAACACAAGATACCGAAGAAAATGTATCAGTAGATCCGGAAGCTCATCAAATGAAAGTGGAAACGACCGAGAATCAAGAGCAACAGCTTAAACCAGAAAGCTCCGAACAATTAACGAAGAATGTGCCGAGTGCATTGCCCGAGCCACACACTCCAAAGAAGACACTTATGCAAACGAGATACAAAGGGAAATTTACACCAGAGACGGGCGCCAAGTCAAAGAAAGATAAAGAATTATTCCCCGAAGAGAAATCAACGAATACATTCCAAGAAGCTTTCTTGAAAACACTACAGATAGACAAGAAGAAGGACGCGGATGATTCTGACACAACTGGGAAAGGAAAGAAGGGCAAGAAGCCAGTAAAGAAGAAACTTGAGGACGAGAATATAAGCGTTCCCTCTGGGACAATTCAAAGTGTGAAAGCTGAAGATTCGAGCAAAAACTTGGAAGTCGTGACCACTTTTTCAGACATTCAAGTTCAGGAAAGTAATTCGCAGGTTACAATGATGAGCAATTTTGAAGGTGTAGAAGTAGTAGTCGATCAAAGTGTTGAAATTGATACGAAAGTGGACGAAGCTATCTTCCCAAGCGTTGATCAGCTTGCATCGTCATCGAGCGAATTCGACATTGCATCCAAGCCATTAGCTCAATCTTCTATTACCGAGGACAACTCTAAATCTATCAGTTTAGACACGCAGAAGCTGGATGAATCTTCAAGAATGTCCACGTCTACCCCTTCACCATCATCTGACGCGACAGTACCGGTGAAGAAGCGCGAAATGCCGCGGATAATTGAAAACGTTGCATTAACTGAGCCCATGCAAATCTTGAAATCAAAATTATTGGATAAATTACCGCAGAAAGGCGTTAAACATAAATTAGAGACGGATAGTACAAAGAAGGGTGACCAGAAAGGAAGTCCAAAGACGAAGATAATGAAAATTGAAACTATTTCGCCGACCACTAAAGTGAAAACTAGTTCCAAAGTTGCACCCGCGCATCTCTCTCTGAGTAAAAAATTACAAGTTATAAAAGCCGAGGAAGCAGAGTCGACAGCAGCAGTAGAAACAAAAGCTGAACAGTCAAACGTGAAAGCATCAAAAACATCCACCCCAACAGTTAAAACAGAGAAGTACATTCAACAAAGTTCGCAGAGCCTAGCGGACATGGACTTGGACATAAACTCGATGCCGTTTGTCCTGAGCGAAGACGTCTTAACTCCGGAAAGCATCGAGCAGATGCCTGTTGTTATATCTTCTATTATACCTGCATCTAGTACTATCCCAGCAGCAACGTTATCTTTCACACCTACCACGCAGATCGTGACACCTACCAAAACGCAATTCAAGGTAAATGAAAGTACAAGCGAATTATCACCCACGAAGAAGAAGAGCGGGACTCCCGCGATCTTGAAGAATAAAAGTAAGGCGAAACCTACGATCACGAGCATAAAAACGTTAGTACCGCCACTTACCGGCGGTGTGAAAGGTATAAAATTTCAAAGCACGCCAGCAACGAGCAAAGTCCCGCCGCTTTTAACACAGAAGGGTGCGCCAGGTAAATACGTAGTTGTGCAAACCTCTGGGGGCCAGCAATTACGTTACAGCGTTCAGGGCAAAGCTGGCATACAGCAGAAAGTTGCCATACCCACTGGTAAAACTGCTGGGAATGCACAAGTAGTTCAACAAGGGGGTAAAGTAGTAATATTAACGTCGGCGCAATCCGGTCAATCGAAAATGTTGCCCTTAAATATCACTAAAACGCTGGGTGGGAAAGTCCAAAGAATCGTGACAAGTAAAGGCCAAGTGCTTTGTCCCATTAGCCCTCAGGGTATCATAAATTCCAAAACAATAATTGCGCCGAAAGGGGACAATGTTTCACCGACCACCTCTAAACTTCCGCCGGGCCATAAAATTATTAACACGCAAAGTATAATAGCATCGAAAGGGGTGTTGACTCCTATATCTGGAAGCATTGGCAAAACAGCTCTGTTGGGAACATTGTCGCAAGGGATTCTTACAAAAGGTGGGATTTATACCCCGATAAGTGCTTCTGCTTTGAGCGCGAAAACTATTATCGGATCGAAGGCTATAGTCACGAAAGGCGGGACCATTTTGTCTTCGCAAAATTTAGGTACCTCTAAAGCTATTTTAACTCCTATATCTCAAGCTGTTACTGGGAAAACGATTCTGAGCACTGTAAGCAGCAAAGGTACTGTTTTGACGCCAATAACAGGACAGCAAGTGAAAGCCATCGCAGCAAAGAGCCCATCGAAGGGCAGCAAGGTGCAGTATCAATCTGTACAGCAGAAGGTGCAGCTGCCCATGTTGCAGAAGTCACAAAAGATTGCAATGTCTTCGTCGCCAGGAAGATCCGGGCAACTGAAAACCGCAGGTAATACCGTAGTGCTGCAAAACACTTCGCCGGCACAAAAGAGTGGGCATCAAGGGAAGAGAGTAATTAAACAAACAGTTGCGCAAGCAGGCTCTGCTGTTCAGAGTGTTACATCCGGTATTCAGCAGGCGGTAGGTATAAGTACACAAATTCAGCAGAAAGGAAAAGCTGTCCCTACCTCGACTATACAAAAAGTCATCATCCCCCGTGGCGTTCGGCAATCAAAAACGCAACAGAAGATCGTTGTCCAAAAAATACAAGAGCCTGCGATCACTACTGTACAAAGTACGCAATCAAAGCAACCAGCATCAGTGCCACAGACAAGTATGCCGGGTATGTCTAAGGCGATAGCTCAGCAGAAGCAAGCAGTTGGTAGCGCTGCTACTGCTAAAGCTACCACGAAAAGTCACATAGCAAATAAGACTGCTCAACAGCAGAAGAATTTATTGAACGTAGCGATGAATTCAGCGACTGCGAGTAATGTGGGCGCAAATCTTTCTACGCCTTTAACTCTTCCGCCATTGGAGCCTATCGAGTCTGAACGGAAGTCGAAACTAGAGAGTATACTCGCTGAAGCAGGTCAGAAAGAGCAGCCTAAAGTAGAAAAGTTTAGCGCTGAGAAGGGCAGCGAGATAGAGAAAGTGGAGGAGCCGAAGGTAACGGCACAGCCGCAAATAATGGCTTTGCCAACAGAAAGCAGCGATGGAACGCAAACTTATGTTCTGGTGACTATTGACGAGCAGGGGCAGATCCAGCCGCTTGATAATAATACTCTCATGTCGTTAGAAGGCACCACACAAAACCCAGATGGCACGAGAACTTTGTACATAGATCCCAGTTCCTTAGGAGAAGCAGGTACATTAGACAATATTGTTCTGCAATTCGACAACGGTGTAATGCCGAACATACAGACGACCAGTGGTACAGAACCTACACAGACAATTATATCAGAAAGCTTCCCTACTTCGGAAGTGATGCAGACATCGAACCAAGATATCCTGGCGGCTGCTCTGGCCAACACAGATTTCCAACAAGAGATCAGTTTATCGGAGAATCCAGCAGGGAGCGTGCTGACTACTGGCTTGAATCAAACAAGCTTGATCAATCAGACCATTTTACAGTCAACCATCATTCCTCCTACAGAGCCAATATCTTCTCCCTCTGTACTTGAGACGTCGTTGACTTTGAATCAGCCTATAATGACGCCGCTAGAGGTACCTAGCAGTTTACCTATACAGACAGAATCAGTTCCACCTCCTTCGGTGTCAACTATCCCTTCTTCTCTTCAGCTGCCAATAACGATCACGAATCCTAGCATTTCTTACATTTCAACTGGAGAAGCACGGATTCAGATACCCGGAAATTCTATGCCGGATATCGGAGAAATTATGGAGAATGCAAGTGCAGCGGATATCGCTCGAACAGAAATTCCTGCGAGTGCCCGGTACCTAGTGTTACCGAACTTGGAAGGCAATATCGCCGTGGAAACTCAGAATGTGCAAACCGACGCTATCTCAATGCCGAGCGTTTCGTATTCGGTTTCAATACCGAACAGTCTGGTTCTACAAGGTTCGCAAGTTCAAACTACACCTTCGATGCCGATCATAGATGATACCTACACAGAAACCGTGCAATTTACTTCAGGTATGGAACCGTCACTGGCAACAGGGCAAACGTTCGTAGAAGTACCCGTCTCTGAAATGCTTGTCACAAAATCTCCTATATCAGCAGATACTATACAATCTCAAGATATTACGGTGACGTCGGAAATGATAGTATCTCAGAACGTTTCTACGTCTTCTCAAGAAACTATTGTATCAACAAATGACGCCTCCATTTTAAACGACGAACAAGACAATGTGGCATCTCTGCAAGAGGTGTACTCTTCCGAAGACGTTCCCATGAAATCGGAAGAGATGATCTTGGAGCATACAGTTGTTGACGAAGACACCGATTCGAGCGCGGTAGTGGGTAGTCAAAGCGAAGAAGCCAGTAACAATGATGGCGCGGCATGTGTGCCAATTGTGGAACAGCCGGATGAGGCGATGACCAGTAGCATGTCAATAATGGACGAGACTGTTTTAGTTACGCCCGAGTCCAGTGTAAAAATGCCACCTGTAAAACATGCGAGCTTTGAAGTCTCAGATTCAAATGAGATAGAAATAGACACTTCGCAGGAAACAGAAAATATTAAAAAATTTAAGGAATTAGATTTTAATGAAAAATCTAATGACAAGATACGCTCTCCCGTAGTTGAAGAAGAAGCGGCGACATCGAATGAAGTAGAGGCCGCTGATGGAACGGCAGAAATTTTGCCTGCCGAGTCATTGAATCGTTTAGGCGAACAGAGTATGGATGTAGACGAGGCTATTGATTCTAAAATTTATCCTACAGGCGCAATGAAGGAGCCGAAAGACTGCCAAACGGACGAGCCCTCGTCTCAAGGAGAATCAGATCTGGTTGAAAGGAACTTGGAGCTACATTTTGAGGAGACGAATCCCGAGACTAGTCATGAAACGCCATCACAGTCGTACGAACAGTTTGGAATAGCAGTGACTACCGATTCCACCGATTTACCTAGTCAGTCTGCTACGAAATCAGAAAACTCGAGGGAGCCCTCCCAATCGATAACGTACGAGCCCATGGAGACGGACGAAGAAGCAATTGTTACGGAGCCGCCGACTCAGTCGTTTGAGCATTCGAAGATGAACGAAGCCTCTCAGTCGTACGAGACTTCCGCAGAGGAGAGCACTAACGCGCCTACCCAGTCTTTTAACGAGCTCATGCAGAGTCAGGAAGAGAGGGCGGGCATTGACGAATCGGTCGATGATCAAACGTTCCCAACGCAGAGCTACGAAGTTGGTAAAGCAGAGAATATTTCAGAAAACCTAGAGACTGACACTGAAATTAGCCAGGAGGGGAACATGCCGTCTCAATCTAACGACATTGGTGCGGACGGGATCGGCACGTCCTCGGTTTCTACTAACAATTCCGGGCTGAACGAGGACGAGACCGCGAGCTCGTCCTACGTCCCCGAAACGCCCGAGACTCAAGAAAGAGATCCAGATCAAGAAAGCGCAATAAGTACGTCGTCTTGCGAGATACCCCCTTGCGCAGAATTAAATATCGCGTCGTCTAGCGCGGAGCATACAAGTATCCATGACAATGGAGTACCTGAAATACCCACATCTTCGTATAATCTGAATCCTGACATTACTTCGACTCACGTGGATTCTGTGCCGACTTCCAGTTACGAGGAGCAGAGTGTATCGACTTCTTACGAAGTGCCAATTTCGATGCCCGGCCTAGAAGAGGCCCCATCTCAGAATTTTGTCACCGAGAGCACAGATCACAGGAACGAGCCCTCCAGTTACTATGCTCATCACCAGGAAGTGACGGCGAGCTATTATGAATCTGTAGGCCAAGAGACAAATTCTAGGTTGGACGAAGACCCGCAGGAGGAGGTCACACCGGGTTACTATGAGGGCAATCCACAAGAAGCGAGTCAGAGCTATTTTGCTCCAGAGGAAGCCACACCGAGTTACTCGAGCCACAATGTCTCCCCTAGTTATTATGACCACAGACCAGAGGGTGAGGCGAGTCAAAGCTATTACTCTGCCGACGACATAGAAAAAACAGAGCAATCCTCCTCCTCCCAGAACATAGAGGCGTCCCAAAGCTTTTATCAAGAACAGTCGGACGAATTGAAGTTGAGGCAACAAGGGGAAGCTACTCCGACATACACAGAAAGGTACCCTGTTGATTATACATTGGAGAATTCACCGATAGAAAGGCATGATCTTGTAGAAAGTTCTGTACCAGCCACTAGGCCTACAGAGAGGTAATACATTATGATGGGAAATAGCACTTTGCTATGGGGAGAGTCCTTGTTTTCATAGACTATTTGGACATTGCAGCCATTGATAGATAAACTCGAGTCTATTTTGAAATGTAAATATAATATTAAGATGATAAGCAATTAGCTGTAAGGTTAAAATTAGATTCTTACTATAATTTATATATAAATAAATAAATATATATATATCTAAATGTATGTATGTATATGTATATATACATGTGATACAATATGTGTGTATATATATATATATGTACATATATATATATATCGAAACGGATGCAATCCGTATATATAATTTTGACATGTAAGCAATGTAATTATGAAGGAGAAATATGATTTCACTGCTGAGACACTATGATCTTATTATATTCATCTTGTTTTAACATATTGGAGTAACATTGATACTTCAATGGAATATGTCCATAACATGTTTTTACTTTTCTTTCAACTGGGCATGTTGATACTTTGGCATATAACAAATTCATTACTGTTACAAGTTTTTAAATACCATGCACATGAAGTGGGTATACTGTAAAGATTTTCTATGGATCATTGGAGTAGTAGTAAGATCTGTATTTCATTATGTAATTGGTACGTGAGAAACACATTTACGATATTAATGGTACATATGGCAGTCGGATGAAACGAATAAATATAAAATAATTGTAGAATATTTATATGTTGTCACGGGTTTATATTAAGTGTAATCAGAATCATTAGACTTTACTACTACTCCGCAGTGTCGAGTCATAACGAGCGATTTTTCGTCTGACACCCGAAGAACATGAGCTCGAGTGATTGTATAAAAATAAATGCACAATATATCTTCAATAAAGTACCAGCAATGTACGCCCCTAAAATATATTTGTAAAATACAAGTAAAGACTTTGGGCTATCATTCGAAGACTTAATTTTTCAGATAAGTTTTTCTTCACTGTCCTTCCCCTTCGCTCAACGGGCTGCCTGCTGATAGAAATTTTTAATGTTGCAACTAATCAGAGGTGCGAATGGTTGAGCGGACGAAGGATTTGCGGTAATAGAGGTACATCGTTTACTTTGTAGGAAGTAGAGTTTACATTTATGAGAAATAAAGAAGCCTATTATTTCAAACTATAATGATGTGTAACCTGTGTGTTGATGAAATGTAAAGGATAAAGAGGAATGATTAGGTAATCTGTCATGCTTGGAACAACTTTTGTAATTACGGGGGCAGTAATTTTAAATTAAACTATAACTGATTGTTATATATGTGAATCACATGGGCTACTATAAATGAAATTTTAATTCTGTTAAATGTTTGAATATTACATTGAGCAGATCTGCGTAATGCACGAATGAAATAATATGCATTTTAATGATTTAGTACTGTAATTTCAAGCGAATTGTTCTTGAAGAATATGAAGAAGCCTCGTAGGTCTCAAACAGGACAGATTTACCAACATATCCTAATAGAAATGATTATATTATATTCTTTATAAACTCATGTTATCAAAAATAAAAATGTTTTTATTTCTCGTGGCGTTTTCAATTGTGGTCACGTGTGTATATATTATGTTATTGTCTGGGGAAAAAAGTTATTAAATGTCGCACTAAAAATGGAACACTTGATAAAATGTTCTGGGTAAATATAGCCAGATGAATTTTCGAAAATGGACTGAATTGTTAATATTCTTTAATTGCTCCTCGAATTTAATTAATATATACATATTTATGCGTGTATACATTTATGTATGCCATATGCGTACCTACGTAAATATACACGCATATATATATCTTCCACTCGAAAGAGTTATATTATAAAAATTCTGTACCTACGAATAGTATGTAATACTGTGAGACGGGGGAAAATATAATTACATTTTCTATTAAAACTTTCTGGTACAATCGTAAGTTGGATATGCTTTGTCGAAGTAATCAAATATAAGTGGCATAAAGTGATACGGAATAAAACAGCTGCGTTCTTATATCAATAACAATTTGATATTTTCATCACTAACAATATTATCTTTTTATTTCTACAGTGTGCACCACATACACGATTGTAACTAAGAGATAAAATAAATATATGAATATTTACGTAACAGATTACATGTAAAATGAGTAAGTTTTTGGTTGTTATTATTTGGATATATCCCGTGACAACAAACTCATAAATGTGTAAAAAAAAAACAAACTAATATTTAATCTGTTTTGATAATTAAAGAGCTTGCAAGTAATAGGAACGAAGAACTTGTATTTTACAATCTTTTTCGTACGGACTATATTCTTAAGGAGATTGTTAGAAACTGATTATGTATACCTTATCGCTACGCGCTTTTGTTTTCATGTGCTATTTACAAGCGTAAAAAAACTGCGAGTATTTGTCATTATCAAAGATTTATTACCTAAAATAATCCCAAAATACAATAAATTATGTTACATTTATAGATGAATGGTCATTTATATACAATATAGTAATATCTGCAATAGTTAGAAAGGAACACAGTCTTTACGATCGTTATTTCGATTCATTTGCTTTTATTTCCGCCAATACTGTGCGAACTTGTGCAACTGTTCCACTAACGCTGCCATTACGGCTGTTACCGATAAGTCTAAAAGATTGTGCACATAATGTACTGCTTCTTCGTCGCTCAAATCCAATCGTAGCTTATCTTGAACTTTCTTCACAGCTTTATCTGGTTCTAACGCTATGTCCGGCACGCTGGCGTCAACCATTAACGAGAACAAATTCAATATTAAATTCGCGTGCCTGCGTAAGTGCAGAAACGCGGTGTAACACTGCTTTCGAAATTCATGATAATGCTCGGACCCTACGCCCCCCATAGCTTCCACCATTTCTTTGCTCAATTTCATTGGCGGTGGCAAGGGCTTCGGATCTCTGCCCAGAATGTAACCGAAGTCTATATGGAAGAGTTTGCCTGTAATCAAGTTCAACAAAAATCCTCTATTGGTATATTTCTTACGGCCGAGATAATGCGATGAATTTGTGAGCAAATTTACCTGATGTTGTCAAGAGCAAATTATCTAAATGTCGGTCACCAACGCCAAGTACATATGTAATGATACAGTAGCCAGCTGAAATTTTGTGGTTTTACGTAATTCACATCCACAGGAATCGTTGTTTCGAGAGGATATAATTATTCTTACCACAGCTTCGAACATAAGTATCCATAACTTCAGGTACAACACCGTAAGGCCCATTCTCGGAAGGATGATGCTTTCGAAAAAAGCTTAATATGGAACCCTCGCTGGCCAGAACCTCTGCGACCGTAGTGGACTCGATGAATTGTAGAAAACCATGCCTTTTACTTGTTGCGAGCACCCTGGAAATTAATTAAATTGCACGTTATAGAACATGATGTATTGTGCTTATTGGGGTTAACAATTTTCACCTGTAAGGAGTGAGCTTCAAGTCCAAATTTTCTCTTCTCAATAATTTATCCATAAGTGCTATCGTTTGTAAAATTAGCTGGTCCTGCCTTAGATCGTCGCCGTGTTTGAAAATTACAATATACTCGCTGTTGTCTGTCGTCAAGAAAGTTAATTTGGATGGCATAAGAGCCGATTTGAAGAGACTCGCCCTAGAAGCAATGTGCTGGAATCATTGTGGCACAAATATTCTTGTATATGTAACAGAGATGTTACTCATACTTATCGGGGATGATTCCTTTAATACAAATTTCTGGATCTAAGGGAAAAGGTATCGGCTCGAAGTTGGAGAAATTGATTTTGAATGCTGGATCTGGATCAGCCAACAACGCTCTGAGCCTGTCAGTCTTCTTTTTACGGTTTGCGCTTTCCCTCGCCACTGCTTTCACGAGCGCTACTAATTGGTCGATAAATATCTTCTGCCGCAAAAGAAACGCTCTTCTTTTCTGCCAGACTGCATTCCCTTGAGCCAGCATCGTGGAAAACATTGACATCACGGTGATATACATTTCCTTCACCCGTGTATCTTGCTTCGCGCTCATAGCTGGGTCATTCTGATCCTCGCACTCGATAGAAAGATACCAATAGAAATAGTTGGCCAATGTTGTGTTTTGACATGCACGAGTGATCAGGAACGATGTTAAATCCATGTGGGAGTCTTGTTTTACCGACAACTGTCCGCTTTCGGATTCAATGGACTGCAAGTTACGCATACTATTTGTAATAAATTAGTAATTCGATGCTTGTGCCACAAGATTACTTACATTTGTTATAGGGGTAGATGAAGAATCGTTGACCTGTACGTCTCTATCTACTTTCTCAACCTTCTCGGTTTCCTTTTCCTTCATTAATATTTGATGAGCTCTTTTGATGCTTTCGAAATCCTCGTACTTTAACGCTTGCACCAACTGCAATAGGTATAGCATTAAGTCATCGTCCGGCGCTTGATTTAGTCGAGCTATCGCGTATCTTCTGACGGCTGGATGTGTAAACGCTGGGCCAAGTAGCTCCAATGCATCCACGGGATCGGGTGGCGCCCACAATGCTAACATTTCTAAAGCCTGTCGCTCTTCTCCGGCAACTTTCCAGTTCACGCACTTCACGAATTTTGTTAAAGCCTTTTTTTGACTCGACAAATAAAACCTGTACTTCCAAATCAGATCTTGTTCCTCTGTAGATAGTACCGTGGTTGGTGCATAACTTAATATTGTGTTCAAAGCGTCCCGCACGCTTGATGTTGGTTTCAGCTCTCGCGTATGGCCTCCACTACGTAAACTACGAGCCAATTTGTGATGCTTCGCTTCCACGAGATTTTCCTAACGATAGAAATGCATTTATGAAATATGAGAATGCGTGTACTTTGTCTCACTTTTGTTTACAGTAGAATTTTTAAAATAGTACTGAATCGAATTTCTTTTTTATATTTTACTCACTTGTAGAATCTCGTAATCAGGTAGAGTTACAACGTCCGGTTGGGACCTGTGTTGAACAACTTCGTCTCCATCTTTTTCGTAATATACTATGGAGTACTAGAATAAATAAATGAGAAAAGAATAAGAATATAAACAGTAGTAATTCTGAAATGAATAAACATATTAAACGGCGGAGTTTTCCATACCAGTATACCATCCATAGTCACTTCTGGAAACTCAATCATTAAATACAGATACTCAGATGCTCTCTTCTCTCTTTCATTAATTAATTCAATCTCCCTGAACGTTAATCTATCCAGCCAATCGACTTTGTTCATTTGACCATTCCTATGCTTCTTCACAAGTTTCGCCAACCGCTGCATCTGTTCCTTTCCGTGATCCCTAGTCTTGCCAGGAGTACTGGTAAGCGCGCTACCATCTGCTTCCACTCCAGGCCACACTCTGAGATCTAACATTCCTTGACGAAATACTCCGTGCTTCCCGAATAAAGATATCGTTGTGCCACCAACTGGCAGCTGCCTGCCAGGTCCGGCGCAGTCGTATAAGCTTATGCATAACTGAGCGTCTCGTGGCAAGTCGGAATAAGAAATAGGAAGCGTCACCCATTGATTCCAACTGTAACAAATAAAGAAATGTAATCCAACGATAAGGATTGATTACACGAACCATAATCGTGCATACTTCCAACGCGACGTGAAGTGTTTGTAAGCTGTGTGAACAGGTAAAGCTAACGGCCTTCCACCAGCCCAGACTTGTAATGATGCGGCTAGATCCCCGCGACAGCCGTTCGTTCCATATAGGCCAGAGTATTTTAACATAGGATCGATGAGCAATTTGTCATATTCCGGTCTGTGCCTTTTACCTTCTAATGTTCCTCTGCAAGAAGCACGTAACACATTACGGTAACTTTCACTGAGACGAGTCTGCGGATTATTCTAGTTAACAGAACTTGTGTAAAGTATTTTGAGATTTAATATTCAATTGTGTGTGTTTTATCCGGATTAGATGTCATAATCGGATCGTTATGTCTTTAACTGTCACTGGTCCACCTGTTTCCGATGGAAAGATACATTATACAGTATTTTATTATGGTAACCTGAGACCAGCTGATAGTGACGTTCGTTGTGTTTAACACACTTACAATTAAATCTTACATTTTAATTTGTATTCTTGTGTCCAAAGAAGAACTGTACACATAGAAAAATTTATCATTAATATCTTCCATGTTTAGTTTAGGAAATAATAAACTCAACACATTTCTCTACTGTACACTTGCCATCATTCTACCGCATCTACTGTGCTTAAGTGCATCGCCGCGCCTACAGAGGTCAGTGATGGTCATTCCTCAAATCCCCACTATTCAAATGCAAAGAAGGCGCACTTTTAAAAACTATGTAGAGTAGATGTTCCAATTACCGTGCTTTGACGCCGACTTGCTCACGTAGGAATTAATTACTGACTTCTATTACTTTAATTTTGCATGGTAAAAATTTATACTGGTGTTTTGAAACTTTCTCTTTATTAAGGCATTTTTTCGGGTTGAAAATGTTAATTTTTCATATGTTTTTAATTGAAATAAAAATACATGTTTTTGTCCCAATTACCGTGCCCTGACAAATGCGTTATTCCTGTGGCCACAGACGAGGTATAGAATAGACCTATCAACCAATGTATTTTTCTGTCACCGGTTTGGGGGGTCCTAGGACCCCCTTACCATTTTAGTGTCGCATGCAACGTTACCGGTTAAGTCTTGAAACAGATTGCACAGACGAGGTATATACCTCGTCTGTGCAGATTGTAACGCTACGCGTGATAGGAATTAAAATGAAATCTTATCGAAAACATTTAAAATCTATAACGGCCTGAATGTTACGACTAATTTCAAGAAACATGTTGTATAATTCCGTTTATTAATAAATTTTGATACAAGCATAATTTACACGTGCTTCTATAAATTTCGATCAGAAATATTATATAAATACAACGCGTAATAAACATTTGTACAGTCTCTTAGTTAGGCTTATATTTTCTGTCACTTCGAGGAGCGAATTTTCGGTTAATTCGGGCGAAAGGTTAAATTGGGAAGATAATTAAATTCTTTATACGTTTTACATGAAATTATATTGTAATATTTATCGTATTTTCTATACATAATAGACAAATCAGGTTAATGAAAATATTTTTCTTCTTCTTGCAGATAAATCTTGGGAACATTCCTCCGAGGCCAGGAACTTTAAATGAGACAAACGATGGAAAGCTGTCAGCCTCAACAATGAACATGAAGAAGATAGTGATTTTATACAAAAAGTAAAATGAAATTATACAATATTGTAACACTGTAAAAAAAGCCTTTCATGCAAATAAAGTGGAAAAAAATTGGGAAAGAACTGTATTATTATTTACAAATACCTTTTACAAATTCCTATCCAAATTCCAAACCTATGATTTCCATGGTAAAAGGCCTTTAGAAGGCGCAGCTCTTGTTCGCTACTTCATGGCAACGCCTTCAATGGTGAAATTACAAGATACCTCCTTTCGCTTCATGTTCTCCTGATACATCGCTCCAAAATCTAGCCAAACTTTTCTGAACGCTCCAAAATTGAGATTGTAACAGGAGAACATGATGTCGAAAGAGGTGGCACTATGTTAGCGTCTTCGGAGAGAGAATCCAAGGCGGAGAACTATTCGACGTAGAGGCGCAGCGTCTTCGAAAGGCCTTCGACGATGAAATTCAGAGCATACCTCCTTTCGCTTCATGTTCTCCTGATACATTTGCTAAAATCTGGCCAAAATTTTCTGAACGCTCCAAAATTGAGATTGTAACAGGAGAACATGATGTGGAAAGAGGTGGCACTAAGTTAGCGTCTTCGAAAAGAGAATCTAAGGCGGAGAACTATTCAACGTAGAGGCGCAGCGTCTTCGAAAGGCCTTCGACGATGAAATTCAGAGCATACCTCCTTTCGCTTCATGTTCTCCTGATACATTTGCTAAAATCTGGCCAAAATTTTCTGAACGCTCCAAAATTGATCTTCTAACAGGAGAACATGATGTCGAAAGAGGTGGCACAAAGTTAGCGTCTTCGTAGAGAGAATCTAAAGCGGAGAACTATTCGACGTAGAGGCGCAGCGTCTTCGAAAGGCTTCGACGATGAAATTCAGGGCGTACCTCCTTGCGCTTCATGTTCTCCTGATACATTTGCTAAAATCTGGCCAAAATTTTCTGAACGCTCCAAAATTGAGATTGTAACAGGAGAACATGATGTCGAAAGAGGTGGCACAAAGTTAGCGTCTTCGTACAGAGAATCTAAAGCGGAGAACTATTTGACGTAGAGGCGCAGAGTTGACGAAAGGCCTTCGACGATGAATTTCAGGGGATACCTCCTTTCGCATCATGTTCTCCTGATACATTTGCTGAAATCTGGCCAAAATTTTCTGAACGCTCCAAAATTGATCTTCTAACAGGAGAACATGATGTCGAAAGAGGTGGCACAAAGTTAGCGTCTTCGTAGAGAGAATCCAAAGCGGAGAACTATTCGACGTAGAGGCGCAGCGTCTTCGAAAGGCTTCGACGATGAAATTCAGGGCGTACCTCCTTTCGCTTCATGTTCTCCTGATACATCGCTCCAAAATCTAGCCAAACTTTTCTGAACGCTCCAAAATTGAGATTGTAACAGGAGAACATGATGTCGAAAGAGGTGGCACTATGTTAGCGTCTTCGGAGAGAGAATCCAAGGCGGAGAACTATTCGACGTAGAGGCGCAGCGTCTTCGAAAGGCCTTCGACGATGAAATTCAGAGCATACCTCCTTTCGCTTCATGTTCTCCTGATACATTTGCTAAAATCTGGCCAAAATTTTCTGAACGCTCCAAAATTGAGATTGTAACAGGAGAACATGATGTGGAAAGAGGTGGCACTAAGTTAGCGTCTTCGGAAAGAGAATCTAAGGCGGAGAACTATTCAACATAGAGGCGCAGCGTCTTCGAAAGGCCATCGACGATGAAATTCAGAGCATACCTCCTTTCGCATCATGTTCTCCTGATACATTTGCTAAAATCTGGCCAAAATTTTCTGAACGCTCCAAAATTGAGATTGTAACAGGAGAACATGATGTCGAAAGAGGTGGCACAAAGTTAGCGTCTTCGTACAGAGAATCTAAAGCGGAGAACTATTTGACGTAGAGGCGCAGAGTTGACGAAAGGCCTTCGACGATGAATTTCAGGGGATACCTCCTTTCGCATCATGTTCTCCTGATACATTTGCTGAAATCTGGCCAAAATTTTCTGAACGCTCCAAAATTGATCTTCTAACAGGAGAACATGATGTCGAAAGAGGTGGCACAAAGTTAGCGTCTTCGTAGAGAGAATCCAAAGCGGAGAACTATTCGACGTAGAGGCGCAGCGTCTTCGAAAGGCTTCGACGATGAAATTCAGGGCGTACCTCCTTTCGCTTCATGTTCTCCTGATACATCGCTCCAAAATCTAGCCAAACTTTTCTGAACGCTCCAAAATTGAGATTGTAACAGGAGAACATGATGTCGAAAGAGGTGGCACTATGTTAGCGTCTTCGGAGAGAGAATCCAAGGCGGAGAACTATTCGACGTAGAGGCGCAGCGTCTTCGAGTGGCCTTCGACGATGAAATTCAGAGCATACCTCCTTTCGCTTCATGTTCTCCTGATACATTTGCTAAAATCTGGCCAAAATTTTCTGAACGCTCCAAAATTGAGATTGTAACAGGAGAACATGATGTGGAAAGAGGTGGCACTATGTTAGCGTCTTCGGAGAGAGAATCCAAGGCGGAGAACTATTCGACGTAGAGGCGCAGCGTCTTCGAAAGGCCTTCGACGATGAAATTCAGAGCATACCTCCTTTCGCTTCATGTTCTCCTGATACATTTGCTAAAATCTGGCCAAAATTTTCTGAACGCTCCAAAATTGAGATTGTAACAGGAGAACATGATGTGGAAAGAGGTGGCACTAAGTTAGCGTCTTCGAAAAGAGAATCTAAGGCGGAGAACTATTCAACGTAGAGGCGCAGCGTCTTCGAAAGGCCTTCGACGATGAAATTCAGAGCATACCTCCTTTCGCTTCATGTTCTCCTGATACATTTGCTAAAATCTGGCCAAAATTTTCTGAACGCTCCAAAATTGATCTTCTAACAGGAGAACATGATGTCGAAAGAGGTGGCACAAAGTTAGCGTCTTCGTAGAGAGAATCTAAAGCGGAGAACTATTCGACGTAGAGGCGCAGCGTCTTCGAAAGGCTTCGACGATGAAATTCAGGGCGTACCTCCTTGCGCTTCATGTTCTCCTGATACATTTGCTAAAATCTGGCCAAAATTTTCTGAACGCTTCAAAATTGAGATTGTAACAGGAGAACATGATGTCGAAAGAGGTGG
Organism: Andrena bucephala; assembly: GCA_947577245.1. Lineage (NCBI taxonomy): Eukaryota > Metazoa > Arthropoda > Insecta > Hymenoptera > Andrenidae > Andrena > Andrena bucephala. The sequence continues at coordinate 67,158,697 of OX387715.1, read as the reverse complement.
CACTAAGTTAGCGTCTTCGGAAAGAGAATCTAAGGCGGAGAACTATACAACATAGAGGCGCAGCGTCTTCGAAAGGCCATCGACGATGAAATTCAGAGCATACCTCCTTTCGCTTCATGTTCTCCTGATACATTTGCTAAAATCTGGCCAAAATTTTCTGAACGCTCCAAAATTGAGATTGTAACAGGAGAACATGATGTCGAAAGAGGTGGCACAAAGTTAGCGTCTTCGTACAGAGAATCTAAAGCGGAGAACTATTTGACGTAGAGGCGCAGAGTTGACGAAAGGCCTTCGACGATGAATTTCAGGGGATACCTCCTTTCGCATCATGTTCTCCTGATACATTTGCTGAAATCTGGCCAAAATTTTCTGAACGCTCCAAAATTGATCTTCTAACAGGAGAACATGATGTCGAAAGAGGTGGCACAAAGTTAGCGTCTTCGTAGAGAGAATCCAAAGCGGAGAACTATTCGACGTAGAGGCGCAGCGTCTTCGAAAGGCTTCGACGATGAAATTCAGGGCGTACCTCCTTTCGCTTCATGTTCTCCTGATACATCGCTCCAAAATCTAGCCAAACTTTTCTGAACGCTCCAAAATTGAGATTGTAACAGGAGAACATGATGTCGAAAGAGGTGGCACTATGTTAGCGTCTTCGGAGAGAGAATCCAAGGCGGAGAACTATTCGACGTAGAGGCGCAGCGTCTTCGAAAGGCCTTCGACGATGAAATTCAGAGCATACCTCCTTTCGCTTCATGTTCTCCTGATACATTTGCTAAAATCTGGCCAAAATTTTCTGAACGCTCCAAAATTGAGATTGTAACAGGAGAACATGATGTGGAAAGAGGTGGCACTAAGTTAGCGTCTTCGGAAAGAGAATCTAAGGCGGAGAACTATTCAACATAGAGGCGCAGCGTCTTCGAAAGGCCATCGACGATGAAATTCAGAGCATACCTCCTTTCGCATCATGTTCTCCTGATACATTTGCTAAAATCTGGCCAAAATTTTCTGAACGCTCCAAAATTGAGATTGTAACAGGAGAACATGATGTCGAAAGAGGTGGCACAAAGTTAGCGTCTTCGTACAGAGAATCTAAAGCGGAGAACTATTTGACGTAGAGGCGCAGAGTTGACGAAAGGCCTTCGACGATGAATTTCAGGGGATACCTCCTTTCGCATCATGTTCTCCTGATACATTTGCTGAAATCTGGCCAAAATTTTCTGAACGCTCCAAAATTGATCTTCTAACAGGAGAACATGATGTCGAAAGAGGTGGCACAAAGTTAGCGTCTTCGTAGAGAGAATCCAAAGCGGAGAACTATTCGACGTAGAGGCGCAGCGTCTTCGAAAGGCTTCGACGATGAAATTCAGGGCGTACCTCCTTTCGCTTCATGTTCTCCTGATACATCGCTCCAAAATCTAGCCAAACTTTTCTGAACGCTCCAAAATTGAGATTGTAACAGGAGAACATGATGTCGAAAGAGGTGGCACTATGTTAGCGTCTTCGGAGAGAGAATCCAAGGCGGAGAACTATTCGACGTAGAGGCGCAGCGTCTTCGAGTGGCCTTCGACGATGAAATTCAGAGCATACCTCCTTTCGCTTCATGTTCTCCTGATACATTTGCTAAAATCTGGCCAAAATTTTCTGAACGCTCCAAAATTGAGATTGTAACAGGAGAACATGATGTGGAAAGAGGTGGCACTAAGTTAGCGTCTTCGGAAAGAGAATCTAAGGCGGAGAACTATTCGACGTAGAGGCGCAGCGTCTTCGAAAGGCCTTCGACGATGAAATTCAGAGCATACCTCCTTTCGCTTCATGTTCTCCTGATACATTTGCTAAAATCTGGCCAAAATTTTCTGAACGCTCCAAAATTGAGATTGTAACAGGAGAACATGATGTCGAAAGAGGTGGCACAAAGTTAGCGTCTTCGTACAGAGAATCTAAAGCGGAGAACTATTTGACGTAGAGGCACAGAGTTGACGAAAGGCCTTCGACGATGAATTTCAGGGGATACCTCCTTTCGCATCATGTTCTTCTGATACATTTGCTGAAATCTGGCCAAAATTTTCTGAACGCTCCAAAATTGATCTTCTAACAGGAGAACATGATGTCGAAAGAGGTGGCACAAAGTTAGCGTCTTCGTAGAGAGAATCTAAAGCGGAGAACTATTCGACGTAGAGGCGCAGCGTCTTCGAAAGGCTTCGACGATGAAATTCAGGGCGTACCTCCTTGCGCTTCATGTTCTCCTGATACATTTGCTAAAATCTGGCCAAAATTTTCTGAACGCTCCAAAATTGAGATTGTAACAGGAGAACATGATGTCGAAAGAGGTGGCACAAAGTTAGCGTCTTCGTACAGAGAATCTAAAGCGGAGAACTATTTGACGTAGAGGCGCAGAGTTGACGAAAGGCCTTCGACGATGAATTTCAGGGGATACCTCCTTTCGCATCATGTTCTCCTGATACATTTGCTGAAATCTGGCCAAAATTTTCTGAACGCTCCAAAATTGATCTTCTAACAGGAGAACATGATGTCGAAAGAGGTGGCACAAAGTTAGCGTCTTCGTAGAGAGAATCCAAAGCGGAGAACTATTCGACGTAGAGGCGCAGCGTCTTCGAAAGGCTTCGACGATGAAATTCAGGGCGTACCTCCTTTCGCTTCATGTTCTCCTGATACATTTGCTAAAATCTGGCCAAAATTTTCTGAACGCTCCAAAATTGATATTGTAACAGGAGAACATGATGTGGAAAGAGGTGGCACTATGTTAGCGTCTTCGGAAAGAGAATCTAAGGCGGAGAACTATTCGACGTAGAGGCGCAGCGTCTTCGAAAGGCTTTGACGATGAAATTCAGGGCGTACCTCCTTTCGCTTCATGTTCTCCTGATACATTTGCTAAAATCTGGCCAAAATTTTCTGAACGCTCCAAAATTGCGATTGTAACAGGAGAACATGATGTGGAAAGAGGTGGCACTAAGTTAGCGTCTTCGGAAAGAGATTCTAAGGCGGAGAACTAAAATCGGCAATCAAAGGGTACTTTCATTGTACTCTTTGGACGCGGTTTCACGTCCCGAGTACTTTCCTAAGGGGTGAAAAATACCCTACTATACAGGGTGACTCAGAAATCGGCAACAATCGAGGAAAATCGGCGATCAAAGGGTACTTTCATTGTACTCTTTGGACGCGGTTTCACGTCCCGAGTACTTTCCTAAGGGGTGAAAAATACCCTACTATACAGGGTGACTCAGAAATCGGCAACAATCGAGGAAAATCGGCGATCAAAGGGTACTTTCATTGTACTCTTTGGACGCGGTTTCACGTCCCGAGTACTTTCCTAAGGGACGAAAAATACCCTACTATAGAGGGTGACTCAGAAATCGGCAACAATCGAGGAAAATCGGCAATCAAAGGGTACTTTCATTGAAGGCTTTGGACGCGGTTTCACGTCCCGAGTACTTTCGTAAGGGGTAAAAAATACCCTACTATACAGGGTGACTCAGAAATCGGCAACAATCGAGGAATATCGGCGATCAAAGGGTACTTTCATTGCACTCTTTGGACGCGGTTTCACGTCCCGAGTACTTTCCTAAGGGGTGAAAAATACCCTACTATACAGGGTGACTCAGAAATCGGCAACAATCGAGGAAAATCGGCGATCAATGGGTACTTTCATTGTACTCTTTGGACGCGGTTTTATGTCCCGAGTACTTTCATAAGGGGTGAAAAATTCCCTACTATACAGGGTGATAGAGAAACCGGCAACGATCGCGGAAAATCGGCGATCAAAGGGTACTTTCATTGTACTCTTTGGACGCGGTTTCACATCCCGAGTACTTTCCTAAGGGGTGAAAAATACCCTACTATACAGGGTGACTCAGAAATCGGCAACAATCGAAGAAAATCGGCAATCAAAGGGTACTTTCATTGAAGTCTTTGGACGCGGTTTCACGTCCCGAGTACTTTCGTAAGGGGTAAAAAATACCCTACTATACAGGGTGACTCAGAAATCGGCAACAATCGAGGAATATCGGCGATCAAAGGGTACTTTCATTGCACTCTTTGGACGCGGTTTCACGTCCCGAGTACTTTCCTAAGGGACGAAAAATACCCTACTATACAGGGTGACTCCGAAATCGGCAGCAATCGAGGAAAATCGGCGATCAAAGGGTACTTTCATTGTACTCTTTGGACGCGGTTTCACGTCCCGAGTACTTTCATAAGGGGTGAAAAATTCCCTACTACACAGGGTGATAGAGAAATCGGCAACGATCGCGGAAAATCGGCGATCGAAGGGTACTTTCATTGTACTCTTTGGACGCGGTTTCACGTCCCAAGTACTTTTCTAAGGGGTGAAAAATACCCTACTATACAGGGTGACTCAGAAATCGGCAACAATCATGGAAAATCGGCAATCAAAGGGTACTTTCATTGTACTCTTTGGACGCGGTTTCGCGTTCCGGGTACCTTCCTAAGGGGTGAAAAATACCCTACTATACAGGGTGACTCAGAAATCGGCAACAATCGAGGAAAATCGGCAATCAAAGGGTACATTCATTGTACTCTTTGCACGCGGTTTCGCGTTCCGGGTACCTTCCTAAGGGGTGAAAAATACCCTACTATACAGGGTGACTCAGAAATCGGCAACAATCGAGGAAAATCGGCAATCAAAGGGTACTTTCATTGTACTCTTTGAACGTGGTTTCACGTCCCGAGTACTTTTCTAAGGGGTGACAAATATCCTACTATACAGGGTGACTCAGAAATCGGCAACAATCGAGGAAAATCGGCAATCAAAGGGTACATTCATTGTACTCTTTGGACGCGGTTTCGCGTTCCGGGTACCTTCCTAAGGGGTGAAAAATACCCTACTGTAAAGGGTGACCGAGAAATCGGTAATGATCGAGGAAAATCGGCGATCAAAGGGTACTTTTATTATACTATTAGGATGCGCTTTCACGTACCGAGTACTTTCCTAAGGGGTGAAAAATACCCTACTATACAGGGTGACTGAGAAATTGGTAACAATCGAGGAAAATCGGAGAGGGGCAGAGTTTTCGAAAGGCCTTCGACGATGAAATTCAGGCGATACCTCCTTTCGCTTCATGTTCTCCTGATACATCGCTCCAAAATCTGGCCAAAATTTTCCGAACGCTTCAAAATTGAGATTGTAACAGGAGAACATGATGTGGAAAGAGGTGGCACTAAGTTAGCGTCTTCGGAAAGCGAATCTAAGGCGGAGAACTATTCGACGTAGAGGCGCAGCGTCTTCGAAAGGCTTCGACGATGAAATTCAGAGCATACCTCCTTTCGCTTCATGTTCTCCTGATACATTTGCTAAAATCTGGCCAAAATTTTCTGAACGCTCCAAAATTGAGATTGTAACAGGAGAACATGATGTCGAAAGAGGTGGCACAAAGTTAGCGTCTTCGTAGAGAGAATCTAAAGCGGAGAACTATTTGACGTAGAGGCGCAGAGTTGACGAAAGGCCTTCGACGATGAAATTCAGGGCGTACCTCCTTTCGCTTCATGTTCTCCTGATACATTTGCTAAAATCTGGCCAAAATTTTCTGAACGCTCCAAAATTGAGATTGTAACAGGAGAACATGATGTCGGAAGAGGTGGCACTAAGTTAGCGTCTTCGGAAAGAGAATCTAAGGCGGAGAACTATTCGACGTAGAGGCGCAGCGTCTTCGAAAGGCTTTGACGATGAAATTCAGGGCGTACCTCCTTTCGCTTCATGTTCTCCTGATACATTTGCTAAAATCTGGCCAAAATTTTCTGAACGCTCCAAAATTGCGATTGTAACAGGAGAACATGATGTGGAAAGAGGTGGCACTAAGTTAGCGTCTTCGGAAAGAGATTCTAAGGCGGAGAACTAAAATCGGCAATCAAAGGGTACTTTCATTGTACTCTTTGGACGCGGTTTCACGTCCCGAGTACTTTCCTAAGGGGTGAAAAATACCCTACTATACAGGGTGACTCAGAAATCGGCAACAATCGAGGAAAATCGGCAATCAAAGGGTACTTTCATTGAAGTCTTTGGACGCGGTTTCACGTCCCGAGTACTTTCGTAAGGGGTGAAAAATACCCTACTATACAGGGTGACTCAGAAATCGGCAACAATCAAGGAAAATCGGCAATCAAAGGGTACTTTCATTGTACTCTTTGGACGTGGTTTCACGTCCCGAGTATTTTTCTAAGGGGTGAAAAATATCCTACTATACAGGGTGACTCAGAAATCAGCAACAATCGAGGAAAATCGGCAATCAAAGGGTGCTTTCATTGTACTCTTTGGACGCGGTTTCGCGTTCCGGGTACCTTCCTAAGGGGTAAAAAATACCCTACTATACAGGGTGACTCAGAAATCGGCAACAATCGAGGAAAATCGGCAATCAAAGGGTACTTTCATTGTACTCTTTGGACGTGGTTTCACGTCCCGAGTATTTTTCTAAGGGGTGAAAAATATCCTACTATACAGGGTGACTCAGAAATCGGCAAAAATCGAGGAAAATCGGCAATCAAAGGGTACATTCATTGTACTCTTTGGACGCGGTTTCGCGTTCCGGGTACCTTCCTAAGGGGTGAAAAATACCCTACTATACAGGGTGACTCAGAAATCGGCAACAATCGAGGAAAATCGGCAATCAAAGGGTACATTCATTGTACTCTTTGGACGCGGTTTCGCGTTCCGGGTACCTTCGTAAGGGGTGAAAAATACCCTACTATACAGGGTGACTCAGAAATCGGCAACAATCGAGGAAAATCGGCAATCAAAGGGTACTTTCATTGTACTCTTTGAACGTGGTTTCACGTCCCGAGTACTTTTCTAAGGGGTGAAAAATATCCTACTATACAGGGTGACTCAGAAATCGGCAACAATCGAGGAAAATCGGCAATCAAAGGGTACATTCATTGTACTCTTTGGACGCGGTTTCGCGTTCCGGGTACCTTCCTAAGGGGTGAAAAATACCCTACTGTAAAGGGTGACCGAGAAATCGGTAACGATCGAGGAAAATCGGAGAGGGGCAGAGTTTTCGAAAGGCCTTCGACGATGAAATTCAGGCGATACCTCCTTTCGCTTCATGTTCTCCTGATACATCGCTCCAAAATCTGGCCAAAATTTTCCGAACGCTTCAAAATTGAGATTGTAACAGGAGAACATGATGTGGAAAGAGGTGGCACTAAGTTAGCGTATTCGGAAAGCGAATCTAAGGCGGAGAACTATTCGACGTAGAGGCGCAGCGTCTTCGAAAGGCTTCGACGATGAAATTCAGGGCGTACCTCCTTTCGCTTCATGTTCTCCTGATACATTTGCTAAAATCTGGCCAAAATTTTCTGAACGCTCCAAAATTGAGATTGTAACAGGAGAACATGATGTGGAAAGAGGTGGCACTAAGTTAGCGTCTTCGGAAAGAGAATCTAAGGCGGAGAACTATTCGACGTGGAGGCGCAGCGTCTTCGAAAGGCTTCGACGATGTAATTCAGGGCGTACCTCCTTACGCTTCACGTTCTCCTGATACATTTGCTAAAATCTGGCCAAAATTTTCTGAACGCTCCAAAATTGCGATTGTAACAGGAGAACATGATGTGGAAAGAGGTGGCACTAAGTTAGCGTCTTCGGAAAGAGATTCTAAGGCGGAGAACTAAAATCGGCAATCAAAGGGTACTTTCATTGTACTCTTTGGACGCGGTTTCACGTCCCGAGTACTTTCCTAAGGGGTGAAAACTACCCTACTATACAGGGTGACTCAGAAATCGGCAACAATCGAGGAAAATCGGCGATCAAAGGGTACTTCCATTGTACTCTTTGGACGCGGTTGCACGTCCCGAGTACTTTCCTAAAGGGTGAAAAATACCCTACTATACAGGGTGACTCAGAAATCGGCAACAATCGAGGAAAATCGGCGATCAAAGGGTACTTTCATTGAAGTCTTTGGACGCGGTTTCACGTCCCGAGTACTTTCGTAAGGGGTAAAAAATACCCTACTATACAGGGTGACTCAGAAATCGGCAACAATCGAGGAAAATCGGCGATCAAAGGGTACTTTCATTGTACTCATTGGACGCGGTTTCACGTCCCGAGTACTTTCCTAAGGGGTGGAAAATACCCTACTATACAGGGTGACTCAGAAATCGGCAACAATCGAGGAAAATCGGCGATCAAAGGGTACTTTCATTGTACTCTTTGGACGCGGTTTCACGTCCCGAGTACTTTCCTAAGGGGTGAAAAATACCCTACTATGCAGGGTGACTCAGAAATCGGCAACAATCGAAGAAAATCGGCAATCAAAGGGTACTTTCATTGAAGTCTTTGGACGCGGTTTCACGTCCCGAGTACTTTCGTAAGGGGTAAAAAATACCCTACTATACAGGGTGACTCAGAAATCGGCAACAATCGAGGAAAATCGGCGATCAAAGGGTACTTTCATTGTACTCATTGGACGCGGTTTCACGTCCCGAGTACTTTCCTAAGGGGTGAAAAATACCCTACTATACAGGGTGACTCAGAAATCGGCAACAATCGAGGAAAATCGGCGATCAAAGGGTACTTTCATTGTACTCTTTGGACGCGGTTTCACGTCCCGAGTACTTTCATAAGGGGTGAAAAATTCCCTACTATACAGGGTGATAGAGAAATCGGCAACGATCGCGGAAAATCGGCGATCGAAGGGTACTTTCATTGTACTCTTTGGACGCGGTTTCACGTCCCAAGTACTTTTCTAAGGGGTGAAAAATACCCTACTATACAGGGTGACTCAGAAATCGGCAACAATCTAGGAAAATCGGCAATCAAAGGGTACTTTCATTGAAGTCTTTGGACGCGGTTTCACGTCCCGAGTACTTTCGTAAGGGGTAAAAAATACCCTACTATACAGGGTGACTCAGAAATCGGCAACAATCGAGGAATATCGGCGATCAAAGGGTACTTTCATTGCACTCTTTGGACGCGGTTTCACGTCCCGAGTACTTTCCTAAGGGGTGAAAAATACCCTACTATACAGGGTGACTCAGAAATCGGCAACAATCGAGGAAAATCGGCGATCAAAGGGTACTTTCATTGTACTCTTTGGACGCGGTTTTATGTCCCGAGTACTTTCATAAGGGGTGAAAAATTCCCTACTATACAGGGTGATAGAGAAACCGGCAACGATCGCGGAAAATCGGCGATCAAAGGGTACTTTCATTGTACTCTTTGGACGCGGTTTCACATCCCGAGTACTTTCCTAAAGGGTGAAAAATACCCTACTATACAGGGTGACTCAGAAATCGGCAACAATCGAGGAAAATCGGCGATCAAAGGGTACTTTCATTGTACTCTTTGGACGCAGTTTCACGTCCCGAGTACTTTCCTAAGGGACGAAAAATACCCTACTATACAGGGTGACTCCGAAATCGGCAACAATCGAGGAAAATCAGCAATCAAAGTGTACTTTCATTGAAGGCTTTGGACGCGGTTTCACGTCCCGAGTCCTTTCGTAAGGGGTAAAATATACCCTACTATACAGGGTGACTCAGAAATCGGCAACAATCGAGGAAAATCGGCGATCAAAGGGTACTTTCATTGTACTGTTTGGACGCGGTTTCACGTCCCGAGTACTTTCCTAAGGGACGAAAAATACCCTACTATACAGGGTGACTCCGAAATCGGCAGCAATCGAGGAAAATCGGCGATCAAAGGGTACTTTCATTGTACTCTTTGGACGCGGTTTCACGTCCCGAGTACTTTCATAAGGGGTGAAAAATTCCCTACTACACAGGGTGATAGAGAAATCGGCAACGATCGCGGAAAATCGGCGATCGAAGGGTACTTTCATTGTACTCTTTGGACGCGGTTTCACGTCCCAAGTACTTTTCTAAGGGGTGAAAAATACCCTACTATACAGGGTGACTCAGAAATCGGCAACAATCATGGAAAATCGGCAATCAAAGGGTACTTTCATTGTACTCTTTGGACGTGGTTTCGCGTTCCGGGTACCTTCCTAAGGGGTGAAAAATACCCTACTATACAGGGTGACTCAGAAATCGGCAACAATCGAGGAAAATCGGCAATCAAAGGGTACTTTCAATGTACTCTTTGGGCGTGGTTTCACGTCCCGAGTATTTTTCTAAGGGGTGAAAAATATCCTACTATACAGGGTGACTCAGAAATCGGCAAAAATCGAGGAAAATCGGCAATCAAAGGGTACATTCATTGTACTCTTTGGACGCGGTTTCGCGTTCCGGGTACCTTCCTAAGGGGTGAAAAATACCCTACTATACAGGGTGACTCAGAAATCGGCAACAATCGAGGAAAATCGGCAATCAAAGGGTACATTCATTGTACTCTTTGGACGCGGTTTCGCGTTCCGGGTACCTTCCTAAGGGGTGAAAAATACCCTACTATACAGGGTGACTCAGAAATCGGCAACAATCGAGGAAAATCGGCGATCAAAGGGTACTTTCATTGTACTCTTTGGACGCGGTTTTATGTCCCGAGTACTTTCATAAGGGGTGAAAAATTCCCTACTATACAGGGTGATAGAGAAACCGGCAACGATCGCGGAAAATCGGCGATCAAAGGGTACTTTCATTGTACTCTTTGGACGCGGTTTCACATCCCGAGTACTTTCCTAAGGGGTGAAAAATACCCTACTATACAGGGTGACTCAGAAATCGGCAACAATCGAGGAAAATCGGCGATCAAAGGGTACTTTCATTGTACTCTTTGGACGCAGTTTCACGTCCCGAGTACTTTCCTAAGGGACGAAAAATACCCTACTATACAGGGTGACTCCGAAATCGGCAACAATCGAGGAAAATCAGCAATCAAAGTGTACTTTCATTGAAGGCTTTGGACGCGGTTTCACGTCCCGAGTCCTTTCGTAAGGGGTAAAATATACCCTACTATACAGGGTGACTCAGAAATCGGCAACAATCGAGGAAAATCGGCAATCAAAGGGTACATTCATTGTACTCTTTGGACGCGGTTTCGCGTTCCGGGTACCTTCCTAAGGGGTGAAAAATACCCTACTATACAGGGTGACTCAGAAATCGGCAACAATCGAGGAAAATCGGCAATCAAAGGGTACTTTCATTGTACTCTTTGAACGTGGTTTCACGTCCCGAGTACTTTTCTAAGGGGTGAAAAATATCCTACTATACAGGGTGACTCAGAAATCGGCAACAATCGAAGAAAATCGGCAATCAAAGGGTACTTTCATTGAAGTCTTTGGACGCGGTTTCACGTCCCGAGTACTTTCGTAAGGGGTAAAAAATACCCTACTATACAGGGTGACTCAGAAATCGGCAACAATCGAGGAATATCGGCGATCAAAGGGTACTTTCATTGCACTCTTTGGACGCGGTTTCACGTCCCGAGTACTTTCCTAAGGGACGAAAAATACCCTACTATACAGGGTGACTCCGAAATCGGCAGCAATCGAGGAAAATCGGCGATCAAAGGGTACTTTCATTGTACTCTTTGGACGCGGTTTCACGTCCCGAGTACTTTCATAAGGGGTGAAAAATTCCCTACTACACAGGGTGATAGAGAAATCGGCAACGATCGCGGAAAATCGGCGATCGAAGGGTACTTTCATTGTACTCTTTGGACGCGGTTTCACGTCCCAAGTACTTTTCTAAGGGGTGAAAAATACCCTACTATACAGGGTGACTCAGAAATCGGCAACAATCATGGAAAATCGGCAATCAAAGGGTACTTTCATTGTACTCTTTGGACGCGGTTTCGCGTTCCGGGTACCTTCCTAAGGGGTGAAAAATACCCTACTATACAGGGTGACTCAGAAATCGGCAACAATCGAGGAAAATCGGCAATCAAAGGGTACATTCATTGTACTCTTTGCACGCGGTTTCGCGTTCCGGGTACCTTCCTAAGGGGTGAAAAATACCCTACTATACAGGGTGACTCAGAAATCGGCAACAATCGAGGAAAATCGGCAATCAAAGGGTACTTTCATTGTACTCTTTGAACGTGGTTTCACGTCCCGAGTACTTTTCTAAGGGGTGACAAATATCCTACTATACAGGGTGACTCAGAAATCGGCAACAATCGAGGAAAATCGGCAATCAAAGGGTACATTCATTGTACTCTTTGGACGCGGTTTCGCGTTCCGGGTACCTTCCTAAGGGGTGAAAAATACCCTACTGTAAAGGGTGACCGAGAAATCGGTAATGATCGAGGAAAATCGGCGATCAAAGGGTACTTTTATTATACTATTAGGATGCGCTTTCACGTACCGAGTACTTTCCTAAGGGGTGAAAAATACCCTACTATACAGGGTGACTGAGAAATTGGTAACAATCGAGGAAAATCGGAGAGGGGCAGAGTTTTCGAAAGGCCTTCGACGATGAAATTCAGGCGATACCTCCTTTCGCTTCATGTTCTCCTGATACATCGCTCCAAAATCTGGCCAAAATTTTCCGAACGCTTCAAAATTGAGATTGTAACAGGAGAACATGATGTGGAAAGAGGTGGCACTAAGTTAGCGTCTTCGGAAAGCGAATCTAAGGCGGAGAACTATTCGACGTAGAGGCGCAGCGTCTTCGAAAGGCTTCGACGATGAAATTCAGAGCATACCTCCTTTCGCTTCATGTTCTCCTGATACATTTGCTAAAATCTGGCCAAAATTTTCTGAACGCTCCAAAATTGAGATTGTAACAGGAGAACATGATGTCGAAAGAGGTGGCACAAAGTTAGCGTCTTCGTAGAGAGAATCTAAAGCGGAGAACTATTTGACGTAGAGGCGCAGAGTTGACGAAAGGCCTTCGACGATGAAATTCAGGGCGTACCTCCTTTCGCTTCATGTTCTCCTGATACATTTGCTAAAATCTGGCCAAAATTTTCTGAACGCTCCAAAATTGAGATTGTAACAGGAGAACATGATGTCGGAAGAGGTGGCACTAAGTTAGCGTCTTCGGAAAGAGAATCTAAGGCGGAGAACTATTCGACGTAGAGGCGCAGCGTCTTCGAAAGGCTTTGACGATGAAATTCAGGGCGTACCTCCTTTCGCTTCATGTTCTCCTGATACATTTGCTAAAATCTGGCCAAAATTTTCTGAACGCTCCAAAATTGCGATTGTAACAGGAGAACATGATGTGGAAAGAGGTGGCACTAAGTTAGCGTCTTCGGAAAGAGATTCTAAGGCGGAGAACTAAAATCGGCAATCAAAGGGTACTTTCATTGTACTCTTTGGACGCGGTTTCACGTCCCGAGTACTTTCCTAAGGGGTGAAAAATACCCTACTATACAGGGTGACTCAGAAATCGGCAACAATCGAGGAAAATCGGCAATCAAAGGGTACTTTCATTGAAGTCTTTGGACGCGGTTTCACGTCCCGAGTACTTTCGTAAGGGGTGAAAAATACCCTACTATACAGGGTGACTCAGAAATCGGCAACAATCAAGGAAAATCGGCAATCAAAGGGTACTTTCATTGTACTCTTTGGACGTGGTTTCACGTCCCGAGTATTTTTCTAAGGGGTGAAAAATATCCTACTATACAGGGTGACTCAGAAATCAGCAACAATCGAGGAAAATCGGCAATCAAAGGGTGCTTTCATTGTACTCTTTGGACGCGGTTTCGCGTTCCGGGTACCTTCCTAAGGGGTAAAAAATACCCTACTATACAGGGTGACTCAGAAATCGGCAACAATCGAGGAAAATCGGCAATCAAAGGGTACTTTCATTGTACTCTTTGGACGTGGTTTCACGTCCCGAGTATTTTTCTAAGGGGTGAAAAATATCCTACTATACAGGGTGACTCAGAAATCGGCAAAAATCGAGGAAAATCGGCAATCAAAGGGTACATTCATTGTACTCTTTGGACGCGGTTTCGCGTTCCGGGTACCTTCCTAAGGGGTGAAAAATACCCTACTATACAGGGTGACTCAGAAATCGGCAACAATCGAGGAAAATCGGCAATCAAAGGGTACATTCATTGTACTCTTTGGACGCGGTTTCGCGTTCCGGGTACCTTCGTAAGGGGTGAAAAATACCCTACTATACAGGGTGACTCAGAAATCGGCAACAATCGAGGAAAATCGGCAATCAAAGGGTACTTTCATTGTACTCTTTGAACGTGGTTTCACGTCCCGAGTACTTTTCTAAGGGGTGAAAAATATCCTACTATACAGGGTGACTCAGAAATCGGCAACAATCGAGGAAAATCGGCAATCAAAGGGTACATTCATTGTACTCTTTGGACGCGGTTTCGCGTTCCGGGTACCTTCCTAAGGGGTGAAAAATACCCTACTGTAAAGGGTGACCGAGAAATCGGTAACGATCGAGGAAAATCGGAGAGGGGCAGAGTTTTCGAAAGGCCTTCGACGATGAAATTCAGGCGATACCTCCTTTCGCTTCATGTTCTCCTGATACATCGCTCCAAAATCTGGCCAAAATTTTCCGAACGCTTCAAAATTGAGATTGTAACAGGAGAACATGATGTGGAAAGAGGTGGCACTAAGTTAGCGTATTCGGAAAGCGAATCTAAGGCGGAGAACTATTCGACGTAGAGGCGCAGCGTCTTCGAAAGGCTTCGACGATGAAATTCAGGGCGTACCTCCTTTCGCTTCATGTTCTCCTGATACATTTGCTAAAATCTGGCCAAAATTTTCTGAACGCTCCAAAATTGAGATTGTAACAGGAGAACATGATGTGGAAAGAGGTGGCACTAAGTTAGCGTCTTCGGAAAGAGAATCTAAGGCGGAGAACTATTCGACGTGGAGGCGCAGCGTCTTCGAAAGGCTTCGACGATGTAATTCAGGGCGTACCTCCTTACGCTTCACGTTCTCCTGATACATTTGCTAAAATCTGGCCAAAATTTTCTGAACGCTCCAAAATTGCGATTGTAACAGGAGAACATGATGTGGAAAGAGGTGGCACTAAGTTAGCGTCTTCGGAAAGAGATTCTAAGGCGGAGAACTAAAATCGGCAATCAAAGGGTACTTTCATTGTACTCTTTGGACGCGGTTTCACGTCCCGAGTACTTTCCTAAGGGGTGAAAACTACCCTACTATACAGGGTGACTCAGAAATCGGCAACAATCGAGGAAAATCGGCGATCAAAGGGTACTTCCATTGTACTCTTTGGACGCGGTTGCACGTCCCGAGTACTTTCCTAAAGGGTGAAAAATACCCTACTATACAGGGTGACTCAGAAATCGGCAACAATCGAGGAAAATCGGCGATCAAAGGGTACTTTCATTGAAGTCTTTGGACGCGGTTTCACGTCCCGAGTACTTTCGTAAGGGGTAAAAAATACCCTACTATACAGGGTGACTCAGAAATCGGCAACAATCGAGGAAAATCGGCGATCAAAGGGTACTTTCATTGTACTCATTGGACGCGGTTTCACGTCCCGAGTACTTTCCTAAGGGGTGGAAAATACCCTACTATACAGGGTGACTCAGAAATCGGCAACAATCGAGGAAAATCGGCGATCAAAGGGTACTTTCATTGTACTCTTTGGACGCGGTTTCACGTCCCGAGTACTTTCCTAAGGGGTGAAAAATACCCTACTATGCAGGGTGACTCAGAAATCGGCAACAATCGAAGAAAATCGGCAATCAAAGGGTACTTTCATTGAAGTCTTTGGACGCGGTTTCACGTCCCGAGTACTTTCGTAAGGGGTAAAAAATACCCTACTATACAGGGTGACTCAGAAATCGGCAACAATCGAGGAAAATCGGCGATCAAAGGGTACTTTCATTGTACTCATTGGACGCGGTTTCACGTCCCGAGTACTTTCCTAAGGGGTGAAAAATACCCTACTATACAGGGTGACTCAGAAATCGGCAACAATCGAGGAAAATCGGCGATCAAAGGGTACTTTCATTGTACTCTTTGGACGCGGTTTCACGTCCCGAGTACTTTCATAAGGGGTGAAAAATTCCCTACTATACAGGGTGATAGAGAAATCGGCAACGATCGCGGAAAATCGGCGATCGAAGGGTACTTTCATTGTACTCTTTGGACGCGGTTTCACGTCCCAAGTACTTTTCTAAGGGGTGAAAAATACCCTACTATACAGGGTGACTCAGAAATCGGCAACAATCTAGGAAAATCGGCAATCAAAGGGTACTTTCATTGAAGTCTTTGGACGCGGTTTCACGTCCCGAGTACTTTCGTAAGGGGTAAAAAATACCCTACTATACAGGGTGACTCAGAAATCGGCAACAATCGAGGAATATCGGCGATCAAAGGGTACTTTCATTGCACTCTTTGGACGCGGTTTCACGTCCCGAGTACTTTCCTAAGGGGTGAAAAATACCCTACTATACAGGGTGACTCAGAAATCGGCAACAATCGAGGAAAATCGGCGATCAAAGGGTACTTTCATTGTACTCTTTGGACGCGGTTTTATGTCCCGAGTACTTTCATAAGGGGTGAAAAATTCCCTACTATACAGGGTGATAGAGAAACCGGCAACGATCGCGGAAAATCGGCGATCAAAGGGTACTTTCATTGTACTCTTTGGACGCGGTTTCACATCCCGAGTACTTTCCTAAAGGGTGAAAAATACCCTACTATACAGGGTGACTCAGAAATCGGCAACAATCGAGGAAAATCGGCGATCAAAGGGTACTTTCATTGTACTCTTTGGACGCAGTTTCACGTCCCGAGTACTTTCCTAAGGGACGAAAAATACCCTACTATACAGGGTGACTCCGAAATCGGCAACAATCGAGGAAAATCAGCAATCAAAGTGTACTTTCATTGAAGGCTTTGGACGCGGTTTCACGTCCCGAGTCCTTTCGTAAGGGGTAAAATATACCCTACTATACAGGGTGACTCAGAAATCGGCAACAATCGAGGAAAATCGGCGATCAAAGGGTACTTTCATTGTACTGTTTGGACGCGGTTTCACGTCCCGAGTACTTTCCTAAGGGACGAAAAATACCCTACTATACAGGGTGACTCCGAAATCGGCAGCAATCGAGGAAAATCGGCGATCAAAGGGTACTTTCATTGTACTCTTTGGACGCGGTTTCACGTCCCGAGTACTTTCATAAGGGGTGAAAAATTCCCTACTACACAGGGTGATAGAGAAATCGGCAACGATCGCGGAAAATCGGCGATCGAAGGGTACTTTCATTGTACTCTTTGGACGCGGTTTCACGTCCCAAGTACTTTTCTAAGGGGTGAAAAATACCCTACTATACAGGGTGACTCAGAAATCGGCAACAATCATGGAAAATCGGCAATCAAAGGGTACTTTCATTGTACTCTTTGGACGTGGTTTCGCGTTCCGGGTACCTTCCTAAGGGGTGAAAAATACCCTACTATACAGGGTGACTCAGAAATCGGCAACAATCGAGGAAAATCGGCAATCAAAGGGTACTTTCAATGTACTCTTTGGGCGTGGTTTCACGTCCCGAGTATTTTTCTAAGGGGTGAAAAATATCCTACTATACAGGGTGACTCAGAAATCGGCAAAAATCGAGGAAAATCGGCAATCAAAGGGTACATTCATTGTACTCTTTGGACGCGGTTTCGCGTTCCGGGTACCTTCCTAAGGGGTGAAAAATACCCTACTATACAGGGTGACTCAGAAATCGGCAACAATCGAGGAAAATCGGCAATCAAAGGGTACATTCATTGTACTCTTTGGACGCGGTTTCGCGTTCCGGGTACCTTCCTAAGGGGTGAAAAATACCCTACTATACAGGGTGACTCAGAAATCGGCAACAATCGAGGAAAATCGGCAATCAAAGGGTACTTTCATTGTACTCTTTGAACGTGGTTTCACGTCCCGAGTACTTTTCTAAGGGGTGACAAATATCCTACTATACAGGGTGACTCAGAAATCGGCAACAATCGAGGAAAATCGGCAATCAAAGGGTACATTCATTGTACTCTTTGGACGCGGTTTCGCGTTCCGGGTACCTTCCTAAGGGGTGAAAAATACCCTACTGTAAAGGGTGACCGAGAAATCGGTAATGATCGAGGAAAATCGGCGATCAAAGGGTACTTTTATTATACTATTAGGATGCGCTTTCACGTACCGAGTACTTTCCTAAGGGGTGAAAAATACCCTACTATACAGGGTGACTGAGAAATTGGTAACAATCGAGGAAAATCGGAGAGGGGCAGAGTTTTCGAAAGGCCTTCGACGATGAAATTCAGGCGATACCTCCTTTCGCTTCATGTTCTCCTGATACATCGCTCCAAAATCTGGCCAAAATTTTCCGAACGCTTCAAAATTGAGATTGTAACAGGAGAACATGATGTGGAAAGAGGTGGCACTAAGTTAGCGTCTTCGGAAAGCGAATCTAAGGCGGAGAACTATTCGACGTAGAGGCGCAGCGTCTTCGAAAGGCTTCGACGATGAAATTCAGAGCATACCTCCTTTCGCTTCACGTTCTCCTGATACATTTGCTAAAATCTGGCCAAAATTTTCTGAACGCTCCAAAATTGCGATTGTAACAGGAGAACATGATGTGGAAAGAGGTGGCACTAAGTTAGCGTCTTCGGAAAGAGATTCTAAGGCGGAGAACTAAAATCGGCAATCAAAGGGTACTTTCATTGTACTCTTTGGACGCGGTTTCACGTCCCGAGTACTTTCCTAAGGGGTGAAAACTACCCTACTATACAGGGTGACTCAGAAATCGGCAACAATCGAGGAAAATCGGCGATCAAAGGGTACTTCCATTGTACTCTTTGGACGCGGTTGCACGTCCCGAGTACTTTCCTAAAGGGTGAAAAATACCCTACTATACAGGGTGACTCAGAAATCGGCAACAATCGAGGAAAATCGGCGATCAAAGGGTACTTTCATTGAAGTCTTTGGACGCGGTTTCACGTCCCGAGTACTTTCGTAAGGGGTAAAAAATACCCTACTATACAGGGTGACTCAGAAATCGGCAACAATCGAGGAAAATCGGCGATCAAAGGGTACTTTCATTGTACTCATTGGACGCGGTTTCACGTCCCGAGTACTTTCCTAAGGGGTGGAAAATACCCTACTATACAGGGTGACTCAGAAATCGGCAACAATCGAGGAAAATCGGCGATCAAAGGGTACTTTCATTGTACTCTTTGGACGCGGTTTCACGTCCCGAGTACTTTCCTAAGGGGTGAAAAATACCCTACTATGCAGGGTGACTCAGAAATCGGCAACAATCGAAGAAAATCGGCAATCAAAGGGTACTTTCATTGAAGTCTTTGGACGCGGTTTCACGTCCCGAGTACTTTCGTAAGGGGTAAAAAATACCCTACTATACAGGGTGACTCAGAAATCGGCAACAATCGAGGAAAATCGGCGATCAAAGGGTACTTTCATTGTACTCATTGGACGCGGTTTCACGTCCCGAGTACTTTCCTAAGGGGTGAAAAATACCCTACTATACAGGGTGACTCAGAAATCGGCAACAATCGAGGAAAATCGGCGATCAAAGGGTACTTTCATTGTACTCTTTGGACGCGGTTTCACGTCCCGAGTACTTTCATAAGGGGTGAAAAATTCCCTACTATACAGGGTGATAGAGAAATCGGCAACGATCGCGGAAAATCGGCGATCGAAGGGTACTTTCATTGTACTCTTTGGACGCGGTTTCACGTCCCAAGTACTTTTCTAAGGGGTGAAAAATACCCTACTATACAGGGTGACTCAGAAATCGGCAACAATCTAGGAAAATCGGCAATCAAAGGGTACTTTCATTGAAGTCTTTGGACGCGGTTTCACGTCCCGAGTACTTTCGTAAGGGGTAAAA
This sequence comes from Andrena bucephala, assembly GCA_947577245.1. Lineage (NCBI taxonomy): Eukaryota > Metazoa > Arthropoda > Insecta > Hymenoptera > Andrenidae > Andrena > Andrena bucephala. The sequence goes on along the minus strand of OX387715.1, from coordinate 67,138,995 downwards.
AATACCCTACTATACAGGGTGACTCAGAAATCGGCAACAATCGAGGAATATCGGCGATCAAAGGGTACTTTCATTGCACTCTTTGGACGCGGTTTCACGTCCCGAGTACTTTCCTAAGGGGTGAAAAATACCCTACTATACAGGGTGACTCAGAAATCGGCAACAATCGAGGAAAATCGGCGATCAAAGGGTACTTTCATTGTACTCTTTGGACGCGGTTTTATGTCCCGAGTACTTTCATAAGGGGTGAAAAATTCCCTACTATACAGGGTGATAGAGAAACCGGCAACGATCGCGGAAAATCGGCGATCAAAGGGTACTTTCATTGTACTCTTTGGACGCGGTTTCACATCCCGAGTACTTTCCTAAAGGGTGAAAAATACCCTACTATACAGGGTGACTCAGAAATCGGCAACAATCGAGGAAAATCGGCGATCAAAGGGTACTTTCATTGTACTCTTTGGACGCAGTTTCACGTCCCGAGTACTTTCCTAAGGGACGAAAAATACCCTACTATACAGGGTGACTCCGAAATCGGCAACAATCGAGGAAAATCAGCAATCAAAGTGTACTTTCATTGAAGGCTTTGGACGCGGTTTCACGTCCCGAGTCCTTTCGTAAGGGGTAAAATATACCCTACTATACAGGGTGACTCAGAAATCGGCAACAATCGAGGAAAATCGGCGATCAAAGGGTACTTTCATTGTACTGTTTGGACGCGGTTTCACGTCCCGAGTACTTTCCTAAGGGACGAAAAATACCCTACTATACAGGGTGACTCCGAAATCGGCAGCAATCGAGGAAAATCGGCGATCAAAGGGTACTTTCATTGTACTCTTTGGACGCGGTTTCACGTCCCGAGTACTTTCATAAGGGGTGAAAAATTCCCTACTACACAGGGTGATAGAGAAATCGGCAACGATCGCGGAAAATCGGCGATCGAAGGGTACTTTCATTGTACTCTTTGGACGCGGTTTCACGTCCCAAGTACTTTTCTAAGGGGTGAAAAATACCCTACTATACAGGGTGACTCAGAAATCGGCAACAATCATGGAAAATCGGCAATCAAAGGGTACTTTCATTGTACTCTTTGGACGTGGTTTCGCGTTCCGGGTACCTTCCTAAGGGGTGAAAAATACCCTACTATACAGGGTGACTCAGAAATCGGCAACAATCGAGGAAAATCGGCAATCAAAGGGTACTTTCAATGTACTCTTTGGGCGTGGTTTCACGTCCCGAGTATTTTTCTAAGGGGTGAAAAATATCCTACTATACAGGGTGACTCAGAAATCGGCAAAAATCGAGGAAAATCGGCAATCAAAGGGTACATTCATTGTACTCTTTGGACGCGGTTTCGCGTTCCGGGTACCTTCCTAAGGGGTGAAAAATACCCTACTATACAGGGTGACTCAGAAATCGGCAACAATCGAGGAAAATCGGCAATCAAAGGGTACATTCATTGTACTCTTTGGACGCGGTTTCGCGTTCCGGGTACCTTCCTAAGGGGTGAAAAATACCCTACTATACAGGGTGACTCAGAAATCGGCAACAATCGAGGAAAATCGGCAATCAAAGGGTACTTTCATTGTACTCTTTGAACGTGGTTTCACGTCCCGAGTACTTTTCTAAGGGGTGACAAATATCCTACTATACAGGGTGACTCAGAAATCGGCAACAATCGAGGAAAATCGGCAATCAAAGGGTACATTCATTGTACTCTTTGGACGCGGTTTCGCGTTCCGGGTACCTTCCTAAGGGGTGAAAAATACCCTACTGTAAAGGGTGACCGAGAAATCGGTAATGATCGAGGAAAATCGGCGATCAAAGGGTACTTTTATTATACTATTAGGATGCGCTTTCACGTACCGAGTACTTTCCTAAGGGGTGAAAAATACCCTACTATACAGGGTGACTGAGAAATTGGTAACAATCGAGGAAAATCGGAGAGGGGCAGAGTTTTCGAAAGGCCTTCGACGATGAAATTCAGGCGATACCTCCTTTCGCTTCATGTTCTCCTGATACATCGCTCCAAAATCTGGCCAAAATTTTCCGAACGCTTCAAAATTGAGATTGTAACAGGAGAACATGATGTGGAAAGAGGTGGCACTAAGTTAGCGTCTTCGGAAAGCGAATCTAAGGCGGAGAACTATTCGACGTAGAGGCGCAGCGTCTTCGAAAGGCTTCGACGATGAAATTCAGAGCATACCTCCTTTCGCTTCATGTTCTCCTGATACATTTGCTAAAATCTGGCCAAAATTTTCTGAACGCTCCAAAATTGAGATTGTAACAGGAGAACATGATGTCGAAAGAGGTGGCACAAAGTTAGCGTCTTCGTAGAGAGAATCTAAAGCGGAGAACTATTTGACGTAGAGGCGCAGAGTTGACGAAAGGCCTTCGACGATGAAATTCAGGGCGTACCTCCTTTCGCTTCATGTTCTCCTGATACATTTGCTAAAATCTGGCCAAAATTTTCTGAACGCTCCAAAATTGAGATTGTAACAGGAGAACATGATGTCGAAAGAGGTGGCACTATGTTAGCGTCTTCGGAAAGAGAATCTAAGGCGGAGAACTATTCGACGTAGAGGCGCAGCGTCTTCGAAAGGCTTTGACGATGAAATTCAGGGCGTACCTCCTTTCGCTTCATGTTCTCCTGATACATTTGCTAAAATCTGGCCAAAATTTTCTGAACGCTCCAAAATTGCGATTGTAACAGGAGAACATGATGTGGAAAGAGGTGGCACTAAGTTAGCGTCTTCGGAAAGAGATTCTAAGGCGGAGAACTAAAATCGGCAATCAAAGGGTACTTTCATTGTACTCTTTGGACGCGGTTTCACGTCCCGAGTACTTTCCTAAGGGGTGAAAAATACCCTACTATACAGGGTGACTCAGAAATCGGCAACAATCGAGGAAAATCGGCGATCAAAGGGTACTTTCATTGTACTCTTTGGACGCAGTTTCACGTCCCGAGTACTTTCCTAAGGGACGAAAAATACCCTACTATACAGGGTGACTCCGAAATCGGCAACAATCGAGGAAAATCGGCAATCAAAGGGTACTTTCATTGAAGTCTTTGGACGCGGTTTCACGTCCCGAGTACTTTCGTAAGGGGTAAAAAATACCCTACTATACAGGGTGACTCCGAAATCGGCAACAATCGAGGAAAATGGGCAATCAAAGGGTACTTTCATTGTACTGTTTGGACGCGGTTTCACGTCCCGAGTTCTTTCCTAAGGGACGAAAAATACCCTACTATACAGGGTGACTCCGAAATCGGCAGCAATCGAGGAAAATCGGCGATCAAAGGGTACTTTCATTGTACTCTTTGGACGCGGTTTCACGTCCCGAGTACTTTCATAAGGGGTGAAAAATTCCCTACTATACAGGGTGATAGAGAAATCGGCAACGATCGCGGAAAATCGGCGATCGAAGGGTACTTTCATTGTACTCTTTGGACGCGGTTTCACGTCCCAAGTACTTTTCTAAGGGGTGAAAAATACCCTACTATACAGGGTGACTCAGAAATCGGCAACAATCAAGGAAAATCGGCAATCAAAGGGTACTTTCATTGTACTCTTTGGACGTGGTTTCACGTCCCGAGTATTTTTCTAAGGGGTGAAAAATATCCTACTATACAGGGTGACTCAGAAATCAGCAACAATCGAGGAAAATCGGCAATCAAAGGGTGCTTTCATTGTACTCTTTGGACGCGGTTTCGCGTTCCGGGTACCTTCCTAAGGGGTAAAAAATACCCTACTATACAGGGTGACTCAGAAATCGGCAACAATCGAGGAAAATCGGCAATCAAAGGGTACTTTCATTGTACTCTTTGGACGTGGTTTCACGTCCCGAGTATTTTTCTAAGGGGTGAAAAATATCCTACTATACAGGGTGACTCAGAAATCGGCAAAAATCGAGGAAAATCGGCAATCAAAGGGTACATTCATTGTACTCTTTGGACGCGGTTTCGCGTTCCGGGTACCTTCCTAAGGGGTGAAAAATACCCTACTATACAGGGTGACTCAGAAATCGGCAACAATCGAGGAAAATCGGCAATCAAAGGGTACATTCATTGTACTCTTTGGACGCGGTTTCGCGTTCCGGGTACCTTCGTAAGGGGTGAAAAATACCCTACTATACAGGGTGACTCAGAAATCGGCAACAATCGAGGAAAATCGGCAATCAAAGGGTACTTTCATTGTACTCTTTGAACGTGGTTTCACGTCCCGAGTACTTTTCTAAGGGGTGAAAAATATCCTACTATACAGGGTGACTCAGAAATCGGCAACAATCGAGGAAAATCGGCAATCAAAGGGTACATTCATTGTACTCTTTGGACGCGGTTTCGCGTTCCGGGTACCTTCCTAAGGGGTGAAAAATACCCTACTGTAAAGGGTGACCGAGAAATCGGTAACGATCGAGGAAAATCGGAGAGGGGCAGAGTTTTCGAAAGGCCTTCGACGATGAAATTCAGGCGATACCTCCTTTCGCTTCATGTTCTCCTGATACATCGCTCCAAAATCTGGCCAAAATTTTCCGAACGCTTCAAAATTGAGATTGTAACAGGAGAACATGATGTGGAAAGAGGTGGCACTAAGTTAGCGTCTTCGGAAAGCGAATCTAAGGCGGAGAACTATTCGACGTAGAGGCGCAGCGTCTTCGAAAGGCTTCGACGATGAAATTCAGGGCGTACCTCCTTTCGCTTCATGTTCTCCTGATACATTTGCTAAAATCTGGCCAAAATTTTCTGAACGCTCCAAAATTGAGATTGTAACAGGAGAACATGATGTCGAAAGAGGTGGCACAAAGTTAGCGTCTTCGTAGAGAGAATCTAAAGCGGAGAACTATTTGACGTAGAGGCGCAGAGTTGACGAAAGGCCTTCGACGATGAAATTCAGGGCGTACCTCCTTTCGCATCATGTTCTCCTGATACATTTGCTAAAATCTGGCCAAAATTTTCTGAACGCTCCAAAATTGAGATTGTAACAGGAGAACATGATGTCGAAAGAGGTGGCACAAAGTTAGCGTCTTCGTAGAGAGAATCTAAAGCGGAGAACTATTTGACGTAGAGGCGCAGAGTTGACGAAAGGCCTTCGACGATGAAATTCAGGGCGTACCTCCTTTCGCTTCATGTTCTCCTGATACATTTGCTAAAATCTGGCCAAAATTTTCTGAACGCTCCAAAATTGAGATTGTAACAGGAGAACATGATGTCGAAAGAGGTGGCACTATGTTAGCGTCTTCGGAGAGAGAATCCAAGGCGGAGAACTATTCGACGTAGAGGCGCAGCGTCTTCGAAAGGCCTTCGACGATGAAATTCAGAGCATACCTCCTTTCGCTTCATGTTCTCCTGATACATTTGCTAAAATCTGGCCAAAATTTTCTGAACGCTCCAAAATTGAGATTGTAACAGGAGAACATGATGTCGAAAGAGGTGGCACAAAGTTAGCGTCTTCGTAGAGAGAATCTAAAGCGGAGAACTATTTGACGTAGAGGCGCAGAGTTGACGAAAGGCCTTCGACGATGAAATTCAGGGCGTACCTCCTTTCGCTTCATGTTCTCCTGATACATTTGCTAAAATCTGGCCAAAATTTTCTGAACGCTCCAAAATTGAGATTGTAACAGGAGAACATGATGTCGAAAGAGGTGGCACTATGTTAGCGTCTTCGGAGAGAGAATCCAAGGCGGAGAACTATTCGACGTAGAGGCGCAGCGTCTTCGAAAGGCCTTCGACGATGAAATTCAGAGCATACCTCCTTTCGCTTCATGTTCTCCTGATACATTTGCTAAAATCTGGCCAAAATTTTCTGAACGCTCCAAAATTGAGATTGTAACAGGAGAACATGATGTCGAAAGAGGTGGCACTATGTTAGCGTCTTCGGAGAGAGAATCCAAGGCGGAGAACTATTCGACGTAGAGGCGCAGCCTCTTCGAAAGGCCTTCGACGATGAAATTCAGAGCATACCTCCTTTCGCTTCATGTTCTCCTGATACATTTGCTAAAATCTGGCCAAAATTTTCTGAACGCTCCAAAATTGAGATTGTAACAGGAGAACATGATGTCGGAAGAGGTGGCACTAAGTTAGCGTCTTCGGAAAGAGAATCTAAGGCGGAGAACTATTCGACGTAGAGGCGCAGCGTCTTCGAAAGGCTTTGACGATGAAATTCAGGGCGTACCTCCTTTCGCTTCATGTTCTCCTGATACATTTGCTAAAATCTGGCCAAAATTTTCTGAACGCTCCAAAATTGCGATTGTAACAGGAGAACATGATGTGGAAAGAGGTGGCACTAAGTTAGCGTCTTCGGAAAGAGATTCTAAGGCGGAGAACTAAAATCGGCAATCAAAGGGTACTTTCATTGTACTCTTTGGACGCGGTTTCACGTCCCGAGTACTTTCCTAAGGGGTGAAAAATACCCTACTATACAGGGTGACTCAGAAATCGGCAACAATCGAGGAAAATCGGCGATCAAAGGGTACTTTCATTGTACTCTTTGGACGCGGTTTCACGTCCCGAGTACTTTCCTAAGGGGTGAAAAATACCCTACTATACAGGGTGACTCAGAAATCGGCAACAATCGAGGAAAATCGGCGATCAAAGGGTACTTTCATTGTACTCTTTGGACGCAGTTTCACGTCCCGAGTACTTTCCTAAGGGACGAAAAATACCCTACTATACAGGGTGACTCCGAAATCGGCAACAATCGAGGAAAATCGGCAATCAAAGGGTACTTTCATTGAAGTCTTTGGACGCGGTTTCACGTCCCGAGTACTTTCGTAAGGGGTAAAAAATACCCTACTATACAGGGTGACTCCGAAATCGGCAACAATCGAGGAAAATGGGCAATCAAAGGGTACTTTCATTGTACTCTTTGGACGCGGTTTTACGTCCCGAGTACTTTCATAAGGGGTGAAAAATTCCCTACTATACAGGGTGATAGAGAAACCGGCAACGATCGCGGAAAATCGGCGATCAAAGGGTACTTTCATTGTACTCTTTGGACGCGGTTTCACGTCCCGAATACTTTCCTAAGGGGTGAAAAATACCCTACTATACAGGGTGACTCAGAAATCGGCAACAATCAAGGAAAATCGGCAATCAAAGGGTACTTTCATTGTACTCTTTGGACGTGGTTTCACGTCCCGAGTATTTTTCTAAGGGGTGAAAAATATCCTACTATACAGGGTGACTCAGAAATCAGCAACAATCGAGGAAAATCGGCAATCAAAGGGTGCTTTCATTGTACTCTTTGGACGCGGTTTCGCGTTCCGGGTACCTTCCTAAGGGGTGAAAAATACCCTACTATACAGGGTGACTCAGAAATCGGCAACAATCGAGGAAAATCGGCAATCAAAGGGTACTTTCATTGTACTCTTTGGACGTGGTTTCACGTCCCGAGTATTTTTCTAAGGGGTGAAAAATACCCTACGATACAGGGTGACTCAGAAATCGGCAACAATCGAGGAAAATCGGCAATCAAAGGGTACTTTCATTGTACTCTTTGAACGTGGTTTCACGTCCCGAGTACTTTTCTAAGGGGTGAAAAATATCCTACTATACAGGGTGACTCAGAAATCGGCAACAATCGAGGAAAATCGGCAATCAAAGGGTACATTCATTGTACTCTTTGGACGCGGTTTCGCGTTCCGGGTACCTTCCTAAGGGGTGAAAAATACCCTACTGTAAAGGGTGACCGAGAAATCGGTAACGATCGAGGAAAATCGGAGAGGGGCAGAGTTTTCGAAAGGCCTTCGACGATGAAATTCAGGCGATACCTCCTTTCGCTTCATGTTCTCCTGATACATCGCTCCAAAATCTGGCCAAAATTTTCCGAACGCTTCAAAATTGAGATTGTAACAGGAGAACATGATGTGGAAAGAGGTGGCACTAAGTTAGCGTCTTCGGAAAGCGAATCTAAGGCGGAGAACTATTCGACGTAGAGGCGCAGCGTCTTCGAAAGGCTTCGACGATGAAATTCAGGGCGTACCTCCTTTCGCTTCATGTTCTCCTGATACATTTGCTAAAATCTGGCCAAAATTTTCTGAACGCTCCAAAATTGAGATTGTAACAGGAGAACATGATGTCGAAAGAGGTGGCACAAAGTTAGCGTCTTCGTAGAGAGAATCTAAAGCGGAGAACTATTTGACGTAGAGGCGCAGAGTTGACGAAAGGCCTTCGATGATGAAATTCAGGGCGTACCTCCTTTCGCTTCTTGTTCTCCTGATACATTTGCTAAAATCTGGCCAAAATTTTCTGAACGCTCCAAAATTGAGATTGTAACAGGAGAACATGATGTCGAAAGAGGTGGCACAAAGTTAGCGTCTTCGTAGAGAGAATCTAAAGCGGAGAACTATTTGACGTAGAGGCGCAGAGTTGACGAAAGGCCTTCGACGATGAAATTCAGGGCGTACCTCCTCTCGCTTCATGTTCTCCTGATACATTTGCTAAAATCTGGCCAAAATTTTCTGAACGCTCCAAAATTGAGATTGTAACAGGAGAACATGATGTCGAAAGAGGTGGCACTAAGTTAGCGTCTTCGGAAAGAGAATCTAAGGCGGAGAACTATTCGACGTAGAGGCGCAGCGTCTTCGAAAGGCTTTGACGATGAAATTCAGGGCGTACCTCCTTTCGCTTCATGTTCTCCTGATACATTTGCTAAAATCTGGCCAAAATTTTCTGAACGCTCCAAAATTGAGATTGTAACAGGAGAACATGATGTCGAAAGAGGTGGCACAAAGTTAGCGTCTTCGTAGAGAGAATCTAAAGCGGAGAACTATTTGACGTAGAGGCGCAGAGTTGACGAAAGGCCTTCGACGATGAAATTCAGGGCGTACCTCCTTTCGCATCATGTTCTCCTGATACATTTGCTAAAATCTGGCCAAAATTTTCTGAACGCTCCAAAATTGAGATTGTAACAGGAGAACATGATGTCGAAAGAGGTGGCACAAAGTTAGCGTCTTCGTAGAGAGAATCTAAAGCGGAGAACTATTTGACGTAGAGGCGCAGAGTTGACGAAAGGCCTTCGACGATGAAATTCAGGGCGTACCTCCTTTCGCTTCATGTTCTCCTGATACATTTGCTAAAATCTGGCCAAAACTTTCTGAACGCTCCAAAATTGAGATTGTAACAGGAGAACATGATGTCGAAAGAGGTGGCACAAAGTTAGCGTCTTCGTAGAGAGAATCTAAAGCGGAGAACTATTTGACGTAGAGGCGCAGCGTCTTCGAAAGGCCTTCGACGATGAAATTCAGAGCATACCTCCTTTCGCTTCATGTTCTCCTGATACATTTGCTAAAATCTGGCCAAAATTTTCTGAACGCTCCAAAATTGAGATTGTAACAGGAGAACATGATGTCGAAAGAGGTGGCACAAAGTTAGCGTCTTCGTAGAGAGAATCTAAAGCGGAGAACTATTTGACGTAGAGGCGCAGAGTTGACGAAAGGCCTTCGACGATGAAATTCAGGGCGTACCTCCTTTCGCTTCATGTTCTCCTGATACATTTGCTAAAATCTGGCCAAAATTTTCTGAACGCTCCAAAATTGAGATTGTAACAGGAGAACATGATGTCGAAAGAGGTGGCACTATGTTAGCGTCTTCGGAGAGAGAATCCAAGGCGGAGAACTATTCGACGTAGAGGCGCAGCCTCTTCGAAAGGCCTTCGACGATGAAATTCAGAGCATACCTCCTTTCGCTTCATGTTCTCCTGATACATTTGCTAAAATCTGGCCAAAATTTTCTGAACGCTCCAAAATTGAGATTGTAACAGGAGAACATGATGTCGGAAGAGGTGGCACTAAGTTAGCGTCTTCGGAAAGAGAATCTAAGGCGGAGAACTATTCGACGTAGAGGCGCAGCGTCTTCGAAAGGCTTTGACGATGAAATTCAGGGCGTACCTCCTTTCGCTGCATGTTCTCCTGATACATTTGCTAAAATCTGGCCAAAACTTTCTGAACGCTCCAAAATTGAGATTGTAACAGGAGAACATGATGTCGAAAGAGGTGGCACAAAGTTAGCGTCTTCGTAGAGAGAATCTAAAGCGGAGAACTATTTGACGTAGAGGCGCAGAGTTGACGAAAGGCCTTCGACGATGAAATTCAGGGCGTACCTCCTTTCGCTTCATGTTCTCCTGATACATTTGCTAAAATCTGGCCAAAATTTTCTGAACGCTCCAAAATTGAGATTGTAACAGGAGAACATGATGTCGAAAGAGGTGGCACTATGTTAGCGTCTTCGGAAAGAGAATCTAAGGCGGAGAACTATTCGACGTAGAGGCGCAGCGTCTTCGAAAGGCTTTGACGATGAAATTCAGGGCGTACCTCCTTTCGCTTCATGTTCTCCTGATACATTTGCTAAAATCTGGCCAAAATTTTCTGAACGCTCCAAAATTGCGATTGTAACAGGAGAACATGATGTGGAAAGAGGTGGCACTAAGTTAGCGTCTTCGGAAAGAGATTCTAAGGCGGAGAACTAAAATCGGCAATCAAAGGGTACTTTCATTGTACTCTTTGGACGCGGTTTCACGTCCCGAGTACTTTCCTAAGGGGTGAAAAATACCCTACTATACAGGGTGACTCAGAAATCGGCAACAATCGAGGAAAATCGGCGATCAAAGGGTACTTTCATTGTACTCTTTGGACGCAGTTTCACGTCCCGAGTACTTTCCTAAGGGACGAAAAATACCCTACTATACAGGGTGACTCCGAAATCGGCAACAATCGAGGAAAATCGGCAATCAAAGGGTACTTTCATTGAAGTCTTTGGACGCGGTTTCACGTCCCGAGTACTTTCGTAAGGGGTAAAAAATACCCTACTATACAGGGTGACTCCGAAATCGGCAACAATCGAGGAAAATGGGCAATCAAAGGGTACTTTCATTGTACTGTTTGGACGCGGTTTCACGTCCCGAGTTCTTTCCTAAGGGACGAAAAATACCCTACTATACAGGGTGACTCCGAAATCGGCAGCAATCGAGGAAAATCGGCGATCAAAGGGTACTTTCATTGTACTCTTTGGACGCGGTTTCACGTCCCGAGTACTTTCATAAGGGGTGAAAAATTCCCTACTATACAGGGTGATAGAGAAATCGGCAACGATCGCGGAAAATCGGCGATCGAAGGGTACTTTCATTGTACTCTTTGGACGCGGTTTCACGTCCCAAGTACTTTTCTAAGGGGTGAAAAATACCCTACTATACAGGGTGACTCAGAAATCGGCAACAATCAAGGAAAATCGGCAATCAAAGGGTACTTTCATTGTACTCTTTGGACGTGGTTTCACGTCCCGAGTATTTTTCTAAGGGGTGAAAAATATCCTACTATACAGGGTGACTCAGAAATCAGCAACAATCGAGGAAAATCGGCAATCAAAGGGTGCTTTCATTGTACTCTTTGGACGCGGTTTCGCGTTCCGGGTACCTTCCTAAGGGGTAAAAAATACCCTACTATACAGGGTGACTCAGAAATCGGCAACAATCGAGGAAAATCGGCAATCAAAGGGTACTTTCATTGTACTCTTTGGACGTGGTTTCACGTCCCGAGTATTTTTCTAAGGGGTGAAAAATATCCTACTATACAGGGTGACTCAGAAATCGGCAAAAATCGAGGAAAATCGGCAATCAAAGGGTACATTCATTGTACTCTTTGGACGCGGTTTCGCGTTCCGGGTACCTTCCTAAGGGGTGAAAAATACCCTACTATACAGGGTGACTCAGAAATCGGCAACAATCGAGGAAAATCGGCAATCAAAGGGTACATTCATTGTACTCTTTGGACGCGGTTTCGCGTTCCGGGTACCTTCGTAAGGGGTGAAAAATACCCTACTATACAGGGTGACTCAGAAATCGGCAACAATCGAGGAAAATCGGCAATCAAAGGGTACTTTCATTGTACTCTTTGAACGTGGTTTCACGTCCCGAGTACTTTTCTAAGGGGTGAAAAATATCCTACTATACAGGGTGACTCAGAAATCGGCAACAATCGAGGAAAATCGGCAATCAAAGGGTACATTCATTGTACTCTTTGGACGCGGTTTCGCGTTCCGGGTACCTTCCTAAGGGGTGAAAAATACCCTACTGTAAAGGGTGACCGAGAAATCGGTAACGATCGAGGAAAATCGGAGAGGGGCAGAGTTTTCGAAAGGCCTTCGACGATGAAATTCAGGCGATACCTCCTTTCGCTTCATGTTCTCCTGATACATCGCTCCAAAATCTGGCCAAAATTTTCCGAACGCTTCAAAATTGAGATTGTAACAGGAGAACATGATGTGGAAAGAGGTGGCACTAAGTTAGCGTCTTCGGAAAGCGAATCTAAGGCGGAGAACTATTCGACGTAGAGGCGCAGCGTCTTCGAAAGGCTTCGACGATGAAATTCAGGGCGTACCTCCTTTCGCTTCATGTTCTCCTGATACATTTGCTAAAATCTGGCCAAAATTTTCTGAACGCTCCAAAATTGAGATTGTAACAGGAGAACATGATGTCGAAAGAGGTGGCACAAAGTTAGCGTCTTCGTAGAGAGAATCTAAAGCGGAGAACTATTTGACGTAGAGGCGCAGAGTTGACGAAAGGCCTTCGACGATGAAATTCAGGGCGTACCTCCTTTCGCATCATGTTCTCCTGATACATTTGCTAAAATCTGGCCAAAATTTTCTGAACGCTCCAAAATTGAGATTGTAACAGGAGAACATGATGTCGAAAGAGGTGGCACAAAGTTAGCGTCTTCGTAGAGAGAATCTAAAGCGGAGAACTATTTGACGTAGAGGCGCAGAGTTGACGAAAGGCCTTCGACGATGAAATTCAGGGCGTACCTCCTTTCGCTTCATGTTCTCCTGATACATTTGCTAAAATCTGGCCAAAATTTTCTGAACGCTCCAAAATTGAGATTGTAACAGGAGAACATGATGTCGAAAGAGGTGGCACTATGTTAGCGTCTTCGGAGAGAGAATCCAAGGCGGAGAACTATTCGACGTAGAGGCGCAGCGTCTTCGAAAGGCCTTCGACGATGAAATTCAGAGCATACCTCCTTTCGCTTCATGTTCTCCTGATACATTTGCTAAAATCTGGCCAAAATTTTCTGAACGCTCCAAAATTGAGATTGTAACAGGAGAACATGATGTCGAAAGAGGTGGCACAAAGTTAGCGTCTTCGTAGAGAGAATCTAAAGCGGAGAACTATTTGACGTAGAGGCGCAGAGTTGACGAAAGGCCTTCGACGATGAAATTCAGGGCGTACCTCCTTTCGCTTCATGTTCTCCTGATACATTTGCTAAAATCTGGCCAAAATTTTCTGAACGCTCCAAAATTGAGATTGTAACAGGAGAACATGATGTCGAAAGAGGTGGCACTATGTTAGCGTCTTCGGAGAGAGAATCCAAGGCGGAGAACTATTCGACGTAGAGGCGCAGCGTCTTCGAAAGGCCTTCGACGATGAAATTCAGAGCATACCTCCTTTCGCTTCATGTTCTCCTGATACATTTGCTAAAATCTGGCCAAAATTTTCTGAACGCTCCAAAATTGAGATTGTAACAGGAGAACATGATGTCGAAAGAGGTGGCACTATGTTAGCGTCTTCGGAGAGAGAATCCAAGGCGGAGAACTATTCGACGTAGAGGCGCAGCCTCTTCGAAAGGCCTTCGACGATGAAATTCAGAGCATACCTCCTTTCGCTTCATGTTCTCCTGATACATTTGCTAAAATCTGGCCAAAATTTTCTGAACGCTCCAAAATTGAGATTGTAACAGGAGAACATGATGTCGGAAGAGGTGGCACTAAGTTAGCGTCTTCGGAAAGAGAATCTAAGGCGGAGAACTATTCGACGTAGAGGCGCAGCGTCTTCGAAAGGCTTTGACGATGAAATTCAGGGCGTACCTCCTTTCGCTTCATGTTCTCCTGATACATTTGCTAAAATCTGGCCAAAATTTTCTGAACGCTCCAAAATTGCGATTGTAACAGGAGAACATGATGTGGAAAGAGGTGGCACTAAGTTAGCGTCTTCGGAAAGAGATTCTAAGGCGGAGAACTAAAATCGGCAATCAAAGGGTACTTTCATTGTACTCTTTGGACGCGGTTTCACGTCCCGAGTACTTTCCTAAGGGGTGAAAAATACCCTACTATACAGGGTGACTCAGAAATCGGCAACAATCGAGGAAAATCGGCGATCAAAGGGTACTTTCATTGTACTCTTTGGACGCGGTTTCACGTCCCGAGTACTTTCCTAAGGGGTGAAAAATACCCTACTATACAGGGTGACTCAGAAATCGGCAACAATCGAGGAAAATCGGCGATCAAAGGGTACTTTCATTGTACTCTTTGGACGCAGTTTCACGTCCCGAGTACTTTCCTAAGGGACGAAAAATACCCTACTATACAGGGTGACTCCGAAATCGGCAACAATCGAGGAAAATCGGCAATCAAAGGGTACTTTCATTGAAGTCTTTGGACGCGGTTTCACGTCCCGAGTACTTTCGTAAGGGGTAAAAAATACCCTACTATACAGGGTGACTCCGAAATCGGCAACAATCGAGGAAAATGGGCAATCAAAGGGTACTTTCATTGTACTCTTTGGACGCGGTTTTACGTCCCGAGTACTTTCATAAGGGGTGAAAAATTCCCTACTATACAGGGTGATAGAGAAACCGGCAACGATCGCGGAAAATCGGCGATCAAAGGGTACTTTCATTGTACTCTTTGGACGCGGTTTCACGTCCCGAATACTTTCCTAAGGGGTGAAAAATACCCTACTATACAGGGTGACTCAGAAATCGGCAACAATCAAGGAAAATCGGCAATCAAAGGGTACTTTCATTGTACTCTTTGGACGTGGTTTCACGTCCCGAGTATTTTTCTAAGGGGTGAAAAATATCCTACTATACAGGGTGACTCAGAAATCAGCAACAATCGAGGAAAATCGGCAATCAAAGGGTGCTTTCATTGTACTCTTTGGACGCGGTTTCGCGTTCCGGGTACCTTCCTAAGGGGTGAAAAATACCCTACTATACAGGGTGACTCAGAAATCGGCAACAATCGAGGAAAATCGGCAATCAAAGGGTACTTTCATTGTACTCTTTGGACGTGGTTTCACGTCCCGAGTATTTTTCTAAGGGGTGAAAAATACCCTACGATACAGGGTGACTCAGAAATCGGCAACAATCGAGGAAAATCGGCAATCAAAGGGTACTTTCATTGTACTCTTTGAACGTGGTTTCACGTCCCGAGTACTTTTCTAAGGGGTGAAAAATATCCTACTATACAGGGTGACTCAGAAATCGGCAACAATCGAGGAAAATCGGCAATCAAAGGGTACATTCATTGTACTCTTTGGACGCGGTTTCGCGTTCCGGGTACCTTCCTAAGGGGTGAAAAATACCCTACTGTAAAGGGTGACCGAGAAATCGGTAACGATCGAGGAAAATCGGAGAGGGGCAGAGTTTTCGAAAGGCCTTCGACGATGAAATTCAGGCGATACCTCCTTTCGCTTCATGTTCTCCTGATACATCGCTCCAAAATCTGGCCAAAATTTTCCGAACGCTTCAAAATTGAGATTGTAACAGGAGAACATGATGTGGAAAGAGGTGGCACTAAGTTAGCGTCTTCGGAAAGCGAATCTAAGGCGGAGAACTATTCGACGTAGAGGCGCAGCGTCTTCGAAAGGCTTCGACGATGAAATTCAGGGCGTACCTCCTTTCGCTTCATGTTCTCCTGATACATTTGCTAAAATCTGGCCAAAATTTTCTGAACGCTCCAAAATTGAGATTGTAACAGGAGAACATGATGTCGAAAGAGGTGGCACAAAGTTAGCGTCTTCGTAGAGAGAATCTAAAGCGGAGAACTATTTGACGTAGAGGCGCAGAGTTGACGAAAGGCCTTCGATGATGAAATTCAGGGCGTACCTCCTTTCGCTTCTTGTTCTCCTGATACATTTGCTAAAATCTGGCCAAAATTTTCTGAACGCTCCAAAATTGAGATTGTAACAGGAGAACATGATGTCGAAAGAGGTGGCACAAAGTTAGCGTCTTCGTAGAGAGAATCTAAAGCGGAGAACTATTTGACGTAGAGGCGCAGAGTTGACGAAAGGCCTTCGACGATGAAATTCAGGGCGTACCTCCTCTCGCTTCATGTTCTCCTGATACATTTGCTAAAATCTGGCCAAAATTTTCTGAACGCTCCAAAATTGAGATTGTAACAGGAGAACATGATGTCGAAAGAGGTGGCACTAAGTTAGCGTCTTCGGAAAGAGAATCTAAGGCGGAGAACTATTCGACGTAGAGGCGCAGCGTCTTCGAAAGGCTTTGACGATGAAATTCAGGGCGTACCTCCTTTCGCTTCATGTTCTCCTGATACATTTGCTAAAATCTGGCCAAAATTTTCTGAACGCTCCAAAATTGAGATTGTAACAGGAGAACATGATGTCGAAAGAGGTGGCACAAAGTTAGCGTCTTCGTAGAGAGAATCTAAAGCGGAGAACTATTTGACGTAGAGGCGCAGAGTTGACGAAAGGCCTTCGACGATGAAATTCAGGGCGTACCTCCTTTCGCATCATGTTCTCCTGATACATTTGCTAAAATCTGGCCAAAATTTTCTGAACGCTCCAAAATTGAGATTGTAACAGGAGAACATGATGTCGAAAGAGGTGGCACAAAGTTAGCGTCTTCGTAGAGAGAATCTAAAGCGGAGAACTATTTGACGTAGAGGCGCAGAGTTGACGAAAGGCCTTCGACGATGAAATTCAGGGCGTACCTCCTTTCGCTTCATGTTCTCCTGATACATTTGCTAAAATCTGGCCAAAACTTTCTGAACGCTCCAAAATTGAGATTGTAACAGGAGAACATGATGTCGAAAGAGGTGGCACAAAGTTAGCGTCTTCGTAGAGAGAATCTAAAGCGGAGAACTATTTGACGTAGAGGCGCAGCGTCTTCGAAAGGCCTTCGACGATGAAATTCAGAGCATACCTCCTTTCGCTTCATGTTCTCCTGATACATTTGCTAAAATCTGGCCAAAATTTTCTGAACGCTCCAAAATTGAGATTGTAACAGGAGAACATGATGTCGAAAGAGGTGGCACAAAGTTAGCGTCTTCGTAGAGAGAATCTAAAGCGGAGAACTATTTGACGTAGAGGCGCAGAGTTGACGAAAGGCCTTCGACGATGAAATTCAGGGCGTACCTCCTTTCGCTTCATGTTCTCCTGATACATTTGCTAAAATCTGGCCAAAATTTTCTGAACGCTCCAAAATTGAGATTGTAACAGGAGAACATGATGTCGAAAGAGGTGGCACTATGTTAGCGTCTTCGGAGAGAGAATCCAAGGCGGAGAACTATTCGACGTAGAGGCGCAGCCTCTTCGAAAGGCCTTCGACGATGAAATTCAGAGCATACCTCCTTTCGCTTCATGTTCTCCTGATACATTTGCTAAAATCTGGCCAAAATTTTCTGAACGCTCCAAAATTGAGATTGTAACAGGAGAACATGATGTCGGAAGAGGTGGCACTAAGTTAGCGTCTTCGGAAAGAGAATCTAAGGCGGAGAACTATTCGACGTAGAGGCGCAGCGTCTTCGAAAGGCTTGGACGATGAAATTCAGGGCGTACCTCCTTTCGCTGCATGTTCTCCTGATACATTTGCTAAAATCTGGCCAAAACTTTCTGAACGCTCCAAAATTGAGATTGTAACAGGAGAACATGATGTCGAAAGAGGTGGCACAAAGTTAGCGTCTTCGTAGAGAGAATCTAAAGCGGAGAACTATTTGACGTAGAGGCGCAGAGTTGACGAAAGGCCTTCGACGATGAAATTCAGGGCGTACCTCCTTTCGCTTCATGTTCTCCTGATACATTTGCTAAAATCTGGCCAAAATTTTCTGAACGCTCCAAAATTGAGATTGTAACAGGAGAACATGATGTCGAAAGAGGTGGCACTATGTTAGCGTCTTCGGAGAGAGAATCCAAGGCGGAGAACTATTCGACGTAGAGGCGCAGCGTCTTCGAAAGGCCTTCGACGATGAAATTCAGAGCATACCTCCTTTCGCTTCATGTTCTCCTGATACATTTGCTAAAATCTGGCCAAAATTTTCTGAACGCTCCAAAATTGAGATTGTAACAGGAGAACATGATGTCGGAAGAGGTGGCACTAAGTTAGCGTCTTCGGAAAGAGAATCTAAGGCGGAGAACTATTCGACGTAGAGGCGCAGCATCTTCGAAAGGCTTTGACGATGAAATTCAGGGCGTACCTCCTTTCGCTTCATGTTCTCCTGATACATTTGCTAAAATCTGGCCAAAATTTTCTGAACGCTCCAAAATTGAGATTGTAACAGGAGAACATGATGTCGAAAGAGGTAGCACAAAGTTAGCGTCTTCGTAGAGAGAATCTAAAGCGGAGAACTATTTGACGTAGAGGCGCAGAGTTGATGAAAGGCTTTCGACGGTGAATTTCAGGCGATACCTCCTTTCGCATCATGTTCTCCTGATACATTTGCTGAAATCTGGCCAAAATTTTCTGAACGCTCCAAAATTGATCTTCTAACAGCAGAACATGATGTCGAAAGAGGTGGCACCAAGTTAGCGTCTTCGTAGAGAGAATCTAAGGCGGAGAACTAATCAACGCAGAGGCAGACTTTACTTGTGATTGTCAAATTTGGGATTTAATTAGGAAATGGAAGTTATAGGTTGCTGTTCTAAATTGAAAGATGTGGTTTTTCTCTAAATGTGGTTTATTAAAATACTTTGAATAATGTACAGTGATACTTTGTACAGGAGTGCTTATAATAATTCCATTGTTTAATTACTTAAGTTTAACTTCCACTTAAAAACCATATTGGTATTGTAAATGCTGTACTCGTCCAGTGCGTTTTCGTTAGACCAGTTGACACGAACCGACGCTTCCAAAGGAAAGAATTGCTTACCTATGACAGACGAAAGCTCCGAATTAATTAACCAGTCCTCAATATAATTGCTAATTGAACACTAAATACACTCGATAGTTCTTACTACTTTAAAGCAAACTTATTCAATATTATATTTATTTGCAAAATACACAGCATTTTATTCTTATCCCGGGTACTGTTCCGTTTCACGCATAAGAGATAAATAAATATCGGTACGAAATATCGATACAATTAGTGATCCTCTATTTAGAGAGTGATCGGAACAACGTATGTCGTCGCTGATTGGTTGTTGCGATTTGGAGCAAAAGCGGAAGTAGACGGATAAAGAAACTATAAAAAAAAAGAGACAAAAATACTGATAGAAAGAGGCAGAAAAACTGATAAAAAGAGACAGAAAAACTGATAGAAGAGACTGAAATACTGATAGAAAGAGATAGAGTGAACGGTTAGGTTATGTTTATTTCCGGTTTTGCTCCAAATTTTGAAAAATGGCTGCGGTTATACCGATCACTCCCTGGAGGATCACTAGATACAATTGACATGTAGCGCCATTCCTATTCTCGTGCGAATGGAAATTTTGATTTCCTAACCACGCATAATTACATTTCTCGATTTCATAAAAATACCGTTACGGCGTAACAATAATATTTTGAAAGGATGTTAAGTCATAAAAAGTTCTCAAATGTAACGTAAAAGAACGAAGTAGCTAATAAACATTTATTGTCATGTAGATTGTTCGAAGTGACAGAAAATATAACCTAACTAAGAGACTGTACAATATTTTTTACGCGGTTGTATTTATATAATATTTCTGACCGAAATCTATGGAAATAAGTGCAAATTATGCTTCTATCAAAATGTATTAGTAAACGGAATTATGCAACATGTTTCTTGAAATTATTCGTAACGTTCAGGCCATTTTAGATTTTAAATGTTTCCGATAAGATTTAATTTCAATTCCTACCACTCGTAGCAATGTAATCTTATTTTAGACTGAATCGATAACGTTGGGTGTGACACGAAAATGGTAAGAGGGCTCGCGAGCCCCCCGAGCATGACACAAAATTACATTGCGTGATAGGTCTATCACTTGTCTCCATGAGGGTTCATCGCCGATCCCGACCAGCGAGCCCTCAGGCAGACAATCCTGTATTTTCTGTCACTTTGAGGCGTCAACCATATAATAATCACGCGCATCCAGCCTGTGCATTTTCCCTAGCCTGGGCGGCAGAGTTGGGCAAAATGTAATCTAATTACAAATTGCAAATTACGATTAAACTGTAATTGTGTAATTGATTACACATTTTTTTCTGTAATTGTTAATTTGGGAAGCTTGACCATTTGGTTTTGTCAACTATCTAAATGAACGATTACAGAAGATAATCAATTACACAGTTACAGTTTAATCGTAATTTGCAATTTGTAATTAGATTACATTTTGCCCAACTCTGCAGGAGACTGCCTTCGTCGGCCGCCGATCGTCTCGTTCTTTTGTCGATGTCGACGGGCTCGACGTTCGGTTTCGGCCACGTCCGGATATTTTTATGAACATTGGTGGCAAATTTCAAGTAAACTACGTTCCATTTTTATTTGTAACTTTATTCGAACGGTTATTCGAAGCTCGAATAATTTCGGCGAGGGCCTTTATCCGAAGGCGCGGCTCGGGGGTCATAAACGCTAGACTAATAGCATAAGGACAAAGTCAGCAATAGGCCATTCAGTAATGAGTATGGCAATTTCTATCATATAAGTATCACTAATGGATTACTAGTGCTTTTCTGATGAAAATGGCACCAAACATGATATAATTCGGATTATTTTTAATGGCTGTAATGGAAAGTACTTTGAGTAATGTAATTGAGGAAATTAATGGAGAGTACTTGAATTCTACGTGAACTGACACGGAACTGATATGTGTGCCCAGTAAGCTTAACGTAAGCGATACCTATGCTCGTGTACTTACATCGTAGATGGTTTTTATAATTTTTAAATCCATTCAATATTTAATAAGGACAGAGTCAATCAATTTGTAATGAAACGTAGGGATTTAGGGGCCTCGGGTCCCAAAACCTACAATATAAATTTTACAAAAACGTTTCAATTCATCATCTTCAATGATTTTTACGTGTCGTAGGATGGGCATCGTCTATTTAGACACACGCGGAGAGCAGAGATTTGCAAGAATGGCAGTAACAGCGTCAATTTTTAATATTTTTCAGCGTGCGACACGTGAAAATATTAGTTAAATGTTCGACTTCACGTAAAATACTAAAATCAATTTCATCTTGCAATATATAGCTTGTATAAGCTCTCAAGAAGCGCCATATAGGCTCCTGATCTCCAAAATAGGTTTTCAGTGAGAAATCCGCGTGGGTCGTTGACAAACCGAGCCAAAGCGTAGCTTATTGTTAGCGAAAGCCCGCCCTCTATGTTAAACTCTCGCTCTAAACAAGTCACACGTATACAAGCACGCACACATCTTTCAGTATTTCAACACACTTTCAGTAGTTCAGAGTAGTTCTTGCGTTGAACGCTGTTCATGAACAGAGGTCGCTAAATTCAGTCCTCAAATTATGGGTCGGTAACACAGTTTAGGTGGTGACACGAAGTCCCATAAGGTGATAGGTCTATTCTATACCTCGTCTGTGCTGTGGCGGTCTCGAGTGACGGCTCCTCTCCACTAGAGGGCCACTCCAGCATTCCAACTCCCGACGCTCTCTCGCGAGTGGTCAGAAACCACTCCCTTCATATATAAGGAGGGTCCGTCCTAGTCCTAACATCCCAGCGTATAAGGCAGGGTTCCGCCAGGACGCCTTAATGATGAGTCCACTGGCTAGTGATCCTCTAGGTAGTGATCGGCAGATGTGTTGTCCACCATTTCCCCCTAAAGCGGAAGTCGCAAATTGGCGGGCACATTTTGAAATAACCGAGGAAACTGAAGTTGTACTATTTCCTTCTGCCGTTCTTCATACAAATTAAAACATGTTAGGATAAATACATTAGACTGTTTCTAGATCTCTACGGAGCACGTAATAGGGGGAACAGGGAACAGGGGAACAAAAGTGAGTCCTGGAACTCCACTCATGCATGTACATTCGGAAATATTTTTCACTCGTGCATTGACGGATTAGCTTTATCCTAAATTTTGTCTCATAAATATTCATACTTACAAAATCTGCACGCGTTAGCAATAGTTTGCACGTTCAAAAATGACAGCATTAAATGAAGTTTGCTGCTGATTCCACTTTTCGCTCAATGTTGTGTAATCCAATTGGTAGATGTTATTGCTTCGCCCAATAGGAAAAATTACGCAGATAAACGGTGGTGGGGCTAGGCACGTACCAATTACGTGCGAGCAGTATCTCTTTCTTTTTCTACTTGTTTACTTGCACTCTCTACTTCCGGTTTCGGTCACTAATGGTGTCGACCAATAGAAAACGGCGGCCACATCTGCCTATCACTACCTAGAGGATCACTATCTTATACTGCCCAAAAGGGTCCTCTGGAGAGAGATGATTATTGAGAACCCGCCTTTTACAGTATTGTCAAATTTGCTTTATAAACCAAATATAAGCTTAAATGTAATAAAATACTCTAATAACGTGTCGTGCTACAATGTATCAATGTGAGCAACGCATATTTTTGTTTATAAAGTGAATCTGAGCATACTCAAAAAGGCGGATACTCAATAATTTTCTCTCTCCAGAGGACCCAATATGGCGGATGCGTATACTCACCTCTTTAGTGCTCTACAGAAATATATGGGAAGTGCCCATCCCTGGTCCATGACATATGTGGGTACAAGTAAAATGGTGATCCAAACTTGGTTAGAAAAGGAACTGAACAGTGGCGCCTCATGGTGGCTCCACCTTTACGAGGCAAATTTAAATACACATTTGGGAAAAACAACACTTCGTTTGAATAATTACACATAAATCATATATTCTTAACGACGAATAAATGTAGGATGATGTTTCTTAAATAAGTCCATTATAATATTAGTGAATTTAAAGTGTAATGAATAAAAAAAAAATCACACCGGGTGGGCTCGAACCACCAACCTTTCGGTTACTAGCCGAACGCTCTAGCTTTTTTTTTAATTTTGTTTATTGGGTATCATCTTCGACGAAGTATAGGATAGAACTAACACCTTATGGAACTTCGTGTCACCACAGACGAGGTATAGGATAGACGTATCACCTTATGGAAGTTCGTGTCGCCACCCAAACTGTCTTACCGACCCATAATTTCAGAACTGAATGTAGTGGCATCTGCTTATGAACAGCGTCCAGCTCAGCAACTACACTGAAATGTGTTGAGATGCTGAAAGGTGTGTGCGTGCTTGTATACGTGTGATTTGTTCAGTGCGAGAGTTTGACATAGAAGGCAGGGCTTTTGCTACGCTATGCTTTGGCACAGCTTGTCTACGACTCACGCGGATTTCTTTCCGAAAATCCATTTCGGGGATCAAGAGACTATGGCGCTCAAAAAATGGTATTTCTACAAAGCCCGTGTAAGCTATAAATTGCAAGATGACATTGTTTATTAGTACTTTGCGTGTAGTAGAACCCTTTCACGTATCGTACGCTGAAGAGTATTAAAAATTCACGCTGTTACTGGCATTCCCGCAAGTTTCTAATGCACTGTTTAATCATTCTAGTGAAGTAATAATAATTGAATTCTATTTGCCCCGAGTATTAGTTTACCGCCGACATTGAAATATACAGTAAAATCTAATTCTTAAAATCCTCGCAGAAAGTTGCATGATGCATGAGTGTCGTAGGGTGTATGGATACAACCGCAAATCGCGTTACTTTTGAAACCCGCTTTGCGAAATAAGATTTTGTCTAGCCCTGAGAAATTCATCGGTTCAGTGTTCAGTGAAATGTGTGCATGTCATAGTGCATATTATTTCGTGATTTCTCAATTCGAGCATCAATTTCATCTATTACTGGACCATATGGGAGGCCTTTTAACTGGATTCCACTGAGATATACCCGTTACCTAGAAGACTTTTTAAGAAACTGAATACTTCGTCGATGTTAGTAACTAAGAGGGAGAAACAAGTATGTCACTCATATTTCTTCACATATTCCTCCAACTATTCATTTACACCAAGTTCAATGAAAATGTATTAATACATTATAAATAATACTATGTGATATGTATAAGCATTAACATTAATTTATCGAACGATTAAACATTGAGAATAAAATTCGAGAATAGAATTCGTTCGGTGTAGAAAATCAGTTGCAAATCCAAGGCCAAATGTTACTAATTGCTTGATATCTCGAGTTGTATCGATCATAGTTAATAATAATTTATACTGACCGGTTAGTGCAAATGTTGTTAACATTATTTGTCATAGCAATAGCCACTGGAATGGATATTTTAGCGGAAAATCCATTTTTGCCGAAGAATTCGTTGGATTTCGCAATTATAATCAACCGTCGACCTTGTTTTGATCGGGGACATGGTTTCCCGAAGTGTATATAGGGAGCTCACGGAGCTCCATTTACTCAGTCGTCGTCGGTCCTCCGGGCCTGGAGGACCTCCGGGGACCCTGGAGCTGCTGAGTCACCTGGACCTGCTGGACCTACTGGACCTACTGGACCTACTGGACCTACTGGACCTACTGGACCTACTGGACCTACTGGACCTACTGGACCTACTGGACCAAATGGACCTACTGGACCTACTGGACCTCCTGGACTTCCTGAGGACCTGGTCATGTTTCAGCCCTGGTCCTTCCTGCACCCCCTCGGCCCCCCGGAATGGAGTTCCCGAGGCACCTGGACCATTCGGACCTTCTGGCCAACCTGGACTTCTTGGGGACCTGGTCAGGGTTCCAACCCTTGGTCCTTCCTTCACCCCCTCGGCCCCCTGACCTAGGTTAGCTTATTCGGTTGGTGCCGATGAAATTTTCGGGTTCGTTAAAAGCTATTCAAAATGTTATTATTTTGCCAAGGCTAAAACCGATTTCTCTTCCTTTTTAACTGATTTCTTCGATTGTTTTTCATCATCTGTTCTATTTCATATATTCGTTCGTGGATTTTTGCATGATACGTTCTATTTCGTGTATTTCTTCGATGAGTTTGCATGATCTGTCCTATTTCATGCATTTCTTCGATGAGTTTACATGATTTATTTTACATGATGCATTTTCTTCGATGGGTTTACATGATATATTTTATTTTATGTATTTCTTCGATGGGTTTACACGATTTATTTTATTTGATGCATTTTTTCGATGGGTTTACATGATTTATTTTATTTGATGCATTTCTTCGATGGGTTTACATGATTTATTTTATTTGATGCATTCCTTTGATGGTTTTGCATGATTTGTTCCCTCTCATGCATCTCGTCGATGGATTTAAATTTCCTGCTCTTCTTCTACGATGGTTCTGCATGCTCGTGCGTGCTTTTCTGACATTTCAAATCATCTCGATCGGCACCAACCCAATAAGTATTTTCGTAGTTTCCTCTGAAGCCCATCACACCATTACTAACACAATGTAGTTGATTGTTTCAGCATTTCAGGTTCACGCTCTCGCGGGGAAGCAGGTTAATAAAATAATATATTTAAAAGAAAATAGTGAAAAGTAATAGTGAACAGTGGTAGTGAAAGAAGACATCTAAGGAAGCCTAGGTTAATTTATTATAGCATGAAGTATTTAAGGCCCCTTAAGGCCGAGCGCTTTTCTCTTTCGACTCGGACATTAGGGTGGTAGGAACTGCGCCATCCAATACTCCTTTCATGCTCACCCGTAGTCTTTCCTTCCAGGCTGAATTTATTTCAATCGAGTGATTGCTTGGCAGTTCCCTAGATTCGATATCTAAACCGAAGGGATCGATGGAACTTTGTTTCCCTCCATCTCTTTGGTTTGGTAGGCTAAGGGTTTCATGTACAGAGAGATCGATGGAACTTTGATTCTATCTATCTCTCTACGGATCTCGAAACGCAGCAACCTCGGTGAGAACCGAGCCGATAGCTGCGATTGTCAAATATTCTAATTAGATATAAGAATTTCTCTAACCTATGAATTATGGAGGAATGTAAGAATAAAATATGTAACTTGAAATGTTGTTCGATTGGTTCCTACCGGGCCCCAGAACACGAGTATAGTGTTACGTTAGACGGATAAGTGCAAGTTGGAATATTTCAGCGAGATACTGGAACTAATGGGTTTTTGACCATTTTTAAAGTTCTCCCTGCTTCAGCACCTTATTAAAATATACCAAGTTACAATTCCTTGGCGAGGTACTCCATGTTACATCGTGAAAGCATGTATTCCACTAATAATGTTGTTATTTATATAAATTTGTATGTTAAATAAATTTGTTTTGCGTTAAATAAACTCGAATAGGACAGCAAGGTTAAAAGTCGTACGTGTTCTTGTTTTGTTGTGATCCTTCTTTCTCTGTTGTTGCACGGAATACGTTTATAAAACGATCTTTAAATTGTTACTCTAACAGAATCATTTGTAAATCCCGGGTTTCGAATGGCCTAGTTTTAAAAGTGTTGAATTCTAATTCCTACCACGCGTAGCGTTACAATCTGTTTCGAGACTTCACCGGTAACGTTGCATGCGACACTAAAATGGTAAGGGGGTCTTAGGACCCCTCAAATCGGTGACAAAAAAATGCATTGGTTGATAGGTCTAGCCTATACCTCGTCTGTGTTTATACCTGGTCTGTGGTCCTAGGATATGGTATTACACTTACCATTTTAGGGTCACAGGCAACGTTAACGATAAGATCTCGAAACAGATCGTAACGCTACACGTGGTAGGAAACAGAATTCAATGGCTATACCTCGTCTGTGGTGGTATCACATCACTGTTTTGGGATATATCAATAATCACGATAGTCACGTTTGTCGTAGAAGTTTAAGATGATGTCTGTCAATATCTTTGTATGCTCTCCAGTGCAGTGTATGTATTATACTAAATGTTTATTATCTGTCTAGCATTGTAAGGCTACATATGTATTAACGGTGTCTTTGTTTAGTACTGTCATAATGTGCACTTAAAGATATTAAATTGTTATTTGAGGTAGTTTCAAATAAGACTCGATTACGTGAAATAATACAGATATTTATACAAAATTTACATTTACACACAGATGTATCACTTGGGCAATATTTCGAATCATGATCGAGGGCTACGCAGTACGTATGTACATCCACAATTATCTAACCTTGTTTCGGTGTACCTATCTGTGCAAGGTATACTAAATATCAGAATACGCAATATCCTTGATGCGGCTATCAAATGCAAAGCTCTTCGTAATATTGTAACGGTGCAGATAGTGCAAGAGGCACCGTAATAGGGGGAAGTATTAACACATTTTGTTGTTTAGGACTGCGAACAGTATTCGTATTACTGTAAGCAGTTTCGGATTTGGATTTGGCAGGGTTTGGTTGGTGATGTTCGTATCAACAGAATACTGTATCTGACTCTGGGTAGATACGGTTTCTCGTGCAAAATTGTTTTGCACGTTACATAACATGTATACGTTATGATTGATTCTACATTTACTCTGTTATCCAAATTCAAAGTGTTTTCTGCCGTCTTCATTACACTAGCTAGGACATTTATTCGTCACGCGGCAATTAGCGTAATTAAGTTAAAACGGTAGTAACGTCTTCTTTTGTAACATATAAAAATCTAGAAATTCCGGGATCGGGGGATGCTGCTATTTGTACCTTATGATGGATTACCATTTCCTGTGGGCAATCAAATAGGTGTTACGAGTTCGACCGTCTCGCAGTGTGCTGTGTGTATAATCGTTGAAACGAGGCATATTAAAAGTTCAACAGAGATATCTGTATCATTCGCTGAACACAGCACGCCCGTTTGGGCGAGAGGGAGACAGAACAGTACAGAATAGTAGAGCAGGCATGATGAAAACAGAAGAAGAGGATAAGGAATGGAGATGAAGCGAGATGAACGTAAAGCAGCGGCTCCCAACTGCCACCGTATCGTATACTTCTAACTTAAAGCCCATTAAATGCTACGATCGTTTATAAATGCTCAAGCAATTGCTGTGAACGTCTATAAGCGTTTGGTAAATACGGTTAACAATCTTCACAAACGACGTAATTTTAACATCGAATTCTTCGCATCCGAAATGGTTAATTGTGCATTACTCCCGCTCGTGATGTTGGTGGATCTTTTTTTTTAT
Organism: Andrena bucephala; assembly: GCA_947577245.1. Lineage (NCBI taxonomy): Eukaryota > Metazoa > Arthropoda > Insecta > Hymenoptera > Andrenidae > Andrena > Andrena bucephala. The sequence continues at coordinate 67,110,947 of OX387715.1, read as the reverse complement.
TGTCATCCGAGTTCCTGCCCCGAATGAAGACCGCAGAAAAATTGTGCTATACCTGAAATATGACCGTATGATGTTTCCTTCGTCTTCGAAATGAATAGAATATATCGACGCGCGGTATGAAGAGTAGCACGTTTCATTTTTTTTCAATATTGTTCATGAGTTTCTTATCTTGGGGCACCTCGTATGGAAGTGTTATGATTGCAGTCACTTGCATTGGGAACCACTGACGCAAAGGGTTGAAGAACGAGATACAGAAAGCGCGAGAGGAGGGAACAAAAGAAAAGAAACGCGGGAGGAGGAAGAGGGAAAACAGTAGCGGAGTATGAAGAGGGAAATACTGTGACAGAGTTGGGAGTTGGTCGGCCAGGGGGGGGGGGGGTTGCATACGCAAGTATGAAGGAGAGGACGGACGTTATTAACACTATGCATCATATACCCAGTCCAGACGGGGGCGTAGCGAGGCTTTTTATTGCTCTGTAGATAAATCACGACGAAATACTGGAACTTGACGACTCTCCGCCGCACGCTTTATTCTGATTAAACTTCGGTAGATCCAGGCGGGAGGGTAATTCCGCTTTAAGATCCTCCAGAGTTTCTGTTTTGTTTGGCTCCCGCTGATGCCTGATCCTTGAACCGATCGGAGACTGGTATGGCCTCGTTCGGCATTCGTGAAGCATTTGTTCTTGCTGTACAATGAGTCACAGAGAATTATTGACGGTGGGCGGAACGACGATGTACAAGATTGAATTAATAGGCTAATGAAAACTGAGCTGTTAGCAGAAACGAAACAGATAAAACTTAATAGACTTTTGGTGCGATGTTACATGTGTGGGATGAGGAATAAGAGAACTCGGAGGGTCAGCTTTGGCGACATTGGTAGGGCGGCTGGCCAGTGGCGCAGAGGACACCCCGAAGATACGTGGGTTCGAATCTCGAGTCTCATCGCTGGAGGCCTTCTTTTTCCGTGGCTCCCAAAACATATAGGAATTGCGAAACCTATTCCTACACATGTTACGACGAAAGTGAATTCAATGACTCTGGGGATCAGATGGGAACAGAACGAAGGGCGCGTGTTGAATTTTTTGACTCACTGTATGATGAAACACATGCAAATATAAGGAATTGGTATTCATTTAATTATTATTTGAGAATTCCAATGATTGATTATGCCGTGCCGGGATTGAGGAAACCTTTCGGTCCGCCGATGGAAAAGAACTTCAGTTATCTTGAGCAGGAAATATTCCTGGTATGAATTGAACTCTTGAGGTGGAATAGTTTTTTCTCTTTCTTACAATTGGAAATCGATCAGGAATGTAAACGAATTTTCCGATTTATTTTAAACGCTCAATTCTTTTCAGCCCGTCCAATGCTAATCTTCTTCTTGCATCTCGAATGCTTTCTATTGCGCTTAACGACTTCAACGAGACGGCCAATAGAATCGCGACTGTCTTTGCGCAGGCTGTACCGAGTCCTAGGTATTCCAGCGGCTGTAAACATAAATCGGCCACCTAGAATCGATCGCCACGCGAGCACACAATACATTTCTCCTGGTTCTGCGACGTAACGTGTTAACGGCTGCTAGCCCCCATTTGTACGTCTACCAAATTTCATTTCCAATTCCAATAGTCGCCAATCTTCGAATTGATCGAGGTAAAGGGAACGGGGACACCAGAAACCACAGCTGGAACTGAGCCTTGCTGAAAGGTACAGACGCTGTCGCGGATTTTGGGACCAAAATCAGACGGCTGTCTAAAAAGGGGCTATACTACTTATCGCTACTCTACGCCTAATACTATCTCCTGCTGTCGATGCCAACCTCGGTTATTCTGCTGTAACTTTTTAGCGTTTCGATGGGGTAAAATTGATGAACGTTTGGGGGTAGATGGGGGGCGGGTGTTCGTGGAAAGTTGGCGTTAGGTACAGCTGCTCGCCGGTTGACAGGAATTTTCCGGAACATCGCGTTCCGTTTGCTGGCAAGCTGGAATAGATAAGGACACTACGATCTTGCACTGGTTTCTCCGCGTGGGCGAATGTAAATTTCGAGTAAGTCACTTTGGAAGTTGGTATACCGGGTGTACCGTGGCTACGGCAGCTTACACGACCGCAGCGGCGCAACGTAGAACAAAACGGCTTAGTCCTGATATCTAGCTCCCGACTGCGCTGCGTTATCCGCCCCGGAAGTTGGCTAATTTCGCTCTAGACCGTGTCCCACGTTTGCGCGTCTACGGTCACGCTAAAAGTTCCTTAGCCCTTTAAGCGGCAATGTAGCTGTCCCTGATGTAGATTAGCAAATGCGCGTCGTGCTTTCGATTATAACTGTTTATCGCTCGTTACCTGACCTGCATTGTTTCGCGAACGTTAATACGACTGTACGACTTTGTGACTGACCTCTTGCTGTCTGTTTCTGATGAAACGTTTTATTTGGAATTATTATCGTGGTATAACTGCGAGTATCTAATTCCTATTTTAAAGGGACTGCTAAAGGATGCTATTCAATTCCGAATTTCCATTTTATCTTTAGCTTGAAGCTAAGGTGGTCCCATAGAATTTTTCATAGAAACCCGATATTTTAAGTAACAACAGTCGCGGAACTGGTCGACGGTTATTCATCCCTTTCAATAAATTTCGCCCGCGCGAGGAAGCCGCAGAAACACTGCGAGCCTAGCAGAGTAGCTACATTTTAATTTACTCTGTACTTTAGATAGTGCGCACGTACCACCGCGGAACAAGTTATTTCGACCTTGGTACTTAGGACACTCTTATCGCGTCTCGGTTACATTTGTGATAGTAGCGGTGTAAATTCGTGTCGAGATAATACTTGAGTATTTTACCTGACGCAATAGCGTTTCTTCGTTACTTCCCGTTGAAGGGGTAGCCGTGCTCGTAATGCCATCCGATTTACCAATTATCGATCGATCTTATTGTATTGCACGTCGATTTTCATTATGCCCGATTTTCTTTGCCTTCATTAATCTACTCGCGTCCAGCAGGAAAGATCTTGAATTTTTAACAATATATCTATAAACGCTTTGATAAGTTTCAAACGTATAATTAATACAATTAGTCTGCGGTTGTTGAAGCATAACAATTTCCGCATCATGCGCTGCGTGTTATCGTGCCTCGCGCATGCATAAAGGATTTCGAATGAATCTATGGAGGGAACCTCGCGCTGATTAATTCCGCTCTACACGGGGTTGGGAGGGGTGCCGCTGTGATCGTTGAGATAATATCATGGATGAGCAAAATAGGTTAGTCTTCCTGATATCCACGCTGACTCTGTACTGCAGTAGTCTGCCGGGTTCGCTAATTTCGCCTTAGGTGTTGCGGTATTTACAGCACCATGTTCAGTCCAAGTTATTTCGTTTCTCTAAGGTATTACGGTCGTCCTTATCGGGCTCCGTAGAAATACAGAATTGGCACCGCGAATGCGTCTAGCGATTGGCGAGATAGAGCCTTGTTGATGCAAGGCCACCTTCCTGTTTTAGTTATATAAATCTATAATACTTGCCATCATTTATTACTTCTTCATTTGGATCAGTAGTTTACAGAATATCCTAATCATTATGTAACGAACAACCAGACATAGGTGAAATTGTGCAAAAATTTCACGACGCCTTGAATCTTTGAAACTATCGGAGCAGAGCCATTTAAGGGGGGAGCCCTGTTTTGGACGCTAGGAATAAGGTGATTCTTGGAATTTTTTTTTCTAAGAAACTGTTAAGCAGATCTTTCCCACACTTTCAGGGTATTTTCGTTCATATTCAAACAATGTAAATTAATTTTTACGTTACAAAGTGTTCGGTAGAAATGGAGATATATGAACACGTTCGTTAGGACTCGCGCGCCGGAGTTGCAAATTGGCGATTGTAATGGTGGCCCCATTTCTTCCCTGAAAAAAACAAGGATTTTCTTATTTCTAGTATAATTACATTGTTGACGAACCTAACACACGAAAAAAAAGTTAAAAGTTGGCAAATTGGTGGGACTACAAAGAAAAAGTTACGATTCTGCCCCCAGATATTTCGTACTATTTATGGAAAAAGAGTTGTTCAATTCAATTTATTTATCAATGTCTTAGGTTCATCGACAATGTAATTATACTAGAAATAAGAAAATCCTTGGTTTTTTTATTTCAGGGAAGAAATGGGGCCACCATTACAATCGCCAATTTTCAACTTCGGCGCTCCGAGTCCTAACAAACGTGGTCATATATCTCCATTTCTACCGAACAGTTTGTAACGTAAAAATTAATTTTTATTGTTTGAATGTGAACTAAAATACCCTGATAGTTTAGAAAAGATCCGCTTAACAGTTTTTTAGAAAAAAAATTTCCAAGAATCACCTTATTCCTAGTGTCCTAAATAGGGTACTCCCCTTAAACCCAGGGTACACCCTGTCAGTAGTCTCGGTACCACTTATCGCTTCAAGGATTCCGTAAAACGTGTTAAGAGTCGAAGCCCTAGATGTGGAAAATCCTAGATTTAATACTATCAGCGGCCGTTAACAGAGATTATCTATACTGCCTATTTATTACGCCGAGCTTGTAACCGCGACGATAAATGCCGCTGATAATGGCGAAAGCTTGTTCCGTTTCGATATTTATAATGCCCGTGATACCGGCTAGCCAGCTGTCTCGGCAAATCCGAAGAAGTATACGCTAGACACGCCTGTGCGCGGGGCACGTACACCTATATTTCGGCGGGCTTTTTCTCTCAGACGATCGTCTGGGGAAACATGTTGTCAAATATTCTGGGAGTGCCCCTTGAGGCCTGTTCCTCTTCAGCCTCGACTTTGGATTCATCTCTCGACCGCTCGTTTCCTTCCGTCCCCGAAGAACTCTCGCGACGTCCACGACGACGCTGACAGGCCTTTTGACCTGGGTAGACACTTCGCCTAGCTATTCGCAGGATATTTGAAATTCTACTTCCAAGATACGTGCCACGGTTGCAATAACAAATTACATCGGAACTCTGCGGGGCAGATAATACTGTAGGATCGTTTCGCGAAGAAGACAGGGCAGGGATATACGAGTCAATCTTTTAATGCCACCGGGGTGTAAAGTCAGAGGTGTTATAGGCTGCCATCTCTGCGGGGTATAGAGACTCGAGCTTACTGTAGCTTGTTCCACGCAGAGATCATAATTCATCCCAGGAGGCAGAATAAACGTTAGCTTCAAAAACTTAAATAAGGACTGACAGGGTCTGATATTTCCTATCAAGAGGAATAAAGTTGATCCGAACAATTTCTCACAGTAACGTGCCTGTTGAAGTTACGACGAGGCGAAGTACCACGAAGTAACGCCTCGAATATCAATACGCCATTTGCTTCCTTTCTAAAACAATTGAACTCTTTTCGTCTTTTACAATGCACTTCAGCCAGTCATAACTTTCGACAGATACGTCTTTCCGAGGAATGCTGCAGGAATTATTGTGTTCCGCCTGAAGTCAGGCTATGCAGTCGATTAACAGCTAACCCTAATCAGTGGCACACTTGGGATACATTCTTGGTGAGAGCCGAGTCGAGCGGATAAAAGTATTTTTAATCCGAATTCAGTAAAATTCATTAGATGATTATAAAAATGTATTTACAGAATAAAATCCAGCTTTCTTTTCTTCTTACAAAGCCCCTTCTTTGGGGGTGTCAGGACCCCTTCGCCACCCCTCTGGGAGCGTCCCAGACCCCAATTAACTCTCGCATATGTAACATTCGTTTCATGCTATGTTTGCAATTAATGGTACCATGTAACTTGCTCCTTCGAATGCAATCTGGTACGTGGGAAAAAAGCTCTCAACACGGCACCACCGTTTGGCAAATGTTACTGGGAAAAGACACACACGGTGTACAAAGTTTGAAACGATAGGTGCCGCGCGTCTGGCAACGTTGGGGGTCGTAATTTGCTACGGGGTAAAGCGGATTAGCATTGGGAGCGGAGGGGGTTCGATCGTTTCGGCGATCGTTCAGCTTTGCATTTAGTGATTGCAGAGTTGATGTTGCGGTTGTCTGTCAATCGCAACGGCGTACGCGACGACATATCGAGCACGACCGCAAAGACTGTGTCTGTCGTTGGCGTCCTGACTAGGCGCATCTGTGTTGTTGGTTCCGATAGGATTGGTACTCGTCGTGACGTAGACGGCTATGTAGATGCAATGAGCAAGTAGGAAGACTTACCTCGCGATGAAAGTAAACCTGCGACATTGGAAGGGTGATCACAATATTTCATTCCGCGTTTGTGGAGATGAAGAAAACTTTAAGCACGGTGTCATTGTTGGTTTGTAGTCACTTTCGAGGACGATGATGGACAGAGGACAATAATTGCATGAATATATTCACTGCATTAGGTACGTTGGGGTAATAAAGACGCATTATTATTATTATTATTATTATTATTATTATTATTATTATTATTATCTGTGACATCGGGCAGCCTTCTGTTAGAGATTGTTGAACTCGCTTGAAAAATGCTAACGATCTCGGAGAGTAAGAATTGTGAGGTTTTTCTATAAGAACGCGAAATCGACGTTGAGAAATCTCCGGGGCGTGTTTTTAATATATGAGAGTACATGCAAATATGGATGCAGAATCTCTGTTAAAAAGTAATCTTCTCAAGGTCCTAAAGGTTCTTGGGGGATTTTGGGTGTCACGGTACGTAACTCGGACCCGTGCTTTTTACGTTAATTCGTATATGCAGTTCTGTGGAATAAAAGCCTGTCGGACGAGCATTAAAACGTCATAATTTTCCATGGTATTATACGAACGTGGTAATCTCAGAAGGAAAGAAGCTAAAAGAAAACGGTAGCTTCCGCGCAGCGCGCCAATTAATGCAGAAGTGCAAAAAACATCGGGGATAAAGTGCGTGGAAATATTTTTATAAAAGATTTTTAACATTCTCTTTATTACCACGTCGCAGCTACTACGGCTTTGGCCTTTGCATATGTAACGTATAAAAGCTTTTAGCGTTTATGTTTCGGATTACACACCGAAAAGAAATTAGAGTACGTTTAACTCCGTGCATTTCTCGTTACTTCACCAATGGTTACTTCATTCCCCTTTTTATTACACACCTCTACCCCCCCGGTGCTCCGTTTTATGCCCGTCATATATCACTAAAATACCAGATGTGTTGCTAATACCAAAGTGCAATATGCGAATTGGATGCTTCGATACGACCTATGTAAGCGTCATTCTATTTTACGTGAACATTCACTCACGAACAAGCTTAAACATTTCCACTGCAGCGCAACTGATCCTCACTCCACATTAATAGATTCAGCATTTTAGATCGCATTTCACATCGCTTTCAAATTACAATCATTCCGAGTCCCAATATCTAAATATTTACACCTATCCGCACAACGATCACAATTAATTCGTCAGGTGCTTGCAATTTTTGTCCCACAGCTCCTGAAAATTGCAAACATAATCTCATCACAATCTATCTCACTCGAGCATTCTATAACGTTCAAACGAATAAATTCCATGCCTCGTTGAACACTGCGAATATAATCGACAAATGCATCTTTTAAAACCGGCAGGGCGTCGAAGCGCCCGGCTAAAACTTTGACCCGTGCATCTCTCGCATGCATGCGCGTGTGTACATCGCTGCCGTCGTGCAGAAGATGAAGCTGCAAACGGAAATATTGATCGCCCTCGAAATTTACCCGTGCCTTTTTTTTTTTCATTTACTCACCCCGATACGTTATCTGTTGCCAAATTTTTTTTTTTATCGCGCGTTCGAAGAATCGGTGACACCGGTGCATCGGGGATGCAACGATTGCGTGCACCGGCATCGGTGCACGTGTGCGCGGGCTTGTATGCAAGGGAAAAGTTCATAAGGGGGTGGAAAGGATGAGCGAGGCAGGCGTATCAGGGGAGAGGGAGGGAGAAACAGCGACAGACGAGTGGTGATGTTGAGGGGGGTGGTGGGCGGGACGGGCAAATGGTAAATATTTCAGCCAGCGGCATACTCGACGAAACGAACTCTGGAGCTTAGGTGGTATAGGTCACGGGTTCAGTTTAGCTAGCCTCTGCTAAAACTAACCGCGATAAAATATACAATGCAGGGAAATTCAGCGTTGCGCTTCCGGTCTTCATCCACCCCCGATGTCTCCGTGCTCGGCTCACAGATTTGTATTTCAGCCGTCCCAAACAGATGTCGCGCGACGCTGCACCGATGAATTTATAGGCGAGGTGTTTCCAACTGCAATTATCGAGCTTTGTGAAAATTGAAATTTTAAGAGCTTTTTCTCTCGTGCTTTGGCAATGATAGGACTATAGTTGGGTTCTCGTTGCAAATACTTCAAGTGGAACAAGCCAAGCTGAAATTCTATTCGCGTGGTTTATACGCCTACTATCGATAAGCAAATATCTACCGATTCAGGATCGCGCGATCAAGGGTGCTGCAATTTTTCCTCGGGAATAGACGTCCGATATCTGCGTGACTCGGTTTCAAGCTCGTCGCTGATATAAATTGCGACCACGTATCTTCCGCGAGCTTTCCTGATATTTTTCACTTCCGAAATGTGATCAGTGATACGGCAAAATTGTCGGGTAGCTCGTTCTGCACGGGTAGCTGCGAATGAAATAATACGCGTTCGCGTCAGATTATAAATAAATGTCACTGCTTCGTTGGAGAGCTTGGGTAAATACTCGGGTAATTATAATTGCCAAACAGCAAAGCGCAAATGGAAATTCCAGATATAGCCACGTCATCTTTAACATTTCCATTTATTTAAGGCAGGTAAAGTTATAACTCTATAGAATATAGAGTTTCAAGATCACGGAAACTAAATTTGAAGAATTTTCTTTGTGTTTACGATCAGGCTAGGAGAAAAATATCTCTGCCTTTCGTTATAATTTTTTTACTCGTCACCCTTTCAACTAGTTAAAAATAGAGGCCTGTTAAAGCCACTCTAATGCATTATATAATCACTGCATCTCTTATATTTTGGCGGTGCTTTTCAGTTTTAATTTTATGTTTGAGGATAGTAAAGAGAGCGTGCGGTAAGGGGTGAGGTTTCTCGAAACCTCAGAGATAATAGACCCGATACTTAAGAACTCGATAGTCGCCGCGTTAAAGGAAATCGACTTTGGCGGAATGCATTAAAGTTGGAAAGCATTAAAGAAATTAAGCGGGCCGTCGTTGCCGCTAAGGTATTCCTGAAAAGTTTGGTTACTAGGTTTGATTAAAAGTAGATAAGAGGCTGAGGCACCGGATGTAGCTATCTCGAGCAATATGAAGCGCGATGCAGTGTGTTTGGCAAATTTCTTCAGCAAATAACCAAGTTCCCTGTGCACCGCACGTCGACGCTACCTATTCCTTACATGCCGTACGTAATAGATCCTAACAAGAAACGATTCCTTCGTGGAAGATTACGCGGCAGGGGAATCTGCGGCTGGCAGAATCTGCGTGGCAAACAGGACAGCGGATTTAAAGAGCTCGTAAGATCAGGAAACGCGCAAAGTGCAGGATAGTCGAGGCTCGCTACTTGGCGATGAATGTAAGAATTTCCCGTGTCGACCCAACGCCGTGTTACTCTTTTTCTTGGAAACTACGGGCTTCCTTTTCCCGTCGCGGCTCGACGTCAAGCCTCCTGAACGGAGATTGACGCGTTCCTATTGTGCCCGTCGGCTGAGGGCCGTTATTTTTTACCCTGTCTTTCTTTTTTATCGCAAGCTCTTAATTTATCGAGGGCATTGACGTGGGAGCCGGAGGAGTGTAAAATCACTCAACTTGATGCGATGCTATTACCTGAGGGGCCGCCCGCAACGTCGAACAGTGGAAAGTGTAAAAGTGGTGGATGCATGTACTCGCCCCGAGCCTGAGACCTCCGTTGTGTTGCCGATTCCTTGGACGAGGTCGAAGGATATGGATCTTCATCCTGCGTAATTTTAGACGCTAGGTTGATGAATAATTAACGCCGGGACGGGGGAAGGAGCAGAGGATAGTTTGACGCTACGCTCGACGGGGTGGAAACGTGCTCGTTAATTCTGTAATTTAGTTGGCAGGAGTGTAAAGAAATTCGATGATGGGTTTACGATCATCTGTATTTACATTCTAGCGTCCGTTCATTCTTCATTTGCCGCGATGAAAGTTTCTTCGAGGGAACTCTAAGCAGAGGAGTGGTTTACACGGAAGGAAATTCATAAGGTACAGCGTGTGTAATTAAACTCTCTTGTGTCTACAAAGTTCCGTTTCGTTTTCCGGGCGTTCCGTATTTTTCTCGTTTAATGACATGATATTCTCACGTTCCTCAGTTCAGTTCCCGACCCACTACTGGCGATGAATCAGTTTATTCCAATTTCTACCGAATAACATTTAGTCTATGCCACTCCAATCGTGACGCGTAGGTTCTATTTTCGACGGAGCTGCAGGTACAGCGCGTGCACAATATCTGCCCGCACTGATTATTGATTTTCCCTCGCATTGCGAAACACTTGCATCAGAATTTTAAATATCCGATTTCCCGGGGCGTGGTAAAAAAGAATTCAGGTTACAGAGGAATAACGGTGGCTAACGCTAATACCGCGTTCCAGTGACACAGAATTAACGGGCAGCAACATCGATATTTCTTGCATCTCGAACGCCGGTATAATAAATCGCGCATTTCCCGTCGAGTGGTCTCCAAAGAGAGATACGCCCGATCCACTGGATTTGTTTGCATCCCCAATCGATAGGTTGTCAAGTGTATACTGTATGCACCGCTGTGGAACTGTTTGCGATAATGTTTCCGACGATCGGACATTTTCATAGGGACTAAATAGATCTTGCCACGAGGTCGCGGGGAGAGCTTCGTGAGAACTTGGCGTTCGTTTTTACAAATGCAGGTCGACCGGGGCGAGCCAAGATAAAATACAAAAAGGGCCAGCACGGCGCAGCAGCGGTGAACCAATGGACAGGTGAATTTCAGTTTGCTAGTGACATATTATTTGTACGATAAGATTTCGTTCACATTTCGACGTAACGATAGTTGGCCGTTCTTCGAATCGACCTACGGTGTTAAAGTAGCACCTTCACTAAACCCTTTCGGTGCTCCATGCCACTCTCGTTTCCACCCAACCAGAATTCTCGGTATCGCGCTCTTCAAGCCAAGAACAAAAGATCGGTACGCATTCGTCTTTCAAGTATCACAAATATATCACTCGCGATGCGCGGTTTCATTCTCGCGTTAATTTTTTATTCGGTGCGAGTTTTGATTGTCCCGACCCCGCTTTAATTAAATCCTCAGTCACAGACAGGATCCTATCACGAGGCATGTTCGAAGCGCGATTTTTTTCTTCACTACTGCTTTGTATTATATTAAGGACGCCGAAGCGTGGCTCACGTTTCCCTTTACGAGCAGCTTAGCACCGCCTTATACCCAATGGGGTATTCCCGTAATGGGAAAAATAGAACCCAGGGGCACCGTAACCGCTTCCCGCAGGAATGGTTGTTATCGATTGTTTGCGGCTCGTTGGAGTTTTTGCAGCACTCTTGAGCCGCTCGATCGGCCACGCTGGATCGCGTATCGAACGGGCGCATTATGGTCCTCTGGTCGCTGGCTAAATTACGCTCGCCGCCGCGTAAATTGATTCGCGCCAGTCGGAGTAATAATTGTCGCGCGGCCGCGACCAGCGCTACGGTTAATGGTAAAAGTAGTAGGTACGGTTGCTCTGTAATCACGCTGGTCTCTGAAAGAATGGCCGTGAATCTCCGCGATGACAAAAATGTAGATCGTTTTATTATAAAATTTATTATAAATAACGCCAGGACGCGACGGGTACCGGGGAAGGGGTGTGAAATATAACGCAACCCTTTCCTAGTAGCATTTCTGGTTGGCCCACGGTATCCCCAAGTGGGGAATTAGTTGGCCATAAAAATGCCAACAATAAATGCAGCCAGGGTTGATATCACCCGTGCTTTGCAATACAATGTTTGTATCGATTATCTCGCTGTTTATAATACACGCTGCATAGCGCGCACGGCTGGTAATATTATATCTCGTTACTGTGCTATGTGCACGTATGTAGTTGCATTAACCGAACCGCCGGCCGTAGAATAAACATTTTACTGATCGTTAGCGAGTAGGTACGTGATACGTGGGCATGTTGTTATGTTGTAAACATTGAGGTTAAACTAAGATGATTCCCGAAAGGAACGTACTCTCGGAGAAAAATATTTCAGCTTGGAGCAGCTACGTTTTCGCTGTTCGCTGAGTACATATGAGATATGAGGCGTTGAGACAAAAACCGACTAACCCACAATTTTGGCGAAATTGAGTTAGTAGCAATAATATATTCCAATCAGGGACGTCCGGAGACTTTTTTCCAGAGGGGAGGGGGGGGGGCAACTTTGGGATGTTGGTAAAGAAAAATACACCCCTCTTGCTTTTCTTAACCCATTTTATAGTGTCAATTTAATTAAAAATTTAAAACCGATATTTCAAAATATTCCCTTTGTTAGTATAAACTTAATAAAGATCAGTTTTGAAGAATAAGCGATTTTTCTCAAAAGCCAGGGGGGGGGGCAACTGCTCCTTTTGCCCCCCCCCCCTGCGGATGCTCATGATTCCAATAGGGTGTATTAATGATATAAAATAGAAAAAAGTAATTATTTTCCAATTTGGGATAGTCAATGTCTCATGCAGTTTCTCTGGTATGGCTGGCCATTGGCAGATATGTTCTACTTGCAGCCAGTAAAACCTCGAACATCCTGTGAATGCTGTAAGCTTCATTATATTCATTTTAGTCAAGCTTTTCTTGTCAGGAATCAGTGAAAAGTCCACTATGATTCTTGGGTTCTGCTGACCATTGGTGTGGTCTTTCTACTGATACCTCGGAAACTCAGGATACTCGTTTGTTACGTTCTGTAGGGAAAGTTGCCACTTATGGGGACAACTGTTGCTGGACTCTGGAACACTTGTTGTAGCCATTTCATGGTAACGTGTACATATACCGTAGAAGGTATTGCTACATTCATGGTACTGCTACTCTGTCCGCGTGGCTGTTTCTACTAGCAGTCGAGGCAATCTACATAGGTAATGTAAAGGCGCTTTAAGAATGAATTCTCTTGTTATGCTAACAGTTAAAGCGAAATTTCGTATTATATCCGCAGTCAACACAATGCTTTCGTTGCTTAACCCGCTATATAACACATTTCGGGACTTGATAATTAATGGAAAGTTAGAAATTCTCACTGGCAGGTATCATTTTCGGCCTATTATCATGTTACAGCGCAAATTACAGTGCAGCAGAATTACAGTACATTGCCAAAATCCCTCTGATGTGTACAATCGTGCACTATTAAATGACACAGCTTCGGTGCAACTAATATATCCGATTCTACGAGGAAAAGCGAAATACGAGCTTCGTGGAATCATCATGGTCAACAGCCGGTTTTCCCGCAGCATTGTTTTATAGAAAAGAAAAGCCGCCGTTGCGAATAAGTTCGTTTATTTTGAATATCCGCGACAGCTGAACGTGACAGCTGAACGTGACAGGCCACAGGCATTGGCCGAATCTGGAGGGAATCAGGTGATCTCGCGACGAAACGAGGACAAATCGATTGACTCTCCCTTGTCTGTCAACTTGACTAAGGGATCCGAAAGCGACCCCCTCCCGTTGCACTAGATATATTGGCATCTACGAGCGAGCACTTATCGAATCCACCAAGATTTAAAGCAAGACAAAAAAAAAATACTGTTCCATCGAAATCATTGGCTGCCTAGTGGATAGGTCCCCACCGAGTCGCTCGTTGAACATCAGAACTCTGTTCGCTCCAATCGTCGTTCGGCTTCCCAAATGTGTGCCAAAGAAACGTGGATGCAAAGGGAACCTCTACAATCCACTTATCGAAAGCACCTTTTTCTTGAAAAAAAAACAAAAAAAGAAACAACTCGTCGCCATCCTTTGAAACCGCGCTATGTGCACTCTTTCCGATCGCAGGCTGGCGCCTGTACGCGACTCCAGGGTGCGATACGCTAACGCGATTCTTCGTTCCTGTTCGCTCGATTCGCGGTGCAGGTGAAATAACCGCGCAGGGAGAGGAAAATATGCCAGTAGGGAACTGCTGCGGGGGGCTGGGCGAGGAAGGGAGACGGAGTAGAGCAGCGGCAGAGGGAAAAAGGCGGAAACGAGGGTAGAAATGAGATAGAGGGTGGAAGCGTGGAGGAAGGGAGGAAGAGAGGAGGGAGATGGTTGGCCGGTAGGGAAAGAGGTGATGGAAGAGGGAGGAAGGAGGAGTAGGCGTGGAAGCGGAGAGAGGGGCAGATTTGACCCTGCTTGTGCACCTGGATAGGAGGCTGTAATCAATACCACAGAAAGCGCGCGCTGCGCCAGGCTCACCCCCTTATCCGCCTACCGATACCTGAATAACGGTCGTACAGGCTCGCCGCAGGTGCATCTCGAAATCATTTCCAGCCTCTCTTTCGCCGACACTTTCTTTCGCTTCGCCTCGAACCGCATTACAGCTGCGCACTCGATGAATCCTTATGAAATCCCAACGAAAATCTCGCGACACGGATGTATCTGGAGACATTAACCCGTGTGTAAAATTTCATCGTCAAACCTCCACTCTGTACGAGTTTCATTCGTGCACAGGTTTCTTCTGAGATTTTGATGGCACACCAGGGGGAACTGTTTCGGAAGCATGGGAAACGTGGTTGGTTTGGAGCGCTGGGGGCCTGATACTCCCAGATATTTATCCCTATCACGTCCTGCCGCTTTGATCCACCCCAAGAGCGGGAATCTCGATGTATCGCGGCGCTTGTTACCAGGCGGATGAATGTCGGACATCGCGCTCCTATCGTTCCTCTTTCGAGTGCTGCTTGCGTGTTTCGTTGGAAGAGGAGGGCCTCGGGGGTAAGGAGAATTGGATGTTGAATTAATTTTGCATACTGAGCGATTCTTCGTGGAAGTTTTAGACCTCGATTCGGCCTCTTTGCTCGGTAGAACTGCTGCTCCCCCATTGTCCTGCGAAAGTTTCACGCCACTTTTCTCCTGGTTCCCCGAGTTATAGCAAACTGTTCGAGATAGTGCCCGCTTTAAAGCCTTAAATATCATTGAAACGCAAGCGTCCCGCTGCAAGGGTGTCGTAATTTTATCGTGCCCGTTAACAGTCACGTTACCTGACTCGTCCCAACACCTACCTGAGTGCACGCGTCGTAACGAACTTCGGCCGCTTTACGTGCCGGCGAAATTTCACGAGTGAACGACAAATCACCACTTCGAGACAAATTGAAAGGTTTAGGGGACCCCGGTGGAGGTAGAGCAGATAATCTGGAAGATCAGCTGAGGCGAAACCGCAGGTGGTCTAATTGCGAGCAGGCTTGGCTTCGGTAATCGAGGGGTGGGAATGTCACATTACACGTGTAGATAATGCACCGTCCATGCAAATTCGTGTGTCGCGTGTCTAACGTTTATCCTTCAACCGGCTCGATCCCGGAGGGGTTTCCAGGGTCCGGCCACCTATCAAGCTTTGTAACTCTGTCAACTTTAATTGGACCGTGCCCACTGTTAGTTCTATCCTTTCGCTGATTTACGCGTGTCGTGCGTAGGAAAAATTAACCGCTTTGCACTTCCATTTTGACGTTGCCCGGTGAGTTATTAGCCTCGAAAGGGATTTGCTTCCTGGAAATTTAGTCGAGGGGTGGCCCCTGCCTTCCTTCCTTTATCGCCGGCATCCACTTCAGATACGGATTCGGTATTATCAAACGATCGAGCTATGGGACCTTGTTTCCGAGTTATAGCCATTTTTTTTTCTGCTGGATCAATTTGCATTTGCTTATCCCCTCGGAGTGCTCGGAATAAGCAGCTCGCGAGATCCGTACAGGCCTAAAGAAGCGATTAATCTTCTTCTTATTGTTACTGGATCTCCACGTAGATAATCTTTAGATACCGAACATTATTTGAAGACAACGGAATCAAATTATACCAGCTGAAATCGGTATAACTCGAAGACCAGATCAAAGATGTTATATGTCTACATGCGTAATGGCCCACCAATATTGGAAGATATTCTATGGGCGCTGAAACGTGGATTCCGTTACCAAACTGTGAAATTCTACTTACCCTGAAAGATCGTGGTTATAATTGTATGCATACTAGCATCGTTATTAGCAATATCACCGCAGATGGGTCACATTCTTGGCAGTTTCTTCGGTAAAGGTGGAACGCTGAAAATTTCAATATCGTCCAATGTTCGACTAATTACGGTTAAACATTAGTCCACGGCCATCGAGAATGCCATCTAGGTGTACGGTCGATAATTTATTTCTGATTATAGATACAATATACATCGTAGGCTAGACGAAACACTTATTAAGTATATTTTTAGCCTATCTATGAGAGTGGTACGGCGTGTCTGGAACGCAGAGGGTTGGGGATGTAAAATAGGGGTGAAAGTAGTTTTCGCGTTTTCAATCGCCTTGCCTTGAGTTTCGGACAGCCGAATGTATGTGTATGGAACTTGAAACGATAGATGTACAAGTGGAATTCACTGCCCCTCTTCATCTCCTCTTATTTCTGGCCGTTTACCGGTGCTCAACCGCGGTGCATCTTACCACTCTGTTTCGTTACGGTTAAGTGAATGCTCGGCCCGGTCGAGTACCGAATAATTGAAGTAATTCGACAGTATTTACACGCGCACGCACCTCCGCTCTTTCATGCACTCGCCCATTCTTCGTTTACTCTCGTTCACTCTTGCTGAAATGCGGCTCACGTCGAATGAACTGGCAGTCGGACGAAATTCATACAATGCGGTCGCCCTTTATCCGATTTATTGGCTATTCAAGGGCGCACAGAGTCGCGCGACGACCGCACGAAAATTGAAATGCGCGTTTCAAAGGCGGGACGTGTTTTGATGTTCCTCGGTAACGAGTACCGCTAACCGAAACCATTTCCACTTGGCGGCAAATACGGCCTCTATGATAAAGAATGAATGCGACGCACGCAACGAAACGAAACCAACGAATCGCGTAAAATATAAATACGTCGAAGCTCCGTTTTAAGGGACTACGAGAACTCGTGTTTCACGGTGCCAGTGAATTGCAAATACATTGAAGCTTCGCTAACAAAAGAACAAAACGGTCTGTAAATAAATGCGAGTGGAAAATGGGCAGATCGATGTCGGTATTACAGTCGATTAATAGAAAATGGGACACGTGGAAACACAAATCGTTCTATAGCCAGTCATACTCGAATACATTGTTTATTGCATTTGCTCGATCCATTTATCCGCAGTGTTGAATGAACTCTCGGGAGATCGTTTCTGGTGAGAAGAAATACTTTTCGAAGAAGGCCCAGAGCCTAGAAACTGTTCGGAAAGTTTCCTACGGAGGGTCAGTTCGACTCATCTGTCCCCCATCTCCGTATGTTCCCAACTCTTTCGCGCTTCCGTGATTTTTCACTTTCCCTGCCACCCTTTCCACCCCCTGCCTCCCTCCACTCCTATCTCTTCTCTCCCCCTTGAAAGCGAATGGCGTGGTTGAACGAATTAGATCAGCCTTCTCGGCGCTTTCTTACCTCCCACAGTCTTCCCAATCAAGCTACTTAATTCCCTCGAATAAACTTCACTTTTACGCAGCACTTTCCTCTACTTACTTACATATTCACAATTATAACTGTATTCGCGACGGCGGGAAAAGCGTCGCGGATTCGAGGGCCACCGCGATGGAAAACTTCACGCCGCGGCTTAATTCCTCTTCCATTCCACGCCGGTTATTCCATCGAAAATCAGCGAAACTTTTTCTCGCCAAGTCCGCCCGGGATTTAATCCGCTGCTACCACCTCTTTCTTTCATCCCGCACGCGTCCGACGTACGTTTTAACAATTATTTACACGCAGACCTTGTGCTTTGATTCAGATTGATCCCTCCTCGCGTTGGTTCCTCTCTACTATCGGAATGAAGCATTGAGTGAAAAAAATAATTTACCCTTCTTTGGCCAGCCCGACGCATGATACCCTGCGCGGATGCCGCGCTCTTATATTCAATATTTTGCACATTCCCACGAAATACTTTCCCCACTATATTCGTACAGAGTTTTCGCGAAGGTTTTACCAAAAGCCACGATCACAGGCACGCCTCTCTGTTTTCCTGCTTTCACGTGGAATTACTCTGGGTGACGAATCCACATTCATACTCTCTCGCTCTCTCTCTCTCTCACACACATACGACACACGCGCGTGCACTCCGGAAATCGATTGATATACAGATAACATATTCACAGTTCTTCTCTCCGCGATTCGGTCGCGATTTAGTTTCTTTGTTTTTTTTTTCATTTTTTTTACACTGACTAGGCGATAACGTTACAACGACAGTAATGTTGCGTCACAGTAATTTACGGTGTATAACTTTACGCATATCGATATAATTTTTAGACGTAACCTCTTTTACATTCGATTTATCAAACTACTAGGGCTCTTATGTTACACGGTATCATGGTTATACTGCGAGACGGCGGTGTATCGTTTGTCTTCATCTCCTTCTCGACGTTTAATAGTTAATAGTTTCTTCGTCTCGTTCTCAACGTTCATACTAAATTCTCGTGTAATATTCTGTTTTTCGTTCAACGATTACAGTAATAATTGTCGTCGGTTGGTCAAAATATACATGTACAGCGTATCATACAAAACGAATCGTTAGTGTAACGGCCATGCAGTTATGTCGTCGTCGTCGTCGTTAGATATTGTCCCAAGCCAACTAAACAACTAAACGGTACATTTTAATACATATTTACATCCGAGGAAAGTACACTGATCGTAAATCGTCGTCGGTCAGGCTAGTTAAAAATCCCGTCTTGCGTACGGACTTGAGTTATAAGTGGAAGTGGAAACGTCCCTCCGTTCCTTCGCCACCCCTTCGCGTATACGAACATTGAAGAAATTAAGCTTTAGAAAAACCTAATGATCCATCGCAACGTATAACGACGAATGTTCGACGAATCTTCGACTAATGTTCGAGTGCATCTGGACAATAAAAAATGGTGATTGCGATCTCGATGAATTTATCAAAATTGTGCCATTATATGATTTTGATTGATCATTTCCCCTTTTTATTATACTGCGCGCGTGAAGGTTCGCAGGCTGTGCAGTGCATTGCGAAACGTAGCACGACTTTCACGATGATTTATCAAATTAGGAAGAGAGTTATACGGGATGCCGTGATCATGTACAACCTCACGTACGCGCAAATATCGTTAACGATTTGAATATCGCTCGGTGAAACTCGATTTTGGAACATTTCGGGTCCATCGCGTTATTACGGCGCTAGAAACGTGTCCCCTCTGTTTTCCGTTTTTCCCCGCCAACTCGCGGGTATTGGGTATATACTTTCGGTACAAAAGTTTTGTAGAAATAACGTGAAAATGCAGAATACGATGGAGACTTGAGCAAAACTGTGTCAAGTTCGAATCGTGCTGACAAGTTCGATTGAATTTTTAGAGAAACTCACTGTAACATCGCGATAAAACGAACTAATTACTTTGATGCTGGTGCACGGTGATGTTTGACAAATTATACTGGTCGCTTTTCATTCGATTCACGGGACACGGACTTTATAAAACGACACGTAGATTTCGCTTGCCCGTTGCTGCCACGCGTTGAATACTAATCCACGCTGCAACGGCACACGCATTTGGCACACTGTTCTCCCTGATTTAGCTATTGAAACTGTAAACTAAAGTATACATGAAAAAATTCACACTCCAAACTGCACAGCACGCGATGGTAAAACTGTGTCCCGCCTCAATATACCTCGTTATTCTCCTCCAGTTAGGAGTGTATCTGCTTTTCTTCACTGGCATAAAAGCGTTGTCGATCGTGACTGAGAGTTTTCGAATTCTGCGCGTTAAAAACGTTATATTTCATGGGGACGTTAAATGGGTACCTACGTCGGAGGCTATGTAGAAAAATTTTCTTCCATCCTGTAATAATATTACCAGCAATTATTGTGGCGGTTATTCTTCTTTGTGATGAAAGGGTAGAAACCAATTAAAATCAAATTAATTTCAGCTTAGGAGCCTTCTTACAACGCAGAAAGCGACATTTGAGAAATGGCTTGGATTGGACAAAGAGAGGATTTCATGCAGGCACGTTTCCCAGAAACAATTCAATGCATTTCCCCTTTATTTGCAGCGGTAATCGGATAGACCATAAATTACGAAATACCTTTTGCAGCGCTGGCGGCAAAAGGAATTAGTACTCATCCGTTGTCGGTTGCAGATACATATTGTGTTTTAAATTGAACATCCTATCGAATGGTTGACCAGTTTTGGATTCATTAAAAAGTATTACTCTCAATGACACATGGAAAGCAAATATTGGAAATACATGAAAGCGCCCTGTCAGCACGGTTTGTTTTTATCACTGAAGTATTTTCGTGATCCACGTGACCTATTAATAAATTCAACGTTTCCTTTGACCGGACTTGCTTTTCGAAAATTATTAAACTTCACAGCGGCTGTTTAACGTAGGAAACTTACCGCGCGATAAAGGGAAAATGTTCTAAATTTTCTCCGTTATTAAATGTAACTCTGCTGGAGCCCGGCGTTTTCCATAAGTTCGGTGTAGAACTTCTCTCTGCTCTCCTTTGATGAGAGAAAATTTACCCCGCGCAGCACGATGCATGCTAACAAGGATTGCAAGTGCAGCAAAATGACTCGACGACTTTTTCATCCGGTTATAAATAATCGCATGTATCCAATTAATACAAGTAGTGGATGTTGTATAACGATTGGATTGTAAATTAATCCTCGCTACGCAAAATCGTCACTTTGGTTATTTCCCCATCGACTCACTTTCTGCTACACTCTCTCCTCCACCGTTTGCCATAAAATCGCATTCCTTTCGCAAAGAAAATCCCCCGCATCATTAACGCGACCTGCTTTCCGTACCCCAGCTGAATGATTTTAAACGTCGAGATTTTTAGGCATTCAGAATTACAGATGGACGATCACGAAGCCTCCCTCCCATTCACCGTCCTTTGACCATCCCTTATTCACAGCCAGCGAGATGATCATCCTTGGTCTCCGTGGTTCGTCAACGGCCTTTACAATCGTCTTTCGCTGCATCACAAAAGACGACTATATTTCTTCAATGGTATCTTGGTTTCTCGTAAAATAAATGATGCGACGGGCGCGACGCGGGTATGGTCGTTAAGCACGAGGGCCGTTTTTTTTCTTTCGGCCAGACGTCTTCTCATTTTCCTACGCTCCTCGTTTCTACCTTTACCCGGTGTCGTTTCCTTTGCGCTAGGTACAACAAGATTCCAAATCAGATCCCCCCCAGTCACTTTTAACCTGGCTCGCTCGTCGCTTCGAGTTTCGCCAAAGAAAAGAGGAGGGGAGAAAAAGAGTAGGTGCGAGAGAAGAATATTTAAAACAGTATACCTCGCTGTCGAATTGAATCGAAATGGGTTATATGAATCACTGTCAGGATACCGTTCCGACCGGTAGTTTGAGGTGCACTCGACGTTCGTGATCGAGTCATCCAGCGTTTGACGGGAAGGTTCTTTACGATCGTTCACAGAGAAGATAAGTATCCTGGCCGCTGTCGCGTTAACGAGAACCGATCAATAAGGGTTCGCTCGTATTATCTTTGTTTGTCCAGCCGACTGTCCCCTAACCCTGCCTCCTATTATTTTCTTTTTCCTTTCTGTGCCGTGGAGCTTTTTCTCCCCGGCCGTATATATCGTTGACGGAAATAAATGTTATTTTTAGTGGCGTCATGTCGGCCGCGGGAATAACGATCTGAGGAGTTGCGAGGACGCTTTCAATACGTAATCTGCACGCAGCGTCGCCGCTCCGAAACCTCGAAATTACACGGTCGCAAAGTTTAAGCGGCGTTTGTGCGACACGCCAGTGTTTATATAATTGTGGCATGCCCGTTTCTCCGCCAGCGGCCAGGAATGATTAAAATGGCGGGTTTCGCAATTCCAACGGGGGAATTCGATGAATTTTTATTGCGCTGGCCAAACGACGTGTGCATCGCCAACTGACCCCGTTATTAAATGTAGAAGACGGGGTTCCATCTTCCTTTGCACAGACGTCCTTTCATATGTATCTAGCTATCTCTCGCTCGTTTTCTCTGTGTACATTTATACCCTTCGAATATTTTAAACGATGGCACGTTCGTTATAAAGTTGCACGTCAAAGAGCAAATATTTTCATCGTAGCTTCGGGAAGTTAGATTCGACTGAAACGGGAAAGGCGTGTTCGCGTGTCACGTATTGTTTCCTTCGATATCCATGAAAAGTGTTGGGAATATTTCGTAAAAGGGAACACGGCTGAAGACATCGATAGACGGTGCTCGCATGCCTTGGATCATTTGATTTCTAAACGGTTGTTCGATTTCTTTCTTTTTTGTCGAGGAAACCCGGAAGTTACGTTGGAA
Organism: Andrena bucephala; assembly: GCA_947577245.1. NCBI lineage: Eukaryota > Metazoa > Arthropoda > Insecta > Hymenoptera > Andrenidae > Andrena > Andrena bucephala. The sequence continues at coordinate 67,088,585 of OX387715.1, read as the reverse complement.
GGAGCGAAAGGACTTCTTGTGCAATCGTTTCACCGGCGTGAAGGTAATCTCGGCAATTTCATAGGACAATTTAGGCGTCACTGTCAAAGAAGATTTCAAAGCAATTTGAATGGAAGAATCGCCTGTTAAGTCGACGTCGATTTTTTCTTGATTACCTGCATACAAGTTTCGTGGATAGCGAATCTAGAACCTACCCCCCCCCCCCCCTCTGCATTGAATTTCAACGAATCATTGTTCCAACGATCGGAGATGTAATTTAATTGATTTTAATATTCGTGGATTGTATTTAACAGTCTTCAACTTTTAATTCTATATTTAAAAAAATAAAAAATACCGTCAAGATGGTAAATGATATGCCGCGAAGCTCATTATTTTATGCGAAGTTGGAGCACATTCGTATCTGATACGATGAAACGACAGTAATAGCGCTTTACGTAACGTGACATTTTGCAATTTCACGAGCCTTGATATTACGCCGCATTGTGCTTCATTACGTCGTCTTTTTAACGACCGTAACGTAGAATAATGTATAAAGGTATAAATTTTCATAATCATGGATTATTTTCAAATGGCGCCCTATTTACCCTTCAGAGGTCTGCTCCGCCCATAAACGACACAGAAAATAACTACACTATTCCAAACTCAAACGTGTGAATATGAGATATTACGGAACAGCAAGAATATGCCTTAATTATGACAACGCAATATTTCAAACAAATCACTATGCACTCCAACGAATAATGCAATTAAAATTAAATCAAGATTCAAAGAAATAATCTTTAACGATCTCAGATTATCTCGAAGCCTCCGTCCACCTTTAATTTGAAGTTCGTAAGAACGGAATAGTGAAACGATGAACGCCGCGATAACAGTGAATTAATCCTCGGCCAAAGTTGAATTACTACCACTATCAGATAGCATCGGACCACCAACAACAATGCACGTCGCTCACACGACAGCGAACAGACAATCTCCAAGGGGTCAACGCGACTGTCAAAGGAGCAGTCTTAATCGGTCATAATCGAAACGTTTCACGAGACAGATAGCAAGAGAGAGAGAGAGAGAGAGAGAGAGAGAGAGAGAGAGAGAGAGAGAGAGAGAGAGAGAGAGCGCGAGAGAGAGAGAGAGAAAGGCTTGCCTGTGCGTGAGCGTGCACGCGAATATCTGTGGCGATGCAACGGGTGCAGTATGCAACGCAGGCGCTTCTACCCTTGAGTGTCGAGGGTGGAGAACCTCGGCGCGAACATTATGCGGTGCACCTCGCGTTTAGCTTGATAAATGGCGTCGGAGCAGCGGCGAATGCTGGCGTTGTTGCAGCCGTCTTTGCCCTTGTTTTCTCTTTGTTTCCCCTTCGTTCCTTTTTTCGTTTGTTTCTCGCGTTTTTTTCCACTTTCCTTCCTTCCTCCCTTTCACAGCGGAGCTGCCTGATTTCCACGTGGCCAGAAGGAAGGGAGAGAAATGGTGCTGGGATCGCGGGCGAGCAGAGCTCCGGCGGGGGTAGCGGAAAGCACACCGAGAAGTAAAATGAAGGGAATGTTAATTATTTCCCGTGCTTTCCAACGTTGAACGTTACGGAGAGGACGCGATTATTCAGACGGCGACCAGACGCGTTCTTACGTGTAATCCGGGTCATTGTGTTACCCCCCCCCCCCCACCCCCCCACCCCTCTCCATGGCCGGCAAACTTTTTTAATCACGTTCGCCCGCTACTAGATATTACTTCGACTTGTGCACGCGGTCGCGTTCGCATCGAGTCTTCGAATTAAACCGTTCGCCCGGTTTTCATTCATTATTCATATTTCCGCTTGTTTTTTCCTCCCCCGCCTTTTCCTCGGGCCACCCGGAAGTTTTATTAATTGCCGCGGAACCAACGCCACGGAGGCGGTTAACGCGACCCGCTATATAATTCTAATTCTGCAAAGTTCCTGAATTTATTTCCTTTTTCCTGCTCTTTCGCTTATGAAATTCGAATTGGATCGCGGCCGCGGCATCTGATCGAAACTTTAATTTGACAACGCGTAGCCGAGCGATTCACTGATGGAGGTATATCAACCTCCAAATAGAATATTTGCGGCGCAGTTAATATATTACAGGCATCAAAGGAATTAATCAGTCGTGAATTAATATCGTGCAGGCAAGAGCCTCGTTGTTTATCGTAATGTGTATTAACTCCTGATGGCAAGAGCGAGTCTCTCCAGCGAGCTCTTTCACATATTAAATTCACACTGATTTCAATACACTCGCCCGAGGAAGCAATTGTGTGCATGGAATTTATTATTCCCCGTTTTCGTTAAAAACGACGTCTAGAGATTGCCTTGGGAACTCCTGAATACTTGCAGCTTTACACTGTACTTGGCGTTTTCTCGGAGTCGTTTGATCGCGCGTTTCTCTCCTCGACGAAGACAAGTTCGATTTATCATTGACACGGATTTCGTGGTTTTATCTGATGTGTGATAAAGGAAGAGAAATAACGGTGAATAATTAAAATAATATGATTAAGCCTTTCTAATCGGTCGTTCTGATCGATTCTACTACTTCGGGAATCTTGTAGCCACAATTCGTAACCGAATAATTTACCGCAGCAGCGTGGAAGTATCGCGGATTCACTGATTATAAGAGACTTTCCACTCCGACCATCGCGCAAATAGTGAATCGTATACTGGCGTAATATCGCGTAAATGGGGGGGGGGGGCCGTGATGCAGCGTCTCCTAACTTACAGCCCCCTGAGTCTCGTGGCACGTAGCTTAATAATTCGAGGCAGCCACGCCGAGAACGTAAGGGCGGGACGATGAGGCTGGGAACCGTTCGAGCGCCGTAATAGCCGCGAAATTGGACATAAATCGGCGCACGCGTTTCTTAGAAGAACCGTTGATCCGCGGCGGGAGTTAGTCGGGGACCAGGTCTTACGTATCCGCGGTTTACGTGCCGACAGATTCCTTAACGCGAGAGATCACGAGCTTGCCCGGTCCCCATCGAAAGCGTTGTATAAATACCGATCTAACGAGGACTAGAGTTCCGGAAGTGCGTGTGTCCCGTGCACGCAATGATCGAATCATCGTCGTTATCAGTCATTGGTCTTTGAACGGCAAATGGGACCTGTCAGGGTGGCGTGGCAGGTCGACGCGACGCGATCGAAACTACCGGTTGCGTGGCGAAGATTTTCGTCCATCTCGACGCGATCACGTTGCCAGTTACGGGAAACGGATCCCCCGGCTGGTGATCGGCGTTCCGGTATCTCCTCTTCCTTCTTCATCCCTCGCCCCTCTGTCACCTTCTGTCCACATGCCACTGGTGTGGCTGAATAATTGCGGAGGAAAGGCGATCCTTTGTACTCTGATCCTCGCCTTTGTCCCGGTGCTTGTCCCGTTCACCCCCCCCCCCCCTCCCCCCACCCCCACGGCTCGTTCCGCTTCCCCCGTCCCGCGGCTTTCGCCGTCTCAATTTCCGCCCGCCCCGCGACCCGGTCGCGTTTAATCGCCGCCCGCGACGCTTCGCGTTATTTCCGCGTCGCGTTGCCCGCGTCACCACCCCGTTCACTCGCGATTACGATCATCAGTCACTTCGTCGCGGCGCCGAACAACGATGGAATCGATTCCTGCTCCTTTCGGCTGGCTCCTCTCCCCGACGGGCCCGCGTTGTTGCTCGACGACCGCGCCGAGGCATCCTGCCGCGTTTTCACGCCGGCCCTGTCCTCGAGACGCCAGTTCGGTTCAACGACGTCGAGTCGATTGCCGGGTAACGGTACACACTTTCTTTCTTCCTCTATTTTCTCTCCCCTCCATTTTCCCTGCTTTATTTTCGGCACACGGGATCACCCTCCGTGGCCGCGTTCACGCGTACAGCCGCCGGTTTACCGTGTCACCGCACCACTCTGATTACCGGTCGCACGAACGCGCGCACTCTCTTCGACACCGCGGCCATCGTCCCTCGCACGGTGTACCCCGTGGCGGAAGTCCGTCGTTCACCGTCCGCGAAGGGGAGGAGGAAACGTAGTTCGGGGCGAAACAGTTAGTAGAGCAGCAGGCACAGACAGAGCAGAAGGGAGTAGAGCCTCGGTTGCTTGGCTTGACCACCGTGCTGCATTGCCGCGGGATACTCTCCTGAAACATAGGACAACACTTAAATTTTCTGAAGATTCCGGCGACGAGTTAGCTGCTGGTGAAGGGAAAACGAGAGACACGTGTGGCACGGGCACCTGACTCCTCCGTTTCTCGCCTCTACCACGGGGAGCCAGGTAGCTGCAATCTCGGCTGCACTTTAATTACATCCAGCAAAGTTAATTAAAATAGCAGGCTGGTTTTATTGCTGAATCAAAGCTACTGCGCCTCGCAGCCCGATGCAAATGTTTCGATTGCACGTCGCACAGTAACGTTACGACGCGAAAATGGCATTTCTGAATGGATTCGCAGCTTCAGGTCGAAATTCTGTTAATCAACGCGACGAATGGGCGCCCCATTAATTAAACGCGCGAATCGAAAGATGGTAGCTCCGTTCCGTTCCCCGTAGCCTTTGTTCCCTTTGTTTGTCGTTCATCAATTTTTAAATTAATATCGCATAAAGGCCCGGCCTCCCCTTAGAATTATTAATTTTAATCGTACCGATAAAAAGTTTCGCGCTTCTGCAGAGGCCGCGCGTACATTAATTTACCCGCTCCTTCGGGAACGGGAGCAATAATGCCGGCGCAAAGAATGCCTCTCAGACGCCGCCGATGAGATAACGAAGCGACAAAGGGACGTTGCAATTAAGCCCGAACCACTCACCGTTGAGTACGTGCACGGTGATCGATTTCGGTTGAGCATTACTGGGATTACAAGTGTACCGTCCAGAATCGGAGGGTTTCGCTTCCTGGACGAGCAGGAAGCTCGTGGTGCTGTCACCCTTCTCCGTGACCACGGATACGCCGCCTCTGGTCGAGTCGTAGCTGATTATCTGCAACAAAGATCGGAATAGCGCTTTGAGTTCGAGTGCCGCGGACAACCGGGCTGGTACACTCGAGGCTACCGAAGACGGCCGCGAGACGAGAAAGGGTGGGCAGGGGGGCGACCTACGTAGGAACTTCCCTTTTATCCGGCAACTGGAAGTTGCAACTGGCTGGAGGACCAAGGGAGATAAACCCTCGAGACTACACCTCCGTCGCCATTGAATGAGCCCCGATACGAGGGAGGTGGCAAGAATTCACACGCTTCCTTTCGGTGCTTCCTCTATTTCTGCGGCCGGAGGTGGCTAATCGAAAAGATGCTGGGAAACGCGGGGACGAGGATTATCGTTGCGTGCACGAATGGACGGGGATTTGCGATCGGAGCCTTTAATTTGTTTTAGGTTCTGGAGCTTCTCGTTTCGGTGATTCCGGTCTCGGGATGAAAAGTTGGAATTTATGAGAATTTGGGGGGCGAGTTGCTTAAACTTAGAGTAGCAAAGTTCCTACGTTGGAAGGGATCGGCTAATTTATTGTCTAGAGATGTCGGAATCCAATTAGGATTCCATTAGAACATCGTCCCTTCGAGTTAGAATTTCACTTAAATTCATTCTTCCTTTATTAGTGGATTGAAATTCCGCCATTTTTAAAATATGCAATTTTTTTATACCATTTGTGGTTTGTATTCTTACAATTGGCACATAAATTGAACAAAAAATTATTAGTCTGTTTCACATAACTACCAGAGACAAAACCAGGAGAAAAAACCTATTTCAGATACTGCTCCATTTCTTTTGTATTTATTATAATTTTACCGTTATAAAAATTTTGTTTACTTGTGATAATGTTAAACAAAGTACCCTTAAAGTTACGAAAGGATTAGAGCATTGGTAGCTTTGCAAAAAATTCTTAAAATTTGATACAAAAATAAGCCGTTTGTACGGACTTCTCCCGTTAACGCAGTTTAGAATTAGCAAGTTAGTCTTTCTTTAATTAGGATCCTGAGCTGCGTTCCTGCCCTGCATACTTGACCGCTCGAGGAAACGAGTTTTAGCCGGGAATACGTAATGCGCCAGAACCTGCTCGAAATTCCTAACTAGAAATTTATCGGATATTAGTCTGGTCATACTTTCCTCAGCGTAGAGGACTTTGAACTATCGTCACGTGGGGAGCGATATTAATTTCTGTCTAACCGATCTAAGGGGTGCACTTTTGAGGTAGTGTTTAGGTATTTCTAACACTGGAAAATTCATTCAAACACTCGGAACCAGTGATAGTAATAATCAATTAGATGCTCGTATTTAAATCTAAGTACGAGGAACGAAAACTTGGATGCAAGATCAGCTACAACTACGTTCCTGTGAACTATTTTTCGAAGTTCTGTACCAACGAAACCGATTGTAGATTCATAAAAAGTAAGACGGACGCAACGTCCAAACGTGGGACGGTACACACTACCGGACCCCCTGCAAGCGTCGTGTTTATCCTGTGCCTGTTCCACTTGACGCTCCTCGCGAGTGTCTCTTTAACAGGGGCCGTAAGGGTCGACGTACGCTCCGCAGTCGGAAGGGAGCCAGAAGCGGTGGCTGTGTCGTCAGAGCCGAGACAGATTTCTAAATAAATGACCTAGCAGCTAGAGCCTTCGGTCCCTCGGTCCTACGGTTCCGACGGTCTCACGTAGCATCTTGAAGCCGTCTTAAGGGAGGACACCCTTCGTGAAATTTCTCCAAAGCACATTCCCGTATTTCTTCTTCGCCCGCGACGTCGTTGCAATCTTGACCCTTTTACGAATTTTCCATCAACGGTAAATGTACCGTTTGCTTTCAGTCCAGGTGCGCCAGAATTTTAATGTCACCCTTTACGTGACGATTTCATGGGGGACTACTATTCGATTCCAAGTAACGATCCAGAGAGAGAGTATTAAGACTACCGTTGGACACGTTGTCCGAGCCTAACTTTTCAGCGCCCGGTTCGCCTGAATGGTCCCGGGGATGATTAATCGGACGAGAAAGTTGTAACTCGCGGGCTCGATAAGCGACGATCCTCTTCCTTCCGTTCCGTTATCTAGCCTGCGATATGACGCAGAATAATATGCGAAACTTTCGTTCGGAAGTGCACTGTTAATCCGTGGTCCGCGTAGCGCGGGTAATAACGACCCACGCGTTTCATCGTTCCGTTCGTGTCCGTGCAACTGTGCGCGTACTCGTCTAAACCGTTGTACAACCAAAAAAGAGTCATTAAAGTTTCCGCGCTTTGATTTGCCACCGCTCACCGAGGCTGGAAACCTTTTTAAAATCTCGTTCTGTTAAATTCTAAGGCGACAAGGTAATTGCCCCAGTTGTCGATCAGTTAGTAGGAGGTTGAAATGTTTTTAATGAAAAAATTTATGTAAATGGACTAGAATTAAAATTTGTTCTTTTAGCAGTTAATTTTAACATTAATATAGATAATAGCAAAGTAAAAAATTAGAATCTATATATATTTAAATGCGGAAATTATAATTGAGAATAAAAATGTCGATGACCCAGATGTCGATCACTAAATTACGGTCGGAACTAGTTGTCGATCAAGAAAAGAGAGGTTATAAAGAAAACTTAAAGTACGAAAACGGGTACCTTTCATTCTTTAGCCATAGTAGATCCCCTCACAACAATGTATTTTCATCCGACACATAAAAATGTATAAAACTCGTTAGAAACACGTGTTTCATGAAGCAGTGCCGGTAGCTCTATGATTAAGGAAGTCTCTTGTTTGCACACGGAACAGAAGCAGGCTACGTACTTCCATTCTTTTTTCATGGTTGGAATTATTATCACATTTTAAAAATTATGATAATAATTCATATACAATTTTACATTTAAAAAACGTCATTTGTATTATAAAAATATTGCTAAAAATGCTATAAAATCGTAATATTTGTGAAAATGATCGAGAACTGGGACTTGATCGACAACTGGGGCAATTACCTTAGTACTATTTTGTGTCTCGGGGATGAAGGAAGAATGGCTGGAAACATTTTCGCGATCAGGTGTATCGAGGGCGAAAGATGAACGGCTAAGTGGAGTTTAGGATTTTGAAGCCGCGTTCTTCGATTTCCTCGGGATCCTTATTCGATGCCGGCGAACGGAACGCGGCAGTTCACCGAGCTAGATAATTTCGTTGCGTTGCAGAGTTCGTAATTTGGAGAAGTTTTACACGCGCTGCGGAGCGAGAGAATTTGCACGGCCTCGGCTGGGGAAAATGGAAATGGAAGGAAGCGAGGAGAGTCTCGTCAGCCTCATTACGCGTTCATAGGAGGAATCGGCATCCCCACGGGATCCTCGGCGTACTCGATGGAACATCTTGGACCCAATGGCCCATCGGAATGGTTTCCACCCAGCACGTTACTACTTCTGTCTTATCAGTCTTTTCCCGCGCCCCGATAACGACTCCCTGGTCCCCCGTCTTTCTACATTTTTCCCTCGACTTACGTCACTGCCGCCCGTGTCTCCGTTTCCCTCCCCCACTCCGCCTAATCTTAATTTATCTACTTCATTTAAATCGATGGCCTTTCAGCTTTGATTGAATCCTTCGCGATCACTCGAACGATTCCCTTTATTACGCGAAATCGCTTTACGACCGTTGAAAATCCTGCCACTTCAAGTTCAATCTATCGCGATGGATATTGCGTGAAATTAAGCTTATTAGAATTTATACGGGTGCCTCTCTCGGTGCCCAAGATAAGAACGATCTGGAATACTGTGACGTTTTACGTAAGTATGCCTTGAATTTACAAAGAGCTGATTTGCTGGAGTATTATGGCGTCTCACTCCTTCATCTTCGATTGCAATTGCAAAACCTGCGATAAGTTTTCCGCGGAATCAGTTTCCGTTTCAATAATACTTCGCACAGTCGCGCAAATTATAAAAGCAAGACGATTCTCCGATCGTCAGTTCGTATTCTCCCCGAACTCGTTTCATTTTCAGCAGAAGTATGCTTCCCAAGACGAACTTATAGATATTCTCGTTCCGCAATTGTTTGCTCGTTTACTGGCGGCGAGCAGAGATAGCTGTCGGTTGCCGCGCCCCGTAATTGGCATTTATTTCGCGATTTTACGGCGGCGAGAAACGAGCGTCGAGCGAAAAGACCTAGAAAATAAAAAATATATGAAAAATAATTTTATGTTAAACGATTTTATTTTAAATAATTCTTTTCTTGTACTGCAATTTCGATGGTGTTTTTTCAGTTTAAATAAAATTGTGGAGCAGGGTACCTCAAAACAAATTCATTTCGACGCTTGATGCTGTATTAAATTCATTCATATTCTGTTATGAAAAAATCCTGCTCCACGATTTTATTTAAACTGAAAAAACACCATTGAAATTGCAGTACAAGAGAAGAATTATTTTTTATTTTTTTGTGTATTTTGAATTAAATCGTTTATAATAAAAAAAAATTTTTATATATTTTTTATTTTCTAGTTTTCAGTGTTTATGGATTTACATTTCGCAGCTCTGACTTCTTTAGAAATATCTGTTATTTAATTTCAAATCGCGATGCGACTAGCGACCCGAACGCAGCGGCTTTTTGTCGTTTTCGTAAAGAACGCGAGTGGCTAATTTCAAGTGGTTCGGAGTTATAGTTATGGGTTATATTTATTGACGACTGGGTAATTTTTTCACCCGCTCGGGATTCATTTTTTTTAAAAAATATTGTATTGTCATCCAAACTACGCAGGCCTGCAAAGTTTCAAGACAATTGGATAGTTGGAAGTGGGTTAAATTTGAGTTGCCAGATTTGAACCATACATACAAACAAACAAACGGAGGATCGAAGCTGAATAAAATCGTTTAAAAAATACGGTGCTGTTGAAAAGCGACCGTCGCCGCCGGTAATGTTGTTATCGGTGTACAAAGTTCTTATTACGGGGTCGACTTTACGTCGGTGCCCTGGCAACGTTCCTCGTTGCAGCCCAGAGAATATTGCGGAAACACCGCCAACGTCACTGATATGGGTATGCACTCGAGATCCTTAGTACGCGAGATAGAAGCTCCTTCTCAAAAGAATAAAATGCAAATATCCAAGTCTTGCCAGTAGAATTCAAGCAATTCTCAATTCTTCCTGTGCCGTTTCACTCCTCCCGCAACGATCCGCAACGTGGCCGAGTAGAAAGTTTCATTAGAATTTAATAAACATTGGATTAACGATTTCATCGCGAGCAAATTTCAGTATCGGGGAAATGTAATTCAAATTCATAATTCAGCGGCAGGCAGATATCTAATTGAAATTCTTCTCCGCTGGGTATGGTAATATACATGTAAGGCAACGATCGCGTCCCAGCTTTAATAAGGAGTTTCAGAGATACTGTTCGCATAATGCTGCGCGATGGTATGAAAGCGATGCTTACCCAACCAGATACGTAGACGTCACTTTACCGCTTCCCGAGGTTCCCTGCTTGCAACCTGTTTTCCTCTTTAAGGGAAACGTCCAGAGAGAATGACAACTCTTGTTAACCATATTATTCGTCGCGCCGCACACGGTGCACCCTTCTTCCACCTCTTTATTTTTTGTGCTACGCGTTCAGGAGCTTTAGTCCAGCCTCTGGCGGTTCGAGAGGGAGCGTTTCGCTGGGAAAATGTGTCGAGAGTTAAATAAATGATTTGCCCGGTTCGTCGCAACATTTCCTTCGCCATTTAAACATTCCTCACTTTTTGTTTCGCGACCGAGCAAGTCGTTAGGTATTTCCGGGGACTTCTACACCGTCACGAATTACGTGGCTGGGCTGTTAGGGCGTTTTCTCTTGGCGAAAATTAAAGTTGACTTCTGTGTGCTGCGTTCGACGCGCAAAAATAGCGGGGTCTACACAGAATCGCGGTTTCGGACCAATCAAGTCTGATTTCCAGCGTTTTGTAGGATGCTCGACCTGGATCCAACGGGCAAAAATGTTTGTAAATAAAGTATACTGTACCGTGTAACACGCGGCGTGGGGTACCTGTTTTCTCCCGGAAACTACCATTTATATATAAATATTAAAGGAAGGGTAAAAAGTTGCGGAAGTGAACCGAGCTTTCAGATCCTGCTATGTACTTTGGGTAAAGTTCAAATTAATATTTGCGACTTTTTATTTAGAAGCAAAGTTGTGCGGTGCATTCTGTAAATTAATTAAAATTGTAGTGTTTTGATAAATAGGATATAGAAATGTTGATAAACATAGGTACACACACCGTGTGATCTGTAAAATATTTATCGTAATCAAATTTTGTATATAATTATCTCGTCAATAGTTCAGTATTTATTTGCTATGGATTTTCGTATCACGGAACGAGGATATCTCGAAATTAATTGTTTAGATTTATACTAATACACATTCTGTTTATATGGAATCGCAAAGCAAGTATTTACATTACATATTAGCGACCCGAAACCGACTTACATTAAAGGGGATCAACAGGTTTCTAACGGTGAAATGCAAAATTCACCGATAAAAGTTGAGCGGGCTCGAAATCGAAACGAGCCGAAGTTTAATCGCATTAAGTTCCTCGGGCTGGCTATAGTGGCGCATTGAAACTTAAACGATTAACAAAAATCGGTTACAATAACTGGGAAAGTTTATATTACTCCATACCGCGTTCCCTTGCTCCACCGATGTAACAGTTCCGAAGTCATTACAATGATTCCCCTTGCAATTGCGCGTCTGCAGCACGATTCTGCTCGTAGCGCAGCTGTTTTGAGGGAATTGTTTCGAAAATATTTAAATGATGAAACTTTAGTTTTTTTCGGTAAATATTTTCTTTACCGAAGCAAAGAAATTCTAGCAAAGTTACCGACTCGTGGCAGGAACATCTCAAATAGAAAGGGTTAAAGCCTATTGACCAGAATTCGTTCACCGTACCCGTTTTTCTGAACAAATGAGAGTTACAAATCCGCGGAATGTGCTTTTATTTCTGTCCTCGTAATACCGTGGAAACCGATTTGGCAGCGTCTTTGCCTTGCCCCTTTTGGCAGCCGTCCACGATCGCCACATAAATAAGACGCGATATTGTATCTCGTTTAACAATTCCTTAATAGGATTTCATTCAAGTAAACCGATTGAGCCGATCGAATCCAATCAATTGGTAAATCAGTGGCAACAAGGGCCATCGATAAGTCTCGATATATAAATTCATCGCCGAATCGTTCGTCATAAGATCGTTCCTTCTGATTTGAAGAACCTTAACAAAGTTATTAATTCCAAGCATCACCAACGACAATGATCTTTCAATTATTATTAAATCATATTCCACGTTTACCGATTAACGAAGCCACGCTGTAAACGTACCACGGCCCGATCGATACAGATAGAATAAATGCACCCACTTTCGTGGTCGTCTCATTGTTCATAAGAATTTCAAGGCAGAAGCACCGGCGATACCTGCAAAAGCGAAAAAATAAACGCTGCAGCGTAGGACACACGACACGTTCGCGGTTAACAGAGCCGAGCAAAAAGGCAGCCGATAAATTGTTAAGTCAATTTAATTGCCACCAGTTCGGGCTTCTCTATTTACAAACACCTACGTACACACGGAAATATACGGAAGGGGTGTAGCCGCACACCCACGCCCCTTCGCCGCACAGTGGGACATAGGGCGAGAGACAAATCCGCAGGTACAAACCCGGACAAAACACATGTCCCTGACTTGCACGCGGCACGGAGCAGAGAGACGGTGTCTCAAAATTCAATCGAAATCAAAGGGATGGGGTTTATTGAAGCGTAAGGGGAAACCCCCGGCAAACTCCGTCGATTCCTTGCGGCTGGAGAATGTTTCACGGCGCGGATCGATCGATCCAGCGACCTTATCATCGAAGGATTGCAATTTCGGCTCGTACAGCCCCCTGGGACGACTCCAGTTTCGCCCCCTTATCGGACCGGCCCGCTACGACGCAGCAAACTTTCTTCGCCCTGTTTCACCGAGTTGCACCCGCCTCCACCCCGCCGCGAATCACTGCGCCCGCACGAAACCCTGGCTCTGACTAGCGTTGCTTCATCTTTTTTTCCTACCTCGATGCCAGCTTCGCAGGATTCATGGACTCCCTGCAGTGCGACCGATCCGGTGGGAGGTCGAAGATCCTCGAGGTAAACACGGGGATTTGCATCCCCAAACACAAGGAAAAGTTACGCTGCACTCTTGGGATACACTTTCAGACCCTCCCCAGCGAAGTTCGGTATTCGATGCGCCGTTTCGTTCGGCCAGGAGCAATCAATTGTTGTATAATGCGCGGCTACTCTGTTCAATTCATCGGTAAAGTTGGGGTGGGAGCTCCTCGAGGACCGGGCACCGACAGTGGAAGTTTATGGGGCGCATTACGGGCCTGAAGGGTATTCGCATAAATATCAGCAAATGTGAGAGGGCCTCGTTCGAATTAATGTACAGTCACGCAATCGTTTTGCAAATTACTCGAGTCCCCCGGTGTCTCATTAACAGTTCAAGGGTGTTTAGTCTGCACGCGTTAGTCACGTGCCATGGAATTCATCTTAAGGCTCGGGCGGCCCTGCTCCGTATTCGCGGCAGGGGAACACGGCTTGGTCAGACTTAATGCGGCTAATGGTGTCTCCTATGCGCCATTATCAGTTGCCGCCGCCGCTGACAATTTACCAGTTGCTAACGTCGGCATTATCAAAATTTATCGGCCTCCCCTTCGCGAACACTCCACTGCACGGAGGTGTTTTATGGGCTTCTTTTACGGCCGCGCGTACTTGGATAGTTGGAAGCAAGAAACACTCTTCTCTCGGAAAGGGCTAAAAGCACGTGGACTAAGCGCGACCGTTAATTCTGATGAATGTTTATGGCTCCGCGGTATGATTCATGGTAATTGTTCGGTACGCGGTGAAGTTTCGCGAATTCATAGGGTCACGTCGTTACAAGGAAATATATAATTAAGAGATATCCTAGAAGTAAAAAATTTGGATCTAAAGCTTTGATATATGTCTGCGAATCGGTAAAGCTTGCCGGCGTATTTCCGATGAACCCGGAAGACGGAAGAGGGGCGAAATTGCAAGGAAACTGAATAACCGTGGGAAAAAGACGGATTGCAGACTACATCAGAAAATTTCAAAGTACATAACTTCATTAGAGCAGAAGCGGAAAATTTAGCCGTCGAGGAGACAGGGTGTAAGTTTCACGATATCAGACAGCCAGACTCTCGAGAACTACTATCGTCATCAATTATCCTCGTACAAAGTTGACGCCGGTGCAAGCTGTCCTCCAGTTATGAATTACGGTTTCGCCACGGTCTCCTATTTGCCCTTGTTTGCGCAGTACGGGCGTCGTACGTTTCATTAGACGTTTTTTCTATCCCCGTGGAAAAAGGAAGGAAAGGTTTCCGAGTCCCTTCGCGGGGGAACTGGTACTTACCACGTCGTTATGATTCCAAAATATAAAAGACGGAGGCTCCGGACTTTGCAGGACCACGCAGGTGAGGTTGATGGTACTTCCTCGGTTAATGTACAAATCCGGCGCGCCCAGGATTTCGGTTTTTGGCTCTGAAACAGAAAAACATTGAGCCCTTATTAGCCGTGTCCTTCGTCGATACAAAAAGATCACGAGATCCTCGATTTGTCAATAATCTAACTCGCGATAAAATAATCAGGTTCCACGGCGAAGCCGAAAACCTGAATCAGTACCTAAGCACTTACAAAAAGTGTAGGGAATCTCTGCTCGTTCGCTAAAAAAGCACCACTGGCAATCAATCTCAACGGAAGAATCTCTTCTCGGTCATAGCATACGAATAATGCCACGTTCGACCATCCGTTATCGCTCATGAATTACCTACCTCGTGAAACGATCTTAAAGCTGCTCTTCCCGCGATAATAGCCACCACCGACGAATAATCGCCGGCCACTATATTTATCACGCCGAAAAATGCCAGCCACGTCGACGCGGCGGTATTTATAGTCGATTCGGTTCGCCGATCCGTTTTGTGTCCTTTCGCGGGGCCGAAGAGCGATGCGGTTGACCCGGCTCTTGTGCACGGCTCGAAAGAGCACTTTGAGGTGGCTCATATAGAGTATCCCCTATCGTGTGTACTATCAAAGAGAGAAAAAGAGACACGGAAAGAGCGAGCTTTCGTGGCAGGTTGAAACGGGCGCGCGGAGGTGGCCGGGGGTGGCAGAAGAGGATGAGGAAGAGGAAGAGGAAAAGGAAGAGGAAGAGGAAGAGCGGGTGGAGGGAATTGGCGAAAAAGGGAGAGGAGAGTCGGGATGGATACAGAGGGGAAAAGAGTTTTGGTCAGGGTGAACGAATCCGTACGGATGTGTAAAAAGGGGGTGCGTGTGTACATGTGGGGGCGTATGTTGCGCGACGATGGAAAGATAGGGAAGCGGGAGAGGTCACTCGGTATAGATCGATGTGAATATTTTCCGGGCGGCCTCCTCTTCGAGGATTGACCGAAATAACCGGGCACCGTACTTTACGGCTTTGTGCAGTAGATGATACCAGAGACGACAGTTCTGCCTCCGCCGTTCGCCCTTCTTTTTCCCTCACTTCGTTTCTCGTACCGCGAATCCATTTTTCAATACGTTCGCGTGTTTCCCTTTCATACCCCCTTCGTTTCGCGCACGCTGGTCTCCCCCTTAAAACCGATCCCACCGATCCAGGCTCTGTTGCCTATTAACGATAACGTCATAGAACGAATTGCAATAGGCAATCGCGTTTTGCTAGGCAGATGTTTTCACTTGTGCACTTGCGCCGTTAATGGGGAAGATGACTGCAACTTTTTCCCACCCGTGGCTCCATCAGCATATGTACGTGCCACTTGTCATCGGTGTGCTATAAAACATTAATATGTAACTGCCAACTTCACACATTCCACAAATGAAAAATTTGCGCGCAAAACATTCACACATGCGCACTCATACATGCGCTAGTGGCGCCTTCTGCGCCGGGCTTTACATCATCTTCCCTATTGGCAAATATTTGTGGGAATTTTCATAGGTACCGTTCTAAAGGGTTGTGTTATGTATATCCAGATTTTCATTAAATATACAATATACTTGTATGCTTGTATGTGAGAGAATACGTTATAACGTTTGTTCCGTGGAGTGGAATTTTTTTATTAACATTTAAGCTTATCATGTCAGATAGACTTTTTTAACTTCATCCATTCTGCACCAACTGCTTGTTCGTCTTGCCTCGCTCCTTTTTACTCGTTGTTTTGCCCCCCCCCCCCCCTTTTTCTGTTACGTCGGCTAAAGGATTTTTTCCAACCCTTAGTTTTACTTGACTTTTTCTTGACGAGATCGCTCATCCGGGGGTTACAGCAAAAGCTGGGCAGCGCCGCCCGCGTTGTCGATCGATACCTGGAATATACGCGAAACGCTTTAACGTGGGTTAACCGCAGATGAAAGCCGAACTGGCCGGACGACGCCGATCGTTCGCTCTGAAATCACGTATCGGCCCTTCCATACGGTTTCAGCCTTGAAAAAGTGTGCCCACCCCCTTCAAATTTTAATTAGTGGCTGCGAGTGCTTTTGGTAGAGCGAATTGCAGAGGGACGGCAGGTTCCTCTGATCTGTTTTTCAACATGTTACAGGGCAGAGTCTTCGAAGATCGGATTGGTGGAATAATTTTTCGATGTACTTTGGACCTCTGAAAGGGAACTAATAATACGAGTTCATTGAATGTTACGATATTTCACTTTCAGCTGTCTGTTTTTAATTATTGGAGGCCATAACGAAGTTGCATCGTGTTTCGTCCGCGTGTGTACTGCACAGGAAGATTTCAATACGCGAATTTCCGCCAACGCGAATACCTTCTGTTTGCGTTTTATTGATACAAATCTAGATGGGACATTAATCTTCCCGCGACATTGAATAATCTGCTATAATACAGCGGCGGGGCATCCAATATTGGCATGGGCGAAATATGGACTCGTTCCTTTCGAGAGAGGTCATGATTACACGGGATTTTCGGGATTGGTTCTGACTTACCGTATAAATTTTCAGCGGGCTTCGAATGACACGTGAATGGAGTGCCACACGCGAGAACGTATGCTAACTAGATCCCGGGTTTGCATTAAATCCTACCAAGTTTGTAACAAATACACCAAATTGCCGAATGCCAAGCAACATTAGGGAAGACCGTGGCTGGTAAGTCAGTTTTTCTGTTTCTGATTTTCAATAAATTATGTGGGTGAAATATCAGTAAACCGGTTAGTATATTTGATGGGGCATACATTTGGCTATCTGATTCAATTATTAATGTTGACTGAATGTGACAACAATTAAGATTTTTTAATGTTTTTCTGACACCTTCCATGCTGGTTAACCAGCCCCATGATCGGGGTTGGTTGACTTACAGTATGGGGTAGGTTGTCTATAGACAATCAATTTAGAAAATGTTATTAGTAACTTATTTCGGTGGTAATAAAATAAAATGTAACAAGAGTTGTTACATTATAAAATTATTTCATTATTTTCTTTCCTTCATATTTTAATAATAAGCTGAAAAATTTGTCAACTTAGACATTAATTATAATGTATTTATAACATAGTGAAATTTAAACAAAAAATAAAATTTTCTTTATGAATAACAAAATAGCAATTTAAACCTTATTAACGTTATTAGTCAACCAGCCTCGACCGATCATTTTGACTTCAATAATCTATATAACCTTCAATTATTTATTAATAAACAAAAACACGTAACGTGGAATTCTTAGAGTCGTGACATTGCATAAGGGAGCATTAACTTTTCAATGATCTTCTATGCATAAACCAGACGTGTCCTTAATTATTACGACATCAAATCAATAAAAGCCCGACGTTATACAGCAGCCACTTGAAATCAGAAATAAACATCGAGGAGCGGCGTTTGTGTGGGGTTGAGGGGGTAGAATATGGGGAGGGTGCACTTTCGCATGGTCGATCGCTAGAAGATCCACCATTTCCAGATTAATTTCGTCGATGGGGTCGGCAAGAAGGAAGCAGAGGCTCGAATGTCGATTGCAGAGTTTCGGTGGCGTTCGACGATCGATCTGTCATCGGTCCTGCATCGCTGATCCCTCGAGTTGCACGGTATAGAGCTTTTGTACTTACCGGTGCTATTTGTTGAGGAGTCCACAGGGCTTGCATGCTTCGTTGTTGACACTCGACCTGAATAAAGCACCGATCACAATGACGCGTATCTATGCCTTCCGTGTTGCGCGAACACGCTTGCTACCTGTCACATGGCAAAGGCTGGACACAGATACAAAGGGAAAGATAGAGAGAGGGAGATGGGGGAGAGAGAAGAATGAAAGGAATGGAGAGAGAGAGAGTGGAGCCGATTGACGATTGTGCCCAGGACTACACGGTAAATTGCGTTAGACGGCGCGATTCTGCGACGACGTACGTAGGTACATGCCTGCCTCGAATACGGCTAGTCGCTGGGAATAGAGGGTGATTTCGAACGAAATAGAAGCTGGAGTCATACGGCCGGAAGGAAAAGACCACTGGGAGACGCGTGCTGCCCGATGACGAATGTACAGGACCAATCACGGGCAATGCGGGCTCCACTGATCGGATCTTGGGTGCAGCGAGTCATTCTTTCAAATGATGACTAGGTGAACTGTGGTGAGTGAATATCTGTGAAAATATTGTTCGCGAGATGAAGTGTTATTTAAGGAAAGTTGAAATTTGAGAGGGTGAGGCATAATTTTTAGACAGATTCAACTAACAAGGGAACACCGCGAAGCCGGACTCACTGATTGGAACGCGACTTTGTGGGTTTTTAGAGTGACTCAAAACAAGAACAACGGTGTGTTTCATTGGGGCCCTATCGCCCTTTAAGGGGGTGAAAACTAACCTCAAAGTCAAATTGGCACTTCCACTTTTTCGCGTATAACTCTCAAAGTACGAGAGACAGAAAAAAAATGTTTCAAACAAAAGTTTAATGGTGCAATAAGCGCTGCAAACTTGCGTTAACAAAATTTTGAAAAGTTTTTTTTCGTTCAGGTATTTTTTTCTTAAACTCTTTTCAAAATTTTGTCAAGTTTGTAGCGCTTATTGCACCATTAAACTTTTGTTTGAAACATTTTTTCTGCCTGTTGTACTTTGAGAGTTATACGCGAAAAAGTGGAAGTGCTAATTTGACTTTGAGGTTAGTTTTCACCTACTTAAAGGGCGATAGGGCCCAAATGAAACAGACCGTTGTTCTTGTTTTGAGTCACTCTAAAAACCCACAAAGTTGCGTTCCAATCGGTCAGTCCGGGTTCGCAGTGTTCCCTTGTAAGTAGTATGCAAACTCAGACTCGAGGAGATATCGTAGTCACAATTGTACGTTCTTCGATCGCTTGATTGTGGTCTACACATTTGGACGATAGTCGATGAATAAAGGTGGTGGATGAAGGGAGACTGAATTGAAACGTTTCAGCCACGTCTGTTTGCATTTCATACTCTGTTTACAGACCATTTTTTTATTAGGATCAACATTTTTGCGAGATAAAAGCATCCCTCCTGCGGTTCAGCTAATTGGAGTCAGACGTTGTTTGCCACGTGCCATATAAGCTCTATGTAATCAACATTATATTAATTACGTAAGTTAAATTAACATTGCATTCACTGTGTTTTCCGAGTGATGTAGGCATACAGAACTAAGTACATATGTACATTGCGTTAATAATACAGGTATACAGTCGAAATTAATTAAGCTAATTAAGTGTACGATATTAGGCTGCTCGTGCACCTCCCGCTTCAACAATTCATTTCCATTATTATTATTAATATTCTCGTATTATAAGTTCATATTCTAATAAATTCATCGAAATTTTTCGTACGATAATTAAATAGGGCGACCGTACCTAATATCGCCACTCGCTATATCTCACAAAGTAAGCACTAAAATTGATTGGTTATGCACTGAATTCGTACCTAAACATATGTAGGAAGACATACTATAATTGCAGCGTCATGTGATCAACAATTATAGAAAGGGAAGGATTTTAGAGAATCTTAACAGTGTAAAAATTTATTGGACTGCCACAATTTTACATCACATTCGGAGAAAGTAAGTTTAATAATTCCGGGAGTGCAAGTGTATCTACTAGAAATACCTCATTAATGATGTACTTAAGGAATGAAATCAATTCAAATATTTTTCGTAATGAAAATAGTGTTTTCCTTTTAACAGTATGCGTGTTCTCAATACCGCCTACCGGAGAACAATGGTTTCGATGTAACGTTTGTTACAGGTGGGGTCACGAAATGTGCGGAGCAACCGAAATAAACTTTATTTGTCCAATATGTACATCGGAACGTAAAAAATAAAATATTTTAAAAATCTATATTTTTAAATTTTTATATTTTTCTAATAAAAATAAAATCAAAGGTAGATAAAAAAACATTTATAGAGGAAGAAATAATAAAAGCACATGTGAAAAATGACTTTAAAAACTCATATATATATATATATACATATATATAAATTAATCAATATTTCTTGAGTAAGCGATATTAGGTACACTTTTTTCAGGATCGGATTTTTGCATGTCTTGCGTTTCTTTAATTCCTAATTCAAAATGTATGGGTTTCAACGATTCCAACTTATACTACATGAAAGATGAATAATTTCTCTTTACATTGAAGCAAATTGCATGCAAAAATATCAATTATTATTCAATTAACAGCGATTTAACTTTTGCTAGGTGATATTAGGTACAGGCACCCTATGCACTTCGTTTCCACAAATCACTCTTACGAGTAACATAGCTTCCAAATAACACCTTTTATCTTCACCAAACTGTTTCCTCCCGGATTATGTAGCTACGTACTGTATCCCTGTGGCGAAACATAAATTCGCATTGGTTACGGGGCGACCAATAAACATTTACGGTAACCAATAATCCGTCTGACGGATAGACGAGACTCGGTAGATCCGTCGAGCGTAATTCCTCGAGAAGAATGAAGTTCTCCTCCGGTTATACGGATGCACGGGGACTTGAATGGATCGCGATCCATCGCCTGGAATCGCTTTAAAATATTCCGTCCGAGTATCGTGCCGACGGAAACCGGGCAAAGGAAGAAACATTCGCGACTACCCGGTCTGAATAAAATTTATTAGCCGAGGTATATCCCCCCCCTACCACCGGCATGACGGAGGATCTCATCCCGAAGAATATCTCGCGAGGGAACTCTATTCGACTCGATAAAAGTGGGTCGCCGAGATTCTTCTCGTCTACCCTGGCGGGCAAAGTGATTTCGAGAGGGATGGGAGAGAACGCACGCGAAGCGACACACAAAAACACGCCGGATGCAAATTGCTGTTCTCCTTTTCCACGGTACCCGCGAGTCTCGAGCGGCATCGCTAAAGCCGGCAAATCAGCCACGCGCGTACAGCGAAAGTTTACCCTCGAGAAATCGTAAATGTTCCGCGTGCGATCGCACGTGACCGTTCGACGAGGCCACCGTCGGAAAAGAAACACACCCCTGTCAGTCGGTTTCGACGGTGGCGCGAACGGAATGCAAACCGGGAGCTTCGTCAGTTGCTCCGCATTCTTGTTTGCCTGTGCCCGGCAAACCGGGCCACCACCGAGTCTCCGCAACTTTTTCACGGCCCTGCGCTGAACTTTCCTGCCCTTTGCATTTGAGAGGCTACTCTTCAAGCCATTGCCAGGAATCTTGCGACAGGTGCTTCCGAGATGTCGATTTACGGGGGTTTACGGGGGTTTATGGGGGTTAGAGGAGCATTAGATGGATTTTCCAAAGGTTCGCGTTATTGGTCAAACGTTTTTCAATATTAGAATGATTTCTAATCAATGGGAAATAATTGGTGGATTACTTAAATATATATTTTGGTTAGATTATTTGTTTATCAGGTGACAGATTTGGGGTTGGATTCTATTCGAACAGTTTAAGAGACTTTGAAGTTTGGCGTTTAAATCTTGTAGCGTTTACGTATTAAGGAAATGTTGAAGCTGGGTAATACTTTGCCGTTTCGGAGTGCTAATAAGGTGGTATAGTTGGGCGTGTTTGGGAACCCGAGTCGCGGTTAACAGCATCTTCTTACATCCCTCCTATTAACCTCTAGCCTATTGTGTACGTATTTCCATTTCAGCGCTAACTCGACATTCGCGTGAGACGAACTAAGTAGTTTCGTGAAAGTTGCGTGCGATTAACAAACAGTGAACCGACTATACCTATAGTTTCATCGTATGCCTGATGGACTAACGAGGGCTTTTTCTTCTCCGAAATATAAGTAAAGCCTGCAAAGGTAGTTGACCCAATCCTCGATAACTTAGTGACGAACGCGGATTCTTTTCGGTAAACTACGGTCAAAACTGAAAGAAAAGAAAAAAAAATTGTTTCTAATAGTCGATTTATGTATTCATTTAATAAGTAAAATTTGTAATAACACGTGTAGAGCTTTATTTCTCCTTAAAAATTGAATTTGTAAAAAAATATCGAAGGGCCTAATGACCGATAACCATTTTGACGTCGATACTTAATATCTTACCTTTTTCATGTTTCTTTTCATTCTCTTCCTAAGCTTCATGAACCATTCTTCCCACTCAAACTAATTTATTTTTCGTCACGCGTGCCTTAAACGATACGTAGTTTGTAGACAATATGGCTAACGATATTCGAGATATACCGAGAATCTGAATGAGCTACTTTTCATCATTTTTTTGTTTATAAATGTAATTTATAAATCACTTTAAAATTCATGATATATGTAGATAAAGACTTAAATATTAATTTGAAATTTTATTTTTTACACAATATTGTTCAAAAACCTTATAAAATCTCAATAATAATTCAAATTATCGACGACTAGGTACCAATCGGTGACTGGGTCAACTACCTAATACTAACTTTACATTGCACATGTATGCAAGTGCTCCTCCATAGGAATTAAAGAAATTTCTTTTACATAAGGAAATTCAAAAATCTAACTACAATATAGGGTAAATCCGAAGAGTTGGTCGAGTCGCTATATTTAAGACTCTCTACGTAAAAATGCGTTAAAGTGCAGACCAATTACTTCTTTAGAAGCCAAACAGTTGAACGAATAGCGTCGTTTCGCTTCCTTCTGTGTTTCTCTGGATTTATAGGCTATAAAAGGTAAATTGAGGTTACATTGAGGTTTTACTGAATCAGCATAAAATTCTGAGCATATAGATTTGTTCTGATAAAATAAGTAATATCTATATTAGTTTTAATAGCCATTTTATATTAGGTCGACCGCGTCTCCCGGATTTACCCCAGCTCTACAAATTATACTATAAACATAAGCTGCAGTAACTTAAACGTAACAGCCGTGCCACCGGTTGTCGCAATCATATTAGGTTCCACTTCGTCCAGGGAATTGCGATGCGTTCCCCTCGTTTCGGTGCTTCTTGCGTATACTTTACTGTCAAACCCACACGTATATACATGTACAGGCTCCGCGATGGAACCAGGAATTTCATTTGGCGAAAAGTATTCCGAAGTCAAAGATATGTTTGACTCTGGTAAATATTATGATCGCAAACCGGACAAACTTTTCAGCTCGCCTTCCGCGCTTTGAACCGGATAAGATCTCTTAAAGGAAGAATACTTGCCCGTATAAAGGCAGGTTTTCGTTCGGCATTGGTCCTAGCGCGAACAGAATATATGAAAAGAGGGGCAACGCTGCGCGTTTCGAGCTCGCGAGTTCGCTGCGCGATCCAGAACGCGGTCGAAGAACTTTCGCGCAACTTTTCTACCCGGCAACTTTTCCCGTTTAGCTGTGTCATATGCACTGGTTACTCTCGTTTTACTGGTCATCAAGAGCCAGCGGAACGCGCTGCTAACATGGACGGGAAGAAATTTCATTTTTGCCGCGAGATCGTCCAGAGCGATGCAACGACGCGATGTAGTTCGAGATTAAGCAGCGGGAAGTACCAATTTCGCGCATGATTACTGGTCGATATCTACAGCAAGTAGATTCTATCCTTAGGTCTGGCAAGTCGAAGGGTATGAATTTATTCTGATGTTTCGAAGACCGCATTTGAGCGATAATCTGATTGCACAGCGCTACCTGTTACAGTCCGTTTACATGTGGGTCGGGTTCTCAAGTGAATCACGATTTTTATTACGGACGGTCTTATTAAAAATTTTCGAGAGTCCCGGTTAGGTAGGGTGACCTGTCCAGTGAATGAACACTTAAGCTGCATGTTTGTTAAAATTAATATTCAAAAGTCGTTATTTAATCCCTTGAATGTTATTGCTATAAGCGAGCTGTTTTATTACTAAAGTCAGACATCCTGGAACACTATTCTAGCAATGTTTGATAGCTATAACTTTCATTAAAAGTCTGACAGAGGATTAAATAAAAAAGGGGCAAGGACCAGTGAATGAACATAAATTTCCAATGTATTTAGACGATTTTTTGTGTAAATAATTTTTCATTCTGCAATTGCAATAATATTATTGATTTGATACTTTACTAGTCTTATAAGATCATAATTATGCATAGTTGAAATTTTGTTTCTGGCGTGGGTTAACCTGACCTCCACACTGGCGGCAAAAGGGTCAAGAGAAAAAAAAACCGGGTAAATTGTTCATTCATTGGTAAAATAAGAAATGTCCACGTTTGCAAGTCAATGAACGGCCGTGAGAACAACTGTTGAATAAACGGATATAATGCCGTATAAGATATAAGTAGAAAGGAAAACGCTTTTGCAAGACGTCTGTGGGTGTCCACTCTAAATTTCGGTGTAAGTTTGAACGTGAAGTGAGCGCCCGATTTTGGAAAAATTATTATGAGACAAAATGGCGGCGCTGCAAAGTTGAACCATCGATTTTCAACAAAAAAGTAGTTCTTTTCTTGGCCTGTAAAAAAAAACTAAGAAGAAAAAAAAGAAATCCCTCCGATAGCGCCTAGATAATTTCATACTCTATCTAAAGCTTTTCGAATTTTTCACTTCGGATGATTCTGCTACGAGCTATGATGGTCACCGCAAAAAAGAGGACATCCCGATCATCGCTTATAACTCTCAAATCTTTTAATATTCTTTAACGCAAAAAATACTGAACTGTCCTTTAGCTGTACTCTTAACAATAGACGAATAGTTATTAATAAAAGTGTAACAGTTTTTCTAGAAAAAAATCCCAAAGAAGCGCATTGTTTCGACCGCTCTATGTAGGCGTCCCCCCTTAAATATTGTAGTGAAAGTATGTTACAAAGTATTATTTTGAAAAATTTTTTCATTAAATATGTGTGCTCTTGATTATTCAACAATAGTTTACCAATAAAGTTACTTTCTTCTTAGTATAATTCTTAATTTCTTGTCCGAACAAATGGGTACGTAATATGGAACATCGCGAGAAACATAGATGAAGTAGATAATGACGATGACGACGATGATGCGGAATGCTTATTTTGCGATGGAAATTTTAAAAATAATGATAATGAAAAGTAGACCCAATGTATTCGCTGCTTTCAGTGGGCACACGAAGAATGTGGGGCTTCTGACGTATTATTCACGTGTCCAACGTGTAGGAGACGCAGAAAGCAGGAATGAATTCCAAAAATGATGTATATTTATTTATTTGTATCTTCTACTTAATAAAACTTCATTTTTAGTAAACAAAAAGTAAAGATTTTTGAGTTTTCTTTACAAATTTCCAAGGTGTTCCATATTAGGACCCATTTTTTCGAACGGCCGATTTTCACTCTTCTCAGTTTTTTTATTATAATTGCAAAACAATTGGATTTTTTTACATTTGACAAATGTAAATATGATTATGCATTAGTTCCTTTATTCCCTCATGTCAGTTTTATTAAAAAAAAAACAATTCCCCTACTTTTGACAAGCTTTTGAAATCAGATGTTCCATATTACCCGCCTTTACCCTATATGAGAAACGTTCATTCACTGGGGGGTGTTCATTCACTGGACAGGTCACCCTGTAAGGTAGTTCATAGTAGGCTTCCAAGATCTGGTACTACTTGTACTATCACTCCAGACATTGACAAAAGGCGTACGATAGATTTATACTACTCGGCTTTAATAGGACGCTACCTACATAGAGCCGTTGCGTAACTTTCTGCAGTTTTTATCAGCGAATGCTCGCGCTCAGCTAGTTTACCCGCGTTGTTCGTCCCGGCGTTCATATCTCATCCAACTTCTTATTACTTTTCCCGGGGAATTTGTCACGTTCGTCGCGTTCCTAACTATCATCGTCGGGCCCGTTTTCCGCCTGAATTCCGAAAACACGCAAACAGGCAGGAAGTCCTGACTCCGGGGAACTTTGATCTCGATATTAAGTTATATTCGTCACGGAGTCCTCCTCCTTCTCCCCCATATCGTAAAAACGTTTCGCTTGGAAAAATATTTGCTCGAGCTTATCGACGACTGCCGGTTGAAACGTCCCCGCGCTAGTATCTCGTACAGTCCTCCATAAAATCTGCGCGCCCGTGTAGGTCTGCGAGTAAAAAATCTGTTTTGCGACTATCACTTGTGCTATATCTTGTCAAATAACAGGGAAAGATACGCCAAGGGTGCACTCGCGAAACCTTACGTTCCCGAGATATAAGTGTAGGAAGTAAAACCAGTTTAAGGAACATCCTCAACGATTTTCATCTCGATTACCTCCGTTTGGCCAGCTCTCTTGCGATTCAACTGCACACGCAGATTTCTTTCAAGTGCCGGTGATTTTTCTCATACCACCGTTGCCAATAAATCTTTGGTCGCTCTCCGCTCTATCATGCAGTCTATTTACCCGAAGTTATCGATTATCAGAGGATTCACTTATCCGAGGAGTCCCCAGCCGGTTCCCCGATAAGCGACGCTCCGGCGTATTTCGATGCACTGGGTATTCTCGACGGACGTCTCCAAGGAGCCGAATCCCATCCGATACTTTCTGAAAAGGCTAGACACACGATACTTGTCGTTTCGCGTTCGGAAGCCGATTTGCTTCTTCTTGGCCGGCGCAGGGGTCTCGAGCGCCGGAGCATCCGAGCTTTCAAGGTGACGCTCCCCAACGGCCGGCCGTTTTTCGCTTGGGCGGCCAGAATTTTCAGCGCGGAGAGCTAAACGCGTCCTAGACGCTCCGCGAAGCGCGAACGACCGCGATGAAACGAAATTATATGGTCGTGCCAATATTCTCGAGCGTTTGTACACCGGAGCGTGACGACGCGCGGAACACCAGCCGAGAATGGCTCCATAGCGTCTCTCTTTTTCGCGAATGATTCCTACAAAGTTGCAATAACGCGCAGCAATTGACCATTATTCCTCGGAAGATAGAGAATTCTAAATTTCACCAGGATACTTTATTCCCGACACTTTCTTCTCTCTACCTTTCACCTCTCTTGGCCATACGCCGTCTCCGAAGGGTGAGCCGTGTACGCCTTTCTCTCTAAAAGGCACTACGACCCAAACTTGATCGTAAGTTTCCCCTCGAATAAGTAACCCTCGTTCAGCTGTCCGTCCGACGAGCTCTTAGGGAACCTGGAACGAAGTTCTTCAACCTTCGACAGGCAATGAAGGAAAACTGAACTGGTTCTTCCACGGGGCAGCTCAAGACTTCGTAAATGGAGACGTTGTGCTTGCCTCTCCATATAGAGCTATTCTCAACAAGTCTATACAATGCAGTTCGAGGCGTTCACTTCTTTCTTCGCTGGGCAGTCTCATTCGTTGTATACACTTGCCAAGTGCGGTTTGTTCCGATGGAAACCTAACATGCGGGATATGTGTCAAGTTATATGTATTCTCGAGCGTCTTACATTTTTGCTAAACTGTAAGTAGAGACGCGAAGGGATGGGATAGGGGATCACATTTTCGCAGGCTTTCTTGAGTCAAAAGATTCACCGTGGCGCGTAGAAATACGAAGGCCCCTGTGCAGCGGAGGGACGGTTATATTTCAGGAAATTGAAAGTAGTTCGCCCTGGTTTTATCGAATCAGGAGATTGAACGTAGCCTCAATTTCGAACGGGCCCGATACCGTGATTTTTTGCTGATGTAGGTATATCAGGCACGCGCAGGAATTTCGCTCGCGAAATTGTTGTCCCCTGTATTACTTCGGTACACACAGTGACAAACAACGTTTCCATTTTGCCGTAACCGCTCTATGGAAATTTCCCGACCACGACTCTGGAAAACGAACGTTTAACCACGCCGGATCAATTGAAATTTTTATCGCGTTGGAAGTTTCGCAAAGTTCGGAACAGCCAGTGAGCACGGCAGGCGAGCGAGAATTTCCTATTTCCGCTCCTTTAATTCTCGTTTCATATCGACGGTGAAAAATCGTTTTTTACAAAGCGTTCGGGACAACAAATTCGGTTGGTCGAAACGGGCGAGTTTAGATGAATAGAGACGGAAAGAGTGGAAGAGGGTGTCGCGTACCAAAGAACGTCTTTTAATTCATGTAAATCGTTGCCTATAGTCTGCCTGAGGTCAATCGACTCGTGATTAATTTTATTTCTATCGAGGCACCGTAGACGAAATTTCCCGTCGACTTGCACACTTTGCATCGCGCGGAAATATATTCAGAGCCGATATCGCGGATAGAAAAATGTGTAAGCAAAGAGAGGAACGTTGTCTACAATTCTTTTCGATGAAGCACGAGCGAGTTCAATCAAAAGCAAACGAAGAGAAAGGGTACATGCTGCTGTACAGACTTTTCTCAGTTTAAAACGGGGACCTTTTTCAGTCCCGACGACACGTATAGAGACGCTCCTGTCGCGAAATCCCCGAAGGGCAGTTACGTGGGTGCATACCTAATCAGAGTTCAGACGTCCTGCAGAATGCTTGAAAGCCTGGAATCTCGTGATTCTTCCCGTCTCGTGCCAAGACATTCGGGAAGTTTTGTTAGACACGTTTCTAAAGGACAACGCGCGCTGTCATTTCGCCATAGTAGTCGCTGCTACCCCTTGCAATTCACGAGGGAGAAACTTTTCCATGCCCTCCCTGTTAGTACGTATTAATTTTCTGCACGCGCAAATTCGTTTGCCTCGGCAGAACACTCGTACTCTCGTTTTAAAAGCATTGAAATTGAAGTTTCCAAGCTCTTGTTAGAACTGGGTCCTGCTAGAGAAAAATAGCATTCGGTAAAAGCGTTACTGTACTTCTTCCTTTTATCCTTGTCGCGTGGTTCACTCTCTGGCATTATCTTTGGACGTGACCCATTAATTGTTTCGAGCCAGTTGGTATCAGCGACTAGGTCTTCGGTTTAAAGATTACACTGTAAAGATTGATCGTTGAATTTTTGCTTGCATTGCGCGACGAAACACGAACCGTCACTCAAACTAGGGACAAATTACTCAGTCGCAGCGTATAATTACCAAATCGTGCTAGGACTTCTGGCAAGGGTCAACGATACGTCCCCGAGATGTTCCATTTTTACGATCAGTTCACGAGGCATTCAATAGACAAACTAGTGCCATTAAAAAACTGAATCCCCTTTTCGCGATCTGACTACTTGGCGAAAGTTTTTGACCGAGCTCGCGGCTGATGGATCTCGAAATACATGTGACCTTTAACCTGCGATGACACGTATAGAAATATTCCAAGGACGGTAAGATCCTCGAACGTCGCTGACGTCGGTGCATGCTGAATCGAGGAAATATATGCGTCTCGGGAAATTCCGTCTGGTTGAAGGTTTCCCTCGTCGTTTTCGCAGCCTCCTAGATTTTCCAGACAAACAAACGATGCCCCGTTGAATATGTCGTTTGCGCGACGCGGGGCATTTTTTATTTTCGCGATTCACTCGGTCCACGAGATAGTTGCACGTAGGGTAAACTCGGGTAAGTTCGTGGTACAGGTTACGTCGTGATACTTTTTCATTTATCTGTAACTCGAAATTATCTGACTCAATTTAGATTGAACAAAAACTAGCAGACAGCAATGATCTTCTAGTTTGTGTTGTGGTAAAATAATTAGTCAATTGAAGTTAACGTGATAGAGTGAGAGAGCATTTTCTTCCAGCAGCGCAGTATTCGTGAAATTTTTCATGCTAGTTGTGGACGATCGCTTGATTATGTATTATATGTGCTTTAGAAGATAAATAGAAAGTTCAAACTGCAGGTTAGTGATGGTAAAATGACACTTTAACAAGTCTTACTCGTGAAATTATTATACAATAAGGCATCAGTGTTATTTTTGCTTATGAAAAGTGACTAAATTCTTATTTTTCGTGCGCCCGAGCCTGCGTTTCTGATTGTGCTGTTCGAGAAATTCTGATGGCAAATACCAGATACCATGTATCCTTACGTCTCAGACATCCAACGATCATGAAACGATTGATTATACACAAAATAACAATAATATAAAATAATATGAAATAATGTAAAATAATATAAAATAATGTAAAATTATTTAAAATAATGTAAAAAAATGTTAACTAATGTAAACTAATGTAAAATAATATAAAATAATATAAAAAAAAGGAGCTGATGGCCATATCACGGGCTAGCGAGAACAATCACGGAGTTACCAGAGTACTATCACGGAAGTACAAGTTGTCATGACAACTTAATTTTGTATATTTTCAATTAAATATACTTAGTAAATTTCTGTTAACCTATTATTTGTTTCTCTGATGTCTGACCTATCATTATATCCTAGACTCACTTTCAGAATATGTAAATATTAGCAGTTAATAGACAAATTCTAAAACTATCACGGATTTACCCGAGTTTACCCTATATACAGATACACTGTTTCTTATAAACACGCGTTGGAAATTAAGCATTTGCAGAATGCAGAATTAGACATACAAATATTTGAATAATATCCAATATTTATATTTCGTTTCTCTGAAAACTGGAAAAGTGGCACTTTTCAAGAAGATTTGAGAGACTGCGAATTTCCATTTGAACTAAATAATTGGTACGGTTATTTATACCGAAACGAAGCCTATAGCTCGAAAAGTAGTTCACAGCGAACGTACGCTTATATAAACTTTCCGCCAAGTGTGGCAGCAACTTTTATAATATTACACATTTATAGACGCGTGGATAGTATCGATTTTCCTTGGTAAAAAATAGCTCGGAACTCCAGGGTCGTGTAACACGATGGTCAAGTGCTGTCCTTGCAGCACACCAGTCCTTTCTACAGAGTAACAGTAGCAATGGTAATTCCATCTTTCGCGATGACTCGCAGTTTCGTTTACTCAATCGTTCCGATCGCCTGTGAAATACTCAATTTACACTTCATTGTCACGCGTGATCTTCGTTTTACCGTTCTCCACTTTCCGCGGGTCCATTTATTCCCCAGCGGGTTTTCTACGCGATTGTACGTCAGCAACACTCTCCCTCTATCTTGTTTACCACCGGCCACGATACTAATGTATCAGCGCAGCGGAATCCAAATTGCCACGCGGATGGTTTTGCTTGGAGCTCGATGAATAAAGAATCGCGGTTTCTCGAAGAGAAATTAATATCGATACTTTAATTTCCTTACTTTCAAAGCTCTTTGCTGGAAAACTCAAATCTGCGTCACA
Organism: Andrena bucephala; assembly: GCA_947577245.1. Lineage (NCBI taxonomy): Eukaryota > Metazoa > Arthropoda > Insecta > Hymenoptera > Andrenidae > Andrena > Andrena bucephala. The sequence goes on along the minus strand of OX387715.1, from coordinate 67,057,276 downwards.
AGATTCTGGCAATGACACTGGGAGCCGTAATATTTGCGGGCGTTCATTATACCCAGAAATTCAAACGAAAAGTTCAACGTTTCGTTGCTCCGCGAGCAAACAATTTGCCCGTAAGTTGAACGAGCGATACAGTACAAGCCCCGCGACGGAAATTTCTTTCCGCGGACCGTTTAACTGGGAACACAGCAACTTAGCAACTCTGGCTCGCAAGTCGCCGGGCGCGTAAAGCGAATTTAATATTTGTCAATGCGGTTAAGGAAGTTCGTTCGTTAAGGGGAAGGCGACTGGGCCGCACAGTTACGCGCAAGGAAAGTTACGAACACTTGTTACGAGCGTTACAACGGAATTCGTTTCTGTTTGACGATAGGTGGGGGACAAAGGCCGTGTTCTCCCATAAAACGTCCTGGAAAAGGAAGAGGCAGGCGATGATGACGCACCCTGTTCCCCGGCGCGGTAGGGGGGAAGGAAGAGTGGAAGGTGGTAAGTGGAAATCACAAATGACTGATAAAGCCAGGCGGTGTTCATTCCCGTCGCGGTGAAGTGCCCCTTTTCTCTGTCTCTTCAGCTCTGTTGCCATCGTCTTTTAGACGGCTGAGTTTGCGAAGGCTCGCCTTATCAGCGGACGTGCTCATCTTCTAGTCGTTAAGCATTCTTCTCTGCTCGTAACCGTGCGTTCCTCGCCTCTCTCTCGTCGCTCCTCAGGCTCGTTATGGGACCAGCGGATTCAAGATTTCGTCGGTACACGCCCATCTACAAAGCACACGCGCCTTTTGTGTTATAATATACGTGTTACTCTTTATACAGTCGCGAGCACGACGCGGCGATAAAGGGGCGAGTTGCTCCGAACGAGCAAGAAACTCGCGCGCCCTCGTGCGATTTTATTTCTCGACATATTTCGCCGCGTTCAGCGAGGAGCCCGCGGCCGTAAAAATTGCACCGTCGATCATCGATTTCTAGAACTTGTTTGTAACTTTTAAACGCTGTTATTTAAAGCTGTTGCAACAGAAGATGAAAGATATTTAAAGTAAATGTCCCAATATCTGGATACGTCCCAGTACTTGGACACTAGTGCAAATAATACTGATTATTACATTTAATATTCACTTTATCCATAAAAGAACTATTTTATTCAATTACTCAAATATTTAATAAAATATATTCATATACATATGATTCTTAGTAAACTTGTAACACTCGTGATAAAAATAAATTTCCTTGAACTCTCCAGTTTACACCATTTTAGTATCGCTCTTATCTGATTTGCTAAACAGTCTCCACTTTTTCTTAAGCGAATATTATTAATAATGTTTAGTATATTGGTACAACTAAAAATTGGAGGATTAAAATTAAAGTTCGTATTAGTTTTTTATTCGCGTGTCTATCTACTGGTACCTACAGTGAAATCCCGGAACGACCCTAAACCTGACCATGTGTGCAAACTGTGAAATAAGGACGCGTTATTGTTGACACAATAATAAAATAATTATTTAACACCTTGACAATTATTACTTTGTATTCTTGGTATCTGGTTTTAATAATAATATTTAATTCATGTGTAAAATTCGTGTGTTACACACGAATACACATAACTTTAAAATTAGTCATTCAATAATAGATTCCTTTTACTTAAGTTTGTTTATGGATTTGAATAAATTACTTATACAGAAGAAATATGCCAAAAGAAAAAACTATTGTGTTGTTTTTTTATTTTATTTCATTTCCCTAGAAAACATCAAAATTTCATCATATGTCCAGGTAATGGGAGAGTAAAATCGGGACACCGGGACATACTAATTAAGCTGTCCAGGAATTGGGCCATTGTAAGGACTATGAACTTTCAATATTTTACAAAATTATTCAATCCTACAATATGTTGTTTTTTTTTCAATGATAAGTTACACACGGTGCCCCATGTAATTGCAAAATCGTTTTTAAATAAATCGATTTGTATAATTGAAAAATTCTCAAACGTGTGTCGGCCGTACCTTAAATGTCCAGGTATTGGGACATTTACCTTACAAGGAGAGTATTTTAGGTGTCCGCCTCCGATCATTTCGATTTTTGGATATGTTATAGAGGACCGAAAAATAAGAAATACGTGTTTTTTTATTTTTCCCCGTTTTCATATTTGGGGGGGTGAAAACTGCGTTCAAAGTTAGGGTTGAAAAATCATTTTTGTGGAATATCTCGAGAACTATTAGAGATAGGGGAATAGTGTCAATGGACGAATTTTGTGTCTTTGAATGCGAAATATGACTGACTCACCAGATTTTCAAAAAGTCCATTTTTTCCACAAAAATGATTTTTCAACCCTAACTTTGAACGCAGTTCTCACCCCCCCCCCCCCCCCAAATATGAAAACGGGGAAAAATAAAAAAACACGTATTTCTTATTTTTCGGTCCTCTATAACATATCCAAAAATCAAAATGATCGGAGGCGGACACCTAAAATACTCTCCTTGTTAGTCTCATAGGTGGAACGAGTTTCCCTTTTCAACAGGGAAGTCGCGAGAAAAAGGTAATAATTTCGGGACTTGCCGTAGGTCAAGCTTGAAGCTGCCACTGTGAAACATTTCCATTTCTGCGCGATTAGTCAAACTCACCCCTCGAAGGCGCTGCAAGGAATCGCGCTTAGCTCCAATTTGGGCGGCAAGCTGCCTTTCCAGGGACTTCCGGGAGACAGAGCAATCATTGTCTTCGAAACTTTGGCTGGTCTTTGAAAAGCGGCACAATGTATCTCTCAGCCCTTTCTCTCTCTCTCTCTCTCTCTGTCTCCTGCTGTTCTCCACCCTTTTCTTTCTATCTTTCTTTCTTCGCTGCTCCCAGATTCCACCCGAACTTTCCCGAGACTTCCTGCCCCTTGCACCGAGCCATATTTTACGCCGATTCGTTTCGCTAGTCTACCATCGAGGAACAATAACGCAGAAGGTCCTCCAAGCATTCGGAAAATCGAAAAGAGGGTAAGGAGTCGTTCGAGGTGCAATTCAACTTGCAACCCTGTTCAGCTCAGTCTCGTGATTAATAAACCAGTCATCGATCATGTTACACTTTCGTAGCTAATTGTGAGTATCATCCATTGACAGTCTACGTTGAATATTTTTCCTCCTTCCTATTTAGTTCTTTTCAAAGTGGCTCGATACTCATTTTAGTTAATGGGAGGGTGTTCTTTTAGAGGAATTGAATTTCAAAGGCCGGAGGAAAGGCTCGCTTTCTTAACAGAAGATGGTATCTTGACGTGAGCTATCGATTTTTCCGAAACACTCGTGCCTCTTGCGTGAATTTAATTGTATCCGAGTTTGTCGCTAACCTGCGCAAACTTGCACACGCAACCGTTGCGAACTTTGCCGGCGTAAACTTTGATGGATCCGTCGACGTCCCGAATATTAGCGAAGTTTGCCGAGACACGAGGCACCGCGCCGTAAGTGGTGCATTAATGAGAGAAACAAACCGTATTGTTCGCGACACGGTTAACGGTTAAATTGCTAATTAGCAGAGACGGGTCGGCAGCGTCTCGGTGTACCGTTGATTCGAGTGTGAATTATGTCGGCGGTGTTCGACGCCCGGAACGAGAATTCATTGCAATCGAATCTTCTTTCTCCATCCTTCCATTATCGGGAATTCGTTCCCGCAGAATTCGCGGAATCGAGTGAATTTTTCTCCCCCGCTCTCTGCGAAATGGCTCGGCAATGGTAGAAATCGTGGATCAATAGTTCCTGCTTCGTAGACAACATTCGAGATTTCTGGCGAACATTCTTTCCCGTTTTAACAGCCACCTGCGGGCTTGAAAATGGGGCCCATAGAACTCTTCCCCTCTATTTCTCGCTCGATTGAAGTGATCCCTGGAACAATGCGTGGAATAATATTTCCCGGGGGCTTCTCTTGGAACTCGTAGTGGCAGCGCTGACGGGGAAGATTGAATTCCTTTCAAAAATTTCGAACAAGACAAATAGAGTGATCTCCGACAATATTGAAATATTTCGCTTCAACCGCTTTCAATCGTATCGCCGTTTTATGTCCGCTGTATTTCCGCCACAAAACTACCGCGCCATGTAGGTACTGGCGCATTGATGAGTGACGTATTGGAATAATACCGTGCAATTTCAGTAATAATACAGGGACGCATCGCGATAATGGTCAAGGGAAAAAGCTCGAAACGACGGTCATGTCGACAGCCTCCGGGCAAATTAATTCTCGTTATGAACAGGTGGCGGTGGAGGGGGGGGGGGGCATGCGGATGAAAAAGCCGAACAGATTGATAGTTGAGGTATTAATTGAAATTCATCAGCCATGAAACGGAATATCCGACAAATGTTCGCTTCACGGATAGACGGATTCATAACAACGGTGCGCGCACGTTGTATTTAAAAAATAAAATGGGCCCACACGGAGCGTTCGCTTGGGTTATCTTCTGTTGTAAAATTGCAAAATCATCTCGCGGAAAAACGGCTGCCAGTATGAGCTGAATATTTGCGTCACGAAGCGTTACACCGCTCGGCTCCGCGTTTAATATCAACATCGAAGGATGTAACGAACACGCTTATCATTACGGAGAGGCGTTGGTGGAGAGGAGAGGTAACGCTGTAGCTTTTCACGCAATGTAAATTTGATAACTGTCTTCGCCGCGAGTCGTTTCCCCGTTTAAAGTCGCTCCAAACCCCCCTGAGGGTTTAATTGAAATTTTAGCGATAGCTAGCGGCGAGCACGAGTTTGCGCTACTTCGCGCCGGAATTTTCGGCGAAGCACCTGAAATGAAACGGGATAATTCACTGCGAATGATTTGTGACAGGTATCTGGTCCGCTGCCCTCATTCGAAATCTACATATTATACACTTTCCACTTTTTACGATAAATACAGTATGCTTCTTAGAGTAACACGCAATTTTTTGACGTGTAAGCTCCGGGAACAGCTGCATCCACGCAGCACATTGCACGGGGACCCTTGCAAGAATTTCAGCTAGTCAGCTTCGCCGTAAAGCTTCGACGCCGACGTATATCGACGTTTACGTGCTTTGTACGGTTTGCTCCGTGTGGCGCAACCGCTCGTCAAGCGCGTCGTACCACGGGCACAAAACTGTAAAAGAGAGAAGTGGAAGGGGAGGCATAAAAAGCGAATCACAGGCGTGGCTCGGGATGTGTGCCTCTACCTTGTCAGGGAGAAATACTCTCTACGGTGGTGTCACGTAATCTCAAAGCAAGTTGCAGCCGCTTGAAACGAACCTAATCGGTCGATCGGTCATATCCAAGACGAGCAACCCTCCGCGAATCCGCGGCCGACTTTCCAAGAGTCTCACCAAGCTGTTATCATATCGGCTGGTTCGCTCGCGCGATTTCGTAAACATATTAATCAAAGCCAAAGCGGAAGTTCCATGGCTGGCGAAGCCGCAGCGCTGTTCTGGAGAGCGGCGAAGCTTCCCGGGGCACGCTTATATCCGCCGCGAACGAGTTGTGTGCTCGCGAGCGGCGCTACGCTCTCGAGTGCAGGGCAATATAGAGTGAACGGCGAAACGAGCGCACACAGCCCCTCGAAAACGGGGGATGGCGACGTGGCGAAAGGGGGGCAGCCCGAGGAGGACGAGACGGAAGTGCTTCGCGTACGTGTACACCCTCTGCAAGCCCCCGCGCCCACCCCGAGTCTTGATCCGGGACGTTTTATCTTTTTGGCACGGAATATAGGTAATCGCGCCTTATATTACTCCGAGAAGCTCACCGTAAAGGCTGGTTTAAAGTGTTTTATCATCGTCGGACCGAGAGGGTGCTATTACTTCGCGACGAGCCCCCTAAACCCCGTTCTATCTCTCCACTCCCATCCGACCTTTCCTCTCGTCTCAGCCGTTGCTCGTTCCGCTCTTTCAGGGACCTTCGACGCTAAGAAGCTCACGATGAGAAATTGTCTGGCTAAGTCCTGTCTCCTTCCACTTGGTCAACCGTGTTTCACCTCGCGCTACAGCCGCCCACGTCGTTACGCGTTAGATACACCAATCCCTGTAAACAGGGGCACGTAACGCCCAGCGTCCCGAGGCCAGCGTCGCACCCTTCTTGCCCCGGGGGGGGGGGGGGGGGCAGATTATTTCGAGTCGGCTGCTACAAACGCTTACGGAGCTGCTGATTTATCGGGATCGTCATCGACGGGCTATCAGAGATTTTCCATTCGCCCGGAACACTTCGCTTCTTCTTCCCCGTTTCGATACTGCTGGTTTACGTTCACCGTTGGAAACGCTAATTTGCCATCGAACTGGACTGCGTAATAACATCGTAGAAGTAATTCTATTAACTGGTAATTGGAATTAGCGTGCATTTTGAAAGGACAGTTCACGTTTCTTCGACGTGAATAATTTATCGTTCTTGTTCGACGCAGAGGGATCAACGTAATTCTCCGCGCTGCCATACTATTTCGATCAAAGGTTATGCAATTTAACCTGAATCGCCGATAATTACCATTAATTAGTTTCGCGCACGCGATAAGCCTCCGGTAGCTCGCGCTGTCTGTAATCAAATATTCTCGTGACCGCATGAAATGAGCACAAATCATCGGCTTCGCCCAGGGGGCGCGTACCGATAAAAATGTTTCGTGTTGTCGGCCGTACCGAAACACATACTCGGTTACAGGCACCGGTGTTGGAACTGTTCCCAGAGTGCAGTAAAACTTTACGTTTATTCTTCGGGAACGGTTTTACTTGCGCGGAGGGGCGCGCCTATTTCTACGGCATGAAAATTGAAAGGTCTCGCGGCGAAGACGAAGACGGCTTTTCCTCCATTTACTAAAGTACACCTTTATATTCGCCGGTAATACCTCGATACGCGTGCATTTCTCATCAGCCCCATCGTCCCAAAATTCCCCGGCGAAATGCGATAGAAAATTCCCTGCTATCGCGGAATCGTAACCAGTCGAACAGAAATTGGAAAGTAACATTCCTGAAGGAGAATAGTTTTGTCGAGTCTCGAATTTTCGCTACCCGGCTTTACCCACGCTTCGTTAACCGCCCCTTTATGAACGTTCAATAGTTGCGCTTCGATCGCGATGCTCATCGACGAGAGCGCGTGCACCGGAAAGAAGATTCTCGGAAATGGCACCCTCATTTTATGGAACACCCTCGACATGATCGCAAACCAGCACGTACGCGGAGGACAATTTAGACAGTGTTATCGCCGCTCTTAAAGTGTGCGTTTTACTGTTTCCGGCGGTCGTGGGAGAAATTTTTAGATATACCCTTCGTGGATACCGGATGACCTCTATTTAATTACGTTGCTGTATGTGGCGCCCACCTAAAGAACGTGTTTTTACAGGATTACGCTCGGCAGGTTATGAGCGTATAAATTCACGCGCGTTAGCTTCTGGCTGGAATCTACGCGAGCTGCAGTGTTTTAAGATATTTTGTGGCAAGGGGATGCAAGTGGAATATTGCATTCTCGGATATTGTTTACTCTAACGTTTCAATTCCACTTCTCCCTCTTACGTTCTTCTTTCACATTCTCGTATTCCTTGAACCTCCACTCCTTTACCTTTCTTAGACTGTCCATTGCACCAAGTAACTTCTAACTTGGCTGGCACACTTTCCTAAACATTTAGGTTTGACTTCCTGGCTACTCCCTGCGCAAATATTAGCGCACATGTTTCGTAGAACTAAGAAGATGCAGAAGGGAGAATTGAGTGGATCAAGAAGGGCACGGGATCGATGAGAAACGGTCGGGGCATCGTGGAACGTGGAGAACGGGTGAACTTGGAATAATTAGATTGCGTGGCACGGCTGGGCTAGTAATAGGAATAATAGAATCTTCGAATAACATTTCCTAGTTATCCTTACAAATATCGCTGCATGTTTGATTGGTTTTATAAATATATGCATATTCAATTACATGTCTAAACGTTCGCGCTGCTTCGCGACTCATACACCCAGCTGTACGGAAGCCGGGAAAAACTGACGCGTTATTAAATGCATGCCGGTGATGCGGTGGCTGCGACTAGAGTCCGAATATTCCGCAAAGTTCGCGTGGTCCGCGGGAACAACGCTGCTGCCGGGCAAGCTGCAACCAGATTTTGCATATGCAAAAGCGCGTAATTGCTGATTCTGCGAGCAGTTCACCATCCGACTATAGATAGACCGGGCACCAAAGTATTTATTCTGTTCCCCTCTGCCCTGGTCGCTTATTGTTTCGCCGTGGAAACGAGCTTAAGGGTTTCTAACGATTATAACGTTCCGCGCATAAATTCTTCAACAATGGCCGCGTTGCAATGCTGCCCGTTCCTGAACGGGGGAAAACAAGCGATTGTTTTCCTTGCGATTACTTGTCCAGCGGTTAATGAAGAAAGTGCACAGATAATTACTAGGATGCATAGTTCTTTCGGTGGAGGGTCGCGGAATGAATTTCAGACACGGTCGGGGCGCAGTTATTTTACAATTACGCAATGGACGCCGGCTGACCTTTGCCCCGGAGCCAGGGAATATTACGAGTTTCCGTGCCACCTCGGGCGATCGTCGTTAACAGTTATGCATTTGTCCGCGGTGACTCGCAATGAAAAAACAATTTATTTTAATTTACAAGCCACCGTAATGGCCGCCGGCTCGAAAGCAAACGCTCATTGCTCAAATAATCAAGCCCTTTGTGCCTCGCACTATACCGTGACCAATACAAAAAAGAAATCCCGCAACAGAGATCGAGTAACTAGTTTAAAGAAACGTCTATTGTTGGTTCTCGTTCGTTTGCTCGCCACAGTGGAAGGAAATCCTTGTTCCACGCGATTGTTCCAATTATATTGTTCGATTATGCTGCCGCGTAGAATGCTTTCGGCGGTGGCAATTGATTGGAATTACGTCAGTCTCTCATCGCGGTTTCAGGCTACACCATGCCCAAACACCATTCGAAAATAATTGTTCCACGCGAAATAACGTTCAACGAGAACGCAGAATATTGTTTACGGAGGTGCATTTGAATGGTCCGAAAGTTGCGTAGCGCACTTGATATTTTTCGATTAACTTTCACCGTATTGTTCGCCAGTACCCATACGCGCCCGTGAGGATAGAAGTTCGCAAGCATCCCTATTCTCATTTTTGCACTAGTCACGCTCGACCTGCCTGTTTGCCTGAATCATCGTTAAACTGCACTTACTAATACAATTGAGGACCTTGCAGCAAGAGGGGTGCAGCTCCATCTTTACCACCTTCGAGTAAATTAGAAAAAACTGTGTATAAAATTATTGCTTCGAATTAACATTGAAAAGAGAACACTATAATTGAAAAATATATTCTTTTTCACGCAATAAGTAGCAGTTATTGAACCGATAAATTTTTATTTCTATTTTTGCCGAATTTTTCAAATCTGGAGTTGCCCCTGACTTGCAGCAGGGTAAGGCAAATGTCCCCATTTCTGCTCATTTCGTATTTTTCTTATTATTATAAGCGTTACGTTTGTACTATAGTTGCAACAAAATAATTCTAAATTATTTGAACATTTACGCGAGTGTTGCACGAGGCTGGGGCTAATCAAAGTGCAGCATAAGCAACGAAAAACATTTAAAACGAGGGACTCAGGAGTTTTCGATCGTGTTCTAGCTGGTTGTGCTAAGGAACAGCGTCGCTATTGGTATTCGTTAATTGGGCAGAAAATAGTTTATGCAGTAGAAGTTGTCATTTAATAACATAAACAGATACTGTATTGTGCTCTGGATTTAGAATTTTTTACTATTTTTAATTTTTTCAAGTAGAAAATAGGTGAGCAGGTTTAGGGTCAAGTGAATCACCGTCATGTCTGCATTTATACTCACCAAAATTTCAGTAACATAACCTCACAATTCAATGTACGCTGTAACCTTTATTTCTATTCGAAGGCATTTTATTTTTTGTTTACCATTATTTAATGCTTTACTGTTGTGTTATAAAACCTCTCCATAAAGGGTATAACTTATTTTAACGTGAAAAGGCAACATATTATGTGGACAGAAATTGGTATAAATGGTGAGTAGAAATACGTACATCGCTATTTTTCGTGAACAGAAATACGGACATTTGGAGCATTGTATTTAATTACAAATTATTAATAGTTAAACATCTTGAAATATCTTTTTAAGATAGTTTTCGAATTAGTTGATATATTATTAAAGATTTAATCAATTACTCTGCAACTTTTGATCACAAACAAATTTTTTACACCTTCTTTATGACGAGTAACCTCTTAAATGAGCAGAAATTGGGACATTCATCTTAATAGGTGCAGGTTAAAAATTTGCACCAAACGATGAAGAATTTTTTGTACGTATATTACACATCATAACTCAAAAACTATCAAAAATGGAGCTGCACCTCTCTTGCTGCAATGTCCTCAATTTCACAACGGCTAGACAGCCATACTTTTATTTTTTAAACGACAGTCACACGGCGACTTTCTATGTCTGGCATATACAGGAACATACTACTTCGCCCATATATGGGCTCGCTACTTTACATCTTCCTAAACGATTCCAGATTGTTTGTGCCCGCTTTGTTCAACCAGCCTTTTCAGTCTAACACAATACCCCTGGTAACGGTTCGTGCATTCCGAATACCTACAACGGGATTTGCCCTAAACTTTACGATTACTGCAAGATTTGTTCTTACGTCCCCTCGTAACGCGTTTAACGGAAAGTTACGATTCCGTGTTAACATCGCAAGGCGAAACGGAATAAGGACAATGGATTTCCCTCTCCGCCTCTCCCGCCCCGTACTCCCGGCAGCTTCTTCTTTGGCGCGCCGTTCATCGTAATTCCGCAAAACACGGGCCGCCCGAGATCCCCGCGAAGTAATAATTAATCCCCAGTTAGTTTAACGCGCCGCTTCGACCGCTCCCGGACCCGCCCAAGATCTTTCGGCTGTGCTGCCTCATTATAGATGTACGAGACGCAGGCCCGCGAAACTTGCGTTATTAAATCCAAGTACTAGGTACGCGGCGCCGAACGTAGCCGAGGGGAGTCGGTGCGGCCGACGAGGAAGATCCCTGCCAACGGCTAGCAAAGCTGACTTTGCCAGCGTGGATGCGAGGCAGCCTGCCAGATATCGTCTCGCCTGCTTAGACCCGCTCTGCTCGTAACTTCGCTCGTCTTTGCGTGGCCCGTCTGCACGCCAACCTCGCTTACCGTCCCGCGCCTTTCCTTCTCTCGCTTGGAGGAGATATCGCGCTTGTGCGAGCCAGAAGAGAGGCAGCGAGCGCTTTGGATGCTGTGCATAAGTGTATATCCAACGGGAAATTAATCCAGAGTAGGTACCTACGTTCTATTAACCCGGGAGTAGGCGCATGTTGGTTTCTTCGACCGATGATTTCGTATGTTTTGAAACATGATCCATAGCGTTCGACTGTTTACTTTTTCCGTGAAGCTATTCTCATTTGAAGGAGGTCTCGACTTGTTTATGTTGTGAAGCGACACTTAGTGCACTCGTGTAGGTTTTGAAACATACATTGTTATGCGTCGCCCTTTTCGACCATAGCGCGCCTGCTAACGTTAGTCTCTCGTTTCGTCTGTCATACAACGCGTAACTGTGTGGCAATCATCGCTAATACTGGTTTCCGAGATTTCTTATTGAATGAAAACATTGAGGACGAGGTCAGTGATTCCGCAGAAGATTCCGATTATGTTATACAATCCGATCACGATACAGATTCGGAAATTGATTGTGCGGATATAGAGATATCAGCTGCAGAGGAGAAATGTACTTTGAGTGAAGGAAACGTAAGTATTTATTCTTTATTTTCAAGATGCAGTTTCTAATCTGAGGAAAATATAAAAATTTAATACGTTTATAAAATCATAAATTTATAAGTATATTTTTTTAAAAACCAAAATTGAGAAACAAATATAAATATAAAATATATTGGATAATTGCTATTATGAAAAATTAAAAATCAAGTGATAAATTCAAATTAATAAATAGAAAATATAATTTTATATTTTGCATTCGCACAAATTTTTATATAAAGAATAGAAAAAGGGGAAAACGTTGTACTAAATGTAACGCATTCATTTGCAATGAACATACACTATACTTTTGTAACGAATGTTGTAATGATGCGAGCGACTCTAGTTTATCAAGCGAGGAATAATTAGTTATTTATTTCATTGACAGTTAATTAAATTTATTCACTTTATATTTTATGTTTTATTTTCTTTCATTTATTATTATGCGTTTCGTTAACAGATTATTATTTATTTTATCATAAAAATGAAAATCATTTATGTATGACTATTCTGAAATAAGTAAAATACAATGTTATACATTATTTGTAGTATTTTAGTCGTATTAATTTATTTCTCATTGCATTATCATCGGTCGAAATGACCGACGCGCGCCCACTAACGTAAGTTATTTGGCGCGCCTACTCCCGGGTTAACCGACGTTCAACTGTTGGTCCCCTCATCGCGAGTACTCGGGATCCAGCGTCGCCAACGTGGGAAAAGAGTCACGTTTCGAAGGTATCGGTGAAGCCACCAGATGATTCTGTACAGGTAAACCCGTAGCTAAGGCAGCATGTACCGCATCGAGCCATTCGGTGCCCGTTCGGTGGCCATGCTCTCTTCGACTGTGCATACCGATGTCCACCGCTCGGCATGTAAATATGCCTCGCAGGTATTCCGAGCGGCGACCAACTTCTCGCTGCTGCTCTGCAGCGCGTGCAGTCGCGTGACGCGCGGTCGAGCTCCGATAGTCCGGTTTCCTTATAATTTAAGTAGCCGGCGTTGCACACGAATCGATCCGGACAATGGACTGCGGGAAATGGAACAAGGTCCCCGCGCAATGGCCGACCGAATTCGCCCCTAAATTGTAGACTGCATTGGAATTTCATCGCATCTACCGCAGCGTGGATACAGCAACTGCTACGTGACGAACGGCCGGAGGCACGGCGAAAAACGACAGTCATGGAAGGGAAAAAGGAACAGGGGATGTCTAACTTCGTATCACGGTATCGCGCGATGGAACCGGCTCGTCCGTTTATGCTCCGGGCGCAGAGGAAGCAACCGTTTCGGAACAAAGCAGCGTTTCGCGATTTTTCGTGCTACCGATTGCGAAAGCAGCAAAAGCACGGCATGAATGGAGAGGGTGGGTGGGGGAAGAGGCAGAAGAAATTGTGCCAGCCCGTGGAAAGATCCGGCACGCTTTCGTTCGAATGGAGTGCCATTTAGTCGCCCTACCGCGAGCCCTGTTATAGAGTCCCTCCGTCTGTTTTATAATGCAACGATATCTCTGAATGCCTTGCCGACCAAGTGAACAGCAATTGTTCCCGGTGGCCCAGGCTCCCGCAATTTCCTTTTGAACGCGACCATCGGACGTATACCGCGATCGCAGGAGTGGCGGCAGCTGGTGGAACGATGCGGTTCGTGTCAGTAATGATTCGGGTCGGCGGTCACGCGATCGACGATACCACCGCGCCGCTACACGCGGCCTTAATTATTTTTACCTGCCCTTTGTCGTGGCCAATTCGCATCGCGGGCCTCCTTAGATAATCCCCTGCCCTCCTCGTTCGCGAATTAGCTTGTTCACGGCTCGTGTTCAACATCCATCGCGGCAAGAACGTTCCGTGTCCCGTTAAATGGATATCTATCGTGCGATTATCCCCGAAGTGGGATTGCCTTCCGAAAGATTGGCCTTAGGCTCTTCCTCCATCGCTGCTTTCTATTTGGAACTACGGCTGGAACGAAATTGCCTCGTCCCGGCGTACAGGGTGTTTCGGAATTGTAGATTGGAGTTTGGATGCTTTAATGGCACTCCATGGCGATGGTTCTTGGAATGGACGCGGATACCGTCACTTTACCGCGATAAAGCAGCCGTACCCCGATAAACACACATTTTTTCGTCGCGTTAGTCGGCCCCGAGAGAAATGTCCTCGCACGTCAGTTGTAACGTGCGCCACGCTCATATTTCGCTGGCATGGAAGGCGGAATAAGTGACGGTATCGCTTGGATGCAAATTCGTCGCGAACGCCTTCAGCACACCGCTTTAGGGCGTATAAGCACGGGCTAACTCGCTTCTATAAAAGTCTCGTAATTCCCTTCGGACTCCCGCCCCCCCCATCTCCCCGCGTTTATCCGTATTCGCGTTCGATCGGTCAATGCACGCCTGATAACATAAAAAAATACCGTTGTAATTTTATTAGGATCGCGTGAAAGAAAAGTATTGTTGAGATACGTCGGTTCGATTCCCCAGCTGGCACGAACCGCGACCCTTAAACCAACTGGCAACTCTCAGATCAAGCCCCGCGATCGGACATTGGACGATAATAATTGTTTCCCTGCCGCGTTTCATGTTGGCAATAAATTCAGCCGGACAGACTTACTACGCAGTCGTACTCTTTCAGTGCAGAAGGAATAGGAAGCAACGCGTATGCATTATCGCTACGAGATCGGCGAATGCAAATTCCGAAGGCGTATTACTTAATTCTCCCTTCGTTGGAACGGCCAATGCTCGAGCGAAGCTTAAACAGGAAACGAAAAAAGGCTGATGGAACGTGCACGGACTGTGCATTCGGTTGCCTTGCGTGACTTATGTTCATCTTTCGGAAATTGTAAATGGAATGCATGAATTCTGTTTTCTGTTGCTGTTTTGTGCCCGCTACGTTCTTTGCCACTTGTTCTGCAATGGTTCACTGTTGCACAAACTGAAGTTATAAATTCAGGAAGGATTGGAATATTGATAGGATTCTTAAGATACAGTCCTTAATTCCACCTAGGTACTACAGCACTTATTTGTCATTCGTCTATCTCGTGGAATCCACAAACATTTCAGCGCGAATGGATCGAAAAACCACTCCACAAGGTGTTATGCTTCTAACCGGAAAACTTTCGCTGGTTCCCTCGGTTTTTCTCCCGCGCAGGCAGGAAATCGTAAACGATCGTCATAAATTGCCGAGATCGAGGGAAGCGCAGAGTGTCGCGAAGGCCTGACGACCCGTGGTACGGTCTGTATACAAGTCCGAAGCTGGCAAAAAGGTAGCCCCCGACCGAACTTCGGAAGCGTCGTCGTCTAAAAGCCAACGGAGTCGTTTGGACCAGTGCCCGATCGCCGGGATCGTCTGGAAGCCGAGCATTTTGTCGAACAGAGAACGAGAAAGTTAGCAGAGAATTCGAATGCTCGGTACACCTGTCTTAACGATCGATTTTCGTTGCGCAGGTATTTTAAACGCGATCGTTTCGCGTAGCTGCGATTCACACGAGAAACAGAGCGCGTTTTATAATTCGATTGAAACGATGATCCTGCCGATAAATGTGCGATTTATACTCTCGACGATATAACTTTCTTCTGAATGAAGTAAATTGTGACAACCGGTATACTGATGGTTGATGGTCATCTCAACAGTTCCAGCTAATTTCCTACAGTAGTTTGGAAATTTTCGAAAGCTTCTGAATACTTTGGGAGGAGAAGGGAGCTACAGAATATTGCAGTGGATGTAACAGTGAAAGCTGTTGCAAATTTCGGGATAAACTTGATGCAGGATGTTCATGAGGATTCATAGTGACGCGAGCATGATACAATCGCGCAAATCATTGGGAAATCTGTTTCGCTAGTGGATTACCATCGAAATCGGTCGATTATCCATGCACCGTTGCTGCTTGATTATGATCTAGTTCCACGAGGTTCGGGGCCCAACAAGCTAGGGGAATTTAGCCGGGGAACCGATCATGTTCGAGATAGGGTTATGGCAGCACGAACGGGATCACTCTAGTTGGATTGCTAATTGCTAATAGAACTATGATCAAACTGCGGGACATTGACCCACATAGGTACATATGCACGCGCTGCAACATGCTCAAAGGAAATCTCCATCGCTCGATTTGTCCGTTTAGTAAATACGCGATACGTAAAAATCGTAGATATCACAGACAATCGTTTCATTCTTAACTACATAGATAATTGGCGCATCAGCCCTGCAAGGAATTCTAGCGTTAGTTCCCTACGAAATTCATTACAACTGGTATCTTCGATTCTTCTACCACGATCTGTCGGTCCACCCTCTACGTGTTGTGGATCCTTTTACAAGTCAACGGCTTGATGAAGATTTCCCGTTTTTTACTATCTTTACATAGTATTATGAACTACTTAAAAAAAAGTTTCAGTTAAAACACTATTGTTTTTCGGAAGTTATGCATACATATCCGAAAGTCTCTCGATTTTAGACGGCTAAACGGTGGGCGTAAAAACTCGCGCTACGTTCAACCAATTCACTTCCAATTTTGCATGCAGGATCGTAATAAGATTTCACATCGTCCAACGAGGGCTTCTTTTATTCCGATTCCCCGTTTATTATTTATAAAGAAGAAAGGTGGCCTTTTCTCTTAGAAAAATGTAACTTTACCTTTGATGTCTCACCATTTCTTTATTTTTCAAAATTTTCAAAACGGTTCCGTCGGACGATAGCTATTGACATACTTTATAAGAAGATTTTGTTTTTGATTTCAGACACGACATACAGCTGTTTTCAGGCCCACCGTTTAGCCGCCTAAAATCGAGAGACTGTCGGATATGTATGCGTAACTTCCGAGAAACAATAGTTTTTTAACTGAAACTTTTTTTTTAAGTACTTCATAATACTATGTAAAGATAGTAAACAAAAACGGGAAATCTTCGTCAAGCCGTTGACTTGTAAAAAAATCCACAAAATGTACACATTTTCCGAGTGTTCAGACGGGTATGCCCCCTTAATTACAACGTTCACAACGTCCTCACATAAACATTAGACGCCGTCATTTTGCACGCGTAATTTGTAATTTCGAGGTTCGAAAGTTACGTCATCGTTAAGCCACCAAGAAGCACAGCTCGTTATGCGAACAAATCGAGCAACCAGAAGAAAGGTCAGGTCCATGGTGCACGAGAGGGTGGTGGGCGGAGGAGAGAAACCCGGTTAATTAGCGTGGGCGCGATGAAGAGAGAGTACTTTCTGATGTCACGTGGCGCCGCGTAACCTAATTTGCCCGGTGAAAGATAGAAAAGAGACCAACCGCTTCGGGACAAGCTACGTCGCAGGAGGATGAGACGCCGGGGTATAGAACTCGCAGAGGGGTTTAGACCCGGCTGGGGAGAGAAAAATGAAAAATAAATGCGCCTAGGGCAACACGCTGCACCGCTGAGCTTGCAATGCTTTTAACTTTCCCCATAAATTTATTTGCCGTCCCTCTCCTCTCTCTCTCTCTCTCTCTCTCTCTCTCTCTCTCTCTCTCTCTCTCTCTCTCTCTTCGCCTCGTTCTTAGGTTATACTTCCCCTCCTCTGTTCCAGGATACTCGCTGAACTTTCGTCAAGAAACACTGCTTCCTCTATCCCCCGCCCGACTCCCCCCCCCCCCGCTACCCTTCCATTCTGCTTATCTCTTGACCATCTGTCTCCTCTGCCCTCCCGCCACGCGTTCCCATACTTTCCACTGCGCTTCTTCGTTCCGGTGCAAGTCCCAGGGGTCCCGAATTAACCCGGGACTCTTCGGCATAGTTGCCCGAAAGTTTCGAGTCGCCGTGGAGCGGAACGTCTGAGAAAGCCGCTTCGCGCAAGATAAACAGACTAATGTTTACCATCGGTCGAGGGGTGTAGGCGAAAGTCAGGGAACGGCCACGTGGGCCGACCTATCGTAGGGTTACTCCACTGAAATCCACGCGAGCCGTGTACGTAAACAGCGACAGACACAGAAGCCAACAACGAGATAGAAATTCAATCGTGTTCCTTCAGGATTCCAACAGTTTAATGCTTAGCTTCGCTCAAACTAAATTTGTTATCCTAACGCATAATCTTCTGATTAAGTATACGGATGAACGCATCAGGTGTAGGTTCAAAGATGAATTGAAAGCAAAGTCTTCGCGAAGGAACTCATAGCCCTCCCTCCCTCCCCCCCCCCATTCCGTAACCCAAATGAAAACAATTTGAAACTAATTACCAACGTTTATCAGACACGGCAAGTTGCTGGCTCATCCACGCAGATCCTCTTCCTTCGCGCGAGATCGCGCGGGCTTGCCTTCTACACTGTTAAATCCATTCCTCCAGGCCGCGGCACGACGGGAAGGCAGTCGTAGTAGGATCGAAAAGTTCAAGCTGTCCATTCTATTGCGGCGCAGAAATTTCGCTTCCGCGAAATTTCTGGCGCGAATCTTTCCGCGGTGTTCTTTACACGACTTTTCACTTAGCCCGAAAACCAGGGTAGTTTGAAAGGCCAAGCCGTTGCCAGGACGCGAGCTCGCCAGCTCCTTTTTTCTCGTGTTCCTACCTCCCCCCCCCACCCCCCCCCCCCCCCCCACCCTCACCACCCAGTAAATCGTCGCGTCGGGCATACGCGAGGACAGAGGTAAACCCGTACCGGATTACTCAGGATCCCGTCCCGTTTCCGGCTGCAGCCCTTCGTGACCGAGGAGATCGCATCAGCGCGAGGGCGGCTCGCTGCCCTCTTCCTCAATCAGGTCACGTCCGCCTCCACTGACGCCCGCGATACCGCTCTAACGCAATAACGCGAATAGCTCCTGAATGCAATGGTTTTTTATCAAACACTTCCGGGTAGGATCGATTAAGCCTCTTGTACTCGGTAACGCGTCACGTTTCGTTTCTAGTCGGGTCACGCGCTCGTCGCTGGTGAAAGTCCGGACACGTGCACCTGTTGTGACGCCACAGATAATATTTTCAGATTAAAATGTGACTGGCTCGAGAGAGCTCCTCGAGGGTTTTCAATGCTTGCTGGTGGCTGAAGAGTTGCCGCGTGTTTGGGCGATTATATCTTGGAGTAATGGTCGCCGTTTCTCTCTTCTGCCTCTTGTCCTTCCTGTTCCTTGGGAGCCTTTTCCTTTTCAGGGAAGACATCGAGGTGTAGGCTTGCAGGTGGAACGCTGCTCGATCCTGTTTCACGATGCACTCGCTGCTCTGACGATAGATTAAGGGCGTTTTATTGCGATGTGTTGTCGAAAGAATGTTTGCCTCGAGAGTACCTTAAGGGGACTAGGTAGTAGTTTCCCGCGAAAAAAAACACTTTCTTTTTAATGTATTTGTGAAAAAATTAAAGCATATCCAGATGTATCATTTTACACAATGCTTATTATTATCGTGGAGATAGGAAAAAGTTGATTTGAAATATACATGTGCTTTGAAAATAGCGGTGCTGACTGGTAAACATTTCAACGTTCTTCTGTCGTTTTGCTGTAATTTGGTCTTTAAATGTGACGTAATTCAATTTCAAGCTGTGATTCTTGTTTGTTACATCCGTAGTTTCCCGCGAAACCAATAAAAACTTAAATTAAAACAGAATTATTAAATTGGTGACCGAAAAACGGCGATTTTTTTTAGAAAAATCCGCGCGCTATTAAAAATCCGCGACTTTTTAATTTTTTTATGAAAATCTCGAATTTTTACGGGCCATAGGGGTAAAGAGTACAGTGGTTGGGCACCTGACAGTGATTAGCCTTATTTTGAACCAATAGAAACTAAAATTAAAACAGAATTATTAAATTGGTGACCGAAAAACGGCGATTTTTTCAAGAAAAATCCGCGCGCTACTAAAAATCCGTGACTTTTTAATTTTTTGATGAAAATCTAACATTTTTACGGACCATAGGGGTAAAGAGTACAGTGCTTGGGCACCTGACAGTGATTGGCCTTATTTTGAGAAATAAATGAATATAAAGAAATACCAATGTTATGCCTTTTTTTAATGAACATATTCATATTCCTTGTACTTTCTTGCTTCGGATGTAATTAATATTTCTCCACTCATTATATACTGTGATTATATATAAAAGCAAATAGGATGACTCGGCTTTGAAGCTTGGAAATTACAGCGATTTAATTAAAAAACTATAAGAGTACAGTTGAAAGTTTGCGAATAGTTTAATGTATTTATGATATGTATATCCCTCATATTCGGTACATATCGATAAATAAAAGTTGAAACTTTATAAAAGAATTATTTATTTGTTAAAATTATACATATATTATGAAAAATACAGGGGGCCAACAACTGTAATATGAATAATGTTGAATGATAGTAATTTACCGGGCGGCCAGTGATTGTTTTTTAACCATGTTAATGGTGAAACAGTAATGATAGTCCCCTGTTAAAAACAGAAACAAACACGACAAATACATACTAAATAAAATATATCCATTTTTATTGAATAATTTGAATCTTATTTCTATCACCAAATCAGGTAACATTTTCTTTCAGGTTGTATTATGTATTAAATAGGGGCCAATCACTGTCGAACCGATTGCACAATTACTGTCTTGACCATGCCAATAACTATATTTCTTCGTAGGAAACACATTTTTTGTATATTTTTATACATTCTTGATTTTTTTTTATAAACTTTATTTATTTTTAGATTATTAGGGGTTTTTCGTACTTATTTATATTGATTTCCATATCAAATTTACTAAATTCACATTTATAATTCATTATTATTTACGTGACACTCTTACTTAAGTGGCCAACCATTGCATTCTTTGCCCTATCAGAGGTTTCGCGGGGAATGGCACATGTTTTACACATCCTGTAATTTTGTCAAGTCGATCTGAACCCCCGTTCATTCGCAATTAGAGCAAAAGCAAGAGAAAAAAAAGTTTCGAGAAAAACGCGTTTGAAGTTTCTGGGCAAAGACGACGCTATAGGTTGCCGCTTGACGTTTTTAGCTGCCAAATCTACAATTTTGCGAACTTTACTATAAACCAAGCGGCATTTTATTCAGAAAAGATAATACTTTCGGAAAATGTAATAAAATAATCGATTTTTCGACTGCCTAGTCCCCTTAAGAGGATTCCAATGCTTCGCGAGTATTTGTCTGCTTCTCGCAGACGTTTGGTGTCAGTTTCCACAATGCCTAATTGATTTTTCTACTTTATGGAACTTGGTGCTATCGATCTTCTACTATGGTGTAGAGGAGACCGGGGCTAAAAGCTCCGATTTCAATAAAACATAAAAAATGACTGGAAAATAATATGGTTATTCTCTTCACTATTGATTAATTTCTTGTTAAATTTATTATATTTTATGATTTTAAGCTTGTATTTAATATATTGTAATAGGTTTTTCAGAAAAAGTAATTTATTTGTGGCTGGTCGAAGCGGAACTTCGCACCCCTTTATAGGGCAAGTTGTTATCGCATTGGAGTAAGTTGTTACTAAGATATAGAAGTTGCCTTGTAATGAAATATTTCATTTTCTAATGAAATGAAACAGAATTTTATTAATAATGCTTATTTATGAAGGTTCGGATCAACAAAAATGTATTATCTTTAAAAGAAAACCAAAACAATGTAATAACCATAAACATTATCTTTGGTATAAAAATTAAAATCTACAAATCAGTCTTACATTCAACTGTTTGTGGGTACCTACTTATTAAGATTTGTACTAGTAGCGTACAGTGGCTTCTTGTTCAGATTGTAGTTTTTTAATAACTCTCGATAGAGTCAAGTCGCAGATACTGAATTCTCTAGCGACAGTTTTTATCTTTATGCATAACTTCGATGGAAATGGTGCCCCTATCCGACTTTCATTCATATGTTCGCATCTTAAAACACAGCAGGAACAATTTATACATTTGCGATGGGGCAAGTTGTTACGGTAACAACATGCCCCAAATCACGGTAACAACTAGCCCCTATCGACAAATGTAGCAATTTGAGAGATTATTTTGCTGATACATATATTGAAACGATAAACACTATTACACCACGTTCTTAAATGTCATTTGATCCATAAGAACGAATCAATCAATAATATCGACGTTAAATAATCGAAATAGACCGAAAAATAATGATATGAAAATATTTACTTATCTGGTACGCGACTAATAGGTCCTTGCTTACAACCTCACGGTTCGCTGTGGCTAACACTATTAAAATGGGCGACAGAGTGGCGTGATCAACTCACACGGAAAAAATAATTTAAAGTACATCGGTCTTTTCATTTTGAAGATAGAACCGTCGGAACAACTTACCCCCGGAACTTTTAGCCCCGGTTTCCCCTACCTGTCTGTAGCATGGAAATGTGTTTCTAACGGTGGATATTGTCTATGCTTCAGGAATCGTAGTTTATAAGATTTTCCTGTAAGTACCCTTCGACCAGCTGGAATTGTCGTGCAAGTGTCCTTGGGCAAGCAATATGGGTACAAGTGCTGTATACCGTGCTCGACGTTCATCGGTGTGATGTAACTACACGCATGATTTCCTCTCGACAACTACATTCGAGCTGCACGGTAACAGGGCCAGACGTCCACTGTACAATTCTGCGCAGCGCTTTTCTCCCTCTTCCCCGAACGTTACACCGGAGAGTGAAACTGCCGCGTGTAACAGCTGCGCGCCAGCCATATTCAATCTCAAAATGCACCTCACCCCTGAATGATTGAAAAACTTCACGGGGCTTTAGTCGACGAGCGAAGGCGGGCTATAATCCTCCGACACTTCGCACGGTGTGCTTAAGCTTTTCAGAACTGACTGATTATTTTAATATTCATGAGGACGCGTCGGACAACAGCGCGAACGGTCGTGGCATCGTGACAGAATTACCGCGCGCCAAAGCTGCGTTTCATCCGCGCAAGCCACGGAAAAAAGCATTAAAAAATCATACGGCTACCTACTGCCCCCGCGTGCTTTCGTCGCCCCGCGTAAATCTGCTTTCCTCGCTTATGCACGCCTACCGTGCACTTCGGGGCGGCGTCACAACGTCATAACGATTTTCATCCGATCGTTCCGCGGAATCGCTTGCAATTTTGCACCCGTCCGTTCGCGGCGACACATTTCACCGGGGGCTACCGGTTTCGAGAAATTCTTTCAAAGAAAAACCCAATATCGCGCGCGTTGGTACCACGAGACAGGATGCATGCGTGTTCTCGAGCACCCATCGTGTTTCGCTGCTCGCAGAGACGGACATCGCCCGTTTGCGCTTCGTTGTTCTCTCTGCAAAGTAAGATTACCGTTTGACCCACATCGGTGTAATTACATTCTCGCATTTTTATGCTGCGCCCCGTGTCCCGCGGAACAACGTATGGCTTTGTAACGCTGGTATCCCTTTAAAAAAATTGCACGAACGTTCTCTTGCGTAGTTTACAGTGCAGCTGTACCTGTAAACCGTTCATTATCTCTTGGAATCAGGGGTTTAATTCACAGCACGGGCTGCTGCTACTTAACAGGTGCTTGCTTAAATTTACTCCACTACCGAGACTCGTTTGGTCGTAAGGGCAAGCACCTACCAAGTGACCTGCTCCGTTTCTTTTCCTATACTCTCAAGGTATTGATACCTCTAGACCCGACTGACTCATAGAGTGACACAAAACGGGCCTTACCCCTCAAACTTATTATTCATTGTTGACGCCCGGTACAGTATACACTTTCATTTTTCTATTGCTCTCCTACAGCCTACACCCCCGCGGTTACGAAACACTTTCTCCCGCCAGTGAACACGAAATCTGATAGCAGTGCCCTGGAAGTCGGTCCCGATGAATTTCGCGCACCACGGCGGGGCATAAAATCGTTTCCACGTAACTCTTTATTTCGTCGTTACTCTTCGGACGTGAAATATCAATTTTTCGCCCCGCAGGGGATATCCTCCGCCATAACCCCGGGGCGCGCCTAAGCCTTCGAATCCTCCCCATACGCCGTTGTCGTAAATTCGACTCCCGAAACGGCCCGGCCGCGATATCAATTACCATTTCTGACCTTCGATCGCCGTAGGTACATATGGGGCCCGGCCGGTCGAACGAAATTTACGATCGACGTTCGAATCGACGAACGATCACCTCCGAGCACGCTGAGACAGAGCCGGGCGGTGTATTTACCATTTTCGCCCTTAAACGTACACCTGCTACACCACCACGTATTACGGTTAAAAGGGCGCAGTGCTTTATCTTCGCTCGCCCGACAGCGGAGGTCACAGTTATGGGCCTCAGGTGGTGTCGATAGAGTGGTCGATACGGGGCGCGTATGTCTCTTCTCGTGCCTCCTAAACTGTGCTGCGAACGAACCACTTGCTGCCTCTAATATCTCCGTCGCATGCTGGCACGCCTTTGCTAACGTCGCGATACGTTTAAATTAGCCTTCCTTCGTGTCCGTTGCTATAAAAAGAACGCAGTGCGATTATGCGTATCTCACTAGGATGAAATGGCCACAGCCCTTCGAGGAGGACAGCTTTCAAACAGTTCAACAGCCCAATTTTCGTACTTTTCCTCCACCGTTACTTTGCCGAGCGACTAAGAAACCGCGCGCAATGTTTCGCGAGCTCTAATAACGCTAATCGTCACGCAAACGTCTTTTACGAGCTCCCAGGATGCCGGGCCCATTGTTCCAGCAGAGAAAAACAGGGGAAATTAGCGAGGCGACCGTTTCGACCATCATTATACGCGAAATTCGCGCCGATAACGACGAACCAGTTTCCCTGTGGCCAATTCCTTCCCCCTCCCCCCCCTCATCCACCCCCATCGTTCCGTTCATCTGATAAGCTAATTAAGCGCTATCATTTAATTTTAATTGAAATCATCGTTCCTTCGCCGGCGAACCAGCAGCGCAGCTAATGACGAACGTTTTGCTTATTAAACGCAGCTCGCTCGGTGGCGACCAATTATACGGGGTGTCTCCGTCGTTTATTGGTTTATTGTGGCCGGGCAGAATTGAACGGCCGATATGATAACGGGGCGCCGTTACAGAAAACGGCGCCGTGAATCGCGCTACGTGTTTCACGCGTGCCCTCGCGCCCGACAATAAGATTCGCGGTTGCGACGTGTCTGGGAATGATCAGCGTTCACTAGGGCAATATTAATTAATGGCCGAGCGGCGTATAACGCGATCAAGCGACCCAATTTCCGGCGAAAAATCAATAATGCCGGGGCGCGGAGAGCGCGTGTCGTCAGCGCTGGTGCGCGCTTTTCCGAAAATAATAATTTTATAGCCTCAAAGAGGAATCTTGACCCCTCCACTCCCCAAGCCCCTCCCCGACCCCTGCCGGCCCCCTTGAGCGGCTGCTAACGAAGATTTAATTGCTTTTACGGCTAGAAGGCGGACGGTGCCGACATATTTTTTTATAACCCGCGAATTAAATTCCTCTGGAAATTTATTCCACGCTTCCTTTGATACGTTGTATCACGACAGCGTGTAATTTTCGTGCAGCGCACATTTCCCTGTCGCGATATTAGCGACCGGCCATCCCTCCACACGCCAGTCACGGCCTGGTCTCTGTTAACCGAGACGTAGTTTTCATTCAAATACGTAATGGCAGTGTACCCAGCGCCCTCAGCCGTTAACGAGTTCTTCTGGCGTAACCATCGAGCGTCCCCTCGCGATCGCGCGCTTTAGGGTCACTCGGGGTAATATGCCACCGTAGGTACTATGCCACTTCTCAATAATTTTTTAAATAATGCACAGACAGCGTTACATTTGCACTAATTTCGTTCAATTTAGTGTAACTGCTAAGACGACAATAGATTATGGCTTTTACCTTATTTTATTTTCAGTAAATCCTGGTAAATCCGGGAGACGCGGTCGACCTAATGTAAAATGGCTATTAAAACTAATATAGAAATTACTTATTTTATCAGAACAAACCTATCTATTCAGAATTTTATGCTGATTCAGAAAAACCGTTCGATATTTGCTTTAAGACAATATTTACTGTAAATCGGGTTGAAAACCGAAGTCATGACATCTGACCACCTCTCCCGAGGTCCCGGAAGAAATGGTTTTCGTCGTTGGCAGATACCACTCACATAAGTATTCATGGAAAATTAAGAAAGGATAAAGCAAAATTATTTATGAGTGAATACAACTACAGATTCATTGATATTTAATTTGTTTACCCTAAACAAGTAAAAAACACATCAAGAGAACTACCTACTGGCGATTAGCAAGGCAAATGAATACAAAAGTGAATAAATAAACTAAATAAATAAAAAAAATAATAAAACAATAAAAAAATAATAAAAAATAAACAAAAATAATAAAAAAAATCATAACTCGACCATCTCTCTTTTTTGCAACGAGAGATGGTCTTCTCGTTAGCTTTGAGAGGAAGAGTTAATATGGCCAAATACTTTGGCTGCATTGTTCCTCAATATCTCTACGATCTTATTATCCCAAACATTAAACGAAAATAAACTTAAAAGTATATTTCAAATACGATTCTTTACACCGCAGTTTGACAAAAGAGATTAAATGTAACCTCAATTTACCTTTTAAAGTCTATAAATCCAGAAAAACACAGAAGGAAGCGAAATGACGCTATTCATTCAACTGTTTGGCATCCAGAGAAGTAATTGGTCGGCACTTTAACGCATTTGTACGTATAGAATCTGAAATATAGCGACTCGACCAACTCTCCCGCCCGACCGCGTCTCCCGGATTCACCCTATTCCCCCGAACGACCCTAAACTGTTTCAGGAGGAAACCGAGAGAAAATCTTATTTGAGTGGCGCGTTTGCGCGCACAAAAGGTGTGTACAATTCCTTAATCTTTCTTACCGCGAACTCGTGGCACTATCACGCTGTTACGGATATAGTAAGACGAAAGGTGGTGGGATATGACGAGTGTAACTGACAGAGAAAAGAGAATCAATCATCTTTTAGGGACTACTTAACACGTTGGCTTTCGTA
This sequence comes from Andrena bucephala, assembly GCA_947577245.1. Lineage (NCBI taxonomy): Eukaryota > Metazoa > Arthropoda > Insecta > Hymenoptera > Andrenidae > Andrena > Andrena bucephala. The sequence goes on along the minus strand of OX387715.1, from coordinate 67,030,722 downwards.
GACGCCGTGCGCCCCAGTTCTCGAGAACTACAACTTAAATTTACATATATCTCATGAATACATAACTCAAAGAGGATCCAACGAATTGTCGCACACTCGCGGGGACCTACCGCCTTCTCGGGAAACAAACTGAGGTCCTGGCTCAGGTCCTTGCAAGCCAGCAAAAAAAAATATGAATATGAAAATACTCGACCTTTCAGCTTCGTAGCCGTACGATACACAAATATGTTCGCTCGCGCCTCGGCGCTTTTGTTAACCAACGTTCCGTTGCCTCGGCGCGAAACGCCGACGGGGAGCAACAATTGTGCAGAATTTTTTTACAGGTGGAGGGGAGGAGCGGGGCGAGGGGGTAATTAAGGGCAACGGGAGGCAAAGACGTTCCCCCAAGATACAGCGTAACTTAATAGTCTGCGTAAGTAATGTCGCTTCGTTGGCATGATTACGAAGTTTCCCCTGACGAAAGTAGCCGGTTAAATAAATTACGTTTCGCTGCTTTGCCGCGGGAAGGGACGGCGAGAGGCGGGCAACGCGGAAACAAGATTGCAGCAGACAGTGGTATCGGCTATGGAATTAGTTTCGTTGGCCCCGCCACGGGCGGAGATTTTACGTTTCTCGCGGAAGCGTGTCTCCGCGCGGGATAGCGTTACGTGACCGAAATTTCCGATGCGTTCGCTCATAAATTTCGCCGCGATTATTCAGTGAATCCCTTTCGCGAAGCCTTTGTCCTGCTAGCCACGGGGAAGGTAAAGTTGTTCGGCTGGATGCTGTTAAAATTGTTTATCAGGGTAACTGGCAACACTCTTTATGGAAAAGACAGGGACTGGTGGTCCTGAATGCTCTCGATCGATCGACGTTCAAATTCACCCGTTTATTGTAACAATGCCGGCTTTCGTTTAGTGAATTAAGACACGTTTCCACATTCTACAATTCGGGACTTCATCCACGTAATTCAAATGCTTTTTAAATATTTCAATTAGAATAAATTTCACAAGCCAATGGAATTTCGAGCGTGCCTGGCCTCCTCTTGTACCTACGGCCAGATTTATACCGGTGACCTGCAGCTGAATTTCGCGTGGGCGAAAAAAAACGGAAGAACGGGCGATTTCGCTTTTCAGCTGGCGAGTTTTTTTCTTCGCCGAGGAGTATGACAAGCCAGCGAGTCCCTGTCCACGGGATTAATTCGGTATTTGAATCTGTACAAACGTGACAGGCAGACAGGCGAAGCCAGCATCAGATATCATTCCGTTGCTCAAACGAAGTGCTTCGCCGATCCAATAAAAATAACTTGGTCGCGCACGGGAAAGCTTTTAGCCCGAAGAGCTTTTTGCTTCCGCAGCGCGATATAGATTTCTTTGTGCGGCGGTCAGCCGCTGTGATTCGTCTCGAAGCCAGCGCATAAAGCTTTTCGCGGTAACCACGTTGAACTTTGTCGAACTCGGGACGGGCCTTTGTACGCCTTTCCACCGCGGGATGGATCTCTCGTTTGCCGCCAGCAATTTCTCTCCCGGCCTTCCGCCATTAATTCGTCATTATCGGGACAGGTGGCCGAGCAGCCGTGAAACGAGTATCCAAACAGCCAGAAGATGGAATACCGGGGAGGGAGGGGTTGGGGGGGGGGGGGGGGGGAATCAACGCCGAGTGGAGAAACGTCATAAGCTTACTTCCACGTTTTTGTCCCGTTTGTTTCTCCGTTTCTAAGAAATAACAAACGCCCGCGGGTACAAAGCGGCGTCGTTCTTGCACGGCTTGTAATAAGTTTACATCGCTTCGGACTGGCGGTCATTTGTTCAGGAAGATTTTCTTCCCTCGTTGCAGCTGTTTTAATTGCGCGTTTTCTTGCGCCAGCGTGGCGTTGACGGGCGTCCGCGGTCGATACGGGAACAGAGGCAGCAGTTTTCGCGGAAAAACGGAGAGACGGAGCTGGATACGGTATTATTCGTTGACACCAATTGTTACAGGTGGCACGGACTGTTGTCGGCACTGCGCTTTCGATATCGAATAAAGATACTCCACCGAGAGTCTTCGGGCGCAATCAAGCAACCATTCGACTGGGCGCAAACACGCACACTGCCGGAATTCAATATTCACGTACAACAGAATCAAACGCGAAGAAATCGGATACCGATCGACGCTTCGCTGTCACCATCCTCGCCGCGAAATCTCACGGCTCTCAACATCGCCGAACGTCATAAGAACCACGGCAATTGAAGAACCGACCGTTTTGACTTGAACGAAGGAAAATCACGGGATGAATGAGCCGAGGGAAACATCCCCCGTCGTTCGATACCCCATTCCAAGAAAGCAGATGAGCTCTGATTACTTTATTTCCTTCAGTCGGACGTTTCACGTTTCATCGCTGCGAGACAGCATCGCCCCGGACGTCCAAGGATGTTAATAACCTTCGACGTAGCTCGACTGATAACTTATCGGATTTGCCCGTGTCGCCGCCGCTCGGCTGTATGGATTTACCCTTTCGAATCAACCCCTGGCACGTCAAAGTCGACATAATTTCATCGGATCGAGGAAAACTGCGGAAGCACTCGAGAGAAGGAGAGCGGGATGAGGGGCGGGAGGGGGTGGGGAGATGGAAGGAGAGGAGGACAACTCGAAACCCGGTTATAGGAAGAGGTTTTCACTTAGTAAATTGAACTCTGCGAAGTTCCCGTCTAAAGCCGCTATTCTGGGACACTGGAAGGACTGTTTCGCAAGCGCAATAGGCGTCGGTGAAAAGGGGACAGTGCTCGTTCTCGAGGATGTCCAAATCATTTTATATCAAGCCACGGGAACCGCTTGACGATGCGCCTTTGAATCCCGGATCAAAAGTATTTCGTTACGAGATGGGACTGCATAATTCATTGCCTGAATGATTCATCAGCGGGATTACTCTTCCGGGTCACCACAATGCGGCCGTGTGTAGACGACGCGTGTGTACACCCGGCCCATTAATTATTCATTCGGGTCGAGAAATTTTTGATACCGCTTGCGCTCTTATCACTTTTCTGTTGCCGCTGCTTCTGCCGCGATTCCAGGCTACCTGGGCCGCTGTAATAAATCTCTTGAATGTTGAATATCGGCGATTAAATACGATTCGGTGATACGGCTCTTGATTGCGCCGGGCGTCGGGCAAAACTGTCGGGGAATTTTTTAATGGGCCAAGGCTCGAGTTGGAGGGGCGAAACTACTCTCCTCGAAGTTTCACTTGCCCGAAGCCGCCTTGCGAACTTTCGGGGAGTGCAGAAACTCTTCTCAGACAAATGTTTCGTTCCCCTTTTTCATTATGTAAATCAGGCGTCGGGCGTCCCGCCCGATGTGCCTCTTGAGCTGCTTTCACTCGTCGCATGTTATGCAAAAACAATGGCCCCACGATTCTAATCTCTTAAATTGATTCCAGCCATGTTCTCGTTCACTTCGCTCCACATTGCATACTTCATTTAATTCCCCCCCCCCACCCCCCGCACTGTTTGCGCTTATCAAACCCTTCGCGAATCGACGGGTGTCTATTATTAATCGTTGCTACTTAAAAAGAAAGCAGGCACGTCTCTGCTAAAATTCATCGCCATTTATAAGCGACTATCGCGTAATCTATCCACACCCCCCCCCCTCCCCCTACCCGACGACAGAAACAAACGACAATATCTAGCTGTATGCCGTGCAGCGAAATGATACGCATCATTGATAAAGGCAGGTGTACCGTGAACTTTTCAAAGGAACGCCGACTGAATTGTGCCTCGGCCAGCGTTTCCGGCAGCCTTTGTACCCGCTTCTCCGCGGTGTCCTTCCGTCGCTGACACTCTGCAAATGAAATTTAAAGAGGAAAAGCGGTTATTTCATTACCGCGGGCACGCGTGGAATTGTAATGCGTATGTCTCGCCGCTGGCTAGCAAGAGCTCCCCTTACAAACGGGACAGTGGCTTGTTCCCGGAAAGTAAACGCCGGCGGAGCGTATAAAACCGCGGAGGAATTTCTGCCGCGCTATATTCTTATCGCGACACGTTGATAATTATTCGAAATTATTCCGCCCGCTTAGTATTAGCCATTTCACGACCATTCGAGCGTTTTAAACGTCCAGTTGGAGGTTACTTTGCGGGCGCGCCGCGTAATTTCCGCGGGACGCTGCGAAATTTCGCCGCGGCGATCATTAAACCCGGGGGGGGGGGGGGGGAGACGAGAAATCATACGCTCGGGTGCGAAGAAAAAAAATTTCATCGGTTTTGCGTGTCCCTTGATCCGGGCTCGGGCGCAAATTTATTTACCAATTAATTCCTGTACTCGACGGCGATTTTTTGCCGATGCGGGCAATGGAGGTTCCATCCAACGCAACCACGCTATCGACAATTTCCGCAGAATTCGCTTTCGGCAAGTTTAAACGCGCGTATGAAAACACGTTTTTATGCTGCCCTGCCAGTTCTCTTGCCCAGCGTCTGAACTGGACGTGGCTTCCCGGTCGCGGGGAATTTTTTCACAGATTTCGTTTGCTAATGGTTCGTTCTTTCCCGCGGGGTGACGACCGCGTTTGATAGATGAAATGGATGACTTCCGGGCGACGGCGCGCGATTTAAAGAGCACTGTAAATGCAGTTCTTTGAGGAAACTTAACGGAACGATTGATCACCGGCCGCTGGAAAGAAGGACGCTTGAATTTATTTCCAGCGAGTTTGTCCTTCCTAGATTTTAATCGCTGGATGAATTTCGCCCGGCTCTCAGCTGAAACTTCTGCTCCGCTGGAACACGAACCGTATTCTGTAATTCTACTCTCTTCGCTGATTAGCTTCGTCCGCGGGGGAAACTCGGAAAATTTCGAGGCAGGACAATTATTTCAGTTACCAACCGCTGCTCCATGAATCCTGCAGGCGATAAGCTTACAGTGTGCTTTCAATGGAAACAGAATGGGGCTGCATAGAGCTTAAATAGTTTACGCAGTAACGCGGAGCGTTTCATAAAAGATGGGCGTTTTCAGAGGTTTCCGATACATCAAGTTAGAGTAAAATAATTTATACGATCCTCGTGGGCTTTTCTTCTTTATGAATCATTTCTGTATTGTAATTTGAAAGGCCTGTGAATTATTACCAAGCTTCTCGTTAAGCTTCAAACATGCGGCTGAAATTAATCCAGGCAATGTTTGCTCGCAAACTTTTAATTGCGACTATATAATAAATGATTGCCACGCAGGAACTTCTATGGCCATATTCGGTTTCCACCATTAGTAATTATTAAGTCTCGGGTTGCCAATCAGTATTGAGTATTGGCGCGTACCCAGAACAGATTCCAAAAGTTATTTTAACGAACCATTGTTTCTAACACAGTTGCAATCAGCGTTTCGCCAATGCTACAACTTTGAACCGCGAAATCGTACACCCTGCGCTCGCTAAATTCAGTTTTGCAGAAATGCAGTTTTCCCCGGTTCAAAGCGATCCTCGAAAGCAGGTCGCACGAGCAACGGACACCGTCAACTTGCTTCGTAACTATTCTAGAACGTTTTGCTCGCGACACAGCAATCAATATCCATGAGCATATTTAATCGTTTTAAAGGAGAAACCGATCATCCTGTTGGAGCAACTTACGCGCTCTATAATCTGTAACAAATAGGCCACGGTAATGTCTAGCGCTTTGTCAGGATCAAGTAATTCCAGAGATAATAATTCTCCGAAGCATCGGCCCGTGAAGGGAGAGGCCGCGATGCATTTATCTCAAAATTGGATTGATTATAAGTTGCTCGTGGAGGCAGGCTTCGGTTCAGCCGTCGCAGGACTCCAATACGGGGAGAAGCTGGTTATTTCGAGGCTCATAGAACACGGAAGCACGGAGAACGGAGGGAATATGTTACGAGGCCAACTTTATCGCCGACATATACTACTGCGCTTCTATGTTATTCCACCGCAGGAGAGTAGCTCATAAGCGACCTGCCCAATTTCTTCATAGACACTAGAGAGACATCCCCTTACTTGTCCTCCTTTGCCTCGAATTTTTCCTCCCGATGTCCTTCGAACGTCCCGCCATTAATTACGAAACGCGTTGTAAGTGTGACAAGGAGTATTTGTGTCCCAGTTTTCCATGCTAACGTTTGCAATATTCCTGTCTGTTGATCTCCCGTCCGAATCTCGCCCCCCCCCCTCCCTTTTCTAAATGCATCTTACCTACGTCGACAGTCAATTACACCTGTCAGCTCGCTATTTATCCGAAGCATAATTGACACCAGCGCGCTTGTATCCTTAAGCCGAACCGCGCGTCGTCGCGGAGACAGGCGAGGCGAAGGCGACTAATCGGGAACACTGGATCACGTGTCATGTCTCTAATTAAACGACGGCTGGCTCGTTTATGAAGCTGGACCGTGCGACGCATCGTTCTGCAACGTCCAGCAGGAGATTATCGACGACGACGGCGGAAAATCGATCGTAGCGTGTTGCCATGTTCTTCTTCTTCTTCTTTTTTTTTCCCCCCTCTCGCGTGATAGATGAGCCCGAGCAGGGGGTGAACGCGGTATAACGTGGTTAAGAGATATCGTGATGTATCGTGATGTATCGCGGAGACGGACGGGACACCGTAAACTTGTCGGTTCTCATTTCACGGTAGGATTATGTTCTACTCCGCTAAAGGAACGGCCCCGATTCGCTGTCCTTTTTCCCCGATGAGGGAGCAGTTTAAATAGCGAGGGAAGATTAATGATTTACGCGCTCGGTGTGACAGAATTCAAACGTTATGTTGCGATCGTAGCACGATCTTCGTCATCATTGGAAAAAAAAAACTCGCCACTGTCCTTTATTTTTCTCACAATTTTATATAGGGTGGCCTGTCCAGTGAATGAACGTTTTTCATATGATACGAAAAATTAACGCCCATCGTGCTCACTTCACGTGGAAACTTACACCGAAATTTAGAGTGGACACCCACAGGCGTCTCGCACAAGCGTTTTTCTTTTTACTCATAACTTATACGGAATTAATTCCGTTTATTCAACAATGTGGACATTTTTTACTTTACCAATGAATGAACAATTTACCCGGTCTTTTTTTCTCTTCACACTTTCGCCGCCAGTGTGAAGGTCAGGTTAACCCACGCCAGAAACAAAATTTCAACTATGCATAATTATGATCTTATAAGACTAGTAAAGTATCAAATCAATAATATTATTGCAATTGGAGAATGAAAAATTATTTACCCAAAAAATCGTCTAAATACATTGGAAACCTAACCTCTGTTATTATTATCCCGTTCATTCACTGGGGTACCCCTGTTCATTCATTAGAAATTTATGTTCATTCACTGGTCATTGGCCAATTTTTTAGTTAATCCTCTGCCAGACTTTTAATGCAAATTATGCCTATCAAACATTGCTAGAATGGTGTTCCAGGATGTCTGACTTTAGTAATAAAACAGCTCGCTTATAGCAATAACGTTCAAGGGATTAAATTAACGACTTTTGAATATTAATTTTAACAGACATGCAGCTTAACTGTTCATTCACTGGACAGGTCACCCTAGACTGGATAAAAACACCCGCGAACCAAATCGTCCGCGAAGACGCAGAAAAGAAGAAAGCATGCCTACGTTTAGATATGTACGCCTGGCGTTCAGAGAATATTCTAATGATCGCGCCGGTTCGGGGGACCTAAGCGCGCCCCCATATATCATCCCCAGTAACAAGCTGCTCCGCCGAGTTGACGCAGCGAGCTCAAACAAGAACAAACTGCCCACCGATAGAGGCGATCCGAGGAATTAGTTTCATCGACAGCGACGGCTAAACTACCCCGTTAGGATCGCGAGTGCTTACAGGTCTGACTGGACATCGTTAATCGCGGCGGCGGGCCGACGTTCCCCGTTAATCATCCCTTCGAGCGACGAACGTCACCGTGCCAGTAACGCAGTAACGCTCTCGACCGAAGCCATTCGTCTCTTTATCCATTAGCCCGCTAGTCCTGTTCCCGAAGAGCTGACGATTCGCCCCGCTTTCACCGCGAACGCCAATTTGCGGCGGTACCGAGCTCTCGCCCTACCTATTTACCTTTCCGAGTTTTTACGGCCAAGCAATTGGTCTCTAAGCAGTCACGCACGCGTCAACGCTTACCCATGTCCCCGTCTATGTGATTTGTCGCGTAGAATACATATTCAGAGTTTCCACTATGCCGCGCGGGATGCAGAACACAGTTCAATCTACATAAGTTTCTACGTAAGTACCTCGCGGTGTAGATTACAGTTAAAGCCATGTTTCCACGTGTACTCGAGTGTAAGGCAAACTTGAAGTTGGTGTCTTATGTGTGTAGGATACGGTGCATAATATACTTAGGATACTCGAGGAAGATTCTTTTCCAAAGCGAACAAGCTTCTCAAATTGCACGGAGTTTACACATGTAGGAATGCGGCTTTATGTTCTGTTTCCCGTATGATACAAGCGGAAATATGGATTCACGGCTAGTGCCGGTTTGTCAGGTAATTTCCTTTGCGCGTGGCGAATCGTCACATGGTAGAAACGATGCGCCCTCGTATAGGTACCTAAAGGGGAGAATAAACGAGCCCCTGATAAACGAGCCGCGCGATCGGCGCCGGAATGAAATTTTCATCGGCCATCGTGATTTTTATCGGGAATTAAACGATACCAGGATGCGTCCCGGCGACCGAGCACGCCGCTGGTAGCTGCTTGGTAATTTCGTAATTACAAAAATGTGGATCATGCAGCATTCTCTGCCCCCCGACGGCGAAACTGATTATATCATATTGAAAATTGCTGGTCGCCCGGCGCTGTGCAACGGAACTAGGTCGTTCGAAAATTTGCGCGAGTGTTTCTGAAATGGTACGCGGCTCGCTTTCTGGACGGTGTTCCAGAAAGTGTTTCATCCCAGTGCGAATTTTCATTGGGGCGTATCTTTCAATTCTTGGGAGTACTACGGCTGAGTATTATGCAATTGAGATTCGTTACTCCGTGACGTTATTGACGTAACGCGGCAAGATTTTATTTCGCAATAAAATCATCCGCTACTGCCTTGGGCATTCTTCTCCAGTGTCCGTTCGACTTCGCGAATGTTCCCGCGCGAAATTTGTCCGCGTGTAAGGGCCGGCGCGGTGCTGAAGCAAGGGTTTTTACTTAAATCTGCGGACAGGAATGGTCGAATGAGCTCCAATCTCGGGCCACCGCGTAAACACGGCCATAGATTTCCTTTATCTCGGGGTGGACGGAATCTCGCTTCCCTTTCTTCCACGTATCGAACGACTCGCCGCGCTGCTCGTGCGCTTCTTTTCCTGTCCGCCTGAATGCACTCCTTTGAGATTGCCACGAGGACTTATCTGAAAAGATATTCGAAGAATTCACTCGCGGACGTCAAGCTATCGACTACGGGCGTCTAACTTGCGGCAAGCCTGTTCCATCAAGATTTACGTTCGCAAGAGAGATTATTCCCATGAATGCGAACGTCTTCGCTGCACGATGTAAACCCAGCGCTGGGTACTTTATTAAATTTATCCCAGGGCTACAAGATTTTGCCTTCTGAGAACTCTCCTTGGGTTTACGTTGGTGGGTGAACGAGTTATCGATTCCGATGGTTGTTTGCAACGTGAACGTAACATACACTAAAGCATGCCTTCCACATTTAGATTAAAGGAAAACAGTTTACAGGGTAGCAGTGTTCAGAAGAATTTTCGGTATCAAACTGCAGCTACAATTTGGTTAACTCACAATTATCCGTGATACGTATGAAGGTGGAAATCCACGATGAAACAAAAGTATCGTGTCTCACATGAGATTTTAATTTCCATTAGGGTAAAACTATACAATACGCCCCACTTTCAAAGAAACATCTATAAAACCAATATTTTTTAATAATTCTTTACATTTTTTGTGTAAACACATTAAGTGTTAATTACTCTTCACAACTACGCCGGAATTGCGAAGAAAACATAACTGGAAATAACTGTAAATAATAATTTTCCTGAACCTTACGCGGGGCGTTTTGTAACACAGTCGTCAGGTAAAACGCCCCGACATAAATAAGTAATAACTTTTTATTATTTTTATCAAAATGTTATAGAATATATATTATAAAAGATATTATTAACAAAAATAGAACAATCTTGAATAAAATTATTAGATTATTTTTTATTTACATTTTCTCTTTTGACTTTTCTGCCGCAAGGATTACATAGGGGATGGTACATTTACTTTTAACCTTCTCCATCGCTTCATTAAGATCATTTTCGAACCATGATGCCCGTAATGTACACGAACAAAAACATTGTTCGCGAACGTTTTCATCTGTTCTTGCCGCGTCCACACCGCCGCAAATAGAACAAAACGTTCACATACGATTCGTACACTGAGTTTTCTTCATGTTTGCAGCGGTATGGACACGGCAAGAACACACGAAAACGTTCGCGAACAATGTTTTTGTTAGTGTTCGCCTTGGTGTAAACGCGGCATTACACATTCACGTGACATTTCTGTTATCCACGAAAAAGAAAAGAAATACGTTACTCGTGAACAATATGATTTTGAGGTGGGGCGTATTGTAAATTCTTTGCGGGGGCATATTATAAATTCTGGAGTACAAAACGTCCCGGCTTCAATTTAGCAACACCGTGGTGAAAAAAGGTTTGGGCAATAACGATTTAAAGAGGTTGGTTTGTCTGCTTTCGAAATATATGTGTGAATTTATCACAAAAACAATAGTGACTTGGAAAATTCAATTTCTCACACACTCACCGCAATTTATCTGAAGGCAGAAAATATAAATTCTTGTATATTTTTGTAAAAGCCGTAATATTTGCTCGTATTATTATTGCGGCAGTTGTGGGCGACTGAGGCAAGTTCGAATCTGATGATCCTGTCGATGCATCCATGTTTGCGTGCGTAAAATAATGGTGGGGCGTTTTGTCAGATGGGGCGTATTCTATAGTTTTATCCCATTATAATTCTTTTATTTCCACTACTACCATTTTGTTGTTGCAGAGATTTTTGTCTCATGATAGAAAAGTCGCATGTAAAATCTCACCGTGGATTGGCACCTTTACGAATGCGCCGGCTTCACGCGAGAAATTATGTTATTTCCTCCTAAAGTCTGAATTAAAAATCGTCAAAGTTCCGACTTTCCTCGTTTTGCATATTCAGTGGAGCAGCGGTGAATGGACGTAGGAGGAATCGCCGCCGTATCAGATAGAAGGCTTGTTAGCCTAATTGTAGCCGCCACCCCTCGGGCCCACCCGTTCCTCTTCACGCAGATGAAGAGCCAGTAGAGAGTTTTAATTGTGATCCGCCGACTTAACGCGGATACTTTGCGAGCGCCGCTGCAAACAGCTTTAGGAACGGGGACAATCCCCGGAAAGCAAATTAACTAATGGAAATACAATCTTCCCTTCATCATCAACGCTTCTACTCTTCTTTCTCTCCTTAATCACACAATTTCGCATTAACTTTGCTTGATTCTCGTGCGGTTCTCCCCTCGCCGAGGGATTAGGGGGACGAGTATCAACTGCAAATATTTTGAGGGTTTTAATCAAATACAAAAGAAATAGTCACACCTATCTACAGTGACGTCCGAAGGAAACTTTGAGATTGATATTTTTGTGTGTAAATATGTGCGCGTGTCCGAAGTAATAACACATTAAACGCGCACAAAAGAGCGCTAAAACCCATCATCGAACCCAAGGGCTGGAGGGAATCGTCGGGGGTGCCGGGATAAGTGCAAGCAACCGTTCGAAAGTAATTGTTGGCTTCAGGATAATCTCGTAAAAGTGATTAAGATTGGTCGCGTATAGGAAATTGAATTAAACGGGCAAGGGTGAAATCGCGGTCCCTGTATTCTTGGCTTCACGGCTCCGCTGTTTTCCTCCCCATTCTCTCTCTCCACCTACGTCCCATTTCTTTTTCTTTCCACCCTCTGCTGGAGAAATTCTTTTATTCCTCGCCCCCATTGAAAGCTCGGCGCGTGCGTTCCCGGGGACACGCTAGCGAGAGACAAATCACGGTGAATGCGAAGCCGTGTCAGAGGAAAAATATACGTCTGATTATGGCGATAGTGATTGGAACTAGCGCTTCGTAGCGCTGAGAAATCTAATTTCCCGGAAGGCAACAGAGACGGATTCGTTCCCTCTAATTATTTCGCCCGGGTCCTCGCGCAGCTCGCTGCTAATTGGAGGCTATTCACTAGAAAAACAGGAGGGCCATGCATACAGTTGGCGCAGCTCGATTTTCGTGGAGATTCTCTGCGACGGTCATTACTCGGGGCGAACGACAGCCATGCACGAGCGATATAAAACCTGAAGCTCGATTTAAAGCCGCCCCTTGTACGCCTCGATCCTTCATTGTTGCTGCATCGTCCTCGCAGGAAGCGCAGCTCCTCCGTGAAAGACTGATCGACTCTCGGAGCGCCGCGCGTAGATTCACGCGACCCCGGACCTGAAATACTCTAACGCATTTGTTTGGAAAATTATGCCCTTCATATATCATCCGGTATCCTTTCTAAGGGCACCCTCGCACTGGCTCCAGATCCTTCATATATCAGCACTTTTATCTTCCCCGGGTGTCGCTTTGCATCGGCTTCGTGTAAAAATCTCGCGCCGATGGCATCGTGCCTCCGACGATCCCTCGAGCGTCCCTTTTTATCGTTACTCGAAAGATCGACGCAGCGCGCAGCAGGATCGTTAGAATTATTATTTCGCAGCGGTGAATCGATGCGAATCGCATCGTTACGCTTTAGTACGCAGGGATCAGGGTACTTTACGCCGATGATTTACAATCCGCAATGGACACTTTTCCCTTCTATAAAATTTGTAGCGGGCGTCGAGGGCTAACAAAAAAACGGATTGGAATCGGAGGGCCGTTATTTATCGGTGCTTGCGTGAGCCATTAGCCGGGGAAATATCCGGGAACAATGGCCTCTGTTTTGCACTTTTTTTTTTTTTCAATGCCTCCGTTCGTTGTCGGTGCCTCGAAATCGAGAGAAAGCGTTAAATGCCGATAAACAGCGAGCTCATTGCCATATCGTCCGTCGCGTCCGTCGCGGAATCGATTCGACATTGTTCCGTCTCGCGTACAACAGTCAACGCGAACGCGACTTTAATCTCCGGCGTTAACCCTAAAATAGTTGATGGCGTTCGCTACGATGCAGCAGCGAGAGCGAACTGTTTTATGGGAGTGAAAGGGGTGAGGGGAGGAAATAAAATAGATGGAAGTGGAGGGTTTGTTGAATCGTTACTAATGCGGTTACAGCTCGCTGAAATATTGCGTACGAACAGTGAATAGTATTGTCAATTAATCATTGCTGGCCTGTGTAACCCGACGTTCGATTATTGCGGTCGATAAGCTTCCAAAGACGCCGCGCGGACGCGTGCGTCGAACGATTTATGCAGCACGGGGTGGCCCATTCCTTTGTAATTTACTGCAACGTTCGCTTCGAACGTAGGTATATTGCGTCACTTTCAAAAGTATTCAAAGTTTCAGAATTCAAGTGCTCGATTGAACTTAACGAGGTCTGCACGGAGCTGAGCTCCCAGTAGTCAAAAGTTACGGCCGATCGAGCAATCCCCCGTGGCAGGAAGTTTTCCAGATTTCGAATAAAAATACTCGACACCGCGCTATTGGAAAGTTCTGGACGCCCACAACTGCGTATTACCCCATTCTTAAAAATGAAACCACAGGGCTGATTCCCTGTTACAGAGACATATATATACAGAATAAAATGCATTTCGGTTCACAAGTATTAGGAAATTTCGTTCGGATGGAAGTCCATTCGCTTGAATCTTGCTTTTATTTGAAGAGGGGCTGGAAGCTTTCACCGAAACGATGATTACAAACTCAAGTAAAATTGACAGTAGAGCCACTGTCCTATTTGTACTCGTTGTTTAAATAATCGAGCTGTGCATTCGAGTTACTCCGCGGTGCCAATATTCGCGGTGGCCACCGGTGACTGTAATGTGTGCCGTGATTACATATCGGGGCTGACAGAATTACGATGTACATCGGGTGATGAGAAATGAAAGTCTCGCAACGTCGGGCACAAATATCTACTATACGAAATATTTCGCAGAAGGGCAAACCTTGAATCGTCGACATAATTTATTGGCGCGGTCGATCAAGTTTGTAAAAACCGAATTGCATTGCCTCTTTTTTTTTTTTAACTCTTAGCTCTATCATTCACCATCGAGCATTACAATAGAACGTTTTGATAAAGAGGCAAAAGTCTGTTCGATCTGGTCCATTGTCCTGTAACGCTGCTCCCCGTCAGAAATGGGAATTAACCAAAGAAATATTACGCTCGACGAAAAACCGCGCCCCAGCGAAATCCCGTACGCTCCCGTTCCTATTTTCCGGCCCAACTGTTTTTCCGTATTCCCTTTCATTACACGGAAAGTTTGCGTTGCGGCCCGGCCACGGTAAAAAGTCGCAGCTATTTCATTCTTCCTGGCGTGTGCAGTTTTTATGCATCCACCGCGCGACGTCGCGAATAGAAAGGACAACAATCTCAGAGTCGTTATTTCTCCCCTCCCGGGGGCCCGACCGACAGAGAATAATCGAAGTTGGTTTGTAGAGCCCTGCCGCGCGAATTTAATATGTAAAGTGGCTTATACCAAGCCCCGACACTGGCCGGGTCCGGCCAGTCAGCCTGTCGACTGCTGGAAAAAAAATCTTGCTCCACTCGTCCGTGACTGGGAATCGATTTATCATTTCAACGGCTAAACCTTATTCACCGGCTGCAGATCAAGTGCTGTCTACTTCGTACCTAACGTGATTTAGCATTCTAGCAACGAAGCGGAACACCATCCAGAGTTACTCGACACTGTGGGGATTCCGAGCAGTTCCTACTCAACGTCTATTATTGCCAAATGAATTGCTATTCTGTGGCCAAAGTTCCAAAACATGATAATCCTGATTCGCGGCTTCATTTTAATCTCGCGCATCTACGGGAATCCTCTTCAAACCAAAGACACGAGCGCCCGCTGCGTAACGGCAAAGTGTGTTTAATTAAGCCGATCAGAAATACAGCTTCGAGTTAGACGGCTCTGATGGCCTCCGTAGCCAGAGTCAACCCGGCCGAAAATCTCGTCGAGGGTCGAGATCAACGGAACATTACAAATCCGGAACGTTCCACCGATGCCCAGCCGTGTATCGTATATTTAACCAGCTGCGAGCGCCGAACACGCCCGGCATTCCCTTGCCGGCGGATTACTTTCCGGGCCACGCGACAATAGACACGTCGTTTCGATATGCGACACCGCCAGCAGTAAACCAATTCGCCGGCTGTGATTCGACGGTCGCTGGAAGGTGGGCCGGGCAAAGGGAAGCAACGGATCGTGAATGGGAACAAGGGTCGAAGACAGCCAGCGTCCAGGATGTTTTTCAATCGCGAATAATGCGACAGGAATTAATTGTGCCGCGAGCAGAGCGGAGCGACGCCGGTATCAGCCGCGGGATCATTTATCACGAGCCTCGTAATGGATACGCTCGGTTTATCATGGCACGCGTGAAAAAGGAACGATCTTGAATGTGTCGCGCGACTCCCTCCGCTCTCGTTCTCGCTTTTCAGTCACGGTCGAACATATTCGCAACGTTTAATGTCGCGCACGAGCGGGATTTATGCGCGTCGCGTGCAAATCGCGCTAAGGCGTAATTAGTTGACGATGAGTGATTTTATTGGCGAGTATTTAGTATCATGGCATTGAGCCGAGTTGAGGGAAGCGAATTGATTATTTCGGAAATCGTAATAGAAGCTTTTGGAACACGGTTAGAGGGTCCAGGGTGAGTCGAATTTCGTGGTGTACTATGGCGTACTGCAGACCTAAAATTACTATCCACCATGGTACTTAGGGAGTTAAAGTCTGCAGGCATTCTACTGAATGAGCTCGCAATTCGCAATCGCTAATTTATTTCGCGAAACATCCACAGTTATTACATTATTAACCCTTCATTGTCACACCTTCTTATAATCACAAATTGGTCACATGGGGTTCGATGCAACCCAGCGTCATTTTTGAGTTACCATTTTCGTGTTTTTCGACCTTTTAACTTTCCAGTGATAATTGTACATTCGCAATAGTCGTACAATCATTCATGCTCTAATAGCCTTTTTCTAGAAATGTAAACTTTTATATGATGGTAGTTGAAAAAATAGTTGTGAAAAGAATGATTTTTTTTATTAAAATTTACAACATTTTTTAACCCTTCGTTGACACACCTCTCTGTTCGATCAACTTTGACATACTGCGTGGCTCACACCCAGAGTAATTTTTGAACGACTGCCATTCTCATCTAACGAATCCAATCGCTTTGAAAAAAATCATGGATCAATTTCAAGGACTCTAGAATGTATTCCAATAGTTTTTTAATTGAGATTTTACCACAGTTTTTGTAGAAAAATTCTAGATTGCCATATGTCGAGAAAAAACGAAGAAAATCTTCAAAAAATGGTAACTTTTACAAATTTCAATATTGAAAGCTAAAAATCTACAGAGTTGTTGTTCAGATATAATATTTTAAGAAAAAAAAATAGTTTGTAAGTCGGCTTTGGAAAGAAGGTATTTCTTTTGCATATGCAAGGTAGGCCATTTCGGTAATTGAAAAAATAGAGATATTCCACGAATATCCTCAATATTCTACGTAGAATCTACGTATTGGAAAATGTACAGAGCGTAAAAATCATCTTATGGGTGGTTCACACCCAGAGTGTCAACGAAGGGTTAGTTTTAAGGTCTAAAAATTTACAGAAATATTAGCAAAGACGTATACTTCTGGAAGAAAATTTCCCGGGGTGCGATACACCGCGTCTGACCACGAACGGTTAAGTTTCTACATCCCCGTGCCCCGTTCGAACAGCACGTGCTCGTCTGACGGGCTTAGCACGTCGTTTAAAATGTCATCGCCGGTATTGAAAATCTATGGACGTTAATTAACCGAAACACCAGACGGAATAAAGACAGGGAGGGGTGGCGCGGCTTTGAAATCTGTCCATTGAAATCCGCTTCGTTACACCGAACAGGGGCATTCCCACGTTCTAATAACTGCAGTCTGGCCTGCGTGCGCGCGCGCGCGCGCGTGTGTGTGTGTGTGTGTGTGTGTACCGGGTTACGTAGACCGGGTGGAAATTAAAGGAATATAAATAACGATGATCGGTGGCCCGGCGCTAGTAGCACGGAAATTGGACTGCGGGTAATCACTCTACAACAACGCCTGTCCAAATGTGATTTTCAGTCGCAGCATTGTCCGGAATTAACCCATTTTATCGAGCGCCATTCGATGACAGAACGAACGGACAGATGAACTTGAGCGGGGAGAAAATAGGCTGGCGGACGGGGCCGAGGGTTGCACCAGGGGACGGTGAATGGGGGGTGACCAACGACCGTCCCTCGACCGCAAATAACGTGAAGTATTTGAAATAATTGCAGAGGGAAATTAATTAAAATACCGCGGCCCGGAACGCGACGTCGAAATGCATTAATCGTGGCACGAAACAAAAGCGTTTCCGCCCTTCCGTGACAGTTTACATCTTCCGTTCTTCCGAATGAAATTACAAGATGCCGTAGACGACACTGGGGAGTTTGTACACCGTAGTCGTTACTGTGACGCTATCAAAAAACATTATTACGGTTACTCGGGTGAAATTAAATAAAATATAATAATAGAAACCACCTCGCCAATGCTATTGTTACTACGACGGGCTGCCTTTCAGGGGAAATGTGTAGGTACAATGAACGTTATAGAGCTACTATACAATTCCATATTTTTGCATTTCTACTGTATTGTATTTGGTTTTTAAGCGGATTAATATAGCTAGAATGAATGCGAGAGCTGCGGTACGAGGGAAATCGATAAAACTGATTACGATCCCTGGCATCGAATCGTAATCGAAGAGGACAGCTGACAAAATCGATTCCCCGTTTAATCAGAGGCCCGCGAGGAGAGAGTAATGATCGTGATTAATCGTACAATTTTCGAATTATTCCGACATAAAAATCGAACCGCAAACGAGCGTTTCATTTCTAGGTCAATCCGAAATTAACTGCATTCGCCGAAGTGTTAATCGGTGGCTGACGCTTCGAACACAGATCGCAGGTTTCAGAATAGTGGATTAGAATACGGGGGTTGATCGTGATGCCACGGGAATTAATCGAAAATACCGCGGGATTACATATGAAACCTATAAGCGTTCGCGTGTAAAGATTGTACAGTCGATCGATCGCCTATGCAGAGGCGCGTGAATTCATTACGCGTTCATTACGAGTATTTATGCAAATTTCGCGATGGACTCTAATTGCGTTTCATCGATCGGTTACCGACAAAGCCGAGCTTCGCTGGCAGCACGATCGCGCGAAATGTGAGAGGGTAGGGAACCGATTTCGAGCATTCCTCGAGCACCTCGATGTATTCCATAATCGATTTCTGTTTCCTTTCTGTGCGTGCAATCGTGGCCAAATCTCTCCTCGTAAACATTTCGCAACGGAATGCCGCGGAAAAGGCATTCGCACAATTGCCGGTAGATTCAAGATCGAGCTCCCATTCGACGTGTCGATACGTTCGTTCGGATGGAATAACGCCCGTCCCGTACACAATGAAAAGAGCATCTCTTCGAATTACGAGCAAACACCCTCGTAACCCTATAATTCTCCAAAGCAAGGAAGCAAACTCTGTGTCGGTGGGCTGCCAACAAATAATTTATCCGATTAGCCTTTCCTCTTACTGCGTCGGGCGACGGGACAATTTCATTACGGAGACAGTTCCAAACGTGTTAGAAGCGCAGGGAATCCCGATGGAGCCCGTTTTCTGGTTCGTAGGCAATGCTTTCCGCAAGTGAGTTAACTTATTTGAAAGTTGGACGTTTGCACGATAAAATGTTCGGTGGACCATTTCTTAAATGCATGATGGTGCCTCGATACAAAGCGTTAGCGCTAGAGGCAGTTTGATCGTTGACTTTAGACAGCATTACACTGACTTCTGCCTGCTTTCAATTATTGGAACAGGGGGAATTTGTTTGTTACGTACATCCAACAGAATGTATTCTGCTTCTATCGTCGTGTCTGCCGAAGACAGTCGTTCAGTGAAAACGTGGCATACCCAGGGAGATAAATTTATAGATGATCCTGCAGCAGACACTTGAGGTACACGTGCCAATTGCATAAAAGTAGGTTGGATCGACTGACTAGTCTCTAAGGTATTGGTAGCTTCATGTTTTTGATAGATTTCTAGCTTTCAAGAACTCGCTAAGGCTGACTTCGACTGTCTGATAATATATGTTTAAGGAGGAACACCACTGTGACGGCCGGAAAAGTATGCCATTTGTAAGAATTTTTTTTCAGGAATAATTTATAGTTTTCATAGAAAAAATTTAGTCATTCTTAAAAATTTTTTTTCAGGAATAGTTTACAGTTTTCATAGAAATTTTTTATTACCTATCTTTAGTACGCTGTCTTAAGAGACTATATAAAAATAAATAAATAGAAAAACATCTATAAATTTTAATATATTAATTAATCTTCTAGACCTCCTCACGCGAGCTGGTCGAATGTGTAACTATGGAACAGCATGTCTGAAATCAAATTTCATTTCTTTTTATAAACTATATGAGTGTAGTTCCCATGGTACGTACCGATTTCTTAAACAAATTATTTTTGTAAAAATGGTGCGCTTTAGAAGAAAAGTTTAGAAAATCCGCGAATAAGATGGACAGTTTTCCGAGCGTATTTAAAAAAATTTGTTTTCAATCAAAGAATCCGTACGTAGAACGGAAACTACACTCATATAGTTTATAAAAAAAATATTAAATTTGATTTCGGACATGCTGTTCCATAGTTACAGATTCGACCAGCTCGCGTGGGTGGGTCTAGAAGATTAATTAATATATTAAAATTTATGGATGTTTTTCAATTTATTTATTTTTGTATAGTCTCTTAAGACAGTGTACTAAAGATAGGTAATAAAAATTTTCTATGAAAACTGTAAATTATTCCTGAAAAAAAATTCTTAAAAATGGCTTATTTTTTCCGGCCGTCACAGTGGTGTTCCCCCTTAATATCCTAGATCTTCTCGTGTGTCCTAGGTCCTGACTCACTTTTCATTGAAAATTGTTTTTATTTTAAAACAAGTTTAATTAGTGAAATGGGATAACCTCTATCGACAGAGGTTTAAGTTTTCATTCCGTACCACTCGAAAGTCATTCGTTGCGTGCCGTTTTCCTCTCGCCTTAAACTTCAGGCTTCTCCTCTCTGCGAAGCCAGCGTCTAGTTACGTTGCGGAATCCTTAGGGCTGCATTGCGGAGCGGAGAAGTAACCTTTGCACTTTCGACGGGCCCTTTGTAAGGCTGCAGAGAAGGCGCGCCCTTGTTACGCTCTTCGATGCAGCATAAGTCGCAAAGTGAAATGAATTCAGATTGTTTCTGCGTCGTTAGATGAAAATCCCTGGCTCAGAGCAGATTTTGGTGCACGCTTTCTTGCTCTCCAGCGTAGATAGTTCGAGGAAAGTAAATTAAATAACGCTGCACCGTACCGAAAAGATACCTGGTATTTCAGACAAAATATATACGATATTAAAATGGGAAGAAAGATTCTCTAATTTAGCGTATTTCAAAAACCACCCTCAAAGCCTCAAATTGCAGAATCGTACATATTCGATTTCTTTTGACATGATGAACTGACATTTTTCAACTTCTCTCGTTGTTTTGAAACCTCCTGTATGCATGACAAACGATATCCAATTTCAAAAAATAAATGGAATATTCGTTTGGAAATAGAACAGTTGCACGTAATTGGCCAGTTCGAAATTGAAAAACAGGAGCCGTATTTTCAGCGTCGATCAAATTCAAACAATGGAGAAGCTACCAAATAACATGGATTTCGGTTTCAAAGCACAGAGAGACGTGAGGATCGAGAGCAGCCATCCACTCTTGGAAATTTTCTTCGTCAGTAGAAATTCGTTAATAAGAAAAACTATTTACATTACTTCTATTAGTTGACAAGCAACGAGTCCTCCGTCATTTTCACTCCGTTAAACAATGAAATTTATCAGAAACAAGCAACGACAAAAGTTCATCGCTATTTTTCCTCCGAGAGCGTGCTCTAGTGCGTTTCCTTGTCAAACTTTCGCTTCGTTTTCCGATGCAACCGCGATCAATGCTTCTCAAACTTTCCCACTCTGCTCCCTTGCTATCTTCTCGACTTAAAGCTGCGTCCTGGCCGTTCGTTTCCTCCGCGGCCACTTCGTTAGCTCCCATTGCAGTTAGAATCTCCACATTTGAACGAGAATCTTGTTCGACGCACTTTAGAAGCAACCCAGCCAGGTGGTAGAAACCGCAGAGTGCTGGGATCAAAAGTCCAGGGACACATTTTGTCTAGTTTCTAAGCACTGGAATATTAAGAGCCTCGACACGCCAAGGTAGACAGACCCTTTAGGCCTGTACGGCCCTGTAACGAGTGGCAGGAAACACATTTCGCGGATTACACCCCCGAGGGTATCATCCCCTTGCACACACTTTTAACTGTGCACCCAATGCCTCGTTGCGCCTGTATCTTCTTTACATCTTTCACTTGCGATACCTCTCCACCCACCCTTAGAAACAGGGAAGAAAGTGCGATAAGTAGACGCGAGCATTGACGAAGACAAGGAGCAATCTGGTGAATTTCATTCGTAGAGGGTTTCAGCTTTTCAGCGTTTCTGGAGTAAGAATGGTTTAACAAACATTATCATAAAACCCGTAGGTAGCCAGCTTATTCGCGTACGAAGACAGGAAGGACGGGACACGAGGCAACGATAATTCTCCTTCGTTTTTAACCCAGTTCGCTCGCCGGGGGTGGGTTTATCGCGCATGCCACGAGACAAGATACTTTCCATACGGCGGGGAACAGTCTCATCCACTCGACTCCTTGAATTAAATAACCGAACGAATAGTCCACCCGCCCGGCCGATCGCGCCAGACCGGCTGGGGTGGATAGTGGCAACGTATGAAGGGTGGGAGGGAAAAGGTGGCGCCAGTTTGCTCGGAAGAGACTGCATAATAAGCCGAAGCGATTCCTGTTTAGCGAGAGGATTGGCTGGCCAGTTAGCCCACCGTCGTTGGAACGGTTTGTCGACAGCGCCACTCCCTCGTTTTACCTTCGATCAGAATCACCGCGCATCACGCCACCCTTATTAGCCGTTTTCTGCGCCGGGAATACCTTCCATGCGTTAT
This sequence comes from Andrena bucephala, assembly GCA_947577245.1. Lineage (NCBI taxonomy): Eukaryota > Metazoa > Arthropoda > Insecta > Hymenoptera > Andrenidae > Andrena > Andrena bucephala. The sequence goes on along the minus strand of OX387715.1, from coordinate 67,008,589 downwards.
CCTCTCGCTCTGGGATTGCACGACCACCGATTCGCTCTTAGAGAATTAATCGCGGCGGGGGAAACGTCACGCGAAACAACTCGACGCTTGGAAACCTGGGAGAGGCTCGATGCGATTAAAATCGACGCTGTAAATCATTTAGCCAAGCGCATCCTGAATGACCATCTAGGGAGTGTGAGGGACGTTAGGGGCCGGAAGTTCTTCATTATTGATTGGCTAGTGCCTTCGAGCGACGATACTGCGAATGGAAAAGATACAGGTGTTATATGTAGAACTTTTATAGGTGGTTGTAGAAATCAGATTCAGCTGTAAGTTTTTTCATGGATAAGAGAAAATTGTTTGTGGAGATGCGTGTTCCTGTGACCATGTACTTTTAGGAAGATAAATGATCAAACTTGTATAACAGAAGATCTCAAAGCTATTCTAGGTTTCTATAGGTAGGTTCAGTTGGCCTCTCAAGCTTAGCTATCCACTATCTATTGTTCTAATACAATAGGACTTCGATTGTTATAGGAAAACGTAACTGACAGCTCCTCCGAGTATTTCGTTTACTATTAATTCCAGTTCGTACAGATTTCATTAGCACCACTTTCTGCATAACATTTCCGTATTCGTCATTCAGAAAATTGTTGGATAAGACCGTGAACAAGTGTGCGTATCGTGGCCAGAACTACAAGCTGTAAAGCCTTCAGTGCTCCGTGCAGACGATTGCACAAGAATGGAAATCAAATAGGCGAGATAGACGCGTTTGTCGCTCAGTAAGCGACGTTACGCCGTACTTTCGAGGTCTGCGAAGGCAAATTGACATTCCGCTAAACAGCATAATCGCGACGCACCAGGAAAAGCGGAACGCGGTCTCTTACGCGCGAACAATTGCACCGAAAAGTTTCCGCGGGAATTGGATGGAATTCATGACATTAAGAACGGCGCGCGTTACTCGAGTTTCTCGGCGCTTTCGGAAACAGTAGCGAGTGTCTAAACGGAGAACTTCCTCCCGCGTTGGGCTTCTGTGCCCGCCCATAGAAATAAGGCTCGTCTGAATTACAAATTGTGGATCGTGTCAGTTCGAATAACGCGTTTCTAATTGTAGAAAGAAAGAGAAACGCGTTCACTACGTAATTACAAACGTGCCGCGAAGATATTCAACCCCGAACGATAGAAACGCGTGTTCCTTCATATTCCTCCCTTTCATTCCCTTGATTCGTTCTATTGCCAATTTACACGAGAACAATTGAACGTTCAACTTTTAAAACTCTTTGGAAATCAATGCGTGAATCACAATCGCCATTCGACGATTAAACTAAAATATTTTCACTTTGAATTTTCTGCTGTTCTGTCATAGAGTTGACCGTTCGCGAGGCGCGCGAAGGGTGCGTCGTGAAAATTCTTGCGAATTTAAAAGCATAGCGCGCATTTTAAGCGTCGCGCCGCTTCGTTCGTAGCGATGAAAAATTTGATGCTGTAATTGAAGCGCGCTCCACGAGGACTCGCGTTAAGTGGCAACATGCTGGAACGCGGATATCTGGCTCGATTCCCTTCCGTCGGTTTTACTTTCGGGCGTATCTGGCCGAAACTAACGGGCCGTAGAATCCCGGTAACGACATTAGCGTACAATTATGACGACCAATCTACGAGTCATCGAGTTTCGAAGTGCAAGAGTGAATTAACCGCATGGTTTGCGTCCGCTGGCACGCTTCCGAACTTGCCGCTACACATTGCTCCCCGAAACTCCGATAATTCACCATCAGCCCATTGACAATAATACACTACCGGCTTGTTCGATCCATAATCTCCTCGTGGCCATATTAACGCCAGTTTTCTTCCACACACGACTCTGTGCTCCCTAGAATCCCGTTTTCGTAGTTCCCCAGGGTTCCAAGCAAACAGCTTCAAAATTGAGAAAGATTCCGTGTTTCCTAATTCATTTCACTGATCATGGAGAAGTTCGGTAACAAGTCAGGCTGCAACTAGTAGGGCTTAATTCGTAGACTTACGGTTCCAGTGGAATAAATATCTACAGAAAGTTTCATACTTAAGGTAAAAGTACCAATAACTGGACACGTCCCAATACCTGGACATCAATGACATTTATATTTTTACTAAGCTCCATAGAAAGTTTAGAACAATATTGTTGGGAATATATGTTATTTTGCAACTTGATCTCTTATATAAAAAATTAAGAAAACCCTGGATGTAAAGTTTAATGTATAAAACAGTCTTTAAATATCGGAGGTGCGAATTCTGCGTAGATTTCTTAAGTAATTCTTAAGAAAAATACAGTTAGTTGTTAAGGTGATAATAATCGTTATATCACGATTTTCTGAGAAAAAAAACGTATGTAGAGAATCTTAAGAAGTTTCTTGTTATATTCAAAAGAAAACATTGATCGGTTAATGTTGATTTTAATTAAAAATATACTATATAATAATCTTGTTCTCTGCACACTGTCCCAATAACTGACCAGCCGTCCAGTTGGTCGGCCTGTCAGCATTTTGAACGCTTAGGTGAAGTCTCAATACCTGACCGTATTGTCGAACCGGTAAAGTGTCTGTGTTTTGTCTAATTTTTGTATATCAAAAGTGTAAGTACAAGTATACTGTACATAAATTAACAGTTTTGTATTTTTAAGTCATATTTTTAGTCAACTGCATGCTACATTTTCAACATAACCTAAAATTGAAAAATGAAAAATTCGCGCGCAAACCATTAACACAATCTTCTCCATTGGCCAGGTATTGGGACACCAAAAATGGGACGCTGGGACAAATCAGAATTCTATTGTCCATGTACTGGTACACATAACTACTTGTGTTTTTACTCAATTTAATTAAAATAACGCACTGAAAACAAGTTTTTAGTAGCTCATTTGATAGAAAGAACTAACATTTATCTGAATATTGACACTTTTGTTAAAAAGGACATTTATTTTTAGTCCATTTTTAGGATATACAACTTTGATATCCTTAAGTGTCCAGTTATTGGTACTTTTACCTTAATTCCATTTCCTTTCTAAATTGATACTCTTCAATTGATCATTTATCAATAAAGTGTCATCTCCTCACCTTTCCATGCCCGTATGGAGGCAGCCGTGAGTCATTGTGCACTGCGATAACAGTTCACGCGGCGCACACGAAAAGTGGCTACAAACGTCCTCCCGGTTGGAGTACAGACTGCAGGTAACGGCGTTATCTTCGCAGAAACAGGTCCCGTTTCCGCGACGGACAAGATACGAAGGGAAACGGACGCGACAATGGTGCACGCCCCAGCCGTTTCGTATCGCGGCTCCGTTGATACGAATCTTCGGAGTTCCTTTTCGCCCACCCCCCATTTCACCCTGCCTTTCACGCGTATAATGAACGCGGCCGATCGAGCGTCGATGGACTTGGACTCGTCACATCGCGTGCCCAGTTTCGGTACCTACGTGTCGCGCCGCTCTGTCGTGTGTGCGTACGCCAACGCGGCATTATGTCAGTCTGAATAGCGTTTTCGCCGGTGTACACCGCTCGGCAGCGTGAAAAGCAGTGTCAACGACAGCCGAGCGAGAGCGCGCTTTCGATGGAGCGGAAATAACGGGCGAAGAATCGCTGACCCTCTTCCACCTTTCCGCCAAACATCTTTTCTTCTCCGCTCCTTTCACTCCTCTCTCTCTCTCTCTCTCTCTCTCTCTCTCTCTCTCTCTCTCTCTCTCTCTCTCTCTCTCTCTCTCTCTCTCTCTCTCTCTCTCTCTCTCTTTCTCTCTCTCTCGTTCTCTCTGTAGTTCGCCCCCTCGCGTGCCCTGTGTACCCACTTCCGCTCCGAAAATTCTATGGTCGTGGGGTGCGATTCCAGGGGTTGCCGACGCCGTACGTGCGCTCCAGATGCTGAATTGCCGGGAGGAATTCTTCGGGTCGAAAATACCCTGATGGGATAACTGGTGGTGATAAGCCGTGGTAGGGATAAACCGTGCCGAGGTTCTGAATAGTTTCGCGGAGACGCGGAATTAAGGATCCGTAACGGAGAGAGTCGACTGCGGTGCTGGAGTGAAGTGGGGACATATGTTTGAAGAAGGAAAGGGAACGGTGATACTTGCTAGAGGCAATCAAACATTTCAAGTGTTTCAGATACTACTGCTTTGTAAACATTCTCATTTTAATTTACCTGTGCGCCTGCTGCTTAGTTGTTTGCAAACGAGTAGGTAGAGTAGAAATAATCAATGAGCGTTGACAGTCATTAAGAAACGTGTGACTACTTGCTCGGAAAGAGTGACCCAAGAAATCGCCTCTTTTTGGTCCCACGATTTTGGAACTGAATTTTACGCCAAACGATACCTTATGATGAAACACCAATCACACGAAATTTTCAAGTGAGGTGACAATTAGTTCCTGAGAAATGGGAGGTCGAAGAAGTGGAAATTCGTTAACGCGTCAGCCCATACTACGCTTCGATGTACGGGCTATTATGTCAGTCCGATAATTTAAACAGTTATGTCCAGGAGCTTTGCTCACTGCAAACAACGCATTTGAACTTAGATTTTCAAAACTCGCAAAAGAAAAATCAAAATCAAGAAATATAATATAAATAAATATAAATATCTGTGTAGTGGGTGCTTGTTTTAATATATCGTCCACCATGTTGAATCGGCCATTGTGAATTTGGAAAATATAAGTTCAAATTCGTTGTTAGCAGTCAGGAAAACTCACAATGGCCGATTCAACACGGTAGACGATATATTAAAAAAAAAACACCCACTACACAGACATTTATATTTCTTGATTTTGATTTTTTTTGTGAATTTTGAAAATCTAAGTTCAAATTCGTTGTCAGCAGTCAGGAAAACTCACAATGGCCGATTCAACACGGTAGACGATATATTAAAAAAAAAACACCCACTACACAGACATTTATATTTCTTGATTTTGATTTTTTTTGTGAATTTTGAAAATCTAAGTTCAAATTCGTTGTTAGCAGTCCAGAAAACTCACAATGGCCGATTCAATACGGTGGAGGATATATTTTAAAAAAAACACCCACTATACAGACATTTATATTTCTTGATTTGGATTTTTTTTTGTGAATTTTGAAAATCTAAGTTCCAATTCGTTGTTAGCAGTCAGCAAAAACCCTAGAAATAATTGTTTAAATTATAGGACGGACATAAAAGTCCGTACATCGAAGCATAGTATATCTCCCATATCTCAGAAACTAATTGTCACCTCAACTTGAAAATTTCGTGTGATTGATGTCTCGTCATAAGGTACAGTTTGGCATAAAATTCAGTTCCAAACTCATGGGACCAAAAAGAGACGAAAAAAGGCTTCATTTTTGGGTTACTCTTTAACGTCCCATGGAATGCCTCGTGAAACTTATTTTTGCTTATAAGAAATCGAAGTGGTCACAGACTACGTCATGTTCTCGTGTTACGTGATGAATTAACTACGTAGATATTATTTATCACAATGAGCACTGCGATATAAATTAGGAGAATTGTTTCTCTGCTCCGTAGATCGGTAGGTACCGTAGATTTATTTTCACTTCGTCTATTCCACTAAACCAACATGAACAGAAGCTCAATCCAAAACATATCGCTATAGCGTAATTGCTTCTTTCAGCAATATGTACCATTTACTTCCCTCGCAATTAATCATTCTCGGACCACTATCTATTTCTTGTCTAATTAGCCCTTCTAGAACAACCATTCCAGAACCACTAATAACTCCCTTCTGGGCCATTGGATCTCCGCGCGCATGCACTTATTTCATAATGAAGGAAATAAATTTCCTGGAAATTATTCATAAATTATTCAAAGCTAGTGTAAACGTGCACGCGTACGCGAGACCGTATCCACCAACCGCCCTTTATTTTCAAACATCCAACCGATACAAAATCACTAAACGGAAGATCGTTGCAGCAACCTCCACTCCCGGTTCCGCGATAAACGCGAACGGCGAACGAGGATGGAAATTTTAATGATGATCCATGGAGAGCTGGATTTTCCCGGCTCGCGCTTGTAGAATAACCGCAGGGCTCGGGGGCCATTTTGAGAGCAGCCGTTAACGAAATGCTTTGAAACGTTCGACTGGATAGCGGATTAGGATTTACACGCGCTGATTTCGGCGTCGCATCGGCCAGGAAGGACGGGTACAGGGAGCGGTAATGTGCCGCGGGAATTTCGCAGTTGCGGCCGCGGTGAATCGCGAGACCAGGAAATCAGGAGGTTGGACCGGGGTTAAAATTTCAGTTGGTCGGCCACCACGTGTGCACTGCGGCGGTTTCAGAGTTCGGAGTGCGACGATCGAACAAAGGTGACGGAAACGCTGCTGGGTCGCTGCAGACGTTCAAGCCGCCCGCTGTGTACTTTTCCCTGGTGAAATAGGAGAGGAATCGCTCGCAAAAACGGAAGTAATACGGAAGATAAAGGATCCCCGAATTAAGTGGAACGAATTTCACGGAAACATACGTACAATATATATATATATATATATAATAATGGGGACTATTACTATCTTCGTTAACCGACCTACATTCGCGTGATCCTCCATTATGGTCATTACCCGGTGAAGAGCATATTCTGCAATTCATTTTTAGACGTATCGCGAATAACGATTGCAATTAATTATAATATGCCCCGTTAAATTATCGTTATAGTCGTACCATGGAGTTTTGTGCTCGGTTGGAGGTACATAGCGAGAAGTGGCGGAGTTCTCGAGGGCCCCTGAAAGAATCGAGTAGCTCTCAATTAAACCAGATCCATGACGTTGCGTAAAAGGGGAATACAAAGTCGGACTTTCGAGAATCCTTTACGGCTGCTGGCCACCGAAATCCTTTGAGCGATGTCGTACAAACTCTAAAACTGTAAAGGAACGCTGAATTACGCCTTGAATCCTAGCTGAACCGTTAAAATCCTCGCCAAGTACCGGGCAATTTTAAGGATTTCCATTAGGTTGTGCGGGCGCAGCAACTAGAGTGCGCGATCTGGCCTACAGCTGGAGGAAGCAGCAACAGCCTCGGCTTTTAAGGCACCCCATCCATTATTATGCTAGCCAGTAGTATTACTCCGGTGCTTTTAATATCATTGTCTCCCCTGAACCCAGGTCGATCCGACTATTCCCTACCAGTGTTCCCGGGTCAAAATTAAAATCTGCTTTGTACGAGCAATTCAGCTAGACCTTAGATGCTGGCTACCCGGATAATAGCCTCGAGACGTTAAAGAAATTCGTTCTCCTCGTCCTCTCATCCCGTCGACAGAGCACTCTCTCTCCGCCTCTTCTCTCATTATCATCGAACAAAGCTCCGTTTAAACGTCAGTCGCAACATCTGCGAGGCAGCGTACGAACAGGAAGCTACTTCGCGAGAACGGATGAGGAGTTAACGCGGCAGCCATGAACCTTTGCTGCATCCCTCATCCACCCTTGCCCACCCCTCTCACCCACGTAGTACCACTAATTAGAAGCTGTTCCCATCATCACACATCGCGCGATTCGCGAGATTGCCGGCTTTCGAGGGCTTTTGTGGCGCATGCCTGTGGATGTAATGCTGCTCCAACCGCGCGTCCCATCCGCTGCTCTCAGGGAAATTTAACGCTTGTACTTTGGGTGAAAAGTATGGATTTCGTTGATCGTTTGCTAATTACGAATAGAGCAACGCGTGAAATTGCCGCCTCGAAGTGTGGGGTAAATGTGAAATTGTTGAGCAGTAAACCGTCTTCTGATATTGTTGGTTTACGTTGCGCGGCTAAATTGTTTGGAGGGACTGGGGGGCTGTAAACGTCCCAGAGAAGTAACTCAACGAATTATAGGGTTTTATGGGCGGGGAAAAAAGGGATGTTTAATTTAGCAGCGGACGTGCTGCGCCGCGAATGTCCGTCGAGATGGAACGGCAGGACGGAGGATGCTTAATCTCCATCGGGAATAGCGGGGTCTACGAGGACTCTTTTCATTCCAAACTTTCCGAGCTGAACGCCAGACACTTGCCAGATTTTACTTCCGAGCGGATTTCACGTTAATACAAGATATCTCGTGATTATCGGGAACGTTAAGCGGCCCTGCGAGTGCAGAGGATTTTCACCGGAAATCGAAGAGGAAGATGTAAAAATTTTCAACGCGGTATGCTTCCGTTCCTCCGATACTCCATATATCCAACGACGCGTTATCTTTCGTATATTTAAACCGATATCCTGCAGCCATAGCACTGAGACCTTTAAAACGTAACGGTACTTTTAACATCACTGCGCAAATATTCATTAGCATATTACTGATTGGTAGAAGAGTTCTACGTACTGGAAAATATTACGACACGAAAAGCTCAAATAGATCTATTTATATTGCGACTGTGTCGACCAGTTCGTTCTGCATTTATAAAAGCGATTAATTGAATTCATGCCTTTTGGAGTGCACGAAACGCGAATTGTGTGTTTCAGTATAGTGATATCCTGACTGCAAGCAGCAGACATAGCGGCAGAGCAGATATAGAAATCGAAAGGGACTTTAACGTTTCATGCTGCGAGCTACATTCGGATTCTCCTCATCAGCCTCGAGGTGATAGGTTACATTAGTTGATAATTAGCGTTCTGGGGACATGACAGAAGAGCGACACTTGGAACAGGGGCCTTGACAACACGAAAACTGGAAGGCCGGGGTTAGAAGTACATCCCGCTTAATTCGTTTATGCAAGAGATTTGCAAACCCCCCGGAACTCGACGACGCAGCGTGCGAGGAATTTGATAACGATTATTCGACGTTGACGGCGAAGTCTATGTGATAATTGAACTGGAAATCTGAGGATTCATCGGGGATCAAGGATGTAACTTTTCAAACGTCGAATCATATCCATTTACAATTCCATATTTTCGTGGACCCTTCGACAATCCTTCCTGAGAAGTTTCGCTGATTATACGGGAAGTTGGATACTCGCTTACCTCTGGTTTTAAATATTCCGTTTCAATGTTGGCTCCATTAATAATTCGAAAACACGTATTCGAGTGTTCGTTGGGAAGGATTTCCCCGGACCAGATTCCCTTACACGGGTATTGAATACAGAATTGTCGACGAAGTACCAAGTTTCAGCGAAGTGCGCCGCAAGTGGATCGAGTCGACCAATGCGCCGCCGTTGCGGAGTCTTGTCAGTGGAACAAGTCGACCTAATGTCCGACCGTGAAGGAGCCTTGTCCGCTAGCAGATGCTGCACTTTGTCACTGTCACTTAGCTGACTTAGCTAGTAGATATTTACAAGTTGTTAACGGCCGAGGGTCCGCCAAAATTCGGCTGCTCCCTCTATCATCGAAACTGTTCAACGATGTGGTAAACAGAAGGGGGACGCGGCCGAGGGAGAGCATCGAGCTTGCACGAAGAGCACAGGACCGATGATTTCGTGCTGAATACATTCACGTACCAAATAAAATGTTTGCTTTGAACATTTCTGAAACCACCGCGAGACAAACGGAACACAACCTACGTAAATCTGCAATACTACGTTTAAGGACGGCCTTGGACTCCTTGTTTATCCTAGCTGGAAGAGATCACTCACAGCCGGGAACCCCCTACCTCGAAATCGGTAGTAAATTCGCAGTCAGAACTTGTACGCGATGATGACGACTCCCGTGACGATTATTCCCTATTAATTGACAGGTCGAATCGCGGGGAACGGCGCGCAATATCCGCGCCGCCGTGAAAGTAGATCACCAGCAAGTAGAGGCGGGCGGGCGTCATTACAAGCTTTTACGCGGTCGTAAAGCCGCGAATGGAGTGACACAGGAGAAGTTGGTCAGGAAGACGGTGTGGGTGGAGCGACAGGAAGGTATGGATATTGCAAATTTGCAGGCGACGTGAATGGGGAGGGGGGTGGAGGAAAAAGGCTTTATAGGGGCGCGAGGGGGCGCGAGGGATGAAATACGAGGAGACGTTAGCACGCACGCGAACGTCTGCCGCGGTGAAATCGAGCTTAACGCGTTAATAAAGGTTCGAAAGGCCGGTTTATAGGAGGTCGTTATTCAGTCGGTAATGATTCCTCGGTGTCCAAGGCTCGCGCGGATTTCCCATTTTTTTTTACCCCCTCCGCCATTTCCACACTTTCTTTCTGTTTTACTTTTTCCACGGCGAGACGGCTGCGGGTATTAAGTGACTCGTTATTGCAGCGGCGAACCTAGACCGTTCCGGCGCGTTCTTTGATAAAAGCAGCTCGTTATTAGGAAATCGAACCGATAAAGGCGCGCTGGTCCAAAGGGGGCCAAGAAAATTAAAATGACAAAGGAAACAATTAAACGGGAGCTGGTACTGCGGTGTATCGGGGACGGGGAGACAATTTCAGGAAGCGGGTGGAACGGGGTGCAAGGAATCGATCGTGCTTGAATGCCAATCGAAATTACCTTTCCCTTTTAAAGAGACGAGCTGAATGAGGAGCAACAAGCTGCCGATACTTATTAACATTCGGATGCCATCTCGATTTTCTGATTTGTAGCTGGAGCTTCGGCGAGCTCGTTACGCCGTGGATCAAATCGTGCGCGTTTCTCGAGAAAAGAAATACATTGTACATCGTTCAGACGGGATGGTTTATGACCTGATTGCTGTGAATTCAAACGGGCATTGCGATAAAGCGTTAAGATAGTCTGAGACGTCATAAATCATTTATAATCTGGGCGTATTTGATGTGTTGAAGTGCGGCCTAGTTTACGCGCAATGATTGCACAGTTTTATATCGCCGAAGACGTTCGCGGAGATGTTCAGCGTTGCAATAATAGTGTGCAAACGTAGACACGGTTTCCTGTATAAGCATCGAACCGCCGATGAAGTGGCAATATTTGCCAACCGGTTCGCTACCGAAAGTTCGGAATCTATCTACTTGAAGGTAATACCCGGCAATATTTACTCACCTGCAATCAATTTACTGATTTCCTAGTGAACTGCACCAAGTAGCGGGGTCAAATATTTACCGATACACGATTTCTTCGATGCAATTAATCGATCAAGTTTACAATCTCGATCACACTTTTCACACGCTTATGAGGGGCTCGCTTTGAATTTGATCCACAAATTTCGAGGCATAGTCTCGCGGAGTAGGAAAATTATAGGAGGCAGTTAAAAAGATGCAAAGGACTTTAAGCTAAACTTTCGTTCAATTTCTAACAATTTCCTTTTAAATAACTTCGAATGACCAATTTCACATTGTAAAAGTGACTGCAGCCAATTTAATACCATTGTCCACGCGATTATCATTAATACGGCCAAGTTAATGTGACATTCCTCCGTCATTTCGATTTTTTCTTTCGATTTTAACTTCGAGGTAATCCTCTTCACTGCACGATGTTGTCTCTGTTGGACGAAAGCCCGACGCACCCGCGTAACCGTTGTTGGCAAAGGGGGAGGAGATATCTCCAAGTTCTCTGCGAGAGGTAAGTGACTCGCGAATCGAGCATGGATCTTAAGGCAATTGTTTCGTTCCAACGCAGTTGATAATGCTCCGGGGCGCCTCTGTGACAGACGTTTCTGCAGTTGCCCGCGCGAAAATAAATGCACCGTAATACAGATGCAAATTTCCCAGGCACAATTATACCGGCCGTGAAGGAGGATGAGAGTGTTCTTTGTTAAAGGTTGTCCCGATGGAGAAGATAACAGTGTGTTTCCGTTAAACGGATAAAGAGGGAGCGCGGGGTTTGGGTAGGCGAATTTCGAAAATGCACTCTTTGACGGATGAATAATGTAATTTCCATTGGTAGTATACCCTTCTCGAATTTAAACGCGCGTCGTGCTAAAAGCTCTTGCAATTCACTATCAAACGAGCACCGAATACCCTTTCCGCGTATCACGTTTGTTTTACTCACAAGCTGCGAGCGAATAAACGCTACGGGGATCTCCTGTGCAGCTGAAATCCTGCTGATTATTCGGGATAAAATCGATGCAGAGCAGAACATGCTGCGTTTTTCTTTTTTTGCAGGCGCGTTTCAGAATATTCTACTGCTGGTTGAAATTAAATACGGCTCGTGTACGGTTTGCAGATATAGTCGAATGTGTCGGAAGACATCTCGAGTGTGCTGCTGTCGGGCGGGATAATAATTATCGCGATGTTTCGTGTACGCTCGTACCAGTTCCTCCGAGAATAAAGGGCAGAGCTTAGCCGGTCGGAATTTAAGTTGGCCAAGTAATCTCGCGTAATCAAACCCTTGTTCGACGGCGTGGCTTAGCTCGGAATCGGTATCAACCAATCCCAGGTGTTCAATTGGCGCCTCGCCAGGATTTAAGCTTGGCTTAAATTTCGTACAACGGCCACGGAATTGGGGCAGATTCAGATTAGAATTAACTAATTGTTGCGTAGGGCGTTGTAATTAGCCGCGTGCCTCGCTTAATGAAAATCATACGATGGCGCGCCATCCGAGCGATTGCAACCCGTTTGCATCTGGGACTCGGTGGAAATTATCTGATTCCGAGGCCCGTAAGACCGACCTCGATAGAACTCAGATCCGTGGAGGTTGATGCGTCGATTTTAATAGATAGCCGGGACAACGTATCCGAACGGGCATGCGTGTATTTATTTCCTTTGAAACGTTACTTTAGGAAGCACGTATTGGGGAACTTCTGTCGGGACGTGAAGTTTGCATCGTGTTAACGACTAGACCGGCGTTCTGAAAGTTAACGCTACAGTTTAGGAATATACCTGTGCTCCCGCTTATAGTTCGTAAATAAATAACAACGTTTGTCGAGTTGTAAGCTGCTTAAAAGCTGCCGTCAGCTTTGTCCCACTAACAATACACGTGGTTTACCTTGAAATACTAGTTCATATTATGCAAGTACCGCAGATTTTCGTCACAGAATCATGTTTCACCAAAGTTAATGTAGGTACTAAGAAAGCTAGGAGTGCAATGTTAGGTGAAATCAAATGCTCCACAATTGAACACTGTTCTCTATCCTCCAGCTGGCGGTATCAGCGATGCCTGTCTCGTTAGACGCGTGTATAATATCCCATTCAGGATGATAGCTGGACCTGTCAAGAGAGCTTTCCCTGCGCAATTCAACATTACACCGAGCAGAAGCCATGGGTTCAAACTCACCGACTACGTTCAGGTGCACGATGTGGCTCATGTGCGGCGTCGTGGAGACCTGACACTCGTAAAAACCGCTGTCCCGAAGCTGCGGATACTTGATCTGAAGCATCCAGTCGTCCGTGTGTACATTGTGGATCGCCTTGAACCGCTGGTCGTTCGTGTACGTGTAACCACCGATGGTCAGCAAGTGGATGTCCCTGTGCCGGACCCAGGAGACTTGTAGCGACATCTGTAAAACCAGCAAAGGGCAAGGGCTTCGGTTAACCCAGCAGTTCGTTTCGATTATTAACCGTGGGTCCCGCGCGCCCACGGCAAATAGAGTACATGCAGGGGCGGAAGCGGAGGGGAGCACGATAACGCGGAAAGATTTAAATGGTTTCGCGCTGCGAACTCGCAGACCGAATCTTTTGTCCCCCGTTAAGGGTTTCCCATTAAGCGGGACCGCGCAATTAGAAGTGGCTCGTTTGTGTGTTGCGCTGGCAATTAGCGAAACGCCGGGGACGACATTTAACCAGGGGGTGCCCGGCCGATCCCCTCGACCGTGGTTTCGAGTTTCGCGCCATTCCCCGCCTCATTTCCCCCCCCCCCCCCCCAACGCTCGAGTGTCTCCGGTGGGCGAATTTTTCCACGTACGAAAAATGTTTTCGGTCCCGTCGCGGAATTCACGCGCGACGGAGAAATCGTTCTCCACCGAACTAACAACCGTCGCTGCTCACGGCTGCTAAATTACTTCGTTAGCGCCGATTCGCGGGGAGTAAAATGGACCGGCTGCGCACGCGATGCTTCATAGAAATCCTTGAGTTTGAAAAGCGGTAAATAAGGGCGACAGCACGTGGGGAAAGGGCAAGCGGTTTTCTCCACTGGGCGCAGGTTTCAGGTTCAACGCCGGTTACAGTGTGCTCCGTGAGAAAAATACGGCGGTGAAAGTTAATAACGTTCCTTGTGTATGCTAGCAGGAAGGCGAGAATTTCAAGCGCAGGCTTCACCGCGCTTTGGCAGATACGACGACGGCTACTGCCCGCCTGTAATCCTCCATTAAAAATTAATTGAAACGCGTTCCATAATGCACGGGATTTGAATTTTCATTCGCCAGCCGCGGTCCTGCAAATTTCAAGAGTGTACAGACGTTCCTCCTTCCCGCCCCGCCTTCCGTTGCCGCCGCTCTGCCGGTGTAGTGGAAAATTAATAGAGCCGCTTTGCATATCGTCGGGAAGTTAGCGCGCGAGATAAAACGGGCCGGGACGCGATAATTGGGCGTCCCGGAGTCAGCGGCGTGTAAATATTTGCGCCCTTTGTAGCGGCTAACACGCATATCCCGTGGAAAATGTCTCGACGCGAAGCGCCGATGCTCAACGCTCGCGGCCAGCTTCTGCCCGCCAGCGAGCCGGATCGCGTGGAACGCGCGAGAAAATTAGGAGGAAGCGGCAATCCTCTTTGCGCCTTCCCCTTTCGCCACCCGATCCTTTCCTTTCTGGTCTCGAGGAGCAGCGTTTTCAAGGCGAAAGGAGCACCGAGGAAGACTCAAAAATCCACAAGATTAGCCGAGCGGGGGATAAAGTCTGAGGAACTCTGTCTCTTCCAGACCCGGCACCGCAAGTGAATGTAGAGATGTGGATAACGAAATTATAGGTACCTATCGCCTTCCTTCTTCGCAGGTGTGTAGTTTAGTACTCTGGTCTGCGACAGCGTAGCAGGTACAGAATATTCGTGTTCAGGCGTAGTGTACTTAGGGGAGGGTTGCCTATATCGTACCACTTAAGGGGACCTTCCGGTCTAGAGCCCAAAAAAATAGGTGATATTTAGGAATTAATTAAAGGAAAACTACTATAAATAATTTAATGGGGCTTTTTGCATTGTATTAAGGATGTCTTAAATTATAGAAATATATTTTTTGTTTTATAATTAATCATTGCAGGCAGCCCTGGGGAATCGTTAAAGTCAAGGCGTCAAAAAATTGATCCAAATCGGTGGGACCTGTATCTCCAAAAGATATTATCCGATTCGACACACATTATGTGTTTATATATTTCTGTAATCAACTTTAATAAAATTTGAAAATAAAATAAGTTTTGAATGAAAAACAAGACCGTTTCTGTTTGTGATTTTTTTATCTAGTGGCGGGTAATCACGAACACAGAGTGGGGGAATCACGAACACGAGTTATTTTTTACAAAAATCACATAAATAGCCTTTCGACGTGCTCTGTCCGTCACTGCAGTTTTCATGTGCCCATTTTCTGCAATTGTAGCACATGATCCTCGTCGCATACTCCTCTAATTCCATTTCTTGATGTTCTTTGAATAGTGGTTTTCTACCACATTTGAGTTGTCTTATAATGGATTTTTTCATATAATCAAATATTGTCGTTTTAGGAACCGAATAAACTGCTGCTGCTTTGCCAAAACTTAATTCGTTGTTCCTGACATTTTCTACAGCTTTTTGCAAACTCTCCAAACTATACGTCGGTTCTGTTTTTCGCTTGTAATAGCGTGGCATCTAAATATCGTAACAAATGAAATCAAAATGGATAAGTATAATACTCTTTAGTTCGAAACACGGGGTAATGACAAACGATAGGGGGTAATCTCGAACGTTCGGGAATGACCCACACAAGCCGTTCGTCAATGCCCCATAAGGTGTAAAACAAAAAATGTAAAAAAAAGTTGGGTTAGGAACATCAAATAGAAAAAACGTTGGGGTTAAATTAATCCTTGATTTGTACTGTTTGTGTTCCTAAACATTAGTATTGAGATAATTATAAATACAGAAGCTACACCTACTTTAATTTGTCCAAAAATTATATGAAAATAGATCAAAATCAGCAACAGTATTTATTTTGAGCAACGTGCGTGTCAACTGTTTTGCACTTATGACCTAGCATGGCGGGCGGCACGAGGTGTCTCGTGGCAAGGGGAGGAGTTGTCCATGTTTTTCTAACATGATTAATTTTCGTATTCGCGATTACCCCGCGTTTGTAATTCCCCCACTCTCCCTTACATACAAATGAGAGCACAATTAATTCATTATGCGGGATTACAGTAGAATGGAATTTAATACTGCTTTCAATGCGCGTGGCATTGACGATCCTAAATCAAAGGGTTATTTGCCAATAGAAAGAGAGAAGCAGGCAATGCGATCGGAGTCATCCCGCATGGAGCACATGAAAATATGCAATTCAATAAATTTCGTACAGTGTTACGATTTTATTACCATCGAGGGGAAAATAGTGATAGCAAGGGATATTAATATAACGCTCGCGTCAGCGTGTAAAATCGCCCTTTACGATTGTCGCTCAATATTCGTTCAACTGACCGTTTAATTGCACCTCGTATTGTTTCGTATCTCCCGTTCCAATAAGAAAAAAAGACCATTTTATTAAAATGAACGGCGAATGAATGCATCAGCGAGAAGGCGTTGGAATAAATACTTTGAAATTGATATTGGCTGCGAGGTGAACACATATTCCACGAATTCAATCGATCATACCCGCGTACAGAGTTGTAAACGAATTTAAATCACGATATTTTTGTATTTGTTTTAATCACTCTACCATGGTACTTATAACAATCACAGTAATTACACCCTGGGAAATGGCAAGTGCAAGAATTAATTAAAAAATCCATCGTTTAAACCTACGTCTCGAATAATCCTGTAAACTCAACACCTCTAAATTTACTCCTCAAAATTAACGCCTGAAAACTTTTCAGCCCGAACAATAAACCCTGGTGTACACGCGAAACCTGCAAATCGTCCAACGATAGGAATCGCACGCCCGCGCGATATCGAAAACGTTTCAAATTTCCATAGAGCAAAGCATTACGATTCCCGGTCTGAACAACAACACCCGTGGCGAGCGTATCGTGGATTATTGAGGCACGATTTCAACTTGCATCGTGTAGCGTCGCGCAAACCGCTCGTTTCCCATGGAAACCTGCTCGAATCGGGGCACCGTTCTACCCCCGGGTTTTCACCAGGTCGAAAGGGTAACAAAGTAGAACCTCCCCTCTTTCGCCCGCTGGCCTAGACCTGGAATCTTCGATATCGGATTCGTACGTTTACCTTCGACGTCGTCAGAAATCGCCGGTGAGCATGGAGGGCCTCGTTTACGCGTATCTCCCGTTCTGCCGACGTGGCAGCCATTGTTCCCGAGGATTCGGATCGTTCCGCCGCGATTCTTATCGCATTTCCTCCGAAATTTTCGGGGGAAACATTTCGCCGCGCGAATGCGAGTTGTCCTCGCCGAAATTCGAGCCAGGCCGTTCCCAGAAGATGCTCCTTGTTCAACAGCCAGTCCCGTGATATCCGAGAAGATAAGGCAACGGGAGTCTCGGGGGGGGAGGGGGCGGGGAGGGGTGGAGGGTCGTCAGATAAGGGGGGTGGATGAGAAGCGACCCTCAAAGGAAACGGTAAGTGGAAGTAGCCAGAATGACGGCGCGATGCCAGCTCAGTAACTGACTTATACTACTGCGTATCGCTGGCCGCCGGGTGTGTGTGTTTGTGGCACGCGTGGACGTGCACGGACGCCTACTTTCCAAGCTTTTTACGGCGCATTTAGGTGTGTAGAATGTGGAAAGCTGTGTCGAGTGTGTCCTCGGGAGGCCCTGATAGGGATAGATAACTTGGGATGACTTGAAGTAGGAAATTCTTTCGTAGACTTAGGGAACGCTAAATTGGATGATGATGTACACATTTAGAATCTAGAAGGTCGTCGATAGTGATATGAAATATTGTGGTAAGTTAATATCGTCTTGGATAATGGTTTCCGCGAGATTCGAATTGAATTTGGAAGAATTTTATTTTAGAATAGAGGAAGTGCAGCATATTTGGAATACTGTTGGTAATTTGGAATACCGAAGTATCTAATAAACTACTAACGCTATTTAATTTGTAACACCGTAGATTATAGGGGCTAATGACCTGTTCACTAATGACATTTGTGGATGAACCGCAATTTTTACATTTTCGACTTAATCTGCAGAGGAAGCAAACGTCAATCTGCAAAACTTTTTCAGCGCGTATTCAATCGTTCCAATCATGGTTAAAATATGTCAAAACTTTAGTGTTAAACACTTAATCGACTCATTTGCATGTTCCTTCTATGGTTCCGTGCCAGTTTTGCGATAATTTCGAGAATACAAAGTGTGACATGAAATTTTAGGTTTCAATGCCATGTTGCTAATTCGGAATACCGAAGGTGAAGGTAATTTGGAATATTCCAAAGCCTACCGATTCTTTTGTTTCACGCGTAATGGCTACCACCGCGTCAGTTTCGTCTGTCACCTATATAACCTTTTTTAGCATTTGTGTAAATACTGTCTTATAGATATCTACATAAAATTGTTCCTTAATTGTGATTTCTTAGCCTGATTACGTCATAAAATAAACTAATTTTATTATCTACATGTTTTGTTTAAGTTTATAAAGTGAAGGTAAATTGGAATATCGGTAACGAAATCGATACTTCTTGTCATTTTTCATTCAAACCAAAATTTCAGTTACTTTTTGTTTTTTATCTTTACTGACACTAAGAAATATGAAAGTTTATTAGTTTCCCTATGATATTATGTAGTTTAATTTGTTCCCATCCTCTGTCGTAATTTTTTATTCGTCTTAAACAAACTGGTATTCCAAATATACTGCACTTCCTCTAATGGTAGAGCGTTTCCGTTAACGTGTACGGAGTTTTCATCTAAAGTTTTATACTTTTATCATTTGGTTTATGTTAATAGCATCCCGGAAGAGCGTCAGAGGCCACGGTACAATCTTCTCTTTTCCCTGTGACCACTTCCTCTTATTCCCTGCTATTCTTTCTCGTCCCCGCATTCTATGTGTCTGATGTCCTGCTTCCTGCCCTTTTCACTTTCTGTCTCTACACTTTTGTCAGTCTTTCTGCTGTATTCCCTCCGCGCCTGTTTTCATTTTTCACTTCCTCCACTCGCTCCACTTTCTCTGCCTTTCTACTTCTCTTTTCTTTACCCTTTGTTTTTTTAATATCAAAGTCTCGTCCAGCCTCCGCTCTGCACAAGCATATGAAGAAAAACGTTGCTGACACAGAAGAAATTCACCCTCAACTGTTCCGGCGGTACATTCAATGCCTGCCACTAGACAAGTTTCGCCAGTACGACAGAATACCACTTTCCTGCACGCTCCCTGTAACTAAATCACTGGTCCCTTCAATCGAACCGTTTCCCAAACACTGACATACATCGCTGAACAAGGTATCTCCGTATCCAAAAACTGCCTCGTTCAATTCTCATTTAGGTCCTAAAATTCCCGTACCATAGTAGCATTAGCTGTAGCTAGATGTTTCAGCAAGCAAATTTATCGCTTCCTTCTTTCTTTCTTTCAAAAAATACCGTCCTCCCTATCTGTCTTCCAGCCGTCACACCTCTATCCCCTATCTTACCATCTTTCTTTCATGGTCGTACAATATGCTCAGCGTGTACACGCCCCACCACAGAACCCCCTCATGGTTTCCACGGTGTGCACACGTCACCGCGAGCGCGCACAGCGTATATAATTTATGATACACGGCCAACGTAAGCTCCCATAGTTGACCCGCCATAGGGTTCCGGTACCGTGTACCGCCCCGGATCCGCCAGCAGCATCTCCAACATCCCCCGCCGGTTTCTGCCAGGCTCTCAACGCCCCCCTGCACAGTTGCCCTTTGCATACCAATATTGTTGTCCTATGCAAACGATTTACGCCCAGATGCCCATACCCGTCCCCCGTCGACTTCACGAGCGCCGAAAACCTGCCGTGCCTTTCCAGCCGCCTCTGGTCAACTCCATCTTCATCTCAGAAGTTCGTCACAAAGTGACTGCTCCATTCCTCGTTTGCGAAGCAGCGTTTGGTTTCTGCGACGACCGCGACTTGGTAGCTGCGATCTCCTGCGAGAGTCGTTCAAGAAATCCATTCTGACCCGTGGACAGCGTGGCAGTGGAACGGAACTTGCTCAATTTATCCGCTGGGATGACGTTTTCCCTGATTGCACCGCCGATCCAAGATTCCGCGAATGGACTCAGCGACGTTTGATACGGGAATTTGGTTTCGGAGGAAACCAAATGTAATTTTGGGAGATTGATTGTAGCCACGTGTATAGTACCTACTGCTGCTACTTCGAACAGCATTTATAGCAGGTACTGTAACATTATCGTTACAGTAACATAATCGTACCGAAATAACCGGTTTAGTGGAAATAGATACCGACGAATTGCGAAAACGGCAAAATTGGTCTTGACGAGATTACCGTTTTACCATAGATGTGGCCATCCAACTATCCTGGCCGAATTATCGCAGTGGAAAATTCCCAGGAGCCCTCAGCGCGGGTTATCAAATTACTGGGCAATTATTCGCCGTAAACAAATCCCGTGTAAGAAGATTCTGACCCAATTTCACGCTACGCTCGAGGTGGAATCGTTGCGTAAAAACGAAGGACGGAAATTATTCCCGCGGAAGTAACAAACGGCAGAGAAATCGGAGTGCGTGCGCAGAATCTTGCCACACGAAGGTGAACAGTAAATCTATGAAATTCTCACCTTCTTTGAGAACTATGCGTGTATTCTATGAGCGTTGCACGCATTAAATTTCCCTTGCGTTCACCACTGCTCTTGTATGAAAATTCCCTTAAAATCCGGACTCAATCGAACGCGCACGCGAAACAAAATAATGAACCAGACTGACCAGAAACATCCGCATACAGCTCCCCCCTCCCCCCAGGTGCGATTGTAAATGGTAACGGATGCGATTAAACGAGCCGGGCGCCGTCATTTTCATTTGGATACCCCTGCAACCTGTCGCTGTGAACTGAATCATTGAAAGAACTGAAAACGTTCGTGAAAATGAGCGTGCAGCTGCAATCGTGCATTTAATTCGTGCAGAGTATAACACAGAGTCCGGCTAAATTATTTTACGTTATGGGACGTGGCCATTGGTTCGTTCAATTAGAATTTCCCATTATGCGAGCGCTCTCGTTCCTGTGACCAACTGTTGCATTTTGAAATTTGCCTTATACAAAATTCCATTAGACGCGTCAATGTTTCTAGCAGTAACCGAGAAGAAAGAATAATAATTTGGTATTCATTTTCGTCGAGGAAGTTCCGTGAAGCGAGGATTCGTCGCATTACAACGACCGAATAATGAGCGAGCATTTCCCCCGTCGCTGTCGACAATGGTGCCCAACAGGAATTTTCCTGAAAGATCACCACGGTTTCGCAGAGTCGGTCGATTTTCAAGTCGATTTATCTCGAAACGTCGTAACTGCTCCAAGGGTCAGCAAGAGTAGCGTCTATTTATCCCATGGGATTGCACCCTTCTCCCGTGCAATTTCGCCCTGGCAATCTACATTCAGCTCGAATCGTCCACGAGAATAGTTGTTACTTTATCCTTGCTCTTGTTGTGCCAATTTTCGTGCCATTCAAACGGAGATTCTTTCTTTCAATTGGACGAGACATTCTTCAGCGACGTCCAATTAATCGTACACAGAAAAGAGTCGCCTCTACCTGTCGCGATCGTACCAGCTAACGACACGAGGGAAATTCTCCAACCAGCAGTAGAAAAATATCCGACAGATTGTCAAGAATCACTGTATTCAGGCAAAGACGCAGCCCAGAATCCATCTTTAGTAGGTATAAGTTTCTCGATTTTCTACATACTACAATACTCTAACACCTTGACACTCAGTGGTGCACCCAGAAGGGGCCAAGGGTCCCTAGCACCCCCCAAAGAATGGGCTTTGTAAAACGAAAAGAAACCTGGACTCTATTCTTTAAATAGTTTTTTATAATCACCTAATGAATTTTATTGAATTTGCATTAAAAATATTTTCATCCGTCTACCTCAACTTCTCCCAAGATTAAACCCTGAGTGCGCCAACTGTTGACACTTGAAAAGCCCCAGTACTTCAACTGCTCCACTATCCCAGTATCCGAATACCAGCTACGACAGCCAAGTTATTGGGGTTCACGAATCCCTTTGTAGAAATAAACTTTCCCAGCAATAACAGTACTCGGGAGTTTTACACGCGTATATTTTGGTAACAGTTCCACTATGGTGCTCGAAGCAACAGAATTAGCATTTTTCCCAGGTACATCGCGCTCGCCGCGACGCGTATTGCAGCAGACGCGTTAAGTGCGTTTGTTTTATCCGGTCGTGGAGCAGCGGCTGCCGCGTTAGAGGGTGCGTCGACAAGGGTGTACACAGAGCATAAACGCGGAACGTGGTCGTGCTGTCGCATTCCCGCGTCCGATAAGCTTCTCAAGAGTATTACAATGTTCGCAAATACTTTGTGATGCTGTCCCTTTCCCGCTGGTCCTGGCTTTCCTCTATTTTCTTCTTTCCGTGCCCCGCGGAATTTCGCATCGACCAGCGGCCCTGGCAGCCTGGCCATCACAGACGTTCCCCTTGCTTTCGTCGCTTTTTGCCAGAGGGATTTAGCTAGGACGGCGACCGACGTGTTATTTAATGCACGGCCGCTGAGTACATTATCGCGCTTGTTATCTCGCAGCACGTTAACAATTTTCTCTCTCTTTACACCCGCGACCGCGCCATTCATACCACCCTTTTCCTCTTTATCTGTCTCTCTTTTCGTTCCATTTCTTTGTGCCAAGCGGGCGTAGAAGAAGCGGGTCCGTTTCACGTGTGTCGTTTGACCCTTTAAACCTCTAAAAAATCGAGCCTTCGTTAACTTTCCTCCATTGTTAACGCGGTGTTTCCGTTTACATGGATATTCGTCGTGGGTCCGTTTCTATTTGCGCGTGATAAATAGACAGCTCGTGTAAACGTCCATGTTTCGTGACACGTACGTATACGTAGGATTACGCGTATGTACGTAATATTGACTTTGTTTGGTGTAGGTATACCCGAGGCCAGAGCCACGAGAACGCGTGTATAAATGGTATTATGTACTTGTAGAATGCGGAACGAAGTGCGCGGGTAATCCAGAGCTGCGTCCCACGTATCTATAAGCCGGCGATGGTATTTCTTCGGCTCCGGGGCCAGCAAAAACGTATCTTCGAGCAGGAGAGGAGTCGGTGTGTTGTTGAAAGCGGAGCTCAGGACAGTCACTCGCCCGAGTGACTCGAGGCAACGGCAACTTTGAGGTCGCGATGTTGTTTCCATACCTGGGAGAGCTTGTCAAGATATCAACGACGTTTAATCTTTGACTTCGAGAAATCTAGTTGGCTCGTATAGCCAACGCGCTCCGGCAACCCAGTTAAGTAACATGATTTTATGTTGTTACACTATCCGTCTTCTTGAAAAGAATGTGTACATATTAATAAAAGAATTGACATTTCATATCATTCTTCAATTCGATTCTGACACTACCCCTCCACAGTTCCTACAAAGCATTCTTAACTGCAAAGCATACGTATGTAAGGGAGAGTGGGGTAAACACGAACGCGGGGCAATCGCGAATGCGATGGTTACGGCGTTTTAATAAAAAAAACGATGTTCCCTTTCCACTAGTTAATAGTTTAAGGGGGTATTCTAGTCTGACGAGGCGTTTTCGTCGCGTTATTTCGGAATTCTTTTACAAAGAATCCATAAATTTTATTATTATTTAGTTTATTGCTACATGTTTATTGATGTTTCAACTATCTTTACAAATTTTGTCAATAGAAAAAAATTAAAATCAAACGCAGTTGACTGCTTTAAAGTAATGGTGAAAAAGAAAACATGGGGTCACGGTGCCCATGATTGGGCTCGTTTTACTGATCAGAAACAAAAAATGAAAAGAGATTCTTTATCTGTATGCCTGTGGCTATCGTCCCTACCAGAATAATAAAAAAATATTGAAAATGAAGCACATGGCGGCGGTTTGAAAATTAAGTTTCGATTTTCGCACATTTTTTCAACTTTAAAGGTCTGTGAAAGTTTAGAAACAAATTATTTTATCATAATTCTGGTAGGGACGATAGCCACAAGCATACAGATAAAGAATCTCTTTTCATTTTTTGTTTCTGATCACTAGAACGAGCCCAATCATGGGCCCCGTGACCCCATGTTTTTTTTTTTCACCATCACTTTAAAGCAGTCAACTGCGTTTGATTTTAATTTTTGTCTATTGACAAAATTTGTAAAGATAGTTGAAACATTAATAAGCATGTAGCAATAAACTAAATAATAATAAAATTTATGGATTCTTTGTAAAAAAATTCCGAAATAACGCGACGAAAACGCCTCGTCAGACCAGAATACCCCCTTAAGTCGTATCCAACACCGGTCAGTAAGTAATAAATACAGAACGCTCATGCTATTCAAGATAAACACAATTTATTATTTTCATCATGTTTCAAGTAATATTTCGTCCATTTTCAATTGCACGTAATTACCTACTGTTGAATTAATGATGCAATTGTTTTTTTTTTAAGTTGAAATAAAGCACTTTTTTACCAACATTTTGTGACCAAGGCGTTGCTTGAATCATGATTCTAACCTCTGAAATAAATTCTTTTTTATTTTTTGATGTCGTGGGGTATTGACGAACAAATCTGATCGGGTAATCTCGAACCTTTGAGATTAGCAACGTTAACCGATTTTGATGAAATTTTAAGCATGTATAAAACTTACTTAAATCTACAAAAGGGATTTTTGAATTTTCATTACAGGCTCAGAAAAAAAGTTTAAGAAACGACCTGTACTATTTTTTCGATATTCCAACCAATTGCATTTTTTTTCTAACGCACGAGAAGATGAAATTGAAAAATACATTAGGTATAGGTTGTAGCAACATTTTTTATGGGTTAGCCATTGCACCATTGCATAGCCATTGACTTCTGCGATATTTAGCACTCTGTTCGTGATTACCCCACGGCAGTCGAGTAATCACGAACACCAAGGGTTTTGCTTTTTCACTATAAAGTTGATTTTTATTATAATTTTTCAAAAATTCGTCACAGCTCCTTGTAGATGAATAGTTTAAGTATGATTGTAAATAATAAACAAATTCATTTCTCACATAGTTTTCGTTTTGTTTGCTTTTTTGCTTAGGTGTTCGCAATTATCCCACTCTCCCTTACATGAACTTTTTTGCAATATCCTGATGTGTAGAATGAATCCTGGAAAGGGTTACACCCACATTTGCATTAACACCGTGTACACCGAATGCGTGACATCCACTTGAACAAATCCCTAATCTGTATCGCCTAATAATTTTCACAAATTCCCCGACACTATTACTATCATTATCGCGCACCACTCGTACAATTATTCAACCATGTTCCAAAGAGGGTGGGATTCGCCCTTTGTGTCGGCCTCACGCACGCGTGCGAAATCACGACGCACACACTCGGCGGTTGTGTAAACGGGCCGATTAAGAGAACGAGGTTACGTTAATTTCGTTGCGTTCACAGTCGAATAAACGGGGCAGAGGCGTTGTCAGCGGAATCCCGACCCGTCCGCCGAAAAACACGATAAAATCGTGGCCGCGATATTCCCAGGATTTTCACCTGAACGGCGAGAGGAAGACTGCGCCGCGCCTGATTAACGCGACGCCCGGTAAAAATTTATTAAAAACCAGATAATTAATTTCTCGCCGGAGTTCGGCTGATTAATTCCCCGCGGTGAAATATTTTCGCACGGAACAGGGGGAAACGTCGGGCGGGAAAATGGAAAAAGGGGCAGGAATAGTTTCAGTTGGGCGACGTCGCCGGCCGATTCTACACCGCGATTCTGAAAAATAAACAGGGAAACGAGGGTGGCGAGGGATGGCGCTGAATATTCGATGTTTCGCGCGATGAAAAACCGTGTCAACAGATACCGAGCGGGACCAGCGGCGGCGCGATATTATCGCGCGCAGCTATGCCGCGCAAAGTGCTATTAAAATATAATTAACGTCGCTATAAATTATATTTACTGCCACTCCTACGTATGCGTGACCCGTAATTCGACTGCGCCCGCGACACTGTAGCCGGCAAGTTTTATACGAGTTTTACTACACGAGTATTAATAAACGAATGCCCGAGATATAATAAACGCGATACATTAAAGAGAACTTACTATATCCTGTCATTTAGGTATATAAAACCGTCAAAAATGATATTGCAATCGTAGAATATTTTACGAAAGAGTTGCTCCATAAGCACGAACACTGCGTGGTACTGTAAAGTGTGCCGCTGTTTCTCTAACGCGTTCTATTTCACACGTTACAACTTCCACCAATTTCCCCAGATCATTCTGTCGCACCAAAAGCTCCACTCAAAAGAGAAGCATCACTGGAAGC
This sequence comes from Andrena bucephala, assembly GCA_947577245.1. Taxonomy (NCBI): domain Eukaryota; kingdom Metazoa; phylum Arthropoda; class Insecta; order Hymenoptera; family Andrenidae; genus Andrena; species Andrena bucephala. Next base: position 66,982,358 of record OX387715.1, on the reverse strand, counting down.
TTTTTCCTATCATGAAATGGTATCCTGGAACAGTGACGATGAGTAGAACTGGTCTTCAAATTATTAGAAAATTTGTTGAGCCGCGTGCTGTGTTCTCCCAGCTCTTACTCGATTAAAAACGCTTTTCACCGTCCGTTTTGTGTGTGCACGCTTCTTTGTATTGCGCGGAATACGCGATCTGTCTACACCTTTTCCACCGACTGTACACGATGAGTGACGATTGGCCATCGTTTCCCAACACGCGGATCCGGACACCCGCGAAATTGGCCTCGTGGACAGGTCGATGCGCGGCCGGAGCGCTCGAAAAATGTCGCGTCCACGTGAAAAAGGAAACACCGGGCGAACGAACTCGGACAGTAGCTAACTGGACACGTTTGTCCCCCGTGAAACGCGTCGCGACGCTTGGTCGGCGACGCTCAAGTGCCGTCCAGAAGCAGTTAAACGTTGGACGTTTCACCTGTTGATACTTTTTTTATACGTCGCCCCCCGGGCGGCGTTTGATCGGCCGTCGAAGAAATGAAATTTCACGGCGTTGCGGCTGATACGGAAGCGACCGCGGAGCAGCTCCACGCCTAATCGGATGTTTCAGTGGTATAACCTACGCAAAGTCATCCACGCCGCGCGATGAGCAGTAACGAGTCTCTAATGGCAGCATTCACTGCCGCAACTTATAAGTATTCATAAAGCGTTTATGGTGTGCCGATGGCTGTGTAAGTTACAGCGGAAAATGGTAGGCGAAGTTTGGAATGGTCGGTATTAATTATTAGTGGCCCATAAACCGGTCTGCATTAACGTGAGTGTGATGTAAAGGGTTATTAAATGGTTATTATGGGGCGCCTGGCGGCTTCGTAAGTTGATAGAACGTCGAGTCATTTAGGGGATGGTTGGCGTTGTTTATTAGATTTTTATTTAAATGGAGCCTTCGAATGAATCGTATGAATCGGCCTTAGAATCGTGCGTGCGGGTAACCCGATCTTCGCTCCCATTTCAAGAATGAAACAATGATTTCGTTGACCAACCAGAACCGAATTTCGTTCGATCCTTAACGCTGGATGCTTATTATTCAATGACACTTGAACGGATGCTCGTCCGGTGTCCGTAATCCCTGATTAACCGTGCCGCTTAATTGAGCACGCGATCCGTGTAACGCGGGAGGCGAGAACGATTGGATCCGCGGGTTCATTGATATGGATCGCGGATCGATGCTGGTTACGATATTTACTCACGCAAATGCGTTAACGCGCGGATCAAAGAGTTCTGATTACTCCATGAAACGATAACTCTGTTAACAATACCGCGTTCAAAAAGTTTAACTGACTTCCCGTTTTATCGAATGGAATGTATACTGCCTGCTAAAAACTGCTAAAGGCTTCTAAATGGATCGTGAACACCAGGAACCATTGATTACGTCAGCAATTAAATGATTTATGGCTGAAGTGCATCAAGTTGGGAATTAACTTGGACATTAGCATTGTTAATGGGCTCGGGATAATCGAATTGACTTCTCGTTTAATAGCACGCTCCGTAGCGACACGAGATTTAGCATCATTTTCGGCGGAGCAAATAGAGTAGGTGCCAAATAGATCATTCAACAGTTTCCAGGAGTTTTGATGGATTTATTACGAGCGCAACTGGAACGTACTTAACACTTAATGCACGAGTCGTTTGAAATTCGCACCGGCACTTCCCTGCCCTTTACAGCCGTTAAACGGGAATCGATGGAAACAAATGAGTCGAACGATTGTGTCCCCGTAGCAGTCAGCGCCCTCCTGGAGTCAAGTGCGCGTTAATACTGAAGTAGTAATACCTAATTAACGCCGAGACTTAATTAAGTATTCACACGGATCACGCCCGACAGAGCAATGCATTCTGTTCCAACGCATTCTCCATTCTATACAATATCTCCCCAGCTCGAGCGCGGTTATATTATCAGTAATCGTTGGACTGATAAGCTGTAAGCAGTTTCCAGTTGGCTGCTCCGTGAATTCACCGAGCATGATATCGATTACGTTTTACCGATCGTTCGCGACAGAGACCCGCTACATTTTCTATGTCTGCCACTTTTCTGACCGACTCTTCTCATGTCCAATTGTCCTCCACTTTTGCTATCGTTTCGTTCCCGTCCGTTTCCTCTCAAATGCGTTAAGCCGGTTTACGATACTTTTCAAGATACAAATTTGTATCCTAGAAGCATTCAATGTTGCTTCAGTCTAAATTCTACTTTCAGCTCCCTTATTGTTAGACGCACAAGCGAAGTTCAATGAAAATGAAACACAATAGAGGACACTGCGATACAAGACAGCACAGACTCAAGAGTTCTCAAGAGAGTTCTATGTACCAATTACCATCGCCGTCGTCCCCTTCTATCTTCCTGCGTCATTCTCATTGAAAATTCTCTGCATCGACTCGTTAAAGTATCTCGAATGCTTTGTGAAATACTTGCATTCATCCCCAAATACTTATACAGGAATACATAATTTGTGTAAAACTACGTGGCGGTTGCATGTTGAGCTGTTTCCGATCGTAGCCAGGAGAAAGGGCTTGAGCCATGACGCAGGACCCTTAGAAACGTGTAAGGGGCGCAGGAAGACGGGCGAGGGGAAAACTTAGGGAGAAGAGGGGACGGTTGCATGCCACGGTCTAGTTTGTCTACGCGCGTACTATCGGTTAACCATTCGTCTTGGCCGTTGCAGTCCACAGTAGTCCTGCAACCCCTCTCGAAGAAGCTTTCTGTTTGTTCCCTACGGGGAAGACCAACATTCCTATTCCTACGGCTCTTTCACGCCATTGCTCGATGGCCAAAGTAAACCCCTCTGCGGCCCCGCTGAGAAATTCGATTCTTAAGAGGTGTCCCCCCCGCTTTGGATGCTCCGCTCGGTCTTCTGGGAAACTTCGCAGAGAGGGGTCGCGGGACAATATCCTGGCTGTGTATCGCGTTACAAGGCCGCGCATAGCCACGGCTAAGATCGTGAAAGCGAGCTCATCTGTTCGGCATTAATCTTCTCAATAGCACGCGCTCTTTACGCGAAAGCCACCGTTGTGCGCAACTCGCCGAGGACGCTTGCTGATGCGATCCGATAACGGGCTCAGGGGAACGGTCAAATTAGCACATAAATTAATCCGAACTGGCTTGAAAGCTGCGCGTAATGTTCAAGGGAATCACGTTAATCTCATTGTCAGATAAGCGCACATTCCGCGTAATATTATTATTCCCCCAAACTTTGATCTGTAAACGCAACTGGAGAATAATCGGGATAACATTCTGAGGCGTTCCCTTGGAAATCACGCAATCTCGCAATACCATTCCGTAGTTACAGATTAGCAGAGAATATAGGTAAAATTGAAATTATCCTTCGCAAGGCCGGCAGCGACGTTTATCGCGACGAAACCTATCGGTATATTCACTGTCACTGTTTCTTTACACTTAACCTGACATCCATAGTGTGTTTGTTCTAAGTGAAGCTGCTCGTCGCCAGGCTGGTTACAGGGGTATGAATTTTCTAATCGTTATTACTATCGTTATCGTGAATTACCGAGAGTGTACACGGCCAGGTCGTTCTGGTCCGCTACGATCCCAGGGAATGAAAGGTACACTCCACCGTCCTCCGTTATTTCTCCTATCGATATTTAATGAATTTCCTCTGGGCAAACAGCGGCGGAGGATTGAAAAATTACCGGAGCCGTCGAGGGAGCTGGCAGAGCAGATACGCCAAGTGGGTGACGGTGAGAATTCATCGAATCCCATCTTCCTCCCGCCCTTCCCTCTATCTAACGTTACTCGAGCAAATCCCTTATCCGATACAATGTTTTCCCCCGACTTCTCCCGCCGATGCAGCACCCACGCCTCCTCTAGCGCCGTGGAAACCGAGCGAGACGCTACGAAAGCTCTTTCAGGTAGCCCGCTACGCCTGGAATACTTCAATCCGTGGAGGTCCGTTCTGTAATTAGCGCGAAATTGAGCGCACGCGGGCGTGGGAAGTATCCGATGAAATTTCACGTAATTAAAGAGTCGGGACGTGAAACACCTGCAGCTAGACCGAAGATATATGCCGTTGGATTTTACTTCTACTCGGGCCCCGTGTACTCTCGTGCGCTGTAACGCGGCGTATTACGCTGTATCGCTTTTAATTAGGCGCACAATTTTTTCCCCGGACCCGTAAAATATTCGCAGCCCGGAGCCTCGGATTGCCCACCTTATTGCGCCGCGGCGGGACGAGAGTGAAATAACGCTGGGCATAAATAAGGGCACTCGCGCAACGGAGCTTCTAATGTCTTCTTTGAGAACTCCGCTCCCGGTGGCGGCATTTTATTGTCTCTTTATTAAACGGAACGCGGAAAGTGGTGGTGATATAGGGCAAGAACAGCAGCAGTATTCAGAGTTCTGTAGACTGTATTGGAAGAGTGATAAATAGCGATGACAAGCTCAGATATTCGATGTATGAATTTTAAGTTTCGCGGAGATGATGGATAAGCGGGGGACGGGAAATGCTTGGCGACGACCAACGAAGTATTCAGAACGAAAGTTCGATGAAGTTGGGAGTGTTCTTGTGCCGTTAAAGGCTGTTCCCGTCGTCAGAGGGCCGGAGGAAAGAAATCCTCCGTGTACTTTGCGGCACTGGCAGCGGCCATCGATCAATCCGCATTTCATTCCGGCTTAACGCAGAGGAACGAAGAGCTGAATGCGAGGGTCGAAAAGGCGCTGCACCGTGAATACCAAATAGGTTTTTGGTTACATTTCGTGGCCTGGTACACTGACCTTTTCCCTTCTCTTCCCGATAGCTCCAATTCACCGCTGAAGAACCCTCGTTCCGTTCCAGATTTTTGTCTAACGAAAACGTGACGTGAAATGTCCTACTGTCGCCTCATTATATGTGCACTGCTGCTTACAATTCCAACATCACCCATAGTTCTTTCAACCCACGCACTAAGGAGATTATTTAACAGAAAAAAAAAAACGAGAATTTTGCTTCTCGTCTCCTCAATGCTAGTTTATATCACTGAAATTCCGGATTCTAAAGCGCCTGGTATATTCCACAGGATAATATAGAGTAATTACAAAAATTACATGTACAGGACTCGTTCTAAGTGAAAAGTTTCTAAACCTCCTCGAGAGAAATAGCGTGCTAACTGTCTTCAGACTGCCAGTAGTAATTTCTCAAACAATATAGCAGACTGCGCTGGTACAGTAATTTTAAAGCATTCCCTCAATACTCGGCAACCAAACTTCGTCCGCTTTGTACCCAAAACCAAGTGTCTTCACTCGGAGCTCTGTTCCTGAATCCCGTTTTTCGTTCGCCGCGAAAGCAAATTAAAGTTTTACCGAGCTCCTTGCCCCTTTTGTGGCGCACTGGTCGCTCCGGGTGCCTCTTCCCTCTACCGAAATTCCGCAACGTCCTCGTTTCGAGCGTAGGAGGATACACGGGGCTCCGTGCGCTGCACGTGACCTCGCGAGGTCCAGGTAACGAAGGGGAAAGATATAACTGCAGAGGCCAACGAGCGGGTATCGCATGCAAGCAGCTTCGACGTCCCCCAAAACGCCTATCGTCCACCGTAAATCTTGGCCCCTTTGTGCGGCGAGCTACTTCGTTATCGTCCCCGTCATCACTTTCGTTTCGCGGCCTTTTAATATACATCTCGGGCCACCGTGACGAAGCCGAATGAAAAATGTGCATCGTCGGATATCGCCTCGAGCCGTAAATATCGATCACGGCTACACGGGGAAATTACCCGATCGTGCATTGCGAAGTACTTGCGCGTTCAACGGATAAGCAATCGTTAAAGTGGTTGAGTAAAACGGAGTCTAAATATTCTGTGGAAGTGGTTCGGTAAAGCAACTTGCGGAGAATAATTGTGTTGAAATTGAAGATGTTAAAGGAACATCGCGTACCGCAGAAATGTAGGTAGAGTATTCCAGGAGATTTTCAAATAAAACTGGAAACTGCAGGTAGAATTTCATCCTCGAGTTTATTAATTATTACGCTGCGTAAGAATAGTTAGTAGAAGTTTGCAACGCGTGTTGCTTTCGTCGTGGAATGGGTATTAAAATGGCGCAAAGCATACCTGCAAAAGTGTTTGCAAATAATTGAACGCGAGCAGTCGCGCGACTCCAATCCTTTATAATAAAGTGAACCTCCTCTCTACCAAGAAGTCTCTCTCGGCAGTTTTGAAAATCTACTTTCCGAACCTTACGAGATTTCTCCTTATCCCCGGAAACAGAAAAGCGGAATCTTTCTGCCGCGGAGAATCGAATTTCCAAGCAACGAGGAGAGCTGCAGCTGTGCGGCTGAAAAATAAAATCTCCGTTTCCTCGGTGTCTTCGATTCGACGTGTAGCCGTGATTAACGTATACATAAAATTATCAAATGAAACATGCTTTAGCGTTAAAGGCCATCGTAACAACGCACAGTGGGGAAATTTTGCGATATTATGGACAAAACCACAAAAATAAATTTTTGAATTCGACAAAATAAATGCAAATGTCAATTGAAGAACTAATATGAGCATCAAATGCCTCCAATTTTACTGTTAAATGTTTTAATACAAAGCTCGTAGAAACTCGCAAATGTTTATGTTCATGTGTGGTTAGACCGATCGCAAAGAATTAATCCAGATTTTCAAGTTGTTTCAAACACTTATATTGTGCTATCCAAAGTTCCGAAAATAATTTGAAGGCATGGATTCATTTCCTGGTGGTGCGTAAGATATCTTTTTGTCCTTAAAATAATTATGTTTCGGTTTCTAATACGTAATTTTTACAATTTTTAAAGTAGTGTTTTAGAAATAACCTTTTCATATAAGAATCAATTTTCACTACATAAAATACTTATAAATCCCATAATATCCTGCAATGATTTTCATTCCTATTTTACGTTGAACTATTTTCATTCTATAAATGCAATTATTAATTGCTAATAGTTGCTAATCTTGTCATTATATGCATTTTTTTAAACACGATCCAGTGTATCTTGTATAACATACGCCATAACTGTGACCGAGACTGGTTCACATGTTATACATTACAAACGTTTTTATTCTTTTTTAAACGATTTTATTCAGCTTCGATCCTCTGTTTGATTAAAAAGTTTGTCCTCAGAAGCGATAACCTTTCTTCTATGCCCTGCTGCACTGTAGCAGAGGTATGCTCTGACAAAGGAAAAAGCGATTCCGACTGGGAGTACTACTTTTAAGGGCATATAATTGCATAGGTTTAAGTGTATAAATGTAAATAATAAAAAAAATCTTTATCGTTCGTAATTTTTGTAAGTGTTGTTTTTCGGATAATTTAGTTTCTCCTGTATCAGAACGTAAAAGTACCGAATTTTATATATTAAAAATAAGTTTTGAGGTTTTGACCACGAAAATGGATATATTTCTTCAATTGAGATTTGTATTAAATTTGTAAAATTCAAAGATTTCATTTTTGTGGTTTTGGCCATAAAATCGCAAAATTTCCCCACCGTGCAATGTAGGGGAGGGTTGCCTATATCGTACCACTTAAGACATTTTACGTTATATTTCATATTTGGTACTAATTTGAACGCAAATGACTATTGGATATTGTAACTTGATCTTTTAAGCACCTACTATTATACGCTTAACCTTTTGTTCAGAGCAAATTAATTTCTTATTAATCGTTTTGCTACATAGGTACTGTAAAAGGTACGATTTAGGCAACCTGTATCCTAAATCGTACCTCCACCAAAAATAGAATCAATAACAAATAGAGTAGAAAATATTCAACATAAACTAATGATTATTATATAATTACATATACATATGTATATGGATCACACACAGGCCACAATAACCTATGAATATGATATATGTACATAACCTATATAACATACGAGTTGTCAAATCCTACTGGTACGATTGTAGTGGTACGATTTAGGAAACATGATCAATTTATTTATAAATATTAATTTAAACTTTATAATGAATGTAATATGTACTTAAAATGAATGTAAAATATTCTACATTAAATCCACTTTTAGAAAGTTACAAAAATACAGTACAAAATTGCATTGGTTGATTATTATCAGCTAAAATGGACTGTTAAAAAGTTACATCAACCATACCTGATTTTTAAAAATGTTAATCGTACGCACAAAATAGGGTGTAAGCTCAAAAGGTTTTGTTTCTATTTTTTATTTCGCATTTACTTGATATTTTTATCATCAGATGTTGTTTATATTCATTAATTACTGAGAAATTGGTGAGGTACGATTTAGGTTACCAGTACGATATTGAGAACTCTCCCCTATTGCACGCGTTTTTCTCCTTCGTTCTGTACTTTGTCTCTTCCTTTATTTGTACACTGAATTTTGCTTCTCTACGAATACCTTTCTCGTCTACGTTTCAACGTGTACATAGGTATGTAACTCGTACATTTTGAGCGGTCTCTCGTTAAATTAGCTATGCTGCTTGGGAAAAGCGTGCTGCATCCCTCACCGGCATCCACTCATTCCCCCTTTCCTGAAGAAATTGTTAATAAAACCGCGGATGTAGAAGCGACTGTTTCGTAGAAGAACGACGAAACGTGAGGACTCCTAACAGGAGCTTCTTTGAAATAAAATTCCGCTCCGCCACATCGAGTGGATCGATAGTTGCGTTCCTCGAATGACCCCTCGACTGCCCTCCAAGTTTCAATCACCGAAGAGGGAAGCCGGTGACAAAGCTTTCCGTATCGCTTCGCCTGATTAACGTGCTAATTCAACGCCGTCCAGCCGCAGTGTTCTCACACATGGCAATGGAATCACGGATTGCGAATCGAATTTCGAAAATCGCGATTCGTTTCAGCGGGGGATGTGTCATCGCATCGGGTTGAATCCACTGACCGGAATTAAACGAACCGTATACCGTGCTCCCGCGATTGAAAACGTGCGATATAATCTCCTTACTGTGGCTAAATTGTTTACCAACCAGTAAACGGGCGGTGGGTCGCGATTTCATGTGTATAAATCGACGGGTCGTGAAACGCGTTTTACAGCTGAACCAGACGTCCCCGGATATAATTCTTTCCTCCCGCGCGCATCGGTTCACTCTACAGCCCAACGATAAATTCTTCATGGAAACCGTGGAAAAACACTTGAATGTAGTGTTCAATCCCTCCCGCCTCATTCAACTTCAGTGAAATAAAATCCACGCATTTCGGACACGAAGAATAAAAGGGTTAAATCGGTGAGTTAGTTCAGACTCGTGGAACAACGGAATGACAGTTGCGCACGAGAAATAAATTCTTTTTTGTCTGTATTCCATCGTGACCTAAATCGAGAGAGTAATTTTCTATTTCCCTTTTCGGTGTAACTCATGCCCGTGATCCCAAGCCTCGATCGGTTGGTTCAAACGGTAGCTTCCGTCCAATAAATCGGCCCCGGTGTAGATTCCGTGTTTCCTGCGTTCTACGCGCGATGATTAATGCACGCAGAGGTTTGCCGATAAACACACTGGTCGTATTTAACTGGGTATTCATCGAATCGTATTGTGCGACGTGCGTAGCGTCAGAGATATTACCGTAAATTTCGAGTTCCATTTACGGTAACCGCGATTCGGCCACAGTTTCTTGGTTGTATAAAAATAAAAAAAAACTGTGCGTTTGCAACGTGAAGATGAACGTGAAGGGTTTGTTCGTGAAACCCGATTGCATATTGCCTCTTTCTGTGATACGACTATCACTTTGCCACCAGCAAGTTTTCTGCAATCTCTAGCTTATTATAGAGATGGAGAGCAGCAGGAATATCTACGTTCTAGATACGTCAACTCCTTGCAGCTCCACCTCGGGGCACACTAGACGTTCTACTTCGTTTTAGTTTATTTTACTTTAAACCGAGGATGGTATGAATTTCCCTACTGTTGATACACGCCGAGCTTTCAGATCGGCACATTGCTGAACTTATTTAGAATACCGTTCATAATTACTGCTATATCCGTTACGAAGGTGTAAATGGGTTTTACTGGCGTTAGGTACGATTAACACGTGCGGGGGTTACAGATCCGAGGAGTGTCGTGGCTCGAAGGGCACAAAGTGGCGATTGTCAGTGTTCGTGCGTTAGGTACACGCGCGCGGTTGTGTGCGTGCTCTTAAGACCTAATAGCGGGTATCAGGGGCTTTGATAGTCGCATATCGAGAGGTTGAATCTACAGGGAGATAATGTATGTACAGCGTGGGAGTGTTCTGACATAAGTTACGAGAAAGTAGCTCGTACATCCATAACCACACACGCGTAACGATGCTTCGAGCAACGGGAATATTCTAAGGAATATCCTGGCGAATAAAACGACCTGTGTACTAAAGTTAAAAGAGCTCTACTTCACTCTCCTGATACAGAATCATCGCCACATGGGTTGCTGGGACCGCCTCGCGCAATTAAATATTTATGAAACACTTTCCCTTACTCTCCCGTTTCCCCCGTGTCAGGCATGCCCTCCCTCTCCCGCCGACACTTCCCCCCCCCCCTCCGCGATTACACCCTCTCTCACCTGCCGCTCAATCTATCCGCCGCCGTGTTTTATGTTTATCACACCGCGGGGAACGGCGTCGCAACTTTTGCGCGGGGACAAGCGGCATTTAAATGCATGATACGAACTTCGTCCCCGAGACCCATGGACATCGGTATTAAACCGAGGGGTCGGTCCAGTGGCAATACAAGCGGGACGGGCGAACGGATTCCACGTCGAGCGGGATCTACGCGCGGTCCAACTCCTCGCTCGGGGTAAAGAAAAAATGATTATGACGGGATCAGGGGTTTCGCTGGAATATCGAGAGGGACGTGCCAGGCCAGTCGCGTCAAACCGACCCGCGCCTGGATTCGAGCAACGGGCAGGGGTGGGTGGCTGCCGGATTCCAGATGTGCAGCGAAAAAGGCGTCCCCGGGGCAGATTCTTTCCAATTTCCTCGCGAACAGCTGTTCCACGGCTCTGGTCAGACGTGTTTCAGGAGACGAACGGCTTGTTTGGCGGACCCGTGCACGCGACACGAGCGAACGTTTTTCAGGAGTGAGTGAGGAACGAAGGTGGCGAGGAATTCTATGGGTCGCGCGGAGCTTCGTTGATCTATGCTCTCGAGCTTCTTCGAATCACGATTGTGAGTGGATTTTTGCTGCGTGGTATGGCCTGGGTTATAGAACCCTGAGAATAGGAATTCTCAGAATTTCACACGCTCAGTTCGACCTTCTACTATTTAGTTATGCGCACAAGAAGGGTCTCCTCGTAGCTGGACAGGGGAACGGTGAATGAAAACGGGATTCGCCCGTTCAAAGGTTCTTTCTTGCTCTAATGAAACGATGAACACAAAGTACCTATCAATGAGTCTGAGAGGGAGTATCGGTTTCGAGGCGGATACCACGGAAAACTTTGCCAACCAGGCTCGATATCCTCCGGTGGAAGTTCGCTGTCATTTCGAGCCGGTTTTTGGTTGGGAATCGAAGACAGTCGCCGTAAATTACTCGTTAAGGCGGAGAATCAGTCGGCTGCCTGGCCCGTAATGCACTGGCCGTGATTTATCGGCGAGAACGGTGACGCGGTAACTCACTCGCGACGTTTTCCCGAATTGCACCATCTGCAGGTTGCGTAGGATATGCGCCGAGCACGGCCAACTCGCGCAACTTTCCCCCGGTGGAATACAATCGGGCCGCGCTAGCTTCGCGGTGTTCATGCGTTGCACGGTGTCCGTAATTGATTCGTTCATCAGACCCGGTGTCCTTTTGCCTTCGGGAACTGTTCGCCACGGTTCCCCGTGTTCTCTGCTCGCCACCGACAACGCGGCACATTTGTACTATTGACGAGGAGCAATATTTCATGGCGAGTTCACTCAGAAATGCTTCCCCTTTCTCAATTGTTAATAACAAAGTACTTCGGCCGCGCAAGAAACTGGAACGAATTCAAGTGCACGACTGCGCCAGAAAATGGGAAAAAGGGGAAAGACGAGGAGAAATTGGGGAGAAAGGGAAGAGGTGTACGCACGATTCCCGCGTATCGTGCTGGAACGTCGAGTTACGAGCGTCAGTGGGCAGACAGCGAAAATATCCAAGGCTCGCTTACCAGCAATTAAGTACGGCAAAACTAACGAGAGCCGGGGCACGGATTTCACGGGCGGCATTAAGTCGAGTGCCACTAATAATTCCGGCAGCGTGGTCGCTAACTCGTTAAAGGGTTACTCCGAAAAAGTTGCGGACGCTTTTTGCCAGGGTTACGTTTGGAACACGGTTAAGACCGGCGACGGCAGCCCGATGCCGAGGCATCGATCGGCCAATCCTCCGCGGGCTGCCACTTCTCTCGTCTCGTTCCCCCGTGTCGCGCTCCTACCTTAATTAGTGACCGCGATAAATTGTTGGTATCGGGTGGAAAAAGCCAGCAGACGGCAAGAGAAACTAATTAAACGGGCCACTTATTGCGACCAAGTGGTTGCCCGCTCTGTGCCGATGGAAAGGGCGATTCCGAGCATTTCGTCTAAGCCGATGCGTTTCAGATTTTCCTGGCTTCTCCTTCAAGGGGCATCGTTCTCGAGGGCTGCGATATGTTTTATTAATTAGCAGGGGCTTAATATGCGACGAGGCATAACGTGTTTAAAAGTCTTACGGAAGAATAGCTCATATAAGATAGCGTAGTTTCAAACGGGGCTAATGTAAATTTCCAATGGTTGCCATCGAATTTTTCTCCAACGCGAGAGCACTTTCCCGCGCGATACAATCTTCGACAAGTGGCCGTATTTTTTTCGTCATACATAAACATAGGCGTTTTATCATGAGTTATAAGTTTCGCGACGCACGCGCGTTTAATGCGCCAAGAGCTTGCAGTTGCACTTTTCACGCTCTAATTCTATAACATTTGTGTAACACAGGAGAGAAACTCGCACGTGTTTGCTGGAATTATACCTAGTGACGAAATTCTGTGAAGCACGAATGTTTGTTCGCGCCTTGCGTGAAAAGCGCTCGATTCCCCTGGTATATATCGACCGGTGTACGATTCAATTTAGACCCGTTCCCCGCCCGGGCTTCTAATAAATCATGACTACCGCTAACATCCGGTTGATCGTGAACTCCGCTGGCATTGGATAACAGTCGCAATACCATCTGTTTACCCATTCGAAGATAGCGTTCGTTGGACTAATTACTCGCGGAGTGTGTTGTAAAGGTTTAATGATCTCTGGATCGCGTGAAGCTCTGCTTTCCCTGGCCGAGGCACGCGAGTCTGAGTGCTCGTTAAAATGAAAGCAAGCGAAGAGATACCGAGTTTTGACACACTGCTACGAACCTGCCAGGTGTAGGGAATTTTTATTCCTACTTGGCGATCAGACTTGTTCTAAACCCGGCGTTGGTAAGGCGGGGTCTCACAGACCCCGAAGATTTTATTATTATTATTATTATTATTATTATTATTATTATTATTATTATTACTATTATTGTTAACGGGTAAACCCTTTAGAATACAGAAGATACAAAGCATAAAGTAAAATATAAATATAAGCATAACAAAATAAATTAAAATAAAGTAAATAATAATAATAATATAATAAATAATATAATAAAAAACGCGTGTTATTTAGTTTGTTCATTATATAAGCTAGAAAGAGTATATTTATGTTGAAAATTAAAGATGTTTAATTAGTTAAGTATTCTTGGGTAATAAAAATTTAATTAAAGATATGGATTTCTATAGTACACTAAATTATTTGCGGGGTCTGTGGGACTCCACCTTACTACTCCTGTTACATTTCCCGACCTTACCACGCGCTAACGCAAGAATCTAAATTGAGTGACATGCGTTCTTTTCGCTGAGAACGTGTTAGTCTGTAGGGAATCTGTATCGCCGCACACTCGAATTATGAATGAAATGTATGCTCTCCACCTCGGCTGAACGAAACACAGCCACATTAGAACGAGTTACATCGAGCTATATAAATTATACTGGAACATGGACTCGACGAGACACCGGGGTTGAAAATTGGAGGGTAGTTTGTAAAGCTAGTAGCAGCGAGGGCGAGTGGCCACCAGCTTGGCCAGCTTTCTTGTCCACGGTACCCTTCTTCCCCGAATGAATTTAGATTTGCAACATTCTCTTAAACGGCTACCCAGCTCTTCGTGCCCGTTCTCGATCTTAGACTACCCAGCTGCCTGTTGTCCGCCGAGAAAAGTACTCGCGCCTTCAGTACGCTCCATTTCCGCCAGCCAGGCGTAACTCGAGCGAGCGATTCGGCGCGGGGGACTCCCGGCTACCGATCTGGAAAAGCTGATTACTTTTCACTCCGCCTCGGACCTAGTCATTTGCGAAGCGAAAGGGGTTTCCGAGCTTACCGTCACCCTCCGCTCTCGCCGATAATCGCCCTTACGCCCTTCCCTACCCGATAAGGTTAATTTCGAGTGGTAGTCGGAAATCGGGCTCGCTCGCTTAAAGCCTCTGGGCGAGGAGGCTACGGAGACGCGGGAGGTGGGCGGACTTAAAAGATTTTCTCTAATGCATCGCTGTTATGGCCGGAGGAGAAGCTGCGGGAAAAGAGGGAGCTTCCTCGCGGAAAGAATTTGATAAATAGAACGAAGCAGCTGATCGGTGCAGGCGTGTATCAGAGGGCAGCGCGAGGAGTACCTACGTGCACGCGTAATCCAGCCCAAGAGAAGAAAAACTTTCCGAACGTGCTGGGAAGATTGAATTATTGCTATTGCAAGCTGTTCTTCATCCGGACAGACAGCCTAGAGTGGGAGACTTGAGGTAATTGCGTTAAGGGCGATCGCCGAAGCGACGAGGGTGGTAGGATGAAATTATGGAGACAGCGTGAAAGGGTGCAAAGATATTCGACGAATGATGCAATCGCAGCTCGTCAATAATGCGAGGTTTGGATCGAAGGGGTATGAATTAGATCGATGGTATAACGCGCGAAAACATCTAGAGTTCTCCAAGTTCTTATATCGCCGTGGATGCTGTTTGTCCAGTTTCCGTTTCACCGCGACTCCGTGATCGTTCTTCCGCCGCACCTGAAGACGGTTTTTTCCTTTTTCCATCCTCTTCTGCTGGATGCGCCGATTCTTCAGCGCAAACCATTAAGGAGTACACACGGCCGCGCCTTGCTTCACGTTTTTTCCGCCCCTTTCCCGAAGCTCTTTAAACGGCACCTTCAACAGCGCGCGACCGTGGCATGCTTTAGTGCATTTCCTGAGCTTTTAACGAGGCCCTCACACAAGTACTGCCCCGGTTCTACAGCCCCCTTATTCTTGCTATTTAGTGGCCAGCAAAATTGCATGTATCACGAGTTACCCGTTCACACAACCATCACATTCATCCATTGATCTCAGTGTCACGTTGAGCAACCTACTCGATTTGTCTGCTTTACTGCGAACGTTCAATGATAAGATTGACTTCTCGGTGTCCCGTTATTTTTGTGGTGAGTTCGAAGACTATGGATGAGTGGATGTTTCCCAGTTCCCTCGTAGATTCAAGTTTGCAACAGGCGCCGTTTCTTCTTCGTTTGCTCAAGCTTTATAAGAGGATTTTACTTTGTGTGCCCAGTGGAGTATTTGTTAAGGAAATGAGCGCCTAGGAGAAGTTGCATCAATCACTTAGTCTCCTCGTCCGGCTAGGCGCTGACCTATTCTACCTGCCAGAAGAGAAAATAGCCTTGTTCAAGCTGTCTGACTACACACTGTCCTACCCCCTTTGCCAATTTAGAGACTGCTTTATTTCACTTGCCTGGCCAGCGGCGCCTTCTTCCACTTTTCCAGCCAGAATTTTCTGTCGTTTACCGATGTGTTTACCATTATAACGTTGTTAAACGCTGAACGTCTACCGTCCATCCGGCGAACTTTATAAACGGAACGAATTGTACTTAAAATTCAAAGGGACCCTGCTTCAGGAACTTATAACGACACAGTGAATTCCGGTATTTTTCAAACAGAATGGAGGCCCGTAATGGGGACCGAAGTTGCCGGGAGTTTCCCGACAGTTCAATCAAACGTTTTGCCGGGAACTAACGAAGAAACTACAAAAATTGCAGATATCGAGAAGCCATCAAAAGAGGAGAGGATAGAACATGTGCTTAATTGCCGTTGAGAAAACCTCCCAAATGATCTCGTCTATTTCTCCGGAGTTTTACCGTGTCCCTTTTCGCCTCATTTGTCTCTCTGACGTTTCCTTCTTCGTTCCGCCGATGCCTGTGCTCGTTCATTTGCAGAACACCCTAATAAACTCAAGTTTTCCGCGTGTCCTCGATTCGCCTCTACGAAAAACGGCCCTAAAACGCTCGGCGTTACGATAATCTGCGAACGTTGCGCAGAAAAAAGAAAAAAACGGAGGGTCGATGTCCTCGTAAAGGGATCTTTGCCAGGCTGCCTCGAGGACATTCGTGTAAGAACCATATTCTTGTCTTCGAAGGAACGCAAAAGACAAATTGTGGACGTGACGTTCAGGACAAGAAGGGAAAGACGCTTTTTCTAGACGGGCGAGACACAGAAAGTAAGAGACACGGTTTCGAGAAAGGACCTGAAGTGATCGTTGGCAATAGTCATTGGTACGGACAGAGCACAGAAATTCGACGTGGAACATGCAGTTCGATTTGACCTTCTGCTTCTGAGAGCGTGAAATACTTAGGTATCATGTATTATAGTGGCGAACACATCGTCGAACGACATAGAAAATTCTGGCTTGAATAGATATATCACAGTTGATTGTTCCGCGGTAACTCATTAACCGAATTACGATTCACTCGTCGGTTCTCCTCGAGGAAAAATCGATGCTTTCAATACGTCCTCGAATTTATCGGCCTCCCCAATCTCCACCGCGTATTTGGAGGCAAGAAACGGCCCAGAAACAGCGAGCCCATCTCGAAGAAGCGATAGGTCGACCAGCTAGCTAATTGCTGATCAGAAAACCTTTCACAGCTGTTTGGCCCCGCTCCACTTCCTTCTCCTCGCGTTGCCAGCTTCGTTGCTTCGTTCTAGGCTTCGTCTTTTGGAGCCCTGCAATTTTCTATCCGGCTTCGTTCTTCTCGCCTAGTTCGCGCGCCTGTAGATTTGGCTCGCAGCGAGAGCGTCGAATCTGATTCCAAAGCGGCGCCGCGCCGGGGCGACGTCCGCCGCAAGCCAGCTAGAGGATTAACCCTGCAGCTCCCTCTTGGTTAGACGCCGCTCTAAGATCCAATTTCCAGCAAAGTGTGCAGGTGTACCTAAGTGTAGCGGCAGCCACTTCGCTTTGACGGCAAGAAACGCTCGCGGAATCCTGTGGAATACCGAAGACGAAGCTGCCACGCGGTTCGATCGCTTTGGTGCTGTCTCGCCGTGACCATGTCGCATTCTACGTGGCCGGCTGGGTTTGAACGTGCGTAGTGTAATAATACACCGACGGGAGTGCTGTACGGTTTGGTCTTTTAATAAGGAGCAGATCTCCCAGAAAGTGAACTCGCGGTGTGAACGCGCGACGACGGGTTTCTTTATCCAGAGAACCGCTTCCATATCCGTCCCGACGGCTTTATTTTGCGCGGTTGCTCCTTCCGTCCTCCAGCTTCACTTCTTTCCGCCCCCGTTAAATCCCTACTTTATCCCTCCATTCGCTCTTCACGTTCGCGCACTCGATTTCAGCCCGGCCGATTTTCTTCCCGGCTGCGCTCGCAGAGAACATCCTGTCTCGCCAATTTCCCAGAGAGGAGCCGATGAATTTTCGAGCGACACGATATTGCGTCAGGTGGCGCCGACTTCAACCTCGTTCCACCGTTTTTTTTACGTAATCGCGCGAGACGATGGACGCTCGGTTCTCTTGGAACAATCGAATTCTCAATATTCCTTTGTTCAGTGGACTGTCAGAATATTTCTCTTGACACTCGATGGAGTCTCCAGTAGATCCAACAGTCGCCAGCAGTTCAGTCAGTTGAAGCATGCAGGATGTCTGCTCTTGATTTAAATTCGTTCAGTTTAATCATCATGGTTCTTACGTTTTCCTCGGCGAGAAGAAAAATGGTTTGGTCGCGCGATCTCTTTCTTCAATTCCCTCGCAAGGGGCGCAAAGCTCGCGATTCTACCGGCAGGCAGAATACCTCGGCTGATCAATTTAAGTGGAACGTCGTGCACTTTATGCAACCGAGATTCCCCGCGGTTTTCAAGAGGAATTCTCGCGCGGGGTCGGTTCGTGACCGAATCGAAGGAATCTCACGCGCAAATAGGGACATCGAGAAGCCGCGGGAGGAAGAACGAGGGCCTCGAAACGGCGAATTCGCCTTGTTAGACTTGGAGGTATAGCTCGTGTGTCGCGGGGAATCGAGACAATCGATGGCCCTCTTCATTCCAGGTTGAACGCTCCGGCTGACAATTTTCGCGGCGGTGCTGAATTTATCGGGGCACGGAGCTGCCACGGAATTTTCAATCTCCCAGCAATTATACGTCTTCCCGCCTCTTCTCGCCGCTTTTTCGCGTTCCTTCCCTTTGTACGGGTCGGCATCGATGGGACGATACGGCTGCCATTCCTCCTCGATGAACGCCGAGGGGATCTGCTGAGGAATATCCGTGGAATTCTCAGATGGCGGTGGAAAAAAAAAGCACGCGAAAATCCTCGAGACGCTGGCGTGGAGGGGAAGCTGGTCGGATTTATGGGGAGTCATTAAAATTCTTCGGTGATATCGCGCGGTTCGAATGCGCAGCTACGCACCGCCATACTTCATCCAAGATTTCGTCACACCGATTGCTCGCGTTGAATAAATCATCGCGCTAGGTTTAGATTTCATGAAATAACTGCTTGTCGAGTGGTTTGAGAAAGGCAGAGCCGAAGCTACATATTTCTTTGTCAACTCATTCCTCTCGGCATTCCGCGAAGCTGACGCGTCAGAAAGAGACGTGGAAGCTCGTGAAACTTTCAAAGCTACCACCGGCCGTTCCGATCTAACGGTATCGTAGATCATCATTATCCTGGAAAATGAACGACGGAAGTTGCGCGAAGGTTGATTAATCGAGAGGAACCATAAACCTCGCGTCACCCGGACCTGCGAATTATTGAATCGGGATCCGTTGGCCGAAATTATCGGGAAAAGTGAATGGGACGGAGCGGCGAGAGCGTACTAACGTTGCTTATGTTAGTTCCGAAGCCTTTGCGTGGGTGTCGAGCACGAATCCAGCCCTCGAAGTTTCCCGTGTATATATATTCAGTGGGGCTGGCCAGTGCATGCCGGAAAATAAACAAGATTATCGAGAAAGCTCGGCGTACTGCAACTTGCCCTGCACCACCGTCCACCTGTCGAATATATACGGTTTCTGCGGTGCACGAGTACCGACGAGTCTGTATGTGTACGTGCACCGCGGCACTCGCGTGCTGCTAGTAAACACGCGGCTACACATATTTGCACTTATGGTTAGCCGTGTAGGTACAGCGACGGCCACACGTATCCGAGGGTAAAGTTTGTACGCTAGCGCGTCTTTCTAGCAGACGGACGTCGAGTGACGACAATTGTTTCTTACCCTTATCGCCTGTTACTAGCACGACGATGTTCAGTAAACAATGCTCGTACCATGGACAGGGTTTAATAAAACTTCTATGCTTCGAGGGTTCGAAGAGTTGTAAGCCCTCAGGCTTCGAGCTCGATGAGTTTAATCCATTCGTAAGTAGAAGAAGTTGCCCCCATTCTTTACGTACAATCTACCCTACCTATTTACCCTACCGGTTTATCTCGATGCAGCCATCCAAATCTCCAATACCTGTGATCACTAAACTCTGCTGCACTTTGGCGGTTCAAGGCGGACACAATCATTGCCCCCACACGTTCCGCATTCATTCCCACGCGACTTGCCCCCCCCCCACCCCCCACCCACCCCCACCCAACACCCTCCCCTCCCACGAAACTTCACCCTCGGCCATCGCGAGCCGAACGAAAAGCTCGATTCCCGATAATCGCCAAGAGGCAGAAAATAGTACAGAGGAGTACAAGAGGTGGGGCACACCGCGGCGGACAGTAATGTGTATTTACTATAGCACGTCTGACTGCAGCCCGCCCGTCGACTTTCGCGCGCTGGTCGTTCGCCGTACACGTAGAATCGCGTGTACCGGATGCAGCCAGTTGGAGGGTAGCAGGGAAACCGTGCCGCTACAGCTTCGGAAGGATGTGCTCCCTGAATTAATGAAGCCACGGATGCATTCGCCCGTGTGACTGGTAATCCTCTTTCGGTATTTCCTGAAGCGGCGCTTGGAATTGCACGTACGATAAATAGAGATAATCCAACCCGGCGCGTATATGCGCCACGAAATATGTGGCTGGTGTACGCTAGGCGAGCCGCGTATCGGTGTTTGGTTACCATTGTAGGGCCGTTCGTAAACGCTAGCTCCGGCGAAACGATGAGCGCTACTTGCCCTACGCCGAATCATTACGCTGGCGCAGTGTTATTGGATGCCTGCGAATATAACTCTATTCGATCGTGGGGAGTGTATACTAATGTACTCCCCCTTGCACAGATACTGTGATTACACCTCGGTACTTCGGCCCAGTAGAAAATATGTAGGGTAAATCAGGGAGACGCGGTCGACCTAATATAAAATGGCTATTAAAACTCATATAGAAATTACTTATTTTATCAGGAAAAAACCTATATGTTCAGAATTGTATGCTGATTCAGAAAAACTGGTCGATATTTGCTTTATGACAATATTTACTGTAAATCGGGTTGAAAACTGAAGTCATGACGTCTGACCACCTCATCCGAGGTGCCGGGGGAAATGGTTTTCGTCGTTGGCAGAGACCACTCACATAATTATTCATGGAAAATTAACAATGGATAAAGCAAAATTATTTAGGAGTGAATACAACTACAGATTCATTCATATTTAATTTGTTTACGCTAAACAAGTAAATAACACATCAAAGAAAAAGTGAACAACCTACCGGCGATTAGCAAGGCAAATAAATACAAAAGTGAATAAATAAACTAAATAAACAAAAATAATAATATTATAATAATAATAAAAAAATAAACAAAAATAATTTAAAAAATCATAACTCGACCATCTCTCCTTTTTGCAGCGAGAGATGGTCTTCTCGTTAGCTTTGAGAGGAAGAGTTAATATGGCCAAATACGTTGACTGCATTGTCCCTCAATATCTCTCTACTATCTTATTATGCCAAACATTAAACGAAAATAAACTTAGAAGTATATTTTAAATACGATTCTGTACACCGCTGTTTGACAAAAGAAGTTAAATGTAACATCAATTTACCTTCTAAAGCCTATAAATCCAGAGAAACACAGAAGGTAGCGAAATGACGCTATACTTTCAACTGTCAAAATTTATTGGACTGACACAATTTTACATCAAATTCGGAGAAGGTAAGTCTAATAATTCCGTGAATGCAAGAATATCTACTACAAATACCTAATTAATGATATATTTAAGGAAAGAAATCGATTAAAATATTTTTCGTAATGAAAATAGTGTTTTTCTTTTAGCAGTATGCGTGTTCTCAATACCGCCTACCGGAGAACAATGGTTTCGATGTAATGTTTGTTACAGGTGGGGTCACGAAATGTGCGGAGCAACCGAAATAAACTTTATTTGTCCAATTTGTACATCGGAACTTAAAAAATAAAATATTTTAAAAATCTATATTTTTAAATTTCTATATTTTTCTAATAATAATAAAATCAAAGATGGATAGAAAAAACATTTATAGAGCAAGCAATAATAAAAACACATGTCAAAATGACTTTAAAAACTCATATATACATAAATTAATCAATATTTCTTGAGTAGGCGATATTAGGTACACTTTTTTCAGGACCGGATTTTTGCATGTCTTGCGTTTTTTAATTCCCAATTAAAAATTTGTAGGTTTCAACGATTCTAACTTATGCTACATGAAAGATGAATAATTTCTCTTTACTCTGAAGCAAATTTACACGAAAAAATATCAATTATTATTCAATTGACAGCGATTTAATTTTTGCTAGGCGATATTAAGTACAGTCACCCTATATAAATGCGTTCTCCGTCATCTTATTTCTGTCACATTTCTACGCACCACAAGAGCGTAAAGTATAATATTAACATATAAAAAGTATGGTGACCAAGGATTCTACGCACTTGTGCCGTGGTAATTTAACGGTATCATTGTGACATTGGTCGCACCGGCGAGAAGCTGCTCAACTAATAATTAAGTAGTTTCAAGTGATTTTGCATATTCGCCTGATCAGTAGGGTTTCAAGTTTCAGCGAAATAAATTGTCGATGTACCCTCGGACAGAACTTGCCGTGTTTCCACGTCGCTTTATCAGCTCGCGTGCGCCCGCATCATTCTCGCCGATCCCTCTCGCAGGTGTCCGATCAAAACGCGACTCGTTATAGATATTTTCCGCGAACGCGATACTCGTACCTCTAAATGTCGGGGTTATTTCATGGAGAATAGGGCTCGTGGGCGCGACCGTGGCAAAGGCCCAGGGATCCCGATTTGAAACTGCAGCGATGACAGGCAGCTCTGATGGAATCGCGACGAGAGGTCGGAAACTACGATTTGAAGGAACGCACTCTTGAATAGAGATAGTCGAATAATGCAGAAAAATAGGAGAACGTACGAATTCTCATAATGTATTCCGTATCCTACTTTGAATGGTCGACTCGGGCCTATTAATCACAATCTTCGCTCGGGTAGCAAGAGGAAGGGAGGAAAGTAAATGTAATTCACGGGGTAGAACTTCATTGAACAAGGCCTGCTAAGTAGATTGTAGCAGGAATGATTTCCTAGAAATTGAAAAAGAGAACCGGGGGAGGGGACAGGGAGAAATGGCCAACGATTAGAGTGAAAGATAATCCATAAATTATTAAACGAGCGGATCGCGGGAATTTTCAAAAGCGGAGGGAGAGGCGCGCCATTACGGCGATTTTTCTTTCGCGCGAAGACCCTTTTTCAGGATACATTATGGGATTATTAGAGCGCCGCCACGGCGGACTAATCTTTCCCGGGGCGAAATTGTTCGCCGTCCTCCGGCCCTCGTTCTCGTGCCAAGCTCGTTTAATAAACTTTCCCGCGCGCTTTGCGGACGCCGCCGCGGCAGTAATTTCTTTAAGGCGCTGCCCATTACGCGGCGAATTCTGGACGAAAGGACGAGTCTTTATTCGAGGCCGTAATTATTCCGTGTCTGGCGACCCCGACGATACCAACAGAGATCAAAGTCACGGGATGGAAGGAAAGTTGATAGCAGAGTTCAAAAGAAACTTGACCTCCAGTTACCCATGCTCCGGACTCACGACTATACGAATATTTTCGCTGTTCTGGTCTGCGATCCACTTCTCAAGAGATCAACCTTGGTTATGGTGTATTCAACTTAAAAATTGTGGTGCTACACGCCTTCACTCGTCGTCAGATTAACTTCTGAATTAATCAACGCTCAGGTACTCTGGTTGACTTTCATTCGTGAAGTGCGTGACGTGGAGATTTAAAGAACACTACTAATTACTGGGAGAATTAATTTCTGGTGAAGAATATTATCCGTTGCTTCGTTCCGCGGAGATACGTAATCCGGTTTTAGAGATGCAAACAGAAGCAGCTTGTACTGCACAGCGTGAACATTTTAATTTTCGCCCGACTCATCTGATTAAACTAATCAATCTTCTACGACACGAGCGAGCGGATAAACGCGACCCGAGAACAATCCACAGATAAATACACGCGAGATAGATTGCCCTCCGCGATTGTTATAACAGTTATTAAGACAGCATCGATAAGACAGTGCACGCGAGCACACACGGCCAGAGAATTGCTAATTATAGAAGCACGATAAATCAGGGACACGTCCATTTATCATCGGAAAATATTAAAACGCGGCAGTCGACCCGCTGGAAACTTTATGCAATTGTTTCTCTGATTGCGAATCAAATTATTCGACCCCTGCCTTGCGGCATTAATCTTCCGGCGGATAAGTATCTACGTATTTCCCTCGCATCGTTGAATACCACGGTCCCAGACGCTCATTCGCTGAATAGATTGCAACGCTCTCCTCCTTCCAATCCTTAATTCTCATCAGGATTTACTAATTGCCAATTGTACACGGAATTAAAGAATACTATAGTAAAGTAGCGAGAGGAATTCTCAATATCGTGTCTCTCATTCGAGCATTTAATTACCATTCACAAATATTAGCTGAGGTTATGCCGAAGTAAGGATTAAGTAGGATTTTTACATCTCCTAATGAATTTGAACTCTACATTCTACAAATTCACCGGTCTACTGTAACGCGTGAATTTAAAGTTTAAACAAAATGTGCAATGATGAAGGCTCGCCAGCGTTGAAGGGAAGACTGGAACGGTATACGGAGATACGACTCGCGACTGGCCGTGTCGGGAAGTCGCTCTTATCGAGAATCGAAGATAAAGGGAAGAAGGGAAGTGGAAAATCTTGGGAAGTTGCGACAACTTTATACGTAATAGTTCCAAGTTCCGTGGGCACAGGTTGGGGAGGTATTTCGTGAGACGAGGGCAATATCACGGACGTTCGGCCCGCTCCTCCGAGAGAACGAATCCCTTCGGAATGTCTTTTCAACATTCCGGCAAACTGACTCGACCCAATTTGCTGAGACACGATGAATTACCCTCTGTCCACACGGTGACGTTGCTCCCGGTTAGAGGAATGAAACAACGCTGAGGGGAAATTTCAATGGCACGCTGCTCTTAACGAGCATCATTAGCATTAATACGTCATTAACATTTGAATGAGGCAGGAAGCGTGATTCCTTATCAAATTCAAAGTTCCTCGCGATCAAAAGTAACGCGACACCCCCCACGGTTTCCCTTCCTATTAACGTAACAACGGTGAATTATGTTCTTTCTAATTCAGTAAGTGGAATCCCACTCGTTCCTCTGCATACATCCTTTTCTTCGGAATATGTATTGTGAATAACAGTATTGTGAATTTACTCTGGCTTCATCGAAAGGGCTGCAAAACAGTCGGGCACTTCACTGTGAATTGATGAAACAGACTCTTCGATTTGTACTTTTAAATTGAATTATTGTGTGCCAAATACTGAACCGGAATTCCATTCATTCGCCAACGAACGGTAAACACTTTATTACCTAACAAAGCGCGGGGAAACGATATTTTATCTCTAACTCCGGCGGAATAATCTTCCAAAAATTCTGTCGCTTGCTGTCAGATTGCCATGGATTTATGCTTCATTGTGAGGCCGAATGCCACACGCAGAAGTTCTCGCGGTGTCAGGCAGTGAAATATCTCATTTCTGAAGAGAGATTAGAATACTTTAGAAAACAGTGCCAGCCTATTGTATAAGACGGCAAATTTACATTTCGCAATACGGTGAAATTTACAACCTCCCATCCATCAAGATATCCCCGTGTTTCCTTTCAATGCACGTGACGGGGGATGTTTATTCCTTAAGAAAAGTAGCTGTTTCTGATATGGAAATGTACCCGATTGATTATATTCACTGGTACTGTATTCACTGTCCAGTAGAGAGTGTTCATCTCGAAGAAGTATTTAAATAGATTCTCCGCGGAACCCGATAAAAGCAGAGTCAATAACTGTATGGCTCGACAGAGTGCAGAGAATTATTGGAGAAAAACAGTTAACTGTTTTCTCGTAAAGAATGGAATGCTCGTGAATATTATATCGCTGGCAATTAATCTATTTTACACAGCCAGTGTTAACAGTCTCTTAAGACACGGAATAAAATTTCAATTGGTGGCGTTTATCGAATACTTATTTCCCTCCTTTCTGTGCACACAGGAAAATTGAAAGAAACATTTGCTTCCTATTTGGAATAATAAATAACATTTCATTCCACCCACTGCCCTCTACGATTCGTTTTCAACGAATTTTACTTGATTCGTGATAACAAGTGGTACCTAGCAATATTTACTATTTATAGAAACAAGGGGCAAAAAAAAAAATTATAAAGATGTCACAATGGCTGACATGTAGTAGGTACAGTTTGCCGATAAAACGATCAGCTGGCATATGGAAATATTACGTAAGAGCGGTGGCCGTGAAGTTGTAAAACCAATATGCCAGGCGTCTGTACACACCGGCAGCGATAACATATCAGAGGGATGTTTAAAGTTCTAAAATCACACAAAGCCCCCCTAAATTTTCAAGCCAAGGTCTCTTAATCGCAACCGCACCGCCTTGTTAGCAATGTAACGTTACTCGTTAACGGATAATGGAGGATAATGAACATCGTTAAGTGTTCGATTCATTGGTATACTAACAAACGATTTAAATAGTGAACTACATGGTCCAAATGAGGTATTCTGCCGTAAATTGTTCGTTGCAAACTTGCTGAATAATTGCACACTCACCAAACGGATTTATCGTGATAAAATAAAATGTATCTAAATCATACTTTCTTCACTTCCTTCCAATTTACAATGACACATCTACTCGACACCAAAGAACTATCCAGCCTTTCGTGATATCGTTTCTGGTTCACTGTATCATCCGCGCACTAAATCAGAAAGGAGACTTCGCTTGCAAATTACACACTTTAATTTCAATTGTAACAGCATCAGCGATTGAGCTCAGCTCCGGAAGAACCACCGGGGACGTTCGAATTTCCTTATATAGTTCGTGACGTTTATAAGACAGACTCTATTAAACTTCGGCAAGTTCCGTAGGCGTTCTATTGCCAGTTCCACTAACCAGCCACCCGCGCTGCTTGCAATTCGAGATTTCGTAATTTCTCTGTCGCGCGATCTAGTGAAGTAAAGGGACGAAATCAATCCAGTTTTGCGCGAGGCAACAGCGAGGATCGGAGGGGGTTAACAGAAAGGTGGGGAATCGAATTCTCCGTGGATGGAAGTCAGCTGCATCCCCGGTAAGACCAGCGACGCTGAGAATGCAATAGGATCGGCCCTGGACCCCGGTTTTTCCTTTCATTTGATCGAATGCCCGTCGCTGCGCATCGGTTTTCGCATCACGTTGATAGCGGAGTTGCGTGTGCCGCCTAACAATGCCGAAAGCATCGCGAACAGCCAGCTAGCAAGGCTAGCCGATCCTCTGGGTAAATAGAAACGTTCGCCTGGACAATGCGCCCCCAGGGTTGGCTACAATAGAAAATTAATGACGAACGGGTCGGCATACAGATGCCCCCCGCTGGGACTTTTCGCGATTTCTCTGCAACTCAACGGCTGGCACTTTTGTTTTCGACGCTTGTCGTTACTTTCGCCCCTTCAGCTGGAGTATCGGGTATATCGCTCGCGAAATTGATATCAACAGTGTCTGATTACAGCTGCCCTTCCAGCGATTCGTATTGTTTCAAAGGGGTGATTTGTTACCGAAACTGTAGGTCTTTCAACTCACTCCGAGAGTTGTTATCGGGCTGCGACCGGGACAGTTGGTTTACTTAATTATATCGTACTGTAGAGGGCAAGCTCCCGAGCGCTATCCAGTTCGTCGAGTCTGTTAAATATGATTTCATAACTCAGTGTTTCCCCATCTGTTTTGAGTCGCGACCACTTTTATAGTATGCAAATAACCTGCGACTCCCCCTCCTGACCTATATAAGGTAAGGTAAATTTAGTAAGGTAAAGAAATCACATTAGAAATAGATATTTCAGAATATAATTCTAACTTAATAATATTTCATTATCTTAATACATATATTAAATATACTTAAAGATATTTAACATACTTAATTATCTTATTTATTGTGATGGTTGTGCTCGCATCTGGGTAACCAGCCTTTTCTTTTTTCATTAATAAAAAATCTTTGTTATATAAATAATAGAATATTGCAATATACCCATATATTAAAATAAATAAATCCTAAAAATCGTCAACTAACACTAACCGCGGCGATCCCCCTGAAAACACTTCGCGCGACCCCTTTAATCGCAATCCCGAGAATCTTCCCCTCTGATAACAGTGCCTTCAGCCTTCAGATCTTCGCGAATAATTATGGTGGTGAACAGTTACCTGGGCGCAGTGTGCTACATTGCAATTAGGTAGGGATCACACGCAACGCCGTTAGCTTCGTGCATAAACAAGTCTAAATCAATAATGCCGCAGGATTAAGTTTGCATGATTTCTTCCCCTCGAGCCCCGAGCCTATCCGACCCCACGTTTTACCTTGCGCGACAGGCGGTATAATTTTCACCTTTGCCAGGCAAAGACTCGGCGCTGTCGGGTCGATGTCGATCGGCGAACGCTTCGTTGGCGATACAAACGTCTCGATTTCTCGCGTACGCGAGATCGACGAGCGGCTACGCCAGAGGATATATGGACGGCTGATCGTTGGAGTAACAGGAAAGGTACCGATGTATTTTATCGGCTGGAAGCCATACGCGGAGGCGAACGACTCCGTGGCGAGGGAAACCGAGGAAGGGTCAGAAGCGAGAGCAGAAAGGTAAGGGAACCTGAAAAGGCTAGACGTTCCTTCGAACCTCGTTGTTTGCACGTGCTCGCTCCGTTCGCGAGTAACACGCGTCTAAATAACGTCCCTAAGGGACGCTGGTAGCACGCCGAGAGTGGAAAAATTAGATTTTATAAGTGATATAGGCTTGGTGTGTGAGAATCTTATTTGGCTTATAGAAACGAACGATGCAATTCTCTGCTGGCAGTCTTCTAATGGAGTACCTTAGAGACCCTAGAGAAATTCGGGACCTGTAGCCTTTTCAGAAGTGTTCCAGGTAAATATAGGATAGTATAAGTCCTCATATTCTGCAACTGTACTTTCTCCCCTTTATCATTTTCCTCCTGTCATCATTCTCACAGAAACCTAGCTCGTATCCGAATACAGCCAAGCTCACGGCATACCAGAATCAAAGGAGCAACCGTTTTCTCGATTTTCAAACGTTCGGCAGCACTTTTGACGCAGCCTAATGGTTTCCCGATGGTGCACCTGCCGTTTGAAAATCACGTTACCCGAGAAATTGCTGGATTAACGAAGGTATCGGAGACTCCTTTGGAACGTCGCGGTGAATCCTGCCCGATGAAATTTCACCCGTGCCCCCGTCCCTTGCGTGCTCATTACAGGTTTCAGCAGTGCTACAAAGAATTTCGCCTTCTTACATAACACTGTCCTCCCCCGTTAGTTTCTAGAACTCGTCCGTCGCCACCCTTCGCCCTCTCCGTTCCACCCCTCGTCCTTACCGAGAACAATTCCTCCTCGCGGGGATCGTCAGTCGCTTTGACGTCGAATTAATTGTAAGCGAAATTACTGCTCGTGTCTTGAGCACGTCACCGGCTGATGCGCCGATAGTAATCACCCTGGATACGAAGAATTGATTCCCGTCGACGCAGCGCTGAGGCGTGCACAGTTTTTACCCTCCTTGGCGACAAATTTGGCTCGCCTTTGACGGGCAAAAGAACGTGGCTGAAAAAGGTCTAGGACCGACCACTGTCGTCGAAGGTATTCAGAGCCTCCTCTTTCGCAATGTGAGACCAGAATATCTGCGCTTCACGTATGACGATAAGGGAAATGTATGTCCCCTCTGTGGAATATTTCTTGGAAACAGTACGACTTCGTATTCTACCGAGTATCCTTCTTCTTTCGAGATGACGCTTTAGTAATATCGCCATATTCTATGCATAATATTTCTGCAAGTTACAGCGCCGGAGGAGCTGTTGTTTACGATCTCGATGTTTTAATGAAAATGTTTCATCATGAATTGGAAGGATGAGTAGGGTAGGGTGGGGCTAAAAGTCCGGCGGGTAAAAAGTCCCGAATTCAAAATCTCTATTCCTAAACAATGTATTATGCTTCGCAGTATACTATGTAAAAGGCGAGAAGAAACGGAGGTAACCACAGAGTCGCCAGTCGCTCCTGGACGTTCGTGCGAATTACACGACGCCTTCGTTATTTTATGTATCGAATACTAAAATAAATACGTCGTCTTTATTGTTTTATACGAAGTAAACCACAGTTTAAAAGCGTATCAGCCATGTGCGTTAAGATTGTATGTTCCTTTAGTAATGTGTGCATGATATTGTTTATTGCTGAATGATTATATTTTCTAACGTATATATCGCAGAAACTATAGAGGTACCATTGGGGCAAAAAGTCCCGCAGACTGAAAATATATATTTTATTATTTGTTTTAATAATGAGATGGCCAAAGTATAAAGAAATGATGCCAAAGTCTTTAAATAGTGTTTTTGTTTTAGTTGAACGACTTTTTTTAATTGGTTTAATAAATATTTGTTGATTTGAAAAGAGTTTTTTACTTATTCAGTTTAATATTACACGAAAAGACATTAGGGACTTTCTACCCTATGCAATGGACTTTTTGCCCTTGATATTGCATTGACGAACATTTTGTGGTATAACTCAACAGAAAATAACAGTATCAACAAACAAACTTCGTGAATAATAGTTATAGTTTATACAAAATAACACCAGATATCTCTAGATTGTTAGTACTAAATTTTACATAGGTTTATACGAAAAACGGGACTATCAGCCCCACCCTACCCTACTAACAAGGAGAGGTTCCCAGGTGTCCGCCTCCGATTGCTTTGAATTTTGGATATGTTTTAGAGCACCGAAAAATAAGATATACATGTTTTTTTATAGCGGCCCGTTTTCATGTTTAGGGGGTGAAACCAATCCCCAAAGTTATAAGATTTTCAGGTGTTCATCTCCGATTGCTTTGAATTTTGGATATGTTTTAGAGGACCGAAAAATAAGAAATACGTGTCTTTTTATAGCGGCCCGTTTTCAAAATAAAAAGACACGTATTTCTTATTTTTCGGTCCTCTAAAACATATCCAAAATTCAAAGCAATCGGAGACGGATACCTGGGAACCTCTCCTTGTAAGTAGAGTGGCTCTTATTTTCGACTTTTGAATTTCTTCGCGGCACCCCCCCCCCCCAGAATAGTTCCAAATAATAAAAAAAAATCTGTGTAAAGTTTGAGCTCGATCAGATAACGGGAATATGTGCCCCTGAGCCCTTGATCATTTAAATAATTATGGGTGGTGGCGCGAAAAAAATCATGAAAAATAATTTCACCAAAGTAAATAAGAGCCACTCTAATTAGCACATCCAAAGTATAATTGGATACAGGCACTCGTCAGGATAAGTTTATTATCAGATCGAGCCTAGATGGGGCAAATGAAAATAACTCTCAAGTCGGTTGCGAAAATTTATGCAACAGGATGGGTCGGGAATTAAAGAATGACCCCCGACAAATTACTTCCCACTAACAACATTCGAGTTGCATAATTTCGGAATATTTACAACCCCGTTTCCGATTCATCCAGCACGGCCCGTATTGGGTCCAGAACTTTTCCGAAGTTTTAATGGATGATGGTGTAAACATGATCTCGAAATCAAATACTCAAACTCGGTGTAATTACTGGAGTGTACTCTGTGGAATAAACTTAGTTGCGTCCTCGATGAACATCGACGAGCCCACCGTCCTAGGACCGTAGGAATTTTATGCGAGAAATAAGTTTCCGGCTAATTTACCCCTCAAAGAAATTCATCCACCCTTCCCCTGATCAATACCGAAGCCTCTACACCGATACTTAACCGTCTTGTCCACGATTATCTACCTGCAAGTATGCGTACTCATCTGGAAACGACGTTTCAATTGCTTTCGTACGCGGTGCTCATTGCGTCAGATTTTATTTCTCCATCAATTGATGCGAGAAGAGAAGGCTGTGGGTGACACTAGAAATTTCCTGAGTGGCGGACCGCGAGCGTGTAATTACCTATGTACTCGAGTCAATTTCACAGAATACCCGCGACTGTTCTCGTGACCAATTCTATCCGATGTCATTAGAATTTCGCAAACAATCCATTGGGGTAGAAACTTGATCTGTGACTCGAATTTCGTAGCGGTACGGTCCTCCGCAGTAGAACCAGGTCAAAACTGGGGTAGGTCAACACGTATGAATGAGCAGATACAGTAACGTTACTTTTTCAAAGGCCAGTGCTGAGTCTATTTTCGACTACATTCGATTTGCAGATTAACAGAGGTGTATTTAGGTTAAGATACTTTCGTCGACGATTCGTGGACGCGCATTCTTCGATGTAAGGCGCAAATCCGATTACAATCGAGCGTGCATGTATACTTCGAACCGCCAGATGTTTCGTTTCGAGGAGCAACTGTCGCGAATCTCTGATTCACGAGATGTTGAACACGAATGGAACGTGGGGCGACAGATATTCCCGATGGACGGCTTTGCCGTGCTTTTTCCGTGCTCTGCGGGCTTTTCGGAGTGCCTGTTATACGGGGAAATAGCTGTTCCTTTTTGCGATTAAATGCAGAGTGAGATTGAAATGCACGAATGTATGTAATTGATCGGGAAGTTTGTGAAAAATATACATGGGTGTCCTGGAGACATGGCCCGATCTAACTCTTCCGCCGCTCTGGGCAAAAATGATTTTTACCGCTCTTTATATTTAATTTTAAATAATTATTTTAAAATATCATTTTTGATAGTGACTGAAAGAGTGAGCCAGAAATGAGGCCTTTTTCGCCCCTTTTCGGTCCCACGATTTTGGAACTGAATTTTATGCCAAACGATACTTTATGGTGAGACATCAATGACATGAAATTTTTGAAAATTGAGGTGACAATTAGTTTCTGAGATATAGTAGGTGAAAGAAGTGAAAATTCGTTAACGCGTCAGCCCATACGCTTCGATGTACGGGCTTCTCTATCAGTCCGATAATTTAAACAATTATTCTCAAGGGTTCTGCTGACTGCTAACAACGAATTTGAACTTAGATTTTCAAAATTCACAATGGTGGTCGATTCCATATGGTAGACGATATATTAAACAAAAAACACCCACCACACAGACATTTATATTTCTTGATTTGTTTTTTTTTTTGTGAATTGATGTCTCAGCATAAGGCATCGTTTGGCATAAAATTCAGTTTAAAAATTGTGGGACCAAAAAGAGGCGATTTCTTGGGTCACTCTTTTCCTAGATCGAACCCTGCCTCAAGATTCCAATAAAGTAGTATGTAGACCTGCCTAGATAACCTCTGTACTATTCTTTCATAATTATAAACTAATTAATTCTCTGTTTGACAGGTCCTCAGGCTCACGGTTTGCAAAAGACGAAAGAATTCAACGAGTTGGCCGTGCCAACTATTTCACAGGCCCCTGGTAACCATGAATCGTGCAACGGACCGCGCATAATTCGGACGATCTAATCTTTCCCCGCAAGGTGGTGGCAAAAAATCTCATAAAACCATGTTACATGAATTACGATCGTCGAATCTTCCCACCGTACTTCCCCATATACATGTCTAATTTTCATGCATAAATTTCCCCCCCCCCCCCCTCAAAATGACTTACACGAATTAGAATAAAACGACCAACCACCGGAGATTTATCGTTACATCCACCATTGCATTCCTCTCCCGCGAAAAACTACTTTGGAATTGTCGCAGAAGCTCCCTTGCTCCGATCCACAATCCTTATTCTAATTTCCATTGTACCAATTCATAATGCTGGTATAACAGTTTCTCTAATTTGCACAGAAACTCGGACAATCTATTCGAAAATTGTATTCCGCGCAATTCGATAAATTAAGAACGAACGACAATGCAAGCACGTCTCCCTCTTCGCTTTACAATTCTTGAGAAACTTGACGACCTCTTCGGGTTTGTTGGTGAAATAAACAGTTTCTCGCGGAGATATTTCAAGATAGCTTTGTGGAGTTTAAATCGACTCTAATAATTGTCTGAGATTCGCAATAGATAAACATTACCTATATACACACATATATATAAGTGTATAAAAATATATATATACACACATATATATATATATATATATATATATATATATATATACACGAAGGACTGGTGCACTTTGTTCAATGGCATTGTGGAGAGCCCGACGGCGCCCAAGTGCACTTCCGATGCATCCCCTGCAGTTTGCTACAGACAGGTGACGATCCATTGTGCCGGTAAAATATTGACACTCGATATTTTCCTGCACTCAGCACGGAGGGAAAAACGTTTACACCTAAGCCCCCATCTCCGTGATGGAGGTCTAGGGTTTTTGCCAGGACCTCCGCCGTCGTTTTCATCGATATTAATTTTCCCCGTTATCCCTTTAGGCGCGAACGCGCGGGCTGCAATTATTTTAATTTCCACACTCAGTATACTCTGACTGTTTATCGCTCGGCTGACGCTTTCAACGTGCCCCACGTCCCAGAATTTATCGGAGAAACGTTATTAAATTTTCTTCTTTCGACGCTGTTGCTTCGGCAACGATGGCGACCAGCGCAGGAACTTCGGTCTCTGCCTTGCCATATATCGACGAAGCAAATGAATTTAAAGTGATTCGAAAGAGGGTCCGGACGAAACCCATTATTACATTAGCACATTAATAAATCTCGCAGGGTTAAATATAATTGAAAACATAGGCTTCTATTGTTTATATTCAGTCGTCTACTCACCGTCTTGTTGCCCATGTTCTTGACGCGACAATTCAAGAACGTAATCTTGCCCAGCAGAGCGGTCACGTTCTTCGAGGCGGCTAGGTCGAAGTACGGCCCAGTCCGAGTAGTACCACTGTCGACCAGGCTGTTCTGATGACCGTTCACATTCTTCCCGCTGCTTCCCTGCAGCATGCTGTAGCAGTGCGCCCCTGGAAATTCAAGTAACAATTGAAGTTTCGCTCAAGCAAGCTGATTCTCTTTATAGGGTAACTGACACATTAAGCGTCGACGGTGACATTATCTTATAGTTATGTACTTATAGACTAAAAGTATATGTTGTTCTTGTTATTTATTATTGTTTAATATGTTTACTTGATGAAAAAAATTTGGTGGATCTTAAAACTTCGATTTTTATGTATAAATTCATCAATTTCAAAAATATATTTCGGGATCTATTACTGACACCCTTCAATTTTGACTGAACTACTGACACCCCAATTACTGCCAGCTAACCTAAGGGGTCGTCCTTAAATTACGTAAGGCTTTTTTTGGGGGGGATCCCGAATTTTTTACGGGGGGGGGGGGAGAGTCAGGTAGCGTCTTACGTAATATTTTTAACCTAATTTTCAATAAATACAAATTCTATCATTAATGTTCCAGAGGAGTTGTTTTAGTTTAAATTTCCCGAAACTGAGTTAAATGAATTATATAAACCTTTAAAAGAATTTTAATAACTGAAAAAAATTCAATGTAAAAAATATTACGTAAGAAGGGGGTTGAAATATCAAATCTTACGAATTCTTATACTGGGGAGGGAGGGGATAAGAAATCGCCAAAATTACACTTACGTAATTTAAGGACGGCCCCTAATACTGTTTGTCATTTTAACGTTACCTCGTGCCATGTACATGAGCAACTACTGCTATGACAGTAATACCAAAATGCTTGAAACGCTTGTACCAATCACTGTCACCCAATTAATAAGTAAAAAGACTTAATGAATCGTTGAATTCGGATCTTTATTACTTTCCATGATGTTTATATTATTTAAAACATTATATTTTGTTATGTTAATAGCTGAAATATTACAATTACAGCATTTTCTTTAACGCCTTGTTTTCTCTTTCGCTAGTAAGGAAGTCATCGTTTCCATTCTCCTAATATTCGCTTAAAATTTTGAATCGTTTTATTCAAATTGAGGGGGTATTCTGGTCTGACGAGGCGTTTTCGTCGCGTTATTTCGGATTTTTTTTACAAAGAATCCATAAATTGTATTATTATTTAGTTTATTGTTACATGTTTATTGATGTTTCAACTATCTTTACAAATTTTGACAATTGAAAAAAATTAAAATCAAACGCAGTTGACTGCTTTAAAGTAATGGTGAAAAAAAAAAAATGAGGTCACGGTGCCCATGATTGGGCTCGTTCTAGTGATCAGAAACTAAAAATGA
The DNA here is from genome assembly GCA_947577245.1 of Andrena bucephala. Classification (NCBI taxonomy): domain Eukaryota; kingdom Metazoa; phylum Arthropoda; class Insecta; order Hymenoptera; family Andrenidae; genus Andrena; species Andrena bucephala. The sequence continues at coordinate 66,946,597 of OX387715.1, read as the reverse complement.
AAAGAGATTATTTATCTGTATGCCTGTGGCTATCGTTCCTACCAGAATTATGATAAAATAATTTGTTTTTAAACTTTCACAGACCTTTAAAGTTGAAAAAATGTGCGAAAATCCAAACTTAATTTTCAAACTGCCGCCATTTGCATAATTTTCCATTGTTTTTTATTATTCTGGTAGGGACGATAGCCAGAGGTATACAAATAAAGAATCTCTTTTCATTTTTTGTTTCTGATCACTAGAACGAGCCCAATCATGGGCACCGTGACCCCATGTTTTTTTTTCATCATTACTTTAAAGCAGTCGACTGCGTTTGATTTTAATTTTTTTCAATTGTCAAAATTTGTAAAGATAGTTGAAACATCAATAAACATGTAACAATAAACTAAATAATAATACAATTTATGGATTCTTTGTAAAAAAAATCCCGAAATAACGCGACGAAAACGCCTCGTCAGACCAGAATACTCCCTTAACGAAGAAAAACTTAAGTACTGTTTTTTGTATCGTATAAATAACAGTTTGAATTGTATAGGTACTAAATTTTTTTTATGCATCATTTTATAAGATTTATTCGTTATTTTACGTAAAACAGCTTAGGGTGACAGTAATTAGGTAGGTGGCAGTAATTGGGTCCTTTATTCTCTACTAACAGCATCCACACCCCAAATCATCAGCCTGTAAAACAAGATACAAATGGGTATCCCCTGCGCCACGCAATGTAAACTCATCCAACATTCTACGCGAGACCGTCAGCGTTTTTCACGCCAATAAACAGCTCCTGCTCCATTCGATCCTCATGTTTAGTTGGACCACGCGTCGCATTTAACATTACACCGACGGCTCGCATATAATAGGGCCCAATAACGTCCCCGCCCGCGGGCGGACAGCAGGGATGTTGCTCGTGCTTGCGTAATGCACTTTTTCCACTCGGCGTATTCGATTAAAACGTCAGTCAGACAGCGGGTGCGTCTGCTCGCCAGCTCGCATGTGATAAATGCTCGTGTTTTTATCTGTGTTAGCGAGCCGCGGTCGCCCAGTGAACTTCCCAGGCGGATCTGTTCAACCAGAACCGTGCACAGGGAGCGTACAAAGGCCCTTGGGCGCTCGCGACGATCGCCGGCATCGTCTATCAACGGAGACCACTGCCACGTTTATCGAACGAGTTCGCTGAGGAATTTCTTAATGCCCGCCGATAACGAGATAAATTGGATTGATAGGGCGCGATGCACTATCGACTCGCGAACGTCACGCGTCAGCGCGACCCTAAGTTTTGCGAGGCTGGGCCGGTCGAGATTCGAGATTCTGTGGGCTGCATTATGATCGTTGCATCGGTTGCCTCGTTGTCTCGTATCACGTTTGACAGCCTCGTAAACGAGCTGATGGTTTACGAAACTTACGAGAGTTTCTCAGACACCGAAGCTCGTCCCGAGGAAAATTTTAGGCAGTCGAGTCGCTCCTTACCAGGGCAAGTGAATCTTCTGGAAGCTTGCGCCACGAAGAGGATTGTAAAGGAAGTGCAGTATATTTGGAATACCAGTTTGTTTAAGACGAATAAAAAATGACGACAGTGGATGGGAACAAATTAAACTACATAATATCATAGGGAAACTAATAAACTTTCATATTTCTTAGTGTCAGTAAAAATAAAAAACAAAAAGTAACTGAAATTTTGGTTTGAATGATAAATGACAAGAAGTATCGATTTCGTTAAGGTGCAGGTAATTCGGAATATCGATATTCCAATTTACCTTCACTTTATAAACTTAAACAAAACATGTAGATAATAAAATTAGTTTATTTTATGACGTAATCAGGCTAATAAATCACAATTAAGGAACAATTTTATGTAGATATCTATAAGACAATATTTACACAAATGCTAAAAAAGGTTATATAGGTGACAGACGAAACTGACGCGGTGGTAGCCATTACGCGTGAAACAAAAGCATCGGTAGGCTTTGGAATATTCCAAATTACCTTCACCTTCGGTATTCCGAATTAGCAACATGGCATTGAAACCTAAAATTTCATGTCACACTTTGTATTCTCGAAATTATCGCAAAACTGGCACGGAACCATAGAAGGAACATGCAAATGAGTCGATTAAGTGTTTAACACTAATGTTTTGACATATTTTAACTATGATTGGAACGATTGAATACGCGCTGAAAAAGTTTTGCAGATTGACGTTTGCTTCCTCTGCAGATTAAGTCGAAAATGTAAAAATTGCGGTTCATCCACAAATGTCATTAGTGAACAGGTCATTAGCCCCTATAATCTACGGTGTTACAAATTAAATAGCGTTAGTAGTTTATTAGATACTTCGGTATTCCAAATTACCAACAGTACTCCAAATATGCTGCACTTCCTCTAATCTTGATTCATCTTCTAAATGCCCCTCGTGTTTATATAATCGAATCGGAATAGCCTCGCGACACAGAAATGTTTGTACAGCCGCGGAACTTTTTCCAATTAAACGGTATTTCCGCCTTGGACAGGGGCAAAACATGTTCAAAGCGCGGGGACTCAGTGAAACGGCAAACAATCAATTTTCTCCCGGTCTTCTATTTTCTCGAACAATTTTTAATCTCGAAATGTCAGGTAAAGATTCCCGGTAAAACGGTTTTGTAAGTGTTTCCGAGTCGAACTAGTATACCGCTCCTAACCTAACCGCTCTCACTTGGCGAGTTGTCGAGCAAACTTTCGGAATGAACTTTAATGCAGTACGCCGAACTCCGATAGAAAAAGGAGGAACGTTGATTTCGACGTGGTCGCGGACAATTACCGAACTTGTTTAGTATTTTAACACAGAGTTCTCGAGCCATTTCCTTAGCTCGCCGGCATTCTCCGGTGGCAATCCAGAATTCGTTTCGGTATGAATTACGGAGCATTCTCCGTACGATTAAAGTACAAACTTCTCAGAAATAGCGAACGACGTACATCTCTCCGGAAATTGCTAAATACCTTGCACTTCCTCCGGGAATAATAATTTCAGGGGACGTGCAGTGTCGTTAAATGAAACAGTGAAAATCATTCGTCCGGTTCGCAACCGTTCCTTTCGCAGGGATAATGAAAGTACGATCGTGCCAGAAGTTCTGAGAGGCAGAATGCGATATTTTCAATTTACTTCGTCCCAGAAAATATTAAAAGTTACGCGGGGATGAGCGGGGCGATTGCGCAGCTTGAAGCTGAAGACCTGCTGTGTCAAGAAAAGTAGAAAAGTTGCCGGGCAATTGTCTGTAAAGGGGAACAAATAGAGGAACAGATATGAAAGTTCATTTGTAAAGTCATTCTGTTGGAAGACTCGATAACAAGAGACGCAATTTAAATGACGCTTCTCTCGTTAAAAGTTATGTTATTGCGAGTAGCTACTAGAAAATTATTAGTATAATTCCAAACAGAACTTCTACCTGACGCTTCTGTAATTCGTCGGCATCAGGGATTGAAATAGCAACGATCTTTGGATCGGTCATCGTTTCCGGAACAGGTGGAGCGCGTAGAGCGCTGAAAAAGGGCAAAATGCGGGGCATAATTGGCTTGTTATCGCTCTGGCAGACGGTCTAACCGCACGATTCGTTTTCTACGGGTTTCGCCGCTAATTACAGAGCATTGCCGAGAACCGAGTGAGTACATAATCGAATTTCGCTGCTCTTAATTGCGACACGATTACGCGCGCGGACAGCTCGCGTAAATATTGAATTTCGTCACGTCTGCGCGGTTAATCTCGCTCTGCTACGTCCAGTGATGCTTTAGACTACGACTTCATAACGAAGATACGTATCGAGCATATCTCCCACTCACAGGTCCCGTGTCAATCATCAGTTGTTGGTAAAGAAAAGCAGTTCGATGACCTCTACTGGTATTTAGATAACGCGCTAGTAGCCTTAGCGCGATTGATCACCATGATTTCGTTACTTTAAAATTCTATTTAGCAGGTACACAGAAACGAATGAAATGGAATCGTCGATATATCGAGTTCCTGCGAGATTTTTTTATTTCTTAGGGTGCTGGAACTTTTAGATTCTATGATGATCAATTTCTGTCTAAGAAGACAGGGGTTGTTCGTAATGAAAAAGATCCTTGACACGGCAAGGAACTTTCGTGCATTTAAAATATCTAAACAGCCGACGTGTCCCGGGCGAGAGAGGCTCTGCTGAGGCACTGGGGTCGAAGGATGGCGATCTTTTAAGAGAGGAGGAAGTTTTCGATTCGGGACGCCTCTTTGTGCAGGTGCTTCTTCGCGAATGACGCTTGGAAGTTGAATTGCTTCGAGAAGAGCGTTCGACATTTTCCCCTGACTTTTTGCCGTTTTAATGACGTGTCCTTTCTCGACGGTTCCTCGCATACCGGTAGGTATACGAAACTTCCAACACCGTCCCGAAGGCAATTCAATCTGGAATTGTGCTCGGTAGGGAGCCGTGTACAAAGAGCAGCGATCGTAAGCACTTGTTCCCGCGATCACGCATCGCGCATATCTAATAGCAAAAGCATTATTCACCCTCCAGCGACTTCAGGATACGTGAAAGAATTAATAGAATCCCTATTTACGAGAATTCCATGCATGGAACGAAACAAATCTAAAGGTGAAAGCCAATTCAATGGAATCGGACCGAATAAAGCTTGTTCATTCGACGCGCACGTTCCACTGCCGCGCTTTCATTTCAATTCCTCGCGAACGTAAACGTTCGCGCCACTTTGCAAACTACTTTCGGTGTCATTTACTGCGGCCTTTATTTCGATTTCGACGCGAAGTCGCGCTTCCGCGTAGGCCGACGTCGATTAATTTAATTATGAATCAGGTCTATTGAGAGTTCTTCTTCATCCCTCGAACGGCTTCCCGAGCCGGCTCTCCATGAAACTCTCGACTGCTGTTTTATTCTACCTCGCGACGTTTCCTTTGGCACGCGTCGGCACGAAGCAGCGGAATTATAATTCAAAGATGGAGGGCGGGCAAAGGGAATTTCTGCAAACAGCCGCGTCGCTGTGGGTAGTGCTGGGAGTGATAACACAGAGCAAGATTTTAGGAAAGTATTAGTCAGGCTCAGTGGTTCAAAGCCTAGAAGGACGCTACTTTGTTTTCTTTCAGGTTTAAACAACAACCTTCAAGATCGGCGCTCTTTGAACGGAGGAAATGGTCCAACGAACACTGGAAGCTGCCATCGCGATTTCACGAGCGAACAAGCTGATAAAACACTCGCGAAAACGCGGCAAATAGACCGGCATCTCGAATTCCCAAGGAACCGGGGCTGCATATTGTGCTGCCCCGCGACACGGCCAGCGCCGAACGAGAAGCTCATTTTCTCCTGGCTTTTCCCATTCGCAAAGGCACAAAACACATTTACGAAAGCGGATCTCTAACCCCCGGTATCTTTTCTCGGCTGCTCTGGATATGCCTTTCGCTTGTAAACGCGCCTGATCGACGCGGGAGCTAGGGGGAAATCGATTAGCTCCCAGGGGGCTGTCAGCGTTTTCGAAATAGGAGTTTAATCGGGGGTACTTGTACTGCGTTTATCTCCCTCGACGGTTCATTACACTGAACGAGGTTAATATCATTCTCGTAGCACATGAGCCGCGAACCGTGCGTGTCAGCGACGTTCGGAGGATCTCCAATTTACCCTGAACGTCGCTGCACAGTGCTCACATACTTTCTGCCTTCCACCTTTCCTTCTCTCAATTAGTCTTTGAAGTCCATATCTTTATTAATCCTCTTGGGGATGTTCGCCGTTTGTTTGTACAACCATCGATCTAACATATACACTTATAAAACCTAGATAGCAGACGAAAGAAAAGATTAAAGTGCTCCCCCGTTTCCATTGCGACGCGTATGAAGCAGAACGAAAATGCTTGTCACCTCTTCGCGCGCCCCCCGCCCGCAGGAGGGCGGAAATTTTGTCGCCCTCGCCCTTTCTTTCATGGTTCCACCCGTGTCAGTGAGCCAGGCGGGAAGATTCTCTCTTAAATTTTCAGATTTTACGGCCCGCGGGTCGAAGCCAGCTCGTAAAACATTCGCGACCGGGAGAAACAGTGGCGCGCGCGGAACGCCGCTGTGGTCCAAGGGCGGAAGAGGTGGCGGCGTAGGAAGATCTTTCAATCTAACCCCACGGTGCACCGCGCTCGTCGAAGAAAGAGCAGGAAGCTGGCTTCCGCGAGCGGCGGGGTCTGCTTTAAAATTCAAATTCACAACTTTTGCTTAAACGTCTCTTAGATAGCCGAGATGGCTGCGCCGCCGGTCCCTTCAACAGCGCCCTCAGCCCCCGACGAAACTACCCGCCCCGTGGCTGCAGCTTACAAGGCGCGGAGAAAGACGGTCCCCGAAGGGCCACGCCGGAAAAGAGAGGATATCACGTTAAAAGGGAGGGTCGGGGGCCGTGCGCGCAAGTTCGAATCCAGCCCAATCTCCGATAAGTAAATTGGCCCAAGCATTAGGAGTCCCCGACGCAATGCAATTCCGATCGCAGAGGTTACGTTACAAGACGACTACCCAAGAGAAGATTCCACCCTCGGTTAGTGGCGCGCCCGAGATTGCGAGGCACGCTAACGAGGCATCGATTAACCCGGCGGAATCAAGCGTATGATATCGTCTAACGTACCCAATCTCGTTATCGTAATTAAATATATCTCTGCTAGGATCGAATGTCTGGGGCACGACGTTACGTAACAAACATGGTCTATTTACAATCGCAGTACACCTGCTTCTCTATTTCACGCTAGCCCTCGGACAAAAGTAACCGGCCGCAACCAGCGACAAGTGGAACGGAGGAACGATGAACTCGTCGCGTCGCGGACGGGAGAATTAATCCAAAGGGACGCGGGGAAAATCAATTCGATGATAAATCTTCCGGGGGAACCGTAAATATCGCGGCGCCAGATAGCCGGCTGACACCGCAACGCGACAAAGAAATATGATGGCCGATGGTCCGGCTTATTTATCGAGGGGGCCAGACGCCTCGTTCAATGGGGCACGGCTTTCTTCGCTGGATCCTCCGGCACGGGGATTCATCGGCTGGCCATTTTACATTCTCCTCCTTCTATCCGCCGGTTGCATCCTTATCCGGTTTTCTGGCGGAACCTCCGTTCATCGGCTTCCACGGCATCCTATCGGGGCGGTAGGTGAATCGACGGGTACGATCGTAAACTTTTTACTACAATTCCCCGTACAATATGCCTGGAACGGTCTCGAGACGGCGGCAGCCTCCACGCGGCCCCTTGCCGAACCGTTTACACCTCGCCCATCCGATTTCGTAACCGACGTCGACGCGACGTCACGACCGTCTCTATACCCGCGAATCTAGAATTACGAGGGCTCGCGCGATATCCTGCCAGTTCGGATATAGAAATACTCGTATTGATTCGGCGAAGGGTGCCGGGAGCACCAGCGCCGAATGGCGTTATTTATGACTCCGACTCCGTCCGTGTATTTATCTTCTCCCGGCTTGCTACCCCCGTCGGTCCTTTGATTTTCAGGATTCGAGGAGCGGCGGCAGACTATTTGCGACCGAGCTCCATCTCGCTCGCCGATGTGCCCTCCCATTCGGGGGTGGCTCGATTTCGCGCGGAAAAGTTGCCGCTTTCGGACTCGCGGGCGGGCAACACCGACGGAGAGGGAAACCGAGCATGGGCGCGCGGATTTGTTTAACGAGTCGTGGCTGAAATTGTGTCTGCGAGTTTGTTAAGGAATAACGTCTCTTCTAAGAGTAACCGAATCACTGTTTCGCGAAAGGAGAATGAAGCTCCTTTTGTTTCCAAGGGGGAGCTTGGAAGTTCGTTCAAAGGGACAGTGTACTTGGAGTGGATTTAATTACGAAACTCACTATCCACTGCTCGATATCTACACCTTGCAGAAGGAGAGATCGCGACTGCGAGTACATTGCAAATATTATATAAGCAGACGTCATTCGAAAGCAAGTAGGATTTGTTAGGTTTGTGAAGATAGCACCCCCAAAGTCGAATTTTTGGGAAACTTGACGGCATTCGTTTGTCCATCGTTTGCCCACGTTTGCCCAACAAAAATTTTCGTTTGCCCACCGTTAAGAAACAAGTTATGAACAAATTAAAAAATTTGACTTCAGCACCCTCCATGAAAAGTTTTGAATTTTTTAAAAGCAGCATACGATTGACCACGATCTGGCCACGTTTGCCCATCCTCCAGAATCGAATTAAAAAATAAAAATCGCGAAAAGAAGGGTACTGGAGACGCAATCACGTTTAAGTTCGATTTTTTTCGAATGTATTATCAAAATTGTTTGTTCACCCATGCATTCCGTTAGTCTAGATATAGGAGACGTTTGCCCACCCAATAATTTCGTATGCCCACCTTCCAGAATCAAATTAAAAAATTAAAATCGCGAAAAGAAGGGTACTGGTGAAGCGATCGCGTTAAAGTTCGATTTTTTTCGAATATATTATCAAAATTGTTCTTTCAACGATGCAATCCGTTTGTCTAGATGTAGGAGACGTTTGCCCATCCAATAATTTTGTATGCCCATCCTCCAGAATCGAATTAAAAAATAAAAATCGCGAAAAGAAGGGTACTGGAGACGCAATCACGTTTAAGTTCGATTTTTTTCGAATGTATTATCAAAATCGTTTGTTCACCCATGCATTCCGTTAGTCTAGATATAGGAGACGTTTGCCCACCCAATAATTTCGTATGCCCACCCTCTAGAATCGAATTAAATAATAAAAACCGCGAAAAGAAGGGTACTGGAGACTAGGCCTGGGACTATTTGTCGAATTTTTCAGTATTCGAATATTCGGATACTTCAGCTGCTTATTATTTGGTGAATATAATTCGAATATCCAAGTATTCGAATACTATTCGAATATTAAAGTATTCGAATACTAATGTATTCGAATAGTATGGTGTGAATTATAAATCAAGTTCTTTAGGTTCATTTGTCAGGGTGAAATCTTGTAAGCTAATTTTGACCCACTTCACACCATACTATTCGAATACATCAGTATTCAAATACAGCAGTATTCGAATAATATTCGAATAATAACATTCGAATAGTCAAATATTCGAAGTTTATTCGTAGCATTCGAATACTTGTAAAATATTCGAATATTAAATTATTCGTAGCATTCGAATACTTGTAAAATATTCGAATATTAAATTATTCGAATAGTCCCAGCCCTACAGTGGAGACGCGATCACGATTAATTTCGATAGTTTTCGAATATATTATCAATATCGATTGTTCTTACCGTAAAGATTTAAGGTGTTTGGTGGTATGTTATCCAACAATTTTGCACATACTTCTTCCCTTCATTTTATTCGAACGACACTTCAATGTGCACAATAACACCAGAGTCTATCAATGCTTCTCTAAGTATTTTTCACTAATCACCACATTGAAATCGCAAAACGGGAAGTAATATAATATTCTCACATTTACTTCACAAGCCGTAAATGAACGCACGATCTTGCAAGAGCTGTGGCCGAACTCTGAAGACTGACTGACTTTCGTGCGTACTTGGAATGAATTCGAGAGTATCGCATACATACGTCTGTTTACGTTTCAGCAGTGGCACCTGACGCCGCGACCTTTTAGGGCATCAGCGTTGCGTGCCGGCAGCGAAAGAAAGTAACTACGCATTTATAAACATTTCTGATTAGTTGTCACCAAATACACTAAACTCTTACCTACGTTAAAAACAATCGGTGAAATTTGCTAACAAATTTGAAAAACATTTCAAAATTCCAGTGGAAGAAGAAGAAATATAAATAGTGGATAGCATTAATGTTTCTAATAAGTGTAATACTAGAATTTGAGAATTCTGGCCTTACAATAATCCAAACAAAATAAATAATATACTGCCGCAATTATATTTTCATATTACATTATCTGAGGAGCAATGGATAAATATTAAGTCTCCCGATTTTAGACGGCTAAACCTTGGGCCTAGAAACTCGGGCTACGTTCAACCAATTCACTTCTAATTTTGCATGCAGAATCGTAATAAGATTACACATCGTCCTACGAGGGCTTTTTTTATTCCGATTCCCCGTTTATTATTTATAAAGAAAAACGGTGGACGTTTCTCTTAGAAAAATGCAACTTTACCTTTGATCTCTCACCCTTCCTTTATTTTTCAAAATTTTCAAAATCGGCCCCGTTGGAAGCTATTAACATACTTTATAAGAAGATTTTATTCATTTTGATTTCAGACACGACATACAGCTTATTTCAGGCCCACCATTTAGCCGTCTAAAATCGGGAGACTTTCGGATATGTATCCATAAGTTCCGAAAAACATAATCGTATGCTACTTATAAAAAATTCAAAACTGTTCATGGAAGGTGCTGAAGACAAATTTTTTAATTTGTTCATAACTTTTTTTTGAAGGGTGGGCAAACGAAAATTTTGGCCTGGCAATTGTGGGCAAACGATGGACAATCATTTCCCTCTGTCAAATCATAAAAAGTTTTCATGGGGGTGGTGATGAAAATTTTTTTTTGGCCTAACTTTTTTTTTAAGTGTGGGAAAACAGAAATTTTTGGTGAGCAAACGTGGGCAAACGATAGACAAACGAATGCCGTCGAACTTTTTCAAAAATTCGAATTTGGGGGTGCCATCTTCACAGACTTTGATAAATTGCATCTCGAGTTATCAGAATTGTTTAAATACTTTGCTGTGGATATTTGCCCGTCGTCAGGCGAATTATAAATAGCTGGGCGAGCAAGGGGAAGTTTGAACAGAGGCTGCGCGAAGGTGACGAGCGGACACGACGCTGAGGTTCCAATAACCTGAATCTGCTACGTCCCAAATCGTATCAAGAAGTATTTTAGGGTGCTCGTTACCTTAATGAGTGCCGTGCTCCGCGCAGGTAACGCTAATCGGTAACGGGGCTTCTCGTTATCGTTCGTTTCCCAGGGAACTAGACCGTTATGGCGACTAATTTCACTGGATGGCGAGGTCACACTCTACCGTAAGAAAAATCGGCAAAAAAACCTGCGATCGTTTTTGTTAAATTAAAAGAAAAAATGCCTTTTCCCTTGGAACGAAGCGAGATCGCTGGGTGAATGAATGTAACGCTGCGATCGCATGGAATTAAACGGTGCAATTAAATCGAGGCTTTATATTCTGTTCCGTGTTTCGAGAGAATTCCAGACAACTTCACGCTTCGAATATATATCTGGAATTTGCCTCGCGATTAATACGTTGCGTACGATAAAGAGAAAAATAGGCAGAACGGAATATTTATCGATTGTTTATACACCAAATGCTATCGCTATGGTTTTCGTTTCAACGTAAATAGTGAAGAAGTGAAGATGCTTTACTTTTGCCTTGGTAAGGGAAGATTATCGAAAATGAGGGGAATCTTAACGGAAGAGCGCAGGAAGTTCCACTCGACTTTACGCTGGCTATCGACTGCTAACTATTTTCCAGCAGTTAATATTAAATTTTACAAACTTCTTCTTGTATTTCAAGGCAGTAGTTCAGTTTGTGCGGGATTCTTAACATCCACAGGCACTTAATACACGTAATCATCTGAAACAAATCATTGCACATCGATCTGTGGCTCATCCTACGTAAAATGCATATTTTATACTCTTCTTAGTGTAGGTATATAACGAGTTCAACTAGTTCTTTGACGCTTCATTATAGCTCGCGAGCCAAGAATCTACTCAATGGCTTAATTACAGGCCACTCTTCAAGGAAGCTCGATAAGATGTTTGACGCGTATTACTTTCCGCGTCGAGGCCGTCGACGCGTTCCTCCATCCGCTGCATAAATGAAAGGCAGCCGTTCCAGATGAGGTGAATCGTCACGTCGCTGAAGGGCCGTATCGAATGAAATTTGCAATGGAAATTTAATCTGCCTCGGTTTGTACCCAAGTACTGGGCTGCTCCTTCTTAACGCCGACCGCTCCAACGTCTCGCGGAACTTTCGACAGGAAATACCAGACACCTACAGATAACGTTTCACGTAGAAATTGTCCCCGATAGAACTCACCCAATTACATCCCCAAAAACCGCCAACCAACTTCTACGGAATTTGCTCCAATGTTTCATTTCAATTTAAGCAAAGGCAACTAATCGATTTGACTAAAAAACGATATGGTGGAGTCTTCGAATAAAGATACCGACGTAATATGAACCAGGACGAAGGATCAATTTTCTTAAAACACACGAGACTCTTTCGACACGCATTGGCGAGGATGTCTAGGGTAAAGAGTACAATGGTTGGCCACTTAAGTAAGAATGTGACATAAATAATGAATTATAAATGTGAATTTAGTAAATTTGAAATGGAAATCTATATAAATAAGTACGAAAAAACCCCTAATAATCTAAAAATAGAGTTTGTAAAAAAAATCAAGAATGTATAAAAATATATAAAAAATGTTTTTCCTTCGAAGAAATATAGTTATTGGCATGGTCAAGACAGTACCTAATTGTCCAATCGATTCGACAGTGACAGGCCGCTTTTTGATACATAACATAACCTAATAGAAAATGTTACCTGATTTGGTGATAGAAATACGATTAAAATTATTCAATAAAAATGGATATATTTTATTTAGTATGTTTTGTCGTGTTTGTTTCTGTTTTTAACAGGGGGCTAATTACTTTTTCATCATTAACATGGTTAAAAAGCAGGCACTGACCGCCAGGCCAATTACTATCATTCAACATTATTCATATGACAGTTGTTGGCCCCCTGTATTTTTCATAATATATGTATAATTTTAACCAATAAATTGTTCTTTAACAACTAAACTATTCACAAACTTTCAACTGTACTCTTATGGTTTTTTCATTAAATCGCTGTAATTTCCAAGCTTCAAAGCGGAGTCATCCTATTTGCTTTTATATATAATCACAGTATATAATGAGTGGAGAATTATTGATTACATCCGAAGCAAGAAAGTACAAGGAATATGAATATATTCATTACAAAATGCATAACATTGGTATTTCTTTATATTCATTTATTTCTCAAAATAAGGCCAATCACTGCCAGGTGGCCAACCACTGTACTCTTTACCCCTACTAACAAGGGACGTTCGGCAATCCGGAAATTCAAAAAATTATGAAACCTGGTGTGCAAGTAGAGTAGTTCATCCGTAACGCAATCCTATTTTTTGTTGGTGCCATAATGCAATTTTTGGGGGAAAAATCACCCTTTGAAAATAATGCAGAATTTTCTATTCCGTGGAATATCTCGAGAACAGTGAGAAATATCGAAAAGAAGTTTAAACAGAAGGTACATCGTTTTCTTATATTTACAAAACCGCGTAAAAATAATTTTCGAAAAATCCATATTTTTCAAGTCACCCCCACCACCAACCCTTAATATTTAGGTTTTGTATTTTGAAAATATATGCTGAAATACCCCTGTATAATCTCTTTTCATACATATAAATAATTCATGCGTTATATTTTTTTTTGGAAACAAATAAAACCTCTATTACCAAATTTGAAGTCCATTTTAGTAGTTTCCATTAATAAAATGGTTTCTTAAATCCATATTTAAATTAGTATTTATATAAAGTTTAAACAACTTTCAATGATATTATTGGAGCAAGACAGTGCGCACCCAATATTGCATCAATGGTAAAACTCATTAAAACTAATCAATGACGTGTCATGAATAATTATGATAACAGCACATTCGTTACTTGAAGTGTTATCTAAATTGGCCACTTTGGGACGCACAGAAAAAAATAAATAATGCGTGAAAATTTACAATGACATTGCGAAATATACATGTATAAATTACAATGTATACAATGATAACATATACAATACGTTATCAATAATGTTATCATTGTATACATTGTAAAGTCATTTTTGCAGTCATTGTAAATTTTCACATATTATTTACTTATCGTGTGGTTCCCAAAGTGGCCTATTAAGATGGCACTTCAAGTAAGATATCTACGAATGTGCTGTTATTATAATGATTCATGCACGTTATTGATTAGTTTTAATGAGTTTCACCTTGGATGCGATCCAAAACCTTTGGGTAGTATTGTATTGCTTAAAAAATATAATTGAAAGCTGTTTAAACATTATATAAATACTAATTTAAATATGGATTTAAGAAACCATTTTCATAATAGAAACTACTAAAATGGACTTCAAATTCGGTAATAGAGGTTTTATTTGTTTACAAAAAAATATAAACATAAATTATTTATACGTATGAAAAGAGATTATCCAGAGGTATTTCAGCATATATTTTCAATATACAAAACTTTAATTTTAAGGGTTGGTGGTGGGGGTAACTTGAAAAATATGAATTTTTCGAAAATTATTTTTACGCGGTTTTGTAGATATAAGAAAACGATGCACCATCTTTCACTGTTCTCGAGATATTCCACGGAATAGAAAATTCTGCATTTTCTTCAAGGGATGATTTCACCCCCAAAAATTGCATTATGGCACCGACAAAAAAATAGGGTTGCGTTACGGATGAATTACTCTACTTGCACACCAAGTTTCATAATTTTCTGAATTTCCGGGTTGCCGAACGTCCCTTGTAAGTCTCGGCAAGATTTCGAAAATCAGCATCAACCGTGGGAGCACCCGCCGTTGAACACACGCGGAGGGGCGGGAGGATAATTTATTTGACTATCAAATTCCTCCACAAAGCACGGTTCCGCGGTGTTTGATGTAAAATTCATAAGCCCACAGCGGGTAGGCGGCTGCCAGCCGGGTTCCTCCAAAATTTTATAAATTTCATTCAAGGGCTTGCGGGAGTGTTTCAAGCCCGATACCGATCGAATTTGCATTTCCACCGTGTTATGGTACAACGTGGCGCGGCGCCGGGTTACGTCGCAGGTCGAGTGGCCGCAGAACCACTTAAAAAAGCAACGTCAACCGCGATTATGCAAAATCTACGTCCCGAGCCGAGGAATCAGGAGAAGTATTTTCCCCGTCCGCGGGATGAGCAGCCCCTGCCTCCTTTCCTCCTCACGGAATCCCTTCCTCGAATGCCACCACGCAAGCAAACAAGAGAATAAGAATTCTGATGTTCTTTGTGTGAAACGCCCTTTCCCTCCGTTTCCTCCGCGCACAAACAGGAAAACTCGATGTTGTCCTTTGGAAGCTGAAGGAATTACTGACTTCGCGGAAACGGTCACTCCGCTGAGCTCCTTCGATGCCATTATCGATCCGATCTTGTACGCATTCACTTAAAGAGTAACGCTGTGGCTAGTTTCATACTTTCCTGGAAAGAATACCGTGGAATGTTTTAATCCTCTCTCACCTATGTTACTCCCAAATGATCGTCCACTTGTGTGGAAGATCGCGTTAAGTTGAAGGAAGAAGCGCCGCCGGTTGTCCAGCACGCGGTTTCCGCTTCGGAGCTCCTCGCTGATCGTGGTTCGGCGGGTCGAAAAGGGCAACCGTGTTATTTGCATATATTGTCTGAAGGGAAGGGTGGAATTTATATAGCAGGGGGTGGTTGTTTCGCGGCCTGCTCCTTAAACGTCTCCACTCGAGGCTGTTTCCCATCGCATCCCCCGCCTTCATTCTGCCTCGTACGTCACGAGGGTCCACTCGTGCGCAGCCAATTCAGTTAATTTCGTCTCGCGAGCCAAGAAGACGATTTCGCGCTGCTTGCCTTTCTGGATCGTGGCTTCCGCCTCCTCGAGCCCGTCCCCTTTCGCCCCTCGACCCGCCGCCCCTCGCGGCCCATTTCTTCTCCCATGGTACCCCGCTATTGTTCGGGGAAATTCCTCTCGAGGTCTCCTTTTTGTCGACATCATCGCGCCTCTGGAGGAGAGAATTTCGAAAAAGAAACAGCCAGAGGCGCGAGCAGCCGTGGCAAGAGATAAAATTGCCGGCGACGAGTTACGAGAGTCAGCTTGAACGCTAACCACGATTCATTAGTCACACTCGAGGGCGGGAGGTAGGCTTCCGTCGTGAATAGAAATATTGTGGACGCTAGTGTAAGTAGTTAGCACGGGGGAGTGCTTCGGCCATTCCCAGAATCAATTATCTTTTGCAAACGGAGCCTTGGTATGTTTATCCTACATCAACGACTTACTTTTATTGCTCTGGCACAGGAAATCAGCCACCATAAAGTATGAATATTGTTCCAAAGAAATTCACACGGGTAGGTAATGGCTTCAAAGCAATTTTGGGAAATTTTTCAAACATACGACAGTCTCGATTGTCCTGGGAACACGAACGTTAAATCGCACAGTGCCGTAGATATGACGATTCTTGACGTATCAAAACAATACACAGGCTGCGACGAGGTAATAAATGTTCGAAGGCTGCCACTTCTTCTGTATACACCAAGGCAGTTACTAAATTTACGTAATACAGAGTGCTAATAATACCGAGTTAAAACACGTGGGAAGAGGTAAGCACGCTAAGACACGGACGAAAACAAAATGAATCAGCTGTTAATATGTATATGGTGTGTAAAGCGATAGCGAATTCGTTGGAACTCGAATACTTGCCGCGAAAGAGAAATGCTAAAGTTGATAGTGAGAAATGATATATCCCGAAACGAAGAGGAAACAAAGTTTGATATACCTAGAGATCAATTACCGCGTGTCCATGAAACTATTTCTCCTGCGTCATGTGCACGTTCAATCCGCCTTCCCTCCACTGTTATTGAATCGTTCTTTATACGTCAGGCGGGAAGCGAGATTGAAGCGCACGTAATTACGTATCACTCCATTATGGCTCGTGCACACCGCTGCAGACTGGCGGAACAGTGTCAAACAGAATGATAAATCGAAGAACGAATCGGTTAATTCTGGTGGTTAACAAAAAGTATCCAGCTGAATCAACTGTAGCAGTGTTCCTCCGTTCCCCTCGAACACCGCGCTCGCGTTTGTCTCGAGTCATCATTGGCAATTAAAGACATCTCTTTCGTAGCTTTGTAACGTGATTGCGTTACCCAGTTTCAAGGGCACGCTTAAACAGCAGCATCACCTAAATAAAAAAGAAGCGAGCAAGCTTCGCGGATCGTCGCTTCACTTGCGTAATTCGCGGTAACGATATTGACTGAGCAACTCGAGACAATATATCTACTCACGGTTACAGATAAATAACGCGTTGCATCACAGGAATTTTGAAATTACCTACGTTCAGTGTTTACCTAACTATTGCGCCGTTGTGTGCGAGTCCTTAGGCCGTTCGGCGGCAATGATTCGACATATCACGAGCTAACGTCTCCCACTCTCCAGCTCGTATCTTTCTGGTACAGCCCGATGTTGCCGTGATCGCAGCAGAATAGGCAAGGCAGTCATCAGCTGACAGACTTGGCCGTCAGTGGCACAATCGCTTGGCAGGAGTGAACCTGCTCGATCCGTTAGATCTGGATTCGCGTGACAACCGTTAATGGGTATCATCGCCATGTGCGAAGACGTGGGGCACAATACCACCTGGCTGAACTCCCTGATGAGGAAGGTAGGCGAGAATCTCGGGAAGGACTTCAACGATGTACGCTACGAACTGGCCGAGCCAGACGAGTCCTTCTTCATCTCGAGCATGTTCTTCGTCAACATCACAGCGAACGCTGGCAACGGAGACACGAATAAGAAGAGAACAGCCAGCGTGGTGGTGAAGAGGCCGCCGCCACAATCCTTCATGAGAGAGATGATGAACACGGACGTTCAGTTCCACAACGAGATACTGTTCTACAGAAGGTACGCCGTGGGCCACGACGACCTGCCCCAGTGTATCTACGCGGACGAGAAACCGCCGGCAGAGTCGGTGCTGGTACTGCGCAACATCGGCCAGCAAGGATTCAAACTCTGCCAATGGAAGTACCGTGCCCCTTTGGAGTACACGGTGGCCGCGATTCAAGAGATCGCGCGGTTCCACACGAAAGGCTACGTCATGAAAGAGCGGAAGAGAGACGAGTTCTTCGACTTCGTCCGGACCATACAGGAGGCCCGTTTCGATAGCAATCCAGAGAATATAATGAAGCTGGTTATAAACTCGTCGATGAACAGGGGGGTCGATTATCTACGCGATCACGGCCACGGCGGGGAGTTCTACGACAAGCTGAGGAGTAAATTCGAAGACGGGTATCGAACGGTGATACTGGAGATCGTGAAGCCTGAGGAGCCTCTCGCCACGCTGTGCCACGGTGACTTCACGTTGAACAACACCTTCTTCAAGCGGGATGACGGTAAACTGAAGGTGATGCTCATCGACTTCGCCCTGATAAGGTACGGGTCGCCTGTCATCGACCTGTCCACGTTCCTGAGCCTGCACTGCGCGGAGGAGCTCGACAAGGACATGATTGAGAATGCGTTGAAAGTGTATCATGACTCTTTGACACAGTGCCTTGAGGAGAACGGTATAGAGGATTGTGAAAGTCTCTCGTACGAGGCTGTGCACGAGGATTACAAGAGGAAAGGTATTTTCGGGTACGTAATCGCCTCGTTCTTCCTGGCCATGCTGATGGGCAAATGTGAGCTGACCACCGAGGAGATGGTAGCCCTGGATGTGGAAGAACAGGCGAAATTACTCCGCGAGGCAGGCGGCGATGAGATCTCGGAGATCCTGGGGAACATGTTACTGAAGCTCAAGGAATTCGGATGCCTGGATGAGATTGTTTAAGTAAATGTTTCCAGTCGTGGTGATTTCGCAAAGAATATTGTACTTTCGGGATTCTTGGACTATTTAAAGCACACCCACGTTTTGAAAACGAATTAACAAGTATTACAGGAGCGTAATTTATGGTTCGACCGAGGATATGATTGCTTCTTAAGAAATACATAAGTTGATTGAATGTCGCATGCGTCAACGAGAAGAACGCGTCGACGGCTCATCAATCACTAGACTAAGTAGATTAGCATGCTACAGTGCGTTGGGTTGCCTTTAACGTATCTACGCGGAGTGCACACCCAGTGTATTCAATGTTGCTGCGCTCGAAGTAAGAAAAAAAGTGTTCTACAATTTCGATTCGTTTCTTAAGAAAGAATCATTCTTTCCTCAGTCGCACCAGCACGTCGCGCTATTTCTAGTAACTACGAATTAGTATTTAAAACGAAGACCAAAGTTTCCACGTGAACCGCGTCCTTTTTATTACGCGGCTATTATTTATATTTGTCGACCACGCGAGATAAGCCTGGGAAAGTGTTGTTATCCAGCGATTAGACCGCGTTGCCATTTCCCTCGTGCACATGTTCGCGACGCGGCATTCGTGGCCCGGTAATAAACCGCTATCAGGGAATTTGTTGGGGCGGGAATGGGCCCATTTTCAAAGGGTGCGTGGTGTACGTGGCGACACGAGGGGAACGCGTGTAACAACGCGGGTAAAAGGTTGTTTGGAAGGGTGCATACGTACGCCGCGACCCCATATATATCCCACAAAATAAAGCCCGCTGGCACGGGGCGCCGGGACGATGTGCGAAATTATTCTTTCGCCTATGCAAGTACGGATCTGCCTTTCAAATAGAGGTACTCGCTGGCGCGCGGGTGCCCGCGAGCAAGGAAAAACTTTGTCATTTCCATATATTTTCGCAGACTGGCAGCAACGTCTCCCGGGAAATTCACTTACACTCTAACCTGAATTTTAAGCCCGTTAAATTTTGCTGGTGGGGCGTGCGCGTGCGCGTCTTTGGGTACGAAAAAAGAAGGGAACCGGGGAGGGGGGGGGAGGGGAGGGGAGGTAGCAACTTACTGAAAATATTCCCGCGCTCGGAACGGGCCGGGCACACGCAACCTACAGAGAGAGAATTGCATTCGACGTGTAACGATCGCGAAGAGAAACGCGAGCTGCGGCGAAACTGAGCGACGGGCGGCTATGCGGGAGCGGGGCGTTTCATTCGATTTTTATGATTAAAAGTGGCGCGGATGCGCACGGCGAAGTGCATATGTAATTGGAATTCCAGGCCTGCTAGATTCACTATATTCATTTGTGTAAACACCCGAGTCGCGAACTTGATTTTATCAACATTTTATGTTAACAACAGAGTTTCATTGTGTACGTCGATCCTCCCTTCGTTCGAAACGATTAATAACGAACACACTCTAATTAGGTTAAAATTTCAGCTAATGATCAATTATTTTGAATGAATATTTTGTACGTTTGCAAGATTCGAATCGAAATAAAGGTGAGTTTGCTTGAATTACATTTTGCGTTTTTACACTTGACTTTCTGCCCCTCTAATTTGAGACGTTGAGAACAAAAAGGGACTAACCCACATTTTCTGCGAAATTGAGTTAGTAGCAATAATGTATTCGAACAGGCTGCACTAATCATATAAAATAGGAAGAATTAATTTGTTTTCAATGTGGGTTAGTCCATTTTTACTCTCGATGCCTGATTTTATCCTAATTAAATTTCAAATGGAGATATTAGCCACTAGATGGAAGAGTATTCAAGTGGCTATTAATTAATCTTGAAGTCGGACTCTGCTCATCACATGTGCACACTGCACAGTATTAATTCACGCAATTGCAGACACTGTGTGCAGTAATAAAATTTCCCGCTTGTATTTAATGAAACGATATTTGCACCATGGAATGAAATTCTCTATAGCCGCCGCGATGAGTACATAATCCAATGCTTTACATAACGCAGGATCTATGAAATATTTACCTTTCTCCATGATGTAAGCTTCCGGCATTAAATGGTCGTTCATTGTATTCGCTTAAGGGCATCCGCCGGTCAAATCGCGCGAAAACATAGGTGACTTTTATGATTTTTTCTAGAAAAAAGTATAAAATATATGGGTTTAAAACATTTTGCATTTATTCTACTACAAATGTAGAGTATAAAACAATATTTATATTTCATTTTTGCCCGCCCCTTACGTGCTGCATCGTTGTAAAAAAAAACTGGCCTGTAATGGCGCCACGATAACTTCACACACGATCATCCAAAATCAAAAAACCAAAGACATTCCTTAATTACACATGTGTCGTTATCGCGTTACCCTCACGCAGTGTTAAGAAACAACTGGGCGATGATTGCCAAATGTTTAAACGATAGGGCTCCCGAAACATTGGTTTTTTCGCACAAGAATGTTTTGTAAAAAAAAATTGAGTGTATGATAATTCGCAATAGAGGGTAGCGTGGAAGCCAGTGTAATTACGACTAGAATCCCGTTTGAATTGTTAGATTCGGTCAAGAATTGCATTTTTTATCGTGGCGACAGTGCGTGAAAAATTGTTTCGAAAAAAACGTACTTAAAGTTTGACGCAGAGTGGGTTCATCTGTACTTTCTATAGTGACTATTTTCCATGGGTTTATTTGTTTTAAAAAAAAATTGATTCTTTGTTTAGATCAATAAATGTATTATTAATTAAAAGAAAAATCACATTTCTGTCTATTATACCTGCTTCACAATCCATCTTCAAAAAAACACCTATTTATAGGCCGTCACACTGGTGATCCCCCTGAACTGCCTATAAAATCTATACAGTTAGGAATTTCAATCCAAAATTTTAACTGAACATTTTTGAGATGTTGTTGAATGAAAATATGCAAATAAATTTTTTTTAAGTCACATTTCATTTTATTTCGCTCGTACGGAAGGGATTTATAATATTTTAATCGATAAAAGGTATTAACTGCACGCTTTGTTGCGCCTCCTATTTACATTGATAATTGAACGAGTAGCTTCCACGAGTTCCACGGTATTTGCAAACTATAAACATAAACGCTAATTGATTTCCAGCGTGATACACAATTTTTTACTTTCACGAACGGTTCCATTATACAGATTACGGTAATTCAGCGTACTCCAATTCCGGGTAAATAATTCTCTGTTGCGAAATTGCGTTTCAGTGGAAACGATTGATGTTTCTATAGATTTCCTCGACACAGTGACGAAATACAATTATGACATAATATAGAATGTCGAAGCAGCAGGAATTTCTGCGATATTAGAACGTGGACTATTGGAAATCTCGATTACATGATTTGAGGAATCGCTGTCGATCGACTGGCACCGCGCACGAGTGGTGTCCCTCTGAGATGACTTTTATTGACACGTGTCATTTGTACAAACGCGAAAACACGCCAAAAAATACGTATCTCGACGCTTCTATCTCCTGTCTGCAAATACATATTTAAAAAGATTTCATGGTGGCTGTCTAACAATGCTACATTTATATTAACTATCATTTTAATGTATACATCCATCGCTTACGATAACCCGTAACACAATCCAGTGAACGATCGCACAGATGATAACTTGTTACGACACAAATTGTCAAAATTGAAGAGAATATCGACGCAGACCGAGCATTTACAGTCTGTTGAATTAGCCCCGAAATTACAAAACATTTCCACGATTAACACGCTGGAGTAACCGGGAATACCCTTTAATTTGGTTCTTGTTTTACGTAACAGTGCAGCTGCAAATCAAAACGCTACAACAAAATAAGTAGTTTGTTTCTATTAAGCTTCCTGCGATCTCTTTTGTTGATTACTATATAACTTCATACGAAATCTCTATAACCATGGTATTATCCAATGCCCATTAAAAAAGAGAAGGGAACAGAGATCCTGAAGCAGATGCAACAACAGTTGCATCGCGCGAAAACAATTCCACTGCAACGAACCGTGTGGCCAGTAAATAAGCTGATAGAGGAAATATGTTCCATCGAGGCATTCAGAGGCTGCGAACAGATCGTTTACGGCAGGCCTGCACAGCGAGCCTTTTCTAGCGGCAAGCAACCAGCCGTACGCCGTTACTACGCGTAGAATCGGTGAGGCGAACTGCAGTAGTGTAGGTGCGGGCTCGTAGCCGCGTAGCGTAAGTATATATGGTTGGGTTCCTTGTGGGGCCCCAGTGCAGAGCAGGTCCCGTAATATAATTCGGTGGGGTCATGAAATTTCCAAAACATTTGCTACAGCCGGCATTTCGTATGACTTGACGGTTCGATTCTACTGTTAATAAAACATTTATTACTAATAATACTTATCTTTTCAGCGACACATAAAATAATTATAAGGTTAATAATATAGAAATAAATAACTCGGATATTTGTTCATATATCATGTTCTAGCTTTTATAAATGATATATATCGTTACTTAAAATTTTGTTTTCTTTGTGTCCGAGTTATTTATTTCTACATTATTAACCTTATAATTATTTTATGTGTCGCTGAAAAGATAAGTATTATTAGTAATAAATGTTTCATTATCAGTAAAATCGAACCGTCAAGTCATACGAAATGCCGGCAGTAGCAAATGTTTTGGAATTTTCATGACCCCACCGAATTATATTACGGGACCTGCTCTGCACTGGGGCCCCGCAAGGAACCCAACGTACGGCTGGTTGCTTGCCGCTAGGCGCTGAAAAAGGCTCGCTGTGCAGGCCTGGTTTACGGTCACGCGAGCGACGCAATGCCCGCGATCTAGCTGCTCCTTCGGCCAGGCATCGCCCTCGACGCAACTTCGCCGGTTAAGATCGCGGAATGCAATTTTGCACGCGGCTGCGGTCCAACTTTTCGAATGCTTGACACGGTGCTTAACGATTATCGAGACGGAACGACCCTCGGCGAACAGGTAGGGGCCAGAAGCGGACAGGATGAAGCACCACGGCGTACTTAAATCGGCTAAAACGAGCGCGCAATCCGAGACGTGCAGGGACACTTTAATCGGACTCCACCAGTTACAAGTTCGAACCGAGGATCCCATCCTCGCCGGAGATTTCTAATAGCCCAGGACGCGGGTCCAAGGACCCTCCGCGCCCGTAGGAATAAAGCACTCCCGCTTAAACAGCCACTCGATCTTCCCCAGGGGTGTCTAAGTTTCAAGCGAAATTAAGAATTCGCTAATGAGATTTCGAGATTGCTGATCGTCCGAGGGTGGAGAATCAGATTTAGTACGATTCGATTGGATCGATGAGGATATTTAATAACGGAGGAGGGTGGAGCAGAGTGATGGGGGATTTGAATTTCGCCTGGTAGCCGTGTAAAGAGCCAGGTAGCTCGATTACACTATTCTTGGATTACAGAGCGTGAAAAGGGACTAGCTACATATGAACTAATTCAGTTTCATGTTTATTTGAATGGAAAGCAATGGAAGAGGTTTCGCTATCCAGTTCTATCTCCTCGCTATTCAGACCGATACTGGCGTATCCCTCGAATTTATGCTCGTAGCCGCACTTCGGAGCCGTATCTTCAGTTTCAACTAGCTAAAATATTCATCGGCCCGAGTGTCGTCGACGCGGCCACAGTGGCGGGTGACTGATGTAGGTACTTGTACGTAGTAACCGGGTCAGAAAAGCCTCGGGCTCACGGGCTGTCGATTCATTCTGATAATGAAAGGCGCAGCACGATCGGATAAATAAATCCATCGAGGCGCGTATCCCGAAAAGGAGTGTCCCGCGGGATTTCTATCGCGGTTCACCGGCGACGCGCGTTTGTCTCCGGGGAAAGCTCTACCCAGGTCTCAGGACGCTATTCGCGCCGTTTGATTTACACGCCCGGTTAAGGGGTCACCTGACATCGAGGGGGTTCAAAACACATTCTAAAAACCGCTGGCGGGTGTAAACAGAATTGATCGATGTGTCGAAACATCGTGGCCAATACTCGAGGATCTCTGGAGCCTGCATGCCTTCAACTTCGGTGTATGTACCACTCAACGCTTTCGAGCTTGATGAAGATAAAGCAAAGTCACGCTTTGTCAGGCTGTTACACGATTATTAAAGGTTTCAAAGATGCTAAAGGAACCGTTGATAAAGATCGAAGATATGGGGGTGAAGGAGAGCTTTCTCTGTTGCTGCAGATTTCAAAGCCCATCACCTTACATCGTGTATCAAAAGAAGCAAGGTTGGAACATTTTATGATACCGCGGCGATGTGCATGCATCATTTTTTGCCGCTTCGATCTAGAATCGTTTACATAGATGCTACCAAAGAAACCGCCCATACCGGAGTATTATTCTTGTTCCAGCGAGCTCCGGGGGAAACGGTAAGAACGCGAGTTATTCGTGAGGAGACTCGGTGCACGCGCCCCTGGCAAAAGATTAACGCTCCAGAGGACATAAACAGATGCAGTCTCGGGTAGGGGATTTATCGACATAACGTAAAGTCTCGCCCCGCGCAAGAAAGCCGGTCCGCTGCCAAAATATGCTCGCGACTCCAGGGTATACGAGAATGGATTCCGTGCTCCCTATGAATCTCTAATAACCCCGACCACCGCCGACGTCGCGGTCCCCGTCGATCCTCTCGGAAACTTGGAAACTCGCTGGCGTCGATCGCCAACGACACCGCGATAAATAATACCATTTGCCAGCGAATCGCGGGAAACGGGGCGGCGTCCCGCGGGACATCCGGAACGCGATTCGCCTCCGGTACGCGTTTGCGGGCGGTCTTCCGGTCCGTCGTTGTATGTTATTGTCTTTCACCTGAACAGCAGGGTTCGTTACGACGTTGTTCGAGTTTCACATAGCCATTTCCTGATCCATTGTACAAGCTGCACTTGAAGCCACGAGTCTACAAAGGGCGAAACTACTGCGTGAACAATTCTAGGGTGCTTTGACCCATGTTCCTTAATCCCAATATCCATTGCCCCCTGTTCGCATGGGGACTCTTACGAATATCTAAGAGCTAGCTAAGGGCTAAGATCGCGTTTGTTACATAATTAAGGCAACAAGATGAAGCAGTCGGATGATTTCTAGTAGCAGAGGCTCACAAGTAAACATTCACTTGTAAGGAATGGAGTTTCCCGATTTGGAATATATATTTTTGAAGTACTCATAGTAACTAAGAAATCCTGAAAATTATATATGCAATGGACTTATTTTATTCATGTTATCAATAACATTCAATATACCCTCAAGGCGTATGCGAAAAACGGCAAAATCCTCTTATTTAAAAATACTTTGCTAAAATCTGGCATCTGTATGTTTTTTGAGGTGCTGAATCCGAATGTGATGTTATTTTTTGTGTAAAAAAAATTTCTAAGGTAGTTCTCTTAATAAAAAATTGGTTTTTTTAAGATAACTCAAAAAGGAAAGATCGGAGAATTTTTTAGATACACGACTTCAAAGTTATCCTGGGGAAACATGATGAAAACACTTACAATTTTATTCGAACACGGTAGAGCAGTCAATATGAAAATCGTCGAACAATGCATGACTCATACATATATTCATCTCACAGACTGTTTTTCAGCCTAACCTAAAGTGGTTACGAATTGGTATCTTGCCCTATGGGCCCAGATGTAGCCCCTGGGAGTTACAAATAGGGTAAAATGGATTTTGAAGTAAATTAGTACAAGTAAACCGAAAAAAATATTTAAAAAATTCTTCGGCCTTTCCCTTTCGAGTTATCTAAAAAAAAAACGATTTTTTATTAAGAGGTACTAACTACCTTAGGATTTTTTTTTTACACAAACAATAACATCATATGCGGATTCAAAACCACAAAAAACCTACAGATGCCAGGTTTTAGCCAATTATTCTTAAGGGGTTATACCTAGTCAGGCGACCGAAAAGAGGCGAATGTTTGTGATTTTTTTTTTAAAAAGCGGAAGCATATATTTTAACAGAACTTTTTGCACTTAAAAGAGCAACATTTAAAGAACATTTGGTAATTTTTCGTAGAAAAATATTCACGTTCATAATAAAGTAACAACCGGCATCCAAGAAGCCTTTTTAAAAATTTGGTTTTGCGGTGAGCACTGCCATTCGAAACCAGATTACCTAAAATCAAAAAACAAAAATGATTTCGTTAGTATATTAATGTTTCCTCAGATTAACGGAGGGAATTTCCGAAATATTAATTTAAAATAAAATGGCGGCTATTTAAAGGTGAAATCATGATTGTTTCGTGCAAAAATCAAGCGAAAAAATCAAGATTTCAAATTCAATTAGCCGCCATTTTATTTTAAATTAATATTTCGGAAATTCCCTTCGTTAATCGGAAGATACATTAATATACTAACGAAATCTTTTTAGTTTTTTGATTTTAGATAATCTGGTTCCGAATGACAGTGCTCACCGCAAAGCCAAATTTTTAAAAAGACTTCTTGGATCTCGGTTGTTACTTTACTATAAACGTGATTATTTTTCCACGAAAAAATTATCAAATGTTCTTTAAATGTTGCTCTTTTAAGTGCAAAAAGTTCTGTAAAAATATATGCATCTGCTTTTTCAAAAAAAATTCACAAACATTCGGCTCTTTTCGGCCGCCTGATTAGGTATAACCCCCTAAATAAGAGGATTTTGCCGTTTTTCGCATACGTCTTGAGGCTATATTGAATTTTATTGATAACATGAGTAAAATAGGTCCATTGCAGATATAATTTTCAGGGTTTCTTAATTACTATGAGTATTTTAAAAATATATATTCCAAATCGGGAAACTCCGTTCCTTATAAGTGAATGTTTACTTGTGAGCTTCCTGGCAGATGCTGGCAGAGCCCTCCTCAAGGACAAAACGGCTCGAGGATTCGGGAGGAAAGCGGGCATCACGGCGAGGGGTCGGTCGCGCGCGGATATAGAATCTGAAAAGGAGCGAACACCGGGAGGATATGGAGGCCGAGGACGAGAGGTAACTATGCAAATGCAAGAGTACATTTATCTCGGCACCACGCCCATGTATTTCCTGGGAGCTTCCGGACGCATTGTCGGGGGCGAATCGAATCCCCACACCCCCGGTGGCAACCCCGACCCCCACCTAGCCGCTCTTTCACCTTCCTCGCGCTCTATAGCCCCTCTCCCCTTTCTCCCTTTCGCCCCTGGCTCTCGTTCTCCTCTTTTACTCCCGCCGAATGTGCACGCGTGTGCGCGAGGGTGTACGCCACCACCGACGCCGATACTCCGGAGATTTACGAGCAAACTAGCCCCGTCCCCAGGGCTAATAGACCGGCAAGTTATGGGCCAATTCAATTTAATTTCGAAAATAAACAACCGCCAACGGCCGCGTTGGTCAATTTATTCCGAAATCCCGCGAGCGGAATCGCGATACGCCGCGCCGTGAACGTCGTAGGTCAAGATCCTCGCGGTCGATCACCGCTCGGAATGCGCGCGAAAGCTTCTTCGACCCAGCGCCCCATAGATCGCCGCTAATTCGCGGACGGACCCCCGTTAAATTAACCGTTTAACCGACCCGAGCGTATATTTACGCGCCAATTGTTCAAACTGGCGGGATTCCAGCGCATAGTTTTACGCGTCACGCGAGTCGAACACGACCGGATATTTTCCCCGGCGAATGTACGTTTCCATTATCCTCCACTCCTCTCTCTTTTATTTGCTAGGGGGAGATTGCAGTGCGCCGCTGCGGATTCGCCACGGTCTTAAGCCGTGTCCGTGAGCGGTTTGAAAAATTTTGAAAAGTGGAAATTAAAGATGGCACGATACGCTGAAAGCTAGCTGGAAATAAACGCAACTGCTCGCGCGTGGGTGGACATTTAGAGTATTCTTCGAAAGAGATGACACGCATTTAGCGCTCTTGGCGCTCGAACAATGCTGTCGCTGTTAAGATGCTTTGCATTGGTGCTATACACAGAACAGAATCACGATTTACGAGGAGCTAAATGATTGCTTGAACAACACCGTTCACACATGTAGCGCACGGTTATCGCTCTGTTTTCTAAGGCGCTGTCGCACTCTTATCGCGAACAAGAAACGCTCGCGTTCTTGCTCGATCGCGTTTCATTTCCGACCGAATGCTTTAAAAGCGCGGCATCTTCGCGTTCGGCTTCGATCGGGGATTACGGGAAAGCGATTTTCAACGTGCCAGGCGAATTGCGTTTGTCGAGTTCGTCCAAGTGCACCGCATGCCACACCCTCGCGACTCGAATGTTAACAGTAACAGCGCTCCCGCGCCTTTCCGTTCTGCTACGATAAACGGAAATTACGCGCTGGAACGCAACGATAAGTTTAGTCACAGAGAGTATCTACAGTAAACGTCGGCAATGTTTGCGCGTCTGTATAATTTAACATCAACAGTGTATCTCACATACGCAGGAGCTTTTGTTGAGACACGCTTTGCATCTTTCTCAAGAAAGGTTGAGATTAGGGATTGCAAATTTACCGACTTTTTCAATTACCGGTAATTCGGTAAAATTTTCAATCAAAACCGGTTTACCGGTAACTAACCGGTATATTTTTAAGGAATTAAATGACTCTTAAAATATAAGAGTAAACGTTACAAAAAACTTTTTTTGAACTCTAACCGTGCATTATAAAAAATATATGCATGTGAAACTATTCTGAACATAAAATATAAAATGATATAACACAAAATAGATATATTTGTATAACTATTTACAATACTTATTAATATGGATCTTCACCAGGCAAACAATGAAAAGAATCTTATCTTACATACATAATTAAATATTTTTTATTTAACAATTCTTTTTAACAAATAAGTACGTAAAAAATATAATTTGTTTAAAGTTTAGTTTCCTGATCGCGACCTAATTTTTGTAAAAAATAATCCAGCCACGGATAAAGCGCTCTCATATTCTACACTTTTTGGTCGGGTAATCATTAAGAAATCATATGCCATTTGTATATACTTTCCCCTTACTTTTTCTACTTGAAAATGCGTCCATTTTTTTTATGACATGATTCAGATTCTTAGTTTTCTTTTGGATCAGAGTTGGTTGTCCATGAGATACTTCGGTTTTCGTCTTTATTAGTAACTGAAGTTCTTTTTCACTGATAACATAGTAGATATCGACGGAATTAATAAACGTTTATATGTGTTATATTGCTATACGTAATTTATCGAATTACCGGTAAAAATTTGGCGAATTACCGGTAAAAATTTAAGGGTATTTCTCGCGATTTACCGGGAATCCCTAGTTGAGATATTGCACGTGTCACCCTCCGCAGATATATGACCCAAAACATCTGTCTTTCCGAAGACGACTGACGGAGAAACCAAATAAAAGAGCTTCATTCCCCACTTAATTAATTTGAGCGAGAGCGTGACTGGCAAACCAACCGTTCAGACGTCTGGAATTCGCATCTACGTAATAATCACCGATGCCCCCAGTCACGCCGCACTGTTTTCTCGATAAAACAGCGCGACGGAGTCTTTTTCTTTATCAGTTTAACCAGCAGCAAAGGCCACGCCATTATTGAACTCCGATATTCCTCCCAATTGGCTGTCGATAGGAGGCCGACGTTTCGCTCACGCGCCCACCATATCCTTCTAATCACGCCATTATAACAGCGTGTTGATCGTCACACGTGTAATTGGCTCCGTTAAATCCCTTGTATCCGTGTAGAGCCTTTCGATTCCACCTCGATGGCTGCGCGGCGCGAATTTGCATTTCTATTAACCGAACCGATGTAGCGTTCGTCCCTTTTCCGCCGTTCACCCTTCCCGCGAAACAAACACCATCCGGCGTCAAATATTCTCCAACCTACCCCGAACCCACTTCTCCTTGCTTTCGTTTCCATTCGCGTCCCTCTCTTCTTTTTCCATCAGTATAATTATCCATGGCTCGTAAATCGCCCCGCTGTCCTCCCACGGATTTCCGGATTTCGCGGTAATAAATCAACGAGGTTTTCGATTAATCAGCCCCGCTGATCCAAAGAGATCACGGGCATTAAACGAACCAATGGCCAGTGGAGCGATTAAGTAATCGTTTTAAGTCGACGAATGGTCGACCGACCGATCGGTCGATCGTTCTCGCTGCAACGGCGACGCCGAGTATGTATCCGTCCAAGCGGGATCCTGGAGCAAAAGCATACACGTCACTTGGCTGCTGGAACGTGTGAAATTTCGTTTCTATTCCATTCGGTGGCTACAGAGGACAGCGCGGCCACGAATCGCCTCGCTTTTGTCCAGTGTATTTTACGACAGCAATATTTGCCCAGAAGCATGTCCCCGCAAATGCCCGGTCAGTCGATACGATCCAATGGGCCGATACGTGGGGGCGAGCGGCAGAGGCGGTCGTTCCTTTCTCTCGTCACGAGACACACTCGCCACAAAGTGGCGTCCAAGGATCGATAGCCGACGACGTGTGGTCGCGAGTCGACAAGCTTCCCGGCCTCTTTTGAGGTCGCGGCTTACACGTGCACGCGGTCGGTTCACGGCTGCGGCGTTCCGAGCGGCGAGAAACGGGGGCTGCGACGCCTGGACAAGTTTGCGAGCCGCGCGGAAAAGATTTCGCGGCGAAGAGGGTACCGTGTGTAACGGGGCTGGGGAAAAAGGAGAGATGAAAAAGGAATAGAGAGGGCGGTGAACGAGATCGAAAGAGAGAAGCGTAGAAAGGCGTGGGGAGGAAAGGAGGACACTGAAAGAGGGTACAAATGAAGAAGAGCAGAAACAGGGGTAGAACTTCTCTTCTCCCTTCACCTACTCTTGCCTCCTCTTGTCGCCATGGCTGCGAGTTTCCATGCAAACACATAACGAGAGCGTATTTTACAATTCTGTTGCAAGTAGCCTTGTAAAAGTAGGAATACATCAGCAGCAGTCTGCTCTCTCCCTCTACTTCCACCCGCGCCGTCGCTTCCTGCCTCCGGAATTTTCCATTTCTCGTAAGAAACGCTGCAATCCTCACTGACCGTGCGTCAGCTCTCCCCCACTTCTAGGCCTAGTCATTGTCAGTCACCAGTCCACCCTCCAGCTGCATCAGATGTCTTCATCGTGAACCATCGTGTTTCTCGCCCCCCCCTAACGCGAAAGCTTACATCGGTTGGCTTACATCCATTATTCTGTCCGCTTAATTTCTTTAAACTGCAAGCGGAGACGCTCGGCGAAAAGCGCGGCAGGTGAAGAGGCTATAGATTGTGGGGGAAGCCTACGTAGAACGAGATTAGCCTATATCTGGTTACAGCCCTTTCGACGTGCCACACGCAGGCGACGCCGGCTTTGCGTACGGCTTCGTATTATTGTGCGTTATCGATGTTAACTTCACGGAGAAACGCGTTGCCCGATCCTGGCCGACGCGACGTGAAATATCGTCTGTGCGACGTAGAACGATCCAGTGGAAAGCGGGTACTCTACTTCAGAAGAGTATTGTATTACGGAGATTGCAACGGGGGATACTTGTAGTTGAAATTTATTTAGTCGGGGCAAATATAATTCTTTCACGGATGAAAAAGTTATTTTATTATTAATATATTTATCGCGTCGCGAAAGTTCAACAAGTCAGCGCGAGGTCTGTATAACTTTCCAAGCTTATAAACTTTCGAAAGATCTATGAAAGATTTCAACAGTGTCTTATCAGGATCTCAAACGAGTTGGGATAACTGTTGATTTTTCGAGAACTCGAAGGAGCAGAGATTAAAGGGCCAGAGAAATACGGCGAGCTTTCCTCCTTGCGCTAATTTACATCGCATTGACTTAATATTCAAGGGTCGCTTAAATAGCTGCATTCGTTACGGAGTTCTTTGAGCGAGCCTTAAAACGTCGTTACCAACAATTGAATCAAGTCTAGGAAATCGTAGCCTCAGGGGGTGGGAAATGGTCAACGGTTTTTCATAC
Organism: Andrena bucephala; assembly: GCA_947577245.1. Classification (NCBI taxonomy): domain Eukaryota; kingdom Metazoa; phylum Arthropoda; class Insecta; order Hymenoptera; family Andrenidae; genus Andrena; species Andrena bucephala. Next base: position 66,914,254 of record OX387715.1, on the reverse strand, counting down.
TGTTCTGCGCCTTAAACGCGAGCGAGTGGTATTTTTCTTTCCCGGAATTAACGTCGGTACAATGGAATGGTATTTCCACTGGCCATTATTCGCTTCTACAGCTCATTATTCGTTTCCCTTTCACTGCCAGGCAACGGCAACGAAAGGGGCAGTGGAACTTTTTTTTTTACTCACGCCAAGGGTGTTTATTTCTCTCGAACCTGCTCTCTTCATTTCATTATTCCTAAAGTAACGCGAGCGAATCGCGCTCTTGCAAGTTAATTGACGCTTAAACTTACGGTACATCAGACGGAAAATCATTGCAGGAAATCTTTTCTTCCCATCGTTCTCCAGCCAGAATTGGGATGTTATCTACGAGCCGCACTCCTCCGCGAGGGTGGAAGTCGTCGAGCTGATCTCGAACTACGATATCCGCGTATTATGCGCAATATTCGAGGCCCCGAGTAATAGATAGCCGATGGGAGGCGATATTAGCGATCGATCAAAGAAACTTTGCATCCATATGGATCTCGCGTGCGCAGCAAAAACCTCCATGTTAATAGCAGCCGGGCATTATTCGGCGTAGCCACGTGATCGAACAGCTTTTTTCCCCCTCGCAAAACCCCGCTTCGCGGCATTGAATCGAATCCAGGCTTCTGTTCATCGCAGATAACGTTTCCTTCTTCCTCCTACGTAATGTCGTTCAGAGGTCGTTTAACATGCGTCGCATCTCTACACGGATTGCACCCTTTGCGAATCGGTTTCATTCATTATCGTAACTTCGTTAAAATGTTTTTCATTATGCTGTTTCAGTCTGTCAATCGAAATTTAGTAATTAACCGAGGAACTTGTAACTATATACTTACAAGTTAAAACGTTGTTGTCTTACAAAAACCACGGAACCAAAAATTAGAATTTCCAGAACATTTCTTCATTTCGAACGCTGGAACTTTTTGCACGTTTTGCGGTGCACGACGAAAAAACAAGGTGTTGCTGGCCGGTGATGTGAATGGTTTGTTGATTGTATGGAGCAACGAAATCCATATGTCAGAGTTCGACTGGAAGTGGGTTGTGCATCGGGGCAGAAATTATTTGCAATGTGTTGCGAATTGTCAGCAAGTTGTGGAGCGAGCGTATCAGGGACTTCGCAATTCTAGCGTCGTCCCGCGATACGTGTACTTTGTTGGAACGCCACGCGCACGTGTTGCTCCCGATTGACACGTTTTATATGCGATAGAAACCTGCGAAGTTGTCCTGTGATACACCGTCGCTCTCATTGTATTTGGAGGCGACTTTAACGGCTTCGTTTCCTCAATTCTTTTATACAATTCGCGCGCGGTTCGTCTACGGAACAGAACAATACTCCGGACTTTCCTGATTATTCCAAACATATGCAATAGAAGCTAAAAAAGCGTTCCACGTGTTTATGCCGAATTCATGACCACCGCGAAACTTTCAGTAGTTTCGATATTTCCATCTTATTCGAACCTTCGCATCATGGGGTTCACGCAACTCGTGGAAGCCCGGCGAAGGTATGAGAACTCACGTCAGGGAACACCCTGCCTTCCTAATAGATGTTGGATCCAACCCCATACCACAACTTAGGGCTCGGTCCATCCATCGCCAGTCCGTGCAAGTCCACTCCGCCTTCGATATCCCCTCAGAATCACCCTTTGCCTAAAGTTTCCCGCCTTGCCTATCTCAAAGTGCCGCATACTACTCGATAATGCAATCGTGATCTTAAAGGGCTGAAGTAACAAGCAAAACTGCTCTATCAGTAATGGAGGAATAAGGAGAACCGTGAAGACGCTTCGATAATTCCACGTGCCACGAGACTGGACGTATGTAGGTGGAAATACTTGGAGCGCCTTCGCAGCGGCGGTGGTTTCGTCAAACGTCAGATTTGCATTGTTTCCCTTGAAAGCCAACCCCTGGCTCGGTTCTCAGGACCCGTCCTGCGGGCGGGCGCAGGCGTCGCGTGCCCGCGCAGAATGCTCCGAGAGGGTTTTTAACATTCGTCGCGTGTTGTGTACCGTCGTTCGCGTACATGAAAGGCGAATTGCCGTCCTGTGTCGGAAATATGCAGACGCACGGCACATTATACACGCGATGCCGAACGAGGGGTCGCCATGGGATCGAACGGCCACCGGTGACGCACACATCGCTGAAATTTCACCGGCCGCGATCGATGCGAATTCGTCGAATGCCGCGCATCGCGTGGGCGGAGGTGGTGGGGCTATCGAGCCGTGATCACGGTATTTCTTGCCCGCGTGCAACACGTCGTCCGAGTCGACAAATTACTTGGTCCCCCGAATTCCCCGACGAGTATCGCGAAAATGCTCCGAATAGCCGATCGCGGCCGAACCCTAATCGAATTAATGAATCCGAGGCGGCGAAGGAAAGTCCCGGCTGATTACGCTCGGGCATTAAAGACGGGCCGAATTTTATTACCGTGCAGGCAATTCGAACGATGGCGAGGTGTAGGGGAGAGCGGGGACAAACGTAACGGCGTCATGAAAGTAACGCGTCTTCTCCCGCCTTCCACAAAAGTCTCCAAAACGTTTGCTTTACATAGTTACGCGTGTCTAACGTTTCTTTTGTTCCACGGAGTGACGCTGAGTAATACGACGATTCGTATACCGTTGGCAAGCTGATTTCGTTATTTCGATCATTCAGGTAAGTGTCTCCTCTGTTGGTTTTTTTGTTAATATTCATGGTTAAAGTATAGACATTGATGCAATTATTTGTTAGAGCGTTCTTAGATAATGTCTTTACAAGTTCCTGTATTTGATTTCAATAAGTCTTGTATAGTTGGTACGTTATAACAGTTCTATGCTGAAAAACATGGCTGGGGACAAAAGTAACACGTCACTACGGGGTGTAGTTGAATCCGATATTAACAATAGTTTTTAAAAAAAAAACATAAATGTTAGTTACTTTTGGGGCCGATACACGACATCCCATATTAAATCAAATACACAGTATCAAAGAAATGTTTGAAGCTGGTTATGCTTTTTTATCGTCACCTACTTAAAATATGTTTATTTAAATGTTTGTTTCTATCGTTTCTGATAATAAAAAATCCTAGTTTGCTTTGGAAGAAGTGTTTTTACACAACTTTCCACAAAATAATTCTTACAAGGAGAGTATTTTAGGTGTCCGCCTCCGATCATTTTGATTTTTGGATATGTTATAGAGGACCGAAAAATAAGAAATACGTGTTTTTTTATTTTTCCCCGTTTTCATATTTGGGGGGGGGGGGGGGGTGAAAACTGCGTTCAAAGTTAGGGTTGAAAAATCATTTTTGTGGAAAAAATGGACTTTTTGAAAATCATATTTCGCATTCAAAGACACAAAATTCGTCCATTGACACTATTCCCCTATCTCTAATAGTTCTCGAGATATTCCACAAAAATGATTTTTCAACCCTAACTTTGAACGCAGTTTTCACCCCCCAAATATGAAAACGGGGAAAAATAAAAAAACACGTATTTCTTATTTTTCGGTCCTCTATAACATATCCAAAAATCGAAATGATCGGAGGCAGACACCTAAAATACTCTCCTTGTTAGTATTACTTTCGTCCTACCTCTGCAGGACAAAAGTAACAACGACAGTCACTGCGGAAAATTGCCATAACTCTTTGACTACTTATCATAGAAGGCTGAATTTGTGGTCAAATGATAGACCAAGAAACACACTATCTTAAGGCATAATTTTCGTTTTTATATCTGTAAGAGGTAATTGGCAGCTTAGCCAAATGTAAAAAGTGTTACGTTTGTCCCCGCTCTCCCCCTAATTTTACCATCTGGTTCCTGTAAACTACTTGGCTCTAGTTTTCCGCCTTTCACCCAAGCGCAGTGTAACATCAAGCTCGATGATTGTCAATTAAGAAATAAAGCGGTTTTGAAATAAAATATCCCACGATATTGCAGTACGTAAGACGCGGCGATTAAACGGAACAGAAGGTAGTAGGAAAATATACACTGCACTCGGCGTATCATCGTACCACGTGGAGGAACTTCAGTCCGCAAATACATCCCTTCATCGTTCAAGTCCCCTGTTTACCTTTCCCCTGGCCGAGTCAGCACTTTCTCCTGCTTCTCCTTCGATCGCCCAGCCAAGGGAACGAAAAAACCTGCACCTTAATCTGGAACACCCCCAAACGAAACTAGGAAAAAACACGTCCAGACTAGAGCGGCAGGGGTTTAAACGTGAAACGATAACGATTGATTAGGCGATCCGCTAGCATTGCCGACGATAAATCTTATCGAGGCACTGGGTGGCTGCTAGAGGAAGGCTGTTCCTGCATAAGACTCGAGCAACGAGAACAACGCCTTTATAAACTCGTTTCCACCGTGGGTTATTGCTCGAGCGTGTCCGTTCTCGTTCGCGATTATCTGGTCAGATTGCGACCGGCGGAGGCGTTTTTTGCGACGAGAACGGACAGCTTCCACGGGACTCAGGAAAAAAGGCAGTGCAACGCGCGCATAATTCCAGTTGAACACGGACAACGCCGTTCCCCGGGGTGAAGGGTGGCTACCCCCTGGCGAAGCTACTGCCAATAAACTTCGCGAGCTGTTCCTTGCGTGTAGCTGGGATGCGAACGGGGCAACGCATGCACGGTGGCACGCGGCCGTTCATGCTTTCACATGGGGGCTACACTTAAATTCCCCACGGGCCCGACACTCGTTAATACGCGCGGTAAATAAACGGGCTGACGCTGTTATTCTGCGACAAGACATATCGAATCGACGGCGAGAGGCGGCGGAGCCGCTGAATTCAGCAAGTTTACGAGCCTGTGGATCGTCTCCGTTGATGTACATAAAGGCTTCCAGATGGTTTAAGGGGCTGTTTCTTCCCGCGTGGTTTAATTTTATTCCTCTGCGAACAGCGTTCTTTTACGAAGGGCATTCTGTCGTATCGTTGAGCTTTATTCGCGCAGCAAGCAGGTGATTTAAATCTCCCTGAGCCCTTTGGCCTTGCTTCGCTTTAATTGAATTTCATTTAGGGTAAGAAATTCGTCTATCGATTAATCACCGATACCTAGATTCCCCAGGAATATAAACCGTGAATTCTCAGATTGCCAGCGCTGAACACCGGAGCAGGAAAAATCTGAAATATTAGTACTACCCCCTGGGGTCCATCGATTCCTATACATTTCTGTAAACAAACGGTGTCCATCCTGGGTATAGTCGAATGCTCGTTGCGATACTGTTTGCGTAGCATGGACACGGGGGCTTACGGATCGACCGTGTGTTGGTGCGTGTTTGCCTAAGCTTGCAGATCTTTGTGCCAGTTACGCAAACAGCCAAGAAAGAGCAGACTCTGGTGTTCGCGTTGAAGCAGCTGCGAATGTGGGGATATAAAAATTATCAGATCCCGCTCGTACGAATGTAAACAAGCTTGTAAACTGTGACTCCGAGACGGGGAAAATACGACTGATAAGGGATTACGACGTTATCCCGCGAAATCCTTGAGGATGGGGTGGCAAGCTTTAATTTCGACTCTTCCCTATCGCGAGCGAGATTGCGGAGCAAAGTTCTAGCTTCGAGATTGGGTGCTTAAGTCGTAAATTTTGCCTGAAGAATTGCAGGCGGGGGAGGGGCTTCCGTCTTAGTCTCTTTATTACGACTTGAGTCTCGCGCGTTAGACGTTACTATCTCAAGTCAATTTGAAATGGAATCTAAAGTCAAAGTGATGGAAGCACAGATATCCGCGGCATAAGCTGCGCCCCTAAAAGTGGAACGGTGCTCATCAGGATTCAGCCTGCTCAGGAGTAGTCGATTTGTCGGGACTCCCGTTTTCCACGCGCAAACTGAACAAACATTGCATTGTACAAACAGCAAAAATAAACAGAACAGATGCCGTGGACTATACACCTATTCCCATTCGTGCACGCGCTCCACATGGATGCTTGGACGCGTGCAGACAGAAATACAGGAACGAATGGTCGGTGAGCACGTGTTACGATACACGCACGCGAATAAGGGATGGGTGTGCGAGCTGACGCGCGCTTAGAACAGTACCATCGCGCAGCGATAGCACAGAAGATAGATGGTACGTGCACGTGAGATCTTGTCGCCGATATCGAGCAGCTTCCGGTTTACGGGTCTCATTATTTTCGCGTTAGACCTGCCGTCAGCCTGGTTCTGGGTCACTTCTCCGCCCTCCGTTCCGAACTCGAGAGCCCTTTGAACCGTAAAGTCCTATCTGCTCGATATCGCCGCGGGAACTCGACTATTCTCGCCCCCCCCCCCCCCCCTTCCCGCTAACGTATCCGCGCGGCCTTCGTCGCTCTGTCGGAATCATTTTATCTGATGTCTCTGGTTGTAGCCTTGTCAGCCAGGGAATTCGTAGTGCGCCGTATGGGTCGTTGGAATGTTTCCCCGCGTTTAATGCCCCCTGCCCGTGACGCGTCCACCGCGGAATTCGCCGCTTTCTAGTCGACGGGATTCTTGACTGCCCCGCCAAATTGAAATCTATTGCGCGCCACTCGAATTCTGCCCCGATCTTTTTGAGCTTCAACGTTTTTGCCGCGAAATTTCGAGGGCCGTCGGCGTCCCTTTCAGTGGTTAAAAAGGAGCAAAGTGGAGAGCGAATGTAACTCTCGTCAGAGACGGTTTATATGCTGGTTACTTCGAAAGTAGTTTAAGTATACAGTACGTCGTAATAATTTAACGTAATAACGTAATAACGTAACGGACGTAATAATGGTTGAAATGCACGGTAGGCACGATATCCCACCGCGTAATTATCTTATGCCAGAAGAGAATGAAGTCTCCTACCTTTTCGCAGCGTGAGGCCTCGTTTTCAATCTGCAGGCGATTGAATGTTAGAAGATCGGAATCTGGCGTAGGTGGACTCGCACACGAGAAACACAGGGCACTTTGTTCAATTTATTGGAGTGTTTTTCAATTCAAACACGAGCAGAAAGGAATATCATTTCACTTTGATAGACTCGAGTGACGCGTCACGCTGCGAGGTTTTAAAGAACGCCGAACGCGTCAAGATGAATTAGTGAGGGATATAATTCTACGTAACTCGATTTCGAGATTCGCAGTTACGAAACGGAAAGGGTGGGCCAGAAACTGGCAGCAGCTCAGATGCCTTGTTCTTATTACCAGCGTACAGAATTATTACATGGTTCGCTCTGCTAATAAACATAGGTACCTATTTCTACCCAGAACATAATTTAGTAATAGTCATTCCAAGTCCTAGAATTCAAGGAAAAATATCTCCATCCCTGGTAAGAACAAAAACTCGGCGCGCTCGTGAATGGGAATTAAATTAAAAGCTTTTGTCGGACACGAGGCGGGGGGGGGGGGGGGGGGGGCGGCGGCCGATATTGAACCGCTGAACCGGCAGAATCAACGAGCGCGAAGTTTTCAGGTCGATAGAGCGCGTAAGAGGGGCCGAAGACATCGGTCAGAAAAGCAAGATGTAAGAGGATGGAAGAGGAAGCGGAGGCTCGAAGGAAGACGGGTCGCTTGGGGGTGGCGCGCCCTCGAGACGGGCGGCGAGGGGGCGGGGGGTACAATTGAATCAGCGAAATCAAGCCTCCACGGTCGAACGGAGCGGGGCAATCACGACCCACCGCGAATTTAAATGTTCTGGGCCCGTGGACACGCTGGCGGAAATCACGGCCCTCGAACACACGAAATCTGATGGTCGCGAGTCGCATGGGTATGAAAGGACCAGCGATGGGATTGAAGAAGCGCCGTTGTCCGTGCTATCTATTTCCGAAAGGAGGGGTAACGTGATGCGTTCGTGCAGTCCAGAAATCGAGCCACTAAACGAGAAATTTTAACCCTCCGCGTCGTTGCCTCCTTACGAGCCAGCCGAAGCGATATCGATTTCGATATGGGATTTCCAGTTCGGCTGGGTTGATGCGCTTCGCGATAGAACGATTAACCCTTTGCACGCGAGGGGTGTGTAGGTGAGTTTTAAGAGGGTCGTCGTTCCTGTTTTCCTAAAGGGAGTATATACAGCTCCCTCTTCTAGGACTTAGCTGTACGCTCCGTTACATAGTGGCTAGCAAGTGTTGGATAGCTTGGTTTCGAGAATGGTTTTGAGGGAAAATTGCTGACCTATAACATTTGCTTCTCGGCGTTTCGATGCCAGATTTGGATACTTCGTGGAGCTCTTGACGTGTCGGTAATTAACCCCGTTTTCTTTGAGGACAGCTTCATTGAGTTACAGTATGAAGTGTTGCCTGAGACTCTGAGAGTCTTGTATGCTCTGCTCCTCAGAGATTGCTTATGTTTTTCAAGTGGTTTTCATGAATTTTATTAACCACATCGTTTGCCTGCTAACCAGATTTCGGCTTTAAGTTACTCTACAGATATAATCACATTCGTTTCTCGACTGTTCTTTAAGACTCAGTTAATTAGATTATATGGAATTGATATTCGATCAACTTAGACTATTGCAGAAGTTTCTGGTATCGAGTAGCATTTTGAATTAGCAGATTCAGTTCCGTCGATCCTGTTCACCTTAGATAAATCTGAGTATAAATGCGTCGCTCAATACATTCAATCAGCTCAGTTCTGTCGCAGTTGAGCATTCAGTGAAACAAGCAAGCAGCTGTAATCATAGAATCATTGAAACTCTGTACCCGCTTGAATTACTGAAACTGTAGTGAAACTACGGAACTATTGAAGCTATACTCAACCAATGAATGGATCGAAGGCAATGTACGTACGGTGCGTTTATGGTAACAGTAAGCACGAACTTGGAACGCGGGTGATTTGCTTGGTCGTAGGTGAGGTAATTGAGGTAATTTAAAATTGCAGAAGCAAAGGGGTTAAAGTTACAAGTTTCTCGCAAGACTACCTTTACACGTTCACACCAAGCTTTACATCTTCATGGTTCAAGAAACCTCGTTATACATATTTTAAAGCTTCACGGACTTTAAATTACATGCGCGGTGTGTTGATCATTTATGTCGGATGCTATAAGTATTTCACTCCACTTTGTTCCCGCTTTTCACGAGACATTTACTGTCCCGTAGAAGTGAACGTAACGCCGAGCCTATTAAAATTTCAAATCCTTCCGTACGCCACAACGGTAATCACTTTAAAACACCGACTTTTACGACAATCTACGGTAACCTATCTCAACTGTATACACCAGCGAACCGAGCATTTTGACTAACTATTGTTCTGAAATAATCACTGTAGTCCACAAGGTCTGAGGAAGCCTTGAATTAGGTAGAGGTCAACGCGAATGAATCGCTTTACATTCCGCGTTAACCTAACGCTCTTATCAATATAACAGTTGGGCATTATTCGAATAAATTTTTACTCGCATGATCTCGAATAAGAATTGTGAATAAAATGAAGTTATTCGAGAATAACAAAGAATTTTTTATGCGAATAATGCCCAACTCTGGTCAATATAGGTACCCAAAGAGCAGAGTAGATTTATGATCGTCAGTTTCCAGACATCTCGATTAACCCTGTAGGGACTAGTGGGACTCCAGAGCAGGGTTTGAAACGGTTCTAGAAATAACTGTTTCAAACTGTTATATCTCGGTTCTGACGGAAACAGTTATGAAGAACCGATATTCTGAATAACTGTTATAAAGAACCGATATTCTGACTATATCGGTTTCGGTTACGGTTCTACAACCGATATTATAACTGTTTCAAGAACCGAAACCGATATAATAACTGTTTTCAACCCCTGCTCCAGAGTCCCATTCAGACTAACACATTTTTATTTACGTTCTACCAATAAGATCGCGATTTGATAGGTATATTGACCTTTACTAGACAGGGAAGAAACTGTTTGTACAATCAGAACCCGAAATTAAACTATTTACTGTTATAAACAAGTGAATCTAGTCGACGCTATTGATCACGATCTGTGCCTGGTGCAATTTGTCGACTATTTTTATAAAGTAAAGTAATTAAAAGAACTTTTTATAGAAAAATAAGCATATATATAGTAAAAGTGAGTCCTAATTGACAAAATACTGAATGGGCACTGCACTCTATTTACGTTATATATGGGGGCTGTCGGGTTAAAGTTATGGGACGTGTATGTCCCACCGGGACTTAGGAGTAAATATTTATGAAAATTGTTAAGTACTTATATGTCATTCCTATTTCTTTAAATATTCGTACTATTCTATATTATTTGTTAAATCGTGTATAATTACATACTTTTATTAGTGTTTATGTTATTTATCGTTACTACAGCAACAAGATGTCAGGGCGTCGACAAGAACAATGCTCTTGTGAGTCTTTATAAATCATGTTTCAAGAGTAGACGGTGGTACCTGCCTATTTTTTTTCTATTTTCTTGAGTTATGTGTAACGAATGCGTGGTTGTTATATAAAAAGCAAAATAATGCAAACCAGCACTTTGTTCTCCATAAATCTCAACAAAAAAAAATATTAAAATTTCGGAAAAGAAAGTATTCAGTGTTTATTTTATTGTGGCAAAGTAGTACGTGGACGTCGAAGTCTTTTCGAATAGGACTACCAAATTTCCAAAACTCGCAAGCAGGTACCCAAGGAAGGCAAGCTTTGATTCATTACATCATTTTCCATTATTTAGCGAATGTAGACAAAGCTGCACTCTTTGTATTCTAAATAAACCGTTTTCATTTTGCGAAAAGTGTAATGTATATCTGTGATGTAATAAAAGCAACAGTTGTTTTTACGATTACCATAAAAAAACAGAATAGATATTTAAAATTATAACATTATTTTTCATTACTACTTATTGTTCAAACATGATTTCCCATATTAAAAAAATCATTTAAGAACATATTTATGTTGTTTTCTATATTTCCGATCAATGTTCAAAAAATACTCCTACGTCCCATACCATGAATCAAGAATTTTCACATTCTCAGCATTCCAACCGAGTAGCTTCCAAATCCGAAGTATAAAATAGATCGTTTTAACGCTCCAAAAAATTCTACGTCAATTTTAAAACATCCCCGTACCTAGAGGGTTAATTATTCTTTCCCGGAAATAACTTACTTTTACTACTCTTCATCAAACTTAACAGACATTTATGCTGTATTTACGTATCGTCTTATTATTCCAGGCAAATAAGCTTCATCGTCGAAACATAGTTACACGAGCTGTCGCCACTGTGAAATATGAAAAAACATCTATCAACCCCGTCTTTTTTTTCCTGTCTAGTTTTACATGCATGAAATATGAAACGGGCGTAGAATCGAAACGCGTGTATCAGGGACGGGAAATCTCTCCCAAAATCCTCGTATTCTTTCCCATCGCCGATGGCCACGCAAACACCGTGTTTTCTTGCGCTGTTTTCCAGCACCCTTTTCACGTGCTCGCAGCTTTACGGACTATTGCTGAGAAAAGTAAGGGGACTGTTTGCTTCGGAAATAGTAGCAAACTGTCACGTTTATAGATCGAGGCTTACTGTGGACCGTCAGTCTTCGTTGCTGGATGGACGTGTCGCTACGATGGCACGTTTTCTACGTCGATAGAGACGATCCCATGAAAAGCATTTACCCGAAGATACGCTTTGGTCGAGTGGAATCAAATATCTGCCGGGACAAGTTTCATTTTCGATGTTAGAAAGGAGTGTAGAGATGGTTCTTTCGATTGGAATAACAGCGTTAGTCTTTCACCAAATGCCAGCGACTGAGCACTATGTATATGTATACGGTATAAACGAATGTGTCCAAGCTCGGCAGAAAATTTCTTTGTCACGTTTATAAAATCGGAAGAAAAGTCTCCTCGGCAAAATCCACGCACATAGAAGCCAGTCGTGCTCTTCCCGTTCATGCTTTGATGTTCAGATTCAATCGAAGCTTCGAAACGTACAGTGTACAAGAATAAGCGAGCTTTGTTTTCGCAACATCCGCTAGTCTTTGTAAACGTCGCAGAGGAAACAATACAATTTTCCGTTCTATTAAGACCAGTGACTGGCTGACCTAACAGAAAGCTGTTTTGCGAAAAAGAGGTAGGTAGCATTAGTTTCCTTTCGTCTCAGTCCAAGGTCTGCGCCTTAAAGGAAACGGTTTACCTGAACGATTCGCTGAGCTTGCCCACTGTTGTGCGATTCACGAGCTATGCTTGAATATTGAATCGCGAAACAAAACTTTAAATAGCAGGAAATATTCCACTGCATTAATCTGCTGGATGGCGGATTCATAATTGCGCGAGAAATATACCAGTTTGACTTTCAACCGCATCATTCGGATTTTACGCCCCTTTTTCCTCGCTCTTGTCGCGCGAACGTGTGATCGACTGTATCGTGAAATTGGTATAAAAAAATATGGAAAATATCGACCGAAATCTATAGCCCCATCGCGCGCACACGTGCGATATAGGATTGAAGCGAGTTTCAGAGGACGTATGAGACGTTTATGCAATATTCAGAGACGTTTAGGGCTGCTTCACTCCGCTGCTATGCATTCGACGCATAGACATCTGACATGCATCCTATTTGACATTAACGCGGTATATTCCACTTCTCCAATCGATTTGTACATACTGCCGTACATTCGTGAAACCGTCACACAGGGATACCGAGCCCCGTCCTTCCTTCCAGTCCAAAAATTCGACTTTTAACGAAGCTTCATGGTAATGCCGGCAGCGAATTGTCTAAGGGGCCGTCTTTCTCCACGGAAATATTCAAATGTGGAGAACGTGAAATTACCCTTTAGAGTCTGTGCTGGTTTTATCATAATCGCCAGATCTCGTCATCCACCAGAAGCAGAGGAATATTTTTTAATAAAAATTCAGAAACCTCGTGAATGAGGAAACTCGAACAATCGAGCTTTCTGAAAATGAGTTCCCCAATCAATTCAGAATTTCTCTCATGTTCCGGGTACCGGAGGGTGAGTTAATCCATTATTCCGCAGGAATTCCGAAATTTTTAACGAAAGCTCGGCCCATGATTCTCAGAACATTGGGACGCGGCGACATATTCAAACAAGTATTTTACCTAAATAGTTAAGGCCGCGTCAGCTCCCCGCGGTGGTTTAATTAAGCCGTTTTACGGACCCTCGCCGAGACACGGTGACACACGTGCAATTTTCAGTGGAAAGTTGCCGGATGTGTACGCGCATGCTGGCGTGTAAAGGGCGTGGGTTGCCATTTACATGGGTATTAAGATTTAATAGAGGAACTTCGTGCCGAATGCAGTTAGAATTAGCGCGAACACGAGAATATCGCCGTTTTAAGCGCCGCTCCATGGTATTGCCTCTAGTGCCAAATTACCATGTCGAACAACAACGGAGTATGCATACAGAATGAAGTGGATCTGAAGGGTTTGCACCCTGGTTAGGCATCCTGCTGTGCTGGCAGGTACAACGGACAAGGGTGTCAGCAGTTTTCGCGATAAACGCGGCTGAACGCATCGAACTGTGATCTTAATTCCCAGATCGGGCAATTAAAAGACTGCCACGAGGCCTGGAGTGGAGTTCGAGTGGATAAACTCTTTTATAAGCAGAGGAGGAATAATTCCACCGGAATGTTGCTCTGATGTTCACCAATTCTTAGGCAAGACGATTGTCTATCGATCGACGCGACGAACTTTGGCTAACCATGACCTGTTCCGACACCGAAGGTTATAGTCGGTGTCCTTAAAACATTCTGACAAAATGTAGTTCTGTTTGAGGTGAAGGTAGTGCTAGGTGGTTTCACGAAGATCTTTGTAAGTTTCACTCGTGAATAGGAACACGAACGGTCCAACAGGTTTGAATTTAGGACTTTTGGGCAATCTCTAATGCGTTGCATACGACTCGTAAAGCCCTGCTTCCTTGAGCACCCATGTGTGCAGAGCAGAGTTCCGCCAAAGGGTTGTAATTAAAGGAAACTTGCTTATTAATCCTGAAACCCCTTACGGACCTTCCATAACGGATGTACGTCGGTTTACGAGATGAAGTTTTGATACATGAGTCGCAGATTAGAAGAAGATCAAGAAATTCTCCACAATTTTGATTGTGATCTAGATTGCAGGGAGGATCAGGGAACGACGAAACAGCTCTCAGCTATTCCGTTTCGAGGCGGATTCACCAGGCAGGCACTTGTAACGTAAAGCAGTTGCAAAAGACACGGTTTTAAGTGTTCGTGAAAGTAAATCTCTTCTGGAAACTCAACTCTACTTTTCTCCAAACTCCAATCTACTGTCCAGGAATGTAACGAACATAATGGTAAGATTTCCTGGTGACTCGTTTCGCTGACCGGTTAACAAGAATTTGCCCAATAATTAATATCGCGAACAATTCGATTCGCGAACAATAATCACGATTTAATACAAAACTGTTCTCCGCTGACGCGCAAGCCAGTCTCCGATCGTCATTGAGCGCAGCTGGCCAGGGAACGTCCGCTCAGGAACGAATATTACAAAACAATTATTTTTCCCTCGTGCACCCGTGATGAATAGAACGGGAAAAGAAGAAGAAGACCTTCGGCTCCGCGACGAGGGGGGGCATTCGAGCGGACGCTCGTCGACCCGACACGAGCAGCCTCGACGAATGTTTTGCGAAAGAGGCGGGGTGTTTCTTAAGCGGCTTTAAAGCTCGCAGCGGCAGGCGAGGAATACGAGTTTTTCATTGTCGTGCGTTAGTATCTCCCCCGGACCTTAGGCGTGCCGCGATTTTCTTTTCATCGTCCTCCTTGCAAAGATGCGCTTCCCCTTCTGAAGCGAACGCCGACGAATGGTATGTAGGTCGCCGCGACTCCACGGAAGATACGGACTTTTCCTTTCGCGGCGAGCATTCCGCCAGCACAATATCTCATCTCCGGGCGAACGCGAAAGAATGAATTGGTTTTGGTTTCCGCGAGCGTGGATTATTCGACACCTTCTATAACCGGGGTATTAAAGGAGGAATTTGTGTACGACGTCCCGAGGAATAGGCGACGGGGGATACGATTTCAGCGTCCCGAGATCGTTACATCGGTAAGACGTACCTTCACGGATCGCTGGGACACAACAGCGCTCTTCGTGGAAAATAAATTTTACAGTGGCAAGCGTTTCGCGTCTGTGCATTTTTATAACGCGCAGCAAGACGGGCTTCTTGCAATCGCATCTTGGTGTTCCCTCGCGGAAGCTTCTATATTTTCTAGCGACTTGGGGCCGATCGATCCATAAATCGTGTACATTTTCGATAATGGAGGCTCGCCAGTTCCGGTAGAATTAGGAGATTGGATGGTATGCGAATGGTTCTTAAGAACGCCACGTTTAAAGGGATGATACCGATGAGCGGTACGTCCGGGGACGGCTTAAAGAGCGACCTTTACTACTGCCGCCTCAAAAACGAGGTGTCTGCGAATTCGTTGGTCGTGCAATGCGCGCAATTTGCCCAAGTAGCTCGCTGGAATTCCTCTTTCAACGTTTTAGTGGCGGAAACGAGTGTTGCGGGAAAATCGAGACAATTGTTACACGTAGGGGAGACCGGGGCAAGATGATACAGGGGGCAGGTTGATACAGACGAATTATCTTGACACTGTATAAATGTAGCTCCTTCTGTGCGAGATATGCGAAGCTTGTTGTTCAATTCTTTATTACGATCTAGCGTACTTCTGTGTACCTTAACGTTGGCAATCCATTTTTAACTGTTTCGTTTCTACAGAGAAAAAGTAAATAGTTGTGTCCACTTTCTAATCCGTCTTGAGACGGGATAGAGAAATTTATCACTCAATTTAATTGGGCATCGCATTGAGTCCTTTGAAGGTAAGGTAATTACGTTTTGTTATTTTGTTTATATGCTCTACATTTTTTTATGGAGATGTTTGTACATAATGACTTCCTGTGGGGTAAGTTGATACGTTTTCTCTGGGGCATGTTGATACAGTGTATCAATTTTCACCGATTACTTTTAATTGGAATTTGCCTTTTATTTCTAGGAAAATAGTACGAAATTATGTCAGAAAAATGAATCGCGACAAAATACCGGAAAATATTTTTCAAAAAACGTGTGTCGGTGTAGAAAATGAGTCATTGTCGTTACGTCAAAGCGCGAAAATATACGGAATAGATAAAATGGCTTTATTAAGATAAATTAATAAAAAGAAGCAAGCATCTCATGTTAAAGTGGGATATTCCAGACATCCATCCTTTACTCATTAAACGGATATTTTACAGATGTATCAACATGCCCCGCAGTGGGGAAATTTGATACATTTTACCTTCGTCCAAATAACAAAATATTCATTTTGTACGTATTTTCTCAACGTTTCATTTACAATATATTAAAGAAAAAGGACTAAAGTAAATTTTAGCATATTTGTTATTAAGTAATTAATTCAAACAAAAATGAAAAAAATTGAAAACTGAAAAACGTATCAACTTGCCCCGGTCTTCCCTATATCTTACACACTTCCCAGTTCTTTAACTTCGACTGTTTAAACTGTTAATTTTCGCCTAAACCTTCGCTCATTCTTCTCCCACGCTTTTTCTTACCTTTTTTTTCGTACGAATACTCATCTTTTCACTCTCCGTATGACATTCGGCGTGCCATTTTCTCCATTCACGTGAGAGAACCCTAACATGCTCTGTAATGCGTGTTCTCATTCGTTACAACAGAATGAAAACGGCGAACTCTTGGGGGAAACATTCAATGCTACGCGGCCCACTTGCGAAATAGGTTGGGTTTGTATATGTTCCCCGGATTCTACGTGCCCCTAATGAAACACACGTACTGTTACGTGTAACTGCGACGGGCATTTGTTGCTGGAATGAAACGATGTCTGTAAAGCAACGCAATCGTGATCAGTGTATACCAAACAAGGGTAGAATGGACAGCGGGAAAAGTCCTATAAATTGTATCCCCTCAATTGAAGAATAATTAAATGTCTACATAGGATTCAAAAGCCCAGAAAACTTCGTGTAGGTTAATGTTCAACCCGTTCCAAAGGAAACTGAATATAATCTTTTCTGCTATACCTAGCTACCCTTTCAACGGTTATCGCGATCACTAAAATTTAATTTAATCAAAATACGCTATCCTACATCTCCAGTTTCTCTGCATCCTCAGTTTCTCTGCCCTAACACACCTGCCCCCTTCAAGGGGTTTAATCGTTTGAAAGTGTGAAAAATCGGATTTTTTCTTTTTACATATTTTCGTAGATTTATGTTTTAGGAATATTGTAAATCAAGTCCGATGTAAAAATTCGGAAAATTGACGAAGCTATAGGCATTTGAGTGAAACAATCCCAGGTAACACGGGGTGGTGCAGCGCGGCGGCAGCGGAACTATATTTTTCATAACGGTGGCCCTAAAAACTCGCGCTACGTTCAACCAATTCACTTCCAATTTTGCATGCAGAATCGTAATAAGATTCCACATCGTCCTACCAGCACTTTTTTTATTCTGATTCCCCGTTTATTATTTATAAAGAAAAAAGGTGGACTTTTCTCTTAGAAAAATCTAACTTTACCTTTGATTTCTCACCATTTCTTTATTTTTCAAAATTTTCAAAATCGGCCCGTAGGACGATAGCTATTAACATATTTTATAAGAAAACCTTATTGTTTTTGATTTCAGACACGACATACAGCTTTTTTCAGGGGCACCGTTTAGTCGTCGAAAATCGAGAGACTTTTGGATATGTATCCATAACTTCCGAAAAACAATAGTTTTTTAACTGAAATTTTTTTTAAGTAGTTCATAATACTATGCAAAGATAGTAAAAAAAAACGGGAAATCTTCATCAAGCCGTTGACTTGTAAAAAAATTCACAAAATGTACATTTTCCGAGGGTTCAAACGGGTATACCCCCTTAAACTCTCAATTTCCCTACCCCCATTTCTCTTCCCATTTTCCCCTTTTATCCTCCATTTTCGCCCTTTCCACTCCACCTCCCTCTCTCTGAAATTCACCCTTTGTCTGCACCCCAGAAAACATATAAGAAATTAGGTACTATGGACGAAGGAGAGACTCGATTCAGTGTTCTGGCGAGGTTGAAGCCCGCAACGTCTAACCTATAAAGCCAGTTTCGGTAAGCGCGTGGCGCGAATCGGGAGCAAGCAACGATTTCGAGGGTTTGGAGCGGCTAGCCCCCTCTTGGCACCGGGCTGTTTCCAGCATTTCGGTCAGTTGCCGGTGGCGTGCAAACGGCCTGCAATTAGCCCGCTTTCTAATTTGGTTCTGGCTTGCCTGCCGTCGACGATCTGACGATCAAATCACGTGACCTCCAGTTTCAGTCGAAGTTGAAGCAAGTAAGCGCGCCCGTAACTCGATATCCTCCCTTGCCCCGCCACCCTAACCTTCCGCCGGCGTTTTACGATTTGTTCCGGATTATATTCCGTCGACGCTCGTTACTGCTTCGCGGCTCAGAGATTTAATACGTCGCACCGTTAATACGTCGGGTCCGTTCATCTACCTAATCACGTCTACTTCCGCTGTACAGAGGGCAGTCGGCTCGCCAATGATCAAGACTTTTCGTGTGGCTGGCGGCAGAGGTGGGGAAGATTTCTATGCGCGATGATGTAATACGTTTAATGACAGAATTAATGGAGAGGTCAAGAATGGAATGCCGAAATGGAAAGGTTACCAAGGACGAGCGTCTTCGAGTCATCCTCGGAGGTAATCCATTTGATAACGTGATGAAATCTCGCGTCCAACGTGGCACATATTAGTTTTAAGTTCTTTAATCTTAAGAGCGAAGAAATCCCCGGCAAAGGAGCGCTTTATTTCGCGGGGCGAGAACAGTGAACTTTATTCTCGATGCGCGTTTGTTTTTCGGGGACAGCTGCGAGGGTGGCTCGCGCTTCGATCGTCATTTCCTACGTGGACGTTGGTGTTTTACGGAGGGTGAACGAAATACGTAGGAGAATCCGAATGGAAAGGGGTTCTGTCTGAAAGCGATATTACCGATTCTCCTTGATTCGTGATGGCGTATGTTGTCCGGTTAAGAGAAGTGAAAGGAAGATTCCATCTCCGAAGCAGCGAACGGGAGTGCGAAAGATTTGCGAATGGCGTGGAAGGCATGCTGCTTTCAAAAGATGATCGCAAAAAAGAAAGATGCAGACAACGAATAGAGAGATTGTTTGCGCGCGAACCCTCACAAGCTTTGTTTCAACGAGAATATCTTGCAGCAAGTCGTTGCTCACTTGCAATGCGAGAGGCTTGCATCATTTATCGAACGTCTTACCCTTGGACGAACTTATTGACAAGACCCAGTCGCGACGAGCCCACAGTCGCACTCCCGCTGGTACACCGAACAGCCAAAGTTTCCCGGATCTCGTAATCCCGAAACGCGAGTTGAAAAGCGTGTTTCCGAAGCGCACGCGATCGAGGATCTTCGCCTCTGACCGGAAGGAAAATTCCTCCACGAACAATGCACCGGGTCTCGAGCATTCCAACAATCTCTGTTGTTGCCCGCGAGCAGGATAACCGAGATCAATTACAGGATTCCCTTAATAATCACGCGAATCTTCAGCCACGAAAAGTTTCGTGCAATTCCAGAGGACTGCGCGTGCCAAAATCATTGTAATAAATTCGAAAGCTTGTCGTAGAGATCGCGGCATTTGTTTTATCTTCTATTCCCCCATGGACTTCACGAAAATTAAATTACAGCGCGTGTCTCTTTTTATCGCAGCTTTCTTAGATACGGTGGAGACCCACGTACTTTTGTCCTTGCGCGGCTGAGTATGAGATATTTCTTTTACGATGAGTCGCCGGCGTAATGACGTCGTGCCCGTCAAAGCCTTTACAACCCCGAAAGGGCTGAACCCCCCCCCCTCCCTACCCCTACCCTCCCCCCGTATCCATAAACTCGAACAATCGTGAAAATTCGCGAGGCTCTCGGCCGACGTGTACAAATACGAGCGGTGTACCGACTCTCCCAAGTGAAAGTACTAAAAAGAAATTTATTCATGACCCGCGTCTATCCATAAACTAACATCTTTGAGGGCCCGCGCCACGGTGCGCGTACACGTGCACACAAAGCTGACGGTGGAACGTCGCGTAACAACGATCGATCAAAAAGAATCGTTCGCCAACATCCTTTCGTGAATCGCTCATGAATATTCACGACAGCACGGCTCTCCACACTTGTCCACACGCAGCCGTTCCTTTATTACTGAATGGCAAATAAGTACTTAAGAAGACGCAAACTCGCACGAGCGCACGGTCAAGTCTCATTGAACGCGCAATTACTCATAGCAAATTAAATCGCGCGCGTTCGCGTCGGAATTATGCGCTCTCATTTGCATTTTTTTTTTCAGTTTCCCGCTCCCAGTGCTCCCTTTACAACGGCGTAACTTTGTAACAGAAAGGAAGCACCGGAACAGTAATTAAAACTCGATTATCAGTCTTTTAATGGGACGAATCGTTAAGCTATGTCCCTGTCCCCGTGCCATTTAATTTCGATTATATGTACGTAATAGGAAATCTTATTCTCCGGTTCAATTACTCGACAAATTCTACATCACTTATCCCTGTAAATAGTATTAAGGACTTTGGCATCGTATTTACTTCCTCCCTATCGTTTCACTGTCATTGTCTCAATGTGGTGGGAAAGGCTCGTAAGATTTTAGGTCTTATATTTCGGGTCTCGCGCTACTTTAACAATGTTGGATCTATCAAGCTTTTATACGTGTCGCTAGTTCGACCACATCTGGAATACTGTTCTATTATATGGAATCCGTTTTTTTTTTTTTAAGAACCTTTCTTCATTATTTGAACGCGTCCAGCATAAATTTCTTCGTTTCATTGTTTACAAACTTGGTGGTCCGGCATACACTTTTGCCTATACTCATAATTATGTGCCTCTCGTCCGTCAACTACGAATACCGACACTTGAAAGACATAGATTCATAGCGGATTTATTTTTTAGTTATAAGATTATTAATCACGTTATTAAGTGTCCTGAAATTCTACAACTCTTTAGATTACATATTACATATAAAAAGCTTAGACACTGCTCACTCCTATGTGTAGAGCATCATCGAACTCTAATAGGTAAATACAATCCGATAAACCGTGTGTGTATGAATGTTAACACCGTATCTAATCTTTTCGATTTCTGCGACTGTTCATTCCGTACATTTAGAACTATAGTTATTAATCATATTTGTACTAAGTAGCTGCTATTTTCGTTTTACATTGGCTTTTACGTGTTTTTATCTCTATTGCGTTTTATACTGCTACCTTATTGCGTATTAAGTGTGTAATTTTCTAATCTGTACTTCATTGCTCAGTGTATATAGGGTAAAGTAGCCGAATATGAGACCCATTTCTTAAAAACATTATAACTATTGACTGAGAACACTTTTATTAAAATTCGATACACGTTTTAAAAGTAGAATATGTATTCTTTAGCAACCAACTGGAAAGTACTATAACAAAAATTAGGTTTCTTGATAATAAAATAAAAACGAAAGTCATTCAAATACGCAGATAAAAAAATAGGTTCCTAATATGAGACCCAGTTTGTTTCTTCCTGAAACTTATTTTTTCTTTTTTTTTTTTAAAGTTGGCATGTGAAATCTATTTCTTCACCACCGCAGTCTTCGTGGGCCCACCACTGAAGTATTCGTGGGCCCACCCCTGAAGTATTCATGGGCCCACCACTGAAGTCTTTATGGGTTCACCACGCCTATCGTAACACTTTATACGTACACTTAACCCATTGTTCATCTAGAACATCTGAAGAATAACGACCTGTGCAAAACAAGTATTCTGTATCATAATTTTCTTTCTTAAACACTTTCATTATTCAGAACAATTTCTTCTTCACTCTCATCAGTAGAACTTTCACGGGTCTCATATTTGGAAACAATAACATGATAACTACCAAGTAGCTTCGAAGTTAAGTCTTCATCATTTAATGATATACGACTAGTAAGCCTTAAACTCCATTGCAAGCACTATACAACAGTATTTGGGAAAATCATTATACACTTACCACTTTAGAGGTATTTCTAAGTTAAACGAGCCACTTCAAAAACTTTCTGCAACATATTTCAGAAATATGTGCTTGCTCGAAACTAATACACGGTTAGTTAGTAAAGAAATAGCATCGCTATGACATTCAAGAGTTCTGTAGCGGAGATAAGCTGGGGTCTCATATTAGGAGAGGTCGTTATATTCGGGTACTTTACCCTACTGTTGTATTTTGTATTTATCAAAGGGCTTCCGTTTAAATAAATAAATAAATAAATAAAATAAATAAATAAATTATGTGGGTGGCTTGGTTTTCCATCACCCACTCTTTTATTCGCCTAGAATCTTCAGAAGTGGAATAGTTAGAGGCTACTGCACGCTCTCGCCCTTAACAGCCACGTAGTTACACTATTATCCATTTATCGATTAAACCGCCCCACGCTTGTCCAGTTAATCGACCCGCCTCCACGCGAACTTCCCGTGGCCCCAGGCGCTTCCCTCGAGTCACTTTTGATTTTCCAAAGTTCCCGAGGATAGGGGAGGAAAAAAAAAACAACTGAATCTGAGCCACCTGCGACCAGACAGCAACTTCGAGGTTCCCCCTCGGGAAAGTAAAAACTGGACGCGAATTGGAGGTCGATTCCATCGGTGGCTTCCCTTCGAGACCCGCTCCTCAAACCCCCACAGATTTACGAGCCTCGAGGTTAACTGCATTATCCACGAGAATCGGGAGTAAACTCGAAGCTTACGACGTAACGTCGATTGTCATCGTGTAATCGAATCTCTCGTGGATCGCGTTCGCTGCCACGCACGTAGGTAAGGAACCAGTGCTTTCGGCGCGGTTAAACCAGATGATTGTGGCAACAAACATCTGCTCGCCAGCTGACGCGTCGCCGCGCGTCGAATATTAATCGCTTTATATCGCCACCGGCGGCTGTAAATCGTTTATGCAAATCTTATCACGCACGCTGGTCCACGACAAGCTTACGCTCTCCATGCGCCGGTTTTCTGGCGTGTTTTGCAAGCACGCCGGTGGTTACGCTCACCCAATTTTCTATTCCCGCCGGTCGAATCAACAATAAAGGTCTTTTATCGCCTTGTTAACTGGGCAATTCGAAAGTCTCTATGCGGTGCACGCTCCCTCGAGTCACCGTTGGCCATTCTCCGCGCCGCTTCGACGGGCCAGACGCTCGTAATTAGTTATTGGCTTTAATACAACGGACTGACGTTTACGCCCACGCTGTATAACATCTATAATAACATTATGCCCGAGCGTGTGCAGCTGACGCGACGTTATTAAGCAAATGTTAATCGAACATCGTCGCGTCTGGAGTCAAGGCGATTAATTCGAAGCGTTTGAGGCGCATCAAGTTGGTGCCGATGAAGGAGAAAGTTGAGGAGAGGACGAAGGAGGAAGAATGCGAAGCTTTCTGATTGTTCTTCTTGTCTCCGAATGATAATTGTAATAAATAATATCCTCCTTTTGTTTTAACTTCCTGATGTCAAATGCAAAATTTACTTGCTCAAATTCTAATTAGTTGGATATGACTGGTGTTTGTTCCTACTAAGAGCATCTTACACCCCGGAAATAGGAGATGAAATTAAACACTCCCTGGTTTCAATGCAAGTGAACAGTAAACGTCCCCATTGAATTGCCAACATCGTTCGGACGAGACGAGTATTTAACGAAATTCATGGCCCATTATTCCTCACGTATCGAAGGCAGCGTAAACGACTTGGGAGAAAAAAGTGTAAAACACGACATTCATAGTGTATCGAGCCGTTTCAAAGCGATTTACGGCCACGGTAAATTGTGGTCCACTAAATCGCGGTTTATCAATATACATACATGCAGAGACATAGATAGAATCGAACCATCGTTGCTCTGGCTGTTACGAATATGTAACAATGCTCTAGGGCAATTGAACAGGGTATTTACATAAACAATTAACATTCACGCGTACTAGAATATCGTTACGTGGAATATTCTCGAATTAATCGACAAGTGCCTTTCATATAATTTCGACACGAGAAATAAATGAAAATTGATAAAAAGGTGCTCTCCTCATACAACTTGCTAAGAATAAATGCATAGGCTTACAACATCGACACCATTTTCTTCAAGAAGCAACGACGCTATTCATCTGCTTATAGCAATCAATCGAACCCGAAAATTCAAAAAATTCTGAAACTTTGTGAATATGTAGCGGATTTCCTCCTGATTACAACGCAATTTTTGTTTGCTGCCCAAATTTACTCGAAGGGGGTGAAATTAACCCCTGAAAATTCGGCTATTTTTCGATTTTGAAAAAATTATTTTACAGTTCACGAGTTATAACACAAAATCGGAAAATAACCGGATTTTCAGCGGTCAATTACACCCCCTTAGAGTGAATTTGGGCAGCAAACAAGAATTGCGTTGTAATCAGGAGGAAATTCCCTACGTATTCGCAAAGTTTCAGAATTTTTCGAATTTCCGGCCTCGGGATGTTCCCTTGACAATTACCGCCGAAGACGAAGAGCAATTAAACCTACGTCCACCTGGGCGAAAGAAATTTAGCTCGCGACAAGGGTGCACCGAGGCACCCGGATTTACACGATCAATGAATTGTAGCGCTGTAAATCGTATCTACGGCGATACAGATGGGGGATATCGGGACTCGATAACGGGCAGCGCGGTTGCGACCACCGGAAAACTAATAGTTGCAGATAATTTTATCCTGTCGGCGCGGCCTCGTAATTCCAGGGAATCGCGAAATATCATTGCGCCCCCGCTAGCTTGGTGTAACGTGTTGCCTGTTCGTGCACGGAGGCCCGGCTTAACTGCATCTGCTGCAGCGAAACAAACTGAATACTAATAACCGGCCGCGGTGTACGTAATACGCAGCCATAGTATCACACGATTGAGTGGCGACGGTGCCTATCCGGGGTACGCGTGTGCGTGTAACACACCCACCCCCGTCCACCGTTCCACTGGATTCAATATCGAACTAGGTTGCAACAGTGGCCCCCGTGAGCCCGTGACACGTCGATGCTTGCTGCCGAATTAATTTCATATGTAACTACGCAACGTTGTGCCCGTTTAGCGAGTACGTGCCAGAAACCGTACCCTACATTCGTCTGTCGGTCGCGATAGCAGACGAAGGTCTGGTGAGGGCCACGCGAATCCCGATGATGTTCCATCTCACTTATCCGGCTACGCACGGAGCTCATTATTCGCGTACTCTTATAATATTGCCGATTCTGGCTCCAGGATTCACTGCTTTATATTCCTTGTGGGCAGACACAGAGATACATATATGTGGATTCGAGAGGTCACTGGATTTTGTCGTGACTTATGGTGATGCGATATTTCGGCGCGTTTGATTGATGGAATAGTGATTGTTTTGATTTCGATCGGCAACTGCGTGCAAAAATACGAATTGTTTTTTTTTTTTTTTTTTTTTTTTAGGAGGATGTGGATTACTGCGGAGGTTGTAGAGTAATCTACTTAGTTTAACTGTTATGCGATGATGTAGTTAATGACGTATCGTTCATTTAAATTATCCTTTATACGATAAATTTAGCAGTTACGAGGCGCGCAGCCGATCAAATTAGAAATGGATCATTCTTCATTGACCGAATGGATACACTTGGTTAATTTAATCACGTTGCGGCGAGATCGATACGCGATATACGTTGTTTAAATTCTGCCGTTGATGTCACCGATTTTACATTTCCGTCGTCATTAACCAAATATATCGAGTAATTAATTTAACCGAGCAGTTGGCCGCGCGAACATCTTTTATTGGTCCCAATCGCTATTTCAATTTTCACCGGAAACGTTTATAGGAATCCATTGCGTTCCCTTTAGTTGTGTCACTTACCAATTACGAGTCGCGATACTCATTAGTAACTCCCTCGTTAGCAGCCGCTACGGTGAAATGGCTTACCTGCAACAGAGAACGAAAAACATTCCATTAATGCCATTTCTCCCGTATCCATGCACGAATTTACCATTACGCGGGTAACGTTTCGCAATTTCAATTCGCGGTGATTGCTATCGTGGCCCCTGTAAATTCATGGCGGTTTAATCGTTGTAACGCAAACACGATATCGACAGCGACCAGATTGACAACGCTCACCATGCGTCTCCCTTACACGTCGACGATGGAAACAGAGTGCAATCTCTCTTCCCTTATATCTCCACCCGTTTGTATTCGACCTAGAATTTGTTGAAACTATACCACTCAATCTCTGAGATGTGCAAAACTCTAATTCTTCAAGAGACTAAAAATTAAACAGTACCTCACCTAGTGTTCCTTCTCGAGAATTCTTTCTTGAGAATTTCTCGAGAAATTTTATAATTTCTTGTTTCTCATTTCTCGAGAAATTACAGTGTTTCTCGAGAATCTTCAGTGTAGGAAAATTATTATAAATTCCATTTGTTTTCAGAAATAAATTTTCATTTAGTTCAAATTGTGTGTTAATCGCGAACATATAAACAAATGAAAGAAATTTTTCTACAGCCGCAGATTTTGTCACAAAAAAAACGAAGCAAGTAGATTGACTGACGCGACATCAGACGCATCGTGCTGTTTAAAAAACTATTTTAAAACAAAAAAGTAATGTTTCGCCTTGCTCACATTTTATATTAAATAAATAAATTTATCAATTATATTTAATATCTGTTGTTTTTTTTATTTACACAAGTTTTGTCTAACAAGGAGAGGTTCCCAGGTGTCCGCCTCCGATTGCTTTGAATTTTTTATATGTTTTAGAGGACCGACAAATAAAATATACGTGTTTTTTTATAGCGGCCCGTTTTCATATTTAGGGGTGAAACCAACCCCCAAAGTTATAAGATTTTCAGGTGTTCATCTCAGATTGCTTTGGATTTTGGATATGTTTTAGAGGAGCGAAAAATAAGAAATACGTGTTATTTTATTTTGGCCTGCTTGAATGTTTAGGGGTTGAAACCACCCTCCAAAATTCATAAGAATAGCGCACGCCTCCGATTGTTTAGGTGGTTTCACCCCCTAAATATGAAAACGGGCCGCTATAAAAAAACACGTATATCTTATTTTTCAGTGCTCTAAAACATATTCAAAATTCAAAGCAATCGGAGGCGGACACCTGGGAACCTCTCCTTGTAAGTTGGACACGAATCAACATTATTCCAAACATATAAATTTTGCAATATTTTTTTAATTTCTTGAGAATTCTCGAGAATTCTCGAGAAATATAATTTGATTTCTCATTTCTCGAGATGCGAAAAATATGGAGAAATCAGGAACACCAACCACACCTCCATAGGAATTTTAATTTCTACTTCCATCGTGATTCGAATGCATCATATGTTTAATTAAAAAGAGTTCCAGAGTGTAGAATCTAAAATCGACTCGCGCAAGCGTAGCTCCACTTCAAATCTGCAACTAAAGGTTCGCCAAATGTTGTACCAGCGAATTAAAAAAGAAAAAGAAACGTGTGCAAATGATATAATTTTCCTTTCTGTAAGGCGGAACGGCAACTGGCGAGGCACGTGTTTTAATTTAAGATGCGGTAAGCTCGTTCTTAGCCGCGGGTGGTCGTTCCAAGTCGATGGGTGGATCGCGCGAGAAGCACGAGCACTCCACTTTCCACGTCCTTCCTGAAGAGAAATTTCTCTTCCGGGGCAACGAGGCGCGCGCGAATCCATCCTATCACGGCCGGCCTCGGTCGAATTCCAAATTTATCGCACGGGAAGTCGGCGTGATCGATTCTTGATGGTTTTCGGCGCATCTCCTGCAGTGCTCTCTCGCATACGTGCCGCCACATAAATCCGTTCGCAGCAATTACGGTAAAAGGACGGTTAATAATTGACCGTAGAGGGGAGCGTTCAAATATTTAGATGCTGCAAATATCGCCACCGGGGGCTCGTTCCGTCGATTCCCCCACAGGCTACTATCGACCGGGGGATTTTACCTTGCAAATATTATTCGAAATGAAGGATGCTCGTTAGCAAGTTTTACAACATCGTGGATGACTCGTGCGTCTTAATAAATCCCGAGCCTTAAGATCCTTGAATATCTCAGGTCGTCAAAAAGTTCCAGCCATCTTGGGAAAGCTGTATCAACGTTTAAATAAGAAATAACGTTCATGTGATTACTGTGCCTCGACCTGTCCCCCGGAATTATGTCAGCGTGCATTAGATATTTCAAAGATGCTTGGCATCCTGTTCGAGACTCCTAAGGACAGTTTCGCAGACTGTCCCAGATTTTACAAATTGGACACTCCTGAAGTTTACTCGGAGCTTAACTACAGAGACTTTCGGAACCTTAGAAACGATCGGCACGAGTTTCTTCTTCGAAGCGATTCGATTTGCGCGGGCCCTGCAGCGCTGCCTGACCAGCCACGGACGTGATCTACTTGCTCCACTTGCCCACGCACGCATCTCCCCGTACAATCGGACTTTCTACAACGTACATATACACGCGACGCGGGGAAAACTCATTACACCACCACACCCCGAACCGACCTTTGAACCCAGATCTCAATTTCGATAAACCAAAAGTTATGGAAATCGATACACGTGTCCACCCGCAATACTCGGAACTGTGGCTGACAACATTGATGTCCCAGCAATTGTGACGCATAATACAGTAAATCCTCGTTATTTCCCCGTTTTTACAATGCGTGGTACGCCCGATGAGGGGCCGTCCTTAAATTACACAAGGGCAACTTTGGCGAATACTTGCCCCCTCCCTCCCCCAGTATAAGAATTCCTAAGATTTGATATTTGATATTCCAGATTTGATATTTATTTTTTCAGTTATTAAAATTCTTTTAAGGTTTATATAATTCATTTAACTCGGTTTCGGGAAATATAAAGTAAAACTACTTTTCTGGAACATTAATAATAGAATTTGTATTTATTGAAAATTAGTTTAAAAAATATTACGTAAGATGCTACCTGGCTCCCCCCGCCCTTGTAAGAAAATGGAAGAAATTCGCGACCCCCCCCCCCCCCCGAAAACCTTACGTAATTTAAGGACGATCCCTGACTATCCCCACCATTTCTTGGAGCCCTTCGGTCGAGAGTGAGAGAACGAAAGAGTCGACTGCAACTTCGTGTCAAATGTTTCGTTCCGTCTCGCGGCATCGGCCGCACGGAATAGTGTCCGCATCGCGTCGTAGGTACGCCCGCCGCCAGCCCCGTTCGTCGGGTTTAATACGAGGATTTACTGTATAAACGGTCTAGAGGAAATGCAAGCCAACGCAAGTGTCTTCCGAAGCAGAATACTATAGACAACGAGCCTGAGTTCTCGGGGTAGGAGCCCAGCTTTGTTGCGCCCGAGTGCGTCCACTGAAGAACTCACGGTGCCTGCTGCCCGGCAAATGGGATCAGTGGATCACTGTTCGAATAGCGCTGTGGGGTTGGCGAAAGCAAACGAGGGTATTCGGATCGGTACAACAGGCCGAGTCGCAATTACAGCGAGCCAGGATGGAGGGCAGGCCACTCGTGGCGTGGAGTAGCCGGGGTTAAATTGAGTGGCGCGACGCGCGCGCCTTGCGAGGACCGCATAATGCCGCGTGACCCGCTGGGACCTCGCGTGTAAAAGCCATAACTAACCTACAAATATCCCCGAGAAACTTCTGTCCTGACCTCCGTCGACATCCACCGATGCCAGCGGCCGCATTACCATTAAAACGACGGAGGGCGAACGGACCTTGCTCATAGACACTCTCTCCCTCCTGCTCTGCAATCTTCTCACGCAGTTCTGTCTGCGCAATGACACCGTGGAGTGTCTCTTTTCTAGATTAATATTTGTACAGGGGATGACCATATTT
Source organism: Andrena bucephala (assembly GCA_947577245.1). Classification (NCBI taxonomy): domain Eukaryota; kingdom Metazoa; phylum Arthropoda; class Insecta; order Hymenoptera; family Andrenidae; genus Andrena; species Andrena bucephala. Next base: position 66,884,635 of record OX387715.1, on the reverse strand, counting down.
AATGTACAGATACAATTGAGGCACTTGATGGAAAAAGGGCACATAGGCTTATGACGAAACTAATGCTTAGTCAAAACATTACATTTTTTGTTTATTTTTGTGCTTCATTTTATATTTTTTATTTAAACAATGTATAAAACTTGTGTAACTAAGTAAGTAAATAAAATAATATTTAAATAACTAAACAAAGAAGCAATTCTTTACGAATTTACCACATTTGTGGTAAAAGGGCACACAAACCACTTGCTCGAAACTTATAAATAAAGACACTAGGGTGTTTCAATTTTCCAAAGGTGCTATTTTCATATAACTTTGCTTGCCCCGTTGATTCTATTCACCTAAGTGATCTGTATGCCAATTTTTAGACAAATTTAATAATATTTAAGGGTTGCACAGTTCTATCACTAAGGTAGGCCTAAGGCGGTAGTAACACTTTGGCTTGGGAATACGATTACGCAGAAACTATTACATTTACAACAGAAACCCTTATACGGAAATGTTACTTACTTATCTGACATTGTTGAGTCACAACAGTTTCACTGTATGTCAAGTAATATCAAAGTTATTCATGAAAAATGAGAAGCGGAGTGTTATAGCCCTAACGATACAGTGTAAAGTGTTGCAACCGTATCTGATCTCGGGTCGATTGTAACACTACATGGATTCTATGTAAACAAGACAATATTATTCGCTTTCTTTGACACTATTCGGTTCTGTTGCGGTACAACCGATCCCGACTGTCGATGATACAATCGCCCCCGACCATGCTTTCGAACTTCAAATGTAAATTGTGACTAACGAGACACTTAAAAGTGCTACGCAACGATCGGTATTACTTTAAAAAAGGTCAAATTACAGATTTAAAATAACGCACATACTTGCAAAGGGAGTGTTTACAATAGATTCATAAGTCAGTAAGAAAAAGTTACTTTAGGGTATCGAAAAGTTGTTTTGTCCACTATCCATGTCTATTGCGTATCTATACTGCTAGGACATTGATGTGTGTATTCCAAATGTCATTGTTTATCATATGTATATCTAAAATTGGTGTTAATATTCATTATATGTTTTGAGATTCAACACAATTTGTATGTGTTACATTTGCCCCTGTTACTACCACCCCGGTCTACCCTACATCTTTTCGCTTTTTCACGTATTAAAAATGTGGGTAAAATAAAAAGGTACAGAATTTTTATAGGTGTGAACAATAATAGTAGTAATAAAATGTAAATTTATCGTAAGTGTAAGTCTTCTTTGAAGTTTAGTTTCTGTTTTATGGACTTGAGAATAAAAATAATTATCATTGAAAATCGTGTTTCCTTAGCCTACTACATATTATTTAGTGTGCAAAGTGTGCAACCTCTAAATATTACTCAATCTTCCTAAAATTTGTCAGATATTTTTTTTATATTAATAGGAATCAGGACATGCGCAAAGTAAAATAAAAATATAATATTTTAATTTTAACCCCGTAATATGAAACACCCTAAAAGACACATATCATTTTCAAATCATGAGTTCTGTTTACAGAACGTTTGAGAACACGTTACTACATCCTTAAAAAAAATTGGATTTAATTGCATTCATTTTTATTAAATTATGCTATAATGAAAACTTTGAAATCGATTTTCTTGAAATGGCATTTTGAAGTATGTGCCATTTTTCCATTGAATGCCTCGATTATCGTAATTTCCAGAACAAATTTCATAATTACAAGCAAATCTCATTATCTGCCGTATAACCGACTCCTCGAATTCTGTGGGGAATGGGCGGGGAACTCCATGTTGGCGGATTTAATCGGTCCACGCGCTCGAGTGCGGTCGCGTATTTATTTTGTAAATTACAGGCCGCATGTTTTATTAATGCCAGGGTTTTTATCGCGACGCGACTTGACGCAGTGAATGGCAAGGGAGTGGCCGTATGTTGCTGTATCGCGATAGGGAGTTAATAAATGTCCAATAGCTGTAAAGCTGTTCCCTTGTCGCGCATTATTCCCGGCATCGATAAAATACTGCAATGCTTCCGTGGCTCGCCCGAGCAAGTGTTGCGTTTCACGTGACTTGGGCCATCACTAAATTCGATACGACGAACTTAACGAGACAGATTGGAACTCGTAAGACAACTGCTCGACGATCGCGGCAGAATCGGTTGACATTTTAATGGAATATTACTTGAAGTTATTACGCGTAACTTTTATTGGAATTCATTCAAAGTTTCGCGATTATCGCGAAGTTGGATTCCACCTCGTCGTCGTATCGAAACGCGAAACTTTCGGCCGCGTACATCCCGACCAAGCAGAACGAAAATTCTGTCGGAAGTTAAATGAAGAAACATCGGAATTTCAGAGAGCGCAAAATTCCTCCCGCGGGTCGTTCGAAATTTTTCACGGGCGCAAATTTTCCACGGCTCCGCCGAGCGATTTCGCTGAGCGGTATTTAAATTCAAAAATAACAGAGATTTTAAACGGCTGATAATGACGGTACTTCCGGCAAACTATTCCAATAGCTTCCCTACTAAAAATTCAAAACACCGCTGTAATTGGACGTGCGGTGTAATGAGTTTTACGCGAAATACGCGGTCTTGTTAATTCTCACATTTTTTTTTTTGTGCAATACGAAACGGTGAGTGTAATTTTTATGGGCACACTTCAACAAGTACCTTCCTGCGCTGCTTGCTTAACGTTTGCATTCGCTTTATCGCTAGGGAATTCAAACGATGCGAACGAACATACGATTGAGGCAATTACATCTGACTTTCATGCTTCTTTCCTTTATAAAGAGAATTTTTCTGTTAGAGAAATGCGTGCTGAGAATTTTCCTAAGTTACTGCCACTAACGATACCAGACACTGCAAGCTTCCAAAGTTCTTTAATCTTCGTGTTGGTCACGCGTCATCAATCACTTCGAAATCAACGATCAAAGGGGATCCTTCGATCAACGATAGCCAAAACCTACCACAGGGTGTCGCGTCTTCGTACCCGTTAATCACGCCAGGAGAATGGCTCTTGCTTTGCATGCAAACCGAATTTTGTGTCGGGCTGTCGAACGATTTCCTTTGATCCATGCTTCGCTATCGTTCAGTACGCATGCACACACGTCGATCGCGTCACGTACGAATACCATAAAATTCCACGTATTCAATGATTTTCTCTCGAACGAAGGATGGAAGCTAACAGTGGGTTTCCTTGACAATTTATACCCAGAACGTTGAGAGCTCGGTTTTACAAATACAGCACACGAGAGCCCGTTTTCAGGCTGAGTACAAACAGAACTCGATCATCTAGCGAGCAGTCGAGCTTGGAGGAGATAGAGCTCGGAACTATATTCCTATTACATCGTCGACGTTTCAGCAATTGCTATAGAAACAGCCTTGCCGCGACATTGCCAGTATTAACTCGATTAGCTGTGTAGATTGGCACCACATTCGATTGTTATCCTGTCGATGGTGCAGAGAACCTAATTAATACAGCGGGCGTTCGTTCCGCGAGAGACTCCCGGCCTTTTGACAGAGACGAGGAGAATAAAATAAGTTAACAACGTGGCAAGATGAGATTGGACACGTAAGGGTGTGAAATGCCAAGGATCGTTCACTTTCAATTGACGCACGTGTAATTAAAATGGATTCCAAAAGAACGCGGCAGCAGCTGTGGCAACGAGCAGCGAAAGATCCAAAAATCTTGTGGCTCCTCGGCCTGAATTTGAAAGATCTCGGCCACCGTGGCAGATTCGACAAGAAACGGCGCCCACTTCCGGCCGTACACCTCGCAGGCAACGTTCTCCATTAGGGGCGAGTATAAATTCGACCCGTAATTACGAAGAAATCTTCCTGCTCTCTTCCGGGCACCGAGTTCCCGATGTTTCATGGAACTCCGACAGAAGCTGGGCACGTTCTCCTTCGCCGTGTAATTTATGGCCACGAGATTGCAGCTCCGTAATACGGTAACGATAAAAGGACAAAGGTCTCCGGTTCGGTGGCATCATTAACGTCTAGTAGAATATTCGGCGGTCGTTTCGCCGGTTTCGCGTTGCATCGCTTTCATCTAGCTTGGCTACTGTGTAATTCAAGTGTAAACCGATGGGAAACGACGATGCCGCGAGGTTTACGCGGGCGTAATGCGAGCCACTACGAAACTCCTTGCGAACCTTCCCAGGGAAACGAAGAAGGACTGTCGAATGAAATATTTTCGTTTGATCCTTCGGTTGTGGAGGAAGCGTTATAGTTGCGGCAAGGTAGGTAGGAAAGCTTCAGCGACCTATCTAGACTGCTACAGAGTCTCGATGCAATTATCCTGATAAGAAAAGTATTTAAATTATAAATTATCCGCAGCCCGAAGTGTACGAAAACAGAGGCAATCGAATCAGAAACTTCTATATGGCGTATCCGTAGCCGGCAGGCTTCTACTTGCTTTTCCTGGGGGAACGAATGCTTTGAGGAGAAAATTGTCCTCCAGATTCTGGATTCATTTCGCCCCGAGAAATAATCTTCTTTTTGGTGGTACCGCGAATAACGGCACTGTAGATTATAAAGGTGGTGACAACGTCGACGACCGTGCGAGAGTGCGATATAAGCGCCCGTAGAAATTCCGACCGTACACGTAAGCCGATTTAGCTGGCCCCTGGCTCGGGAAACGCGATGAGAAAATTAATTTCCAAAATCGATACCGCGAAACGAAATTCCACCACCCCATTACCGGTCGGCTCGTTCTCCTTTTTCATCGTTGATGCGCGAACTGATCACCGAAATATGTTTCGACACGGAATGCCACGGTAAAGATACTGCTTTCATTTGAGCTCGCAAGTTAAATGCTTCTCGGGGTTGCAAGTGAAATGAAACGGAATTATCGTGATAAAAGAAACTCGTTTTTAAGTGATCATTTTAGTTAATATAAGATTCCCTGAGTACGAAGGAAGGTGATGACTCACTCTGAAACCCTGCTGGCTGTTTTCGAAACACGTCTCAGCAGAGTAGTCGAACGCCAGCCCGACCTCCAGGCACCACTGGCAAATTCGTAACAGGGAAGATCGCGGAAATTGCAACGTCGTTAGCGAAGAGGGGAAGGAGTACAGACCGAAGGTAGGTAACGCTCTCGGAATCAAGCGAGTTAACCCGATTCGCATCAGTGTCTTTCAGCACGTAGCCTAGATCCGCCGAAACGTTCGATCCGCTATTAAGATACCCGGTAAGATAGCAGAAATCCCGATTTGTGTACAATCGATAGCGGGAGGGGCAGAGTGGCGAAATTAGCGAGACAATTTAGATGGGCAATCAAGATAGTTGTGTCCTTGCGTGGGGAGCTTACGAAACGGCGGATAGATTTCAACTGGCCAGGGGAACCGCGAAATGGAGCCGTGGTACCTTGACCTCCTTCACTTTCTTTCTCGTCGCGTGTACCCAACATTGTTCACGAAACGCTAACGCGCTGTGACGATTTTTCATATACCACGGCAACGCTGAAACGATAGACGGGATTTGGCGCTCACGATTTCTGGCCTGCTGGTTTACGAGGCCGATCAGATAACGCCGTTAGGCGACCTGGCACGAACTTTCTCCGTTTTATCGCTGCGCCAGGCGTTAAAAACTCTATACCAAGGGAGAGGCAGTGGACATTCAGAGGGCGACGTCGCCTACGCAAGGGCATCGGAAGCTAAATAGGACCATCCATGCTCCATCCTCGGAAGCTGGGACCACCATCCATGCTCCATCCTCGGAAGCTAGGGCGAGCTAAGGGGATAGTCTGCGATTTACATCAGCCTCCGCTGTAGAACGAGGAAAGTGGCAGGAAATCGACGCTTCCTTCTGGAAAGAATGGCCACCGTTTTTCGATGGACCGGTGAAATCTGTTCGTGAGTGGAAGAGATTTGAATGACGTTACGGGGCCCCCTTTGTCGATGCCAGCCCTTGCGGTGATTCGTTCTCCGAATAGTCGGGGGAATTGATTTCTGCGCAGAAAGAAACTAAACAGGCTGATAATTCAATCTGATTGTTCCCTGATTTTAATCGGTGAAAGGCGAGTTTCGTTTGACAAGAAAAAGGCTGTATTTAATTTCAGAGAGCGTGGAATTTCTTACCGCCCGATGGTGCGACAAGCTTGCAATTATAAAGCAACAGGCGCCATGTGCCTTCAGCAAAGTCTTCACATTCGGGTGGATAACATTTTCTGTGAATATCGGCGTCCAATTAAAACGAGACGGTGGGTCTAAAAGAGATTCAAACGGGGTATTAAAAACGCTTGTTCCTGAACTGCTGGAACGGATCGGGGAGGGTCGACTAACCAGCGAAGGTAGACAAGCATTATGCTAGTATAAAACCGACGCCAGCAGCATACTGCTAGCACATGGCGCACCCTACAAACATTTGTCAGCGCTTCCTCTCGCTCGAGGCATTACGTCGAACGTTTAGTCTGCCTGTGTTTCCCCAGAAGAGCAGAGTTTATCACACCTGCGGTTACTTTTTCGCCGTGCTGAAAACTCTGCACTCCACAGCAACCACGGTCAAATAACTAGGCGTTTCATTAAACCGAAAAAGAACTACCTACTCTTCTCTCCTTCGAGTTCAACATTTCTCGATCTGTTCAAGTTACTTTTATTCGACGGTAAACCGATCTTTCCACGCAAACGACCATAACTCTTTCAGATCCCTTTTTATCAGACCCAATCCCATCATTCCTATATCAGTAAAAAAAATACCGTGCCCTCAAACATACATTGCAATCGATGAAACAAATGTAAAGAGTACAGTGGTTGGCCTTATTTTCAGAAATAAATGAATATAAAGAAATACCAATGTTACGCCTTTTTTTTAATGAACATATTCATATTCCTTGTACTTCCTTGCTTCGGATGTAATCAATATTTCTCCACTCATTATATACTGTGATTATATATAAAAGCAAATAGGATGACTCGGCTTTGAAGCTTGGAAATTACAGCGATTTAATTAAAAAACTATAAGAGTACAGTTGAAAGTTTGCGAATAGTTTAATGTATTTATGATAGGTATGTATATCTCTCATATTTGGTATATGTATATCGATAAATAAAAGTTGAAACTTTATAAAAGAATTATTTATTTGTTAAAATTATACATATATTATGAAAAATACAGGGGGCCAACAACTGTCATATGAATAATATTGAATGATAGTAATTGGCCGAGCGGTCAGTGACTGTTTTTTAACCATGTTAATGGTGAAACAGTAATTAGCCCCCTGTTAAAAACAGAAACAAACGCGACAAATACTAAATAAAATATATCCATTTTTATTGAATAATTTTAATCTTATTTCTATCACCAAATCAGGTAACGTTTTCTTTTAGGTTATATTATGTATCAAATAGCGGCCAATCACTGTCGAACCGATTGGACAATTACTGTCTTGACCATGCCAATAACTATATTTCTTCGTAGGAAACATATTTTTTGTCTATTTTTATACATTCTTGATTTTTTTATTATAAACTCTATTTATTTTTAGATTATTAGGGGTATTTCGTACTTATTTATATTGATTTCCATTTCAAATTTACTAAATTCACATTTATAATTCATTATTTATGTGACACTCTTACTTAAGTGGCCAACCATTGTACTCTTTACCTAGGTGCATCAGGAATCGATGAAATTCAGAAAAAGTACGAGTGAAGAATGTGAAACGATTAGGTAACGCGTTTCCATCGCGGTTCCGTTTTCTCCAAAAAAATAGGCAGCCACTACCGCTAATGAATGGATGCGTCAGTGTTAAAAGAGTGCTTTCGATGTAGCAAAGAAATCCAGGCTCCTTTGTTTCTGCCATGAATAGGTGCATCTAGAACGTTCGATACCTTCCTTTAGACTTTAGATGTTCAAACAGGTCCCATGGCTCTGCTTCTCGTTTTCCCTGTTCTTGGCGAAGCGATCCTTCTTCTTAAATTAATTCCCCTCTGCCTGCTCCCTTTCATGCCAGTCCATTGTAATTCGTTATGACGTTCCTTCTATAACCCGTGTCCGCTTGAAATTAATAAATTTTCGTCCCCCGTTGCGCGTGTTCATTGTACGCCTTATCGCCAGGCGGGGATTCATTTATCCCATGGAAATCTCATTGTCATTCTCGCGCATGGGAGGATGTAAACGAGATTGCGCGACAAACACCAGTACCGATGGCGATCGCCGCACAGCTAACCCCCACGGTTTATATAATTCATTCGTATATTTGAGCGCCCTATACAAGCGTTTACGATACCGGACATGTTGCGCGTAATGGATGCAGGTAAAAGGGCCATTGAATGGATACAATTAATTAAATGGTAGAATTGCGTGTATCGACCCAGCGCGAGAATGGCGGCGCGGGTTCTTGAACAATAGACTTCTTGAAAATTAATCGCCCCTGCTACTGAACGGCGAAATTGACGATACCGGAACGTTGCGAAGTCAGTGAATTATTATCGCAACAGTAAACGCTTCTTTGTCAAATAACAATGAGCTTTTCGTGCATGGAATTATCTCGAATTATATTAGGTCATGTGCAAAAGTTAATTCGCTCACTGTTAGGCGATGCTAGGTGTACAGAATAGTCTTCTTTTACTACAGCTAATTGTACTTTTACTAGGAAAGCGGCAAAAGGTCATAGATAGCCAAGGAAAATATTTTGATTAAAAAAAGCACGTAATATATTTTTACTTTTAATAGTCTTTGGTTCAATAAAGCGAAAGAATAATAGACACGTCACTGAAACCTTAGACCGGAATACCTTGTTACATCAAACACCAGAATATGGTATCTAAATAGAAGGTATACAGCGTGGTCGTAAGAGCTGCTGGAGTCGCAAAGTTTACAGCTTTGAGGTTTCGAAACAAGAGGTTCGGAATTTTTTGAGAAGCTAAGGTTTCCAGACCTCTTGTTCCGAAACCTCAAAGCGGTAAACTTTGGGACTCTCGCAGCTTTTAGGATCTACATATACCTGAAGTACCTCTGTGCTTCACGTGCCCTAAAACCATAGCACTCCCTGTTACAATCCACAATGTACCAGTCCCTTTCTGCTTCAGCAGTATTACAAACAGAAAATCGATAACAGTGAACCAACGAATTTAAATTTTCATCGTTCCCCGTCAGTTTCCACTAACATAGAATGCGAAAAGGGGCCGGCTCGCAAACACGTCCGATTTGCAAGATTCCATTCGAACAACACGTTTCAGGTCACAGCTTCCCAAGTTTTCCGGCGACCGAAACCCACCCCCGCTGCTCGCGCGACAATAACCGAACGTATGCGTGTCACCAGACGCAGCGACACGTCCGAATATGATCGAAGATGCGGCGGAAAAAAACAAAAATACAACCTCCGTGCCCGACAGAGCGCGTTGGAAAACACGCTAGCACGATGTACTTCAATGCCCTGTTGCTGGTGACGCTTTACGACGCGCGTGTATGTGTGTTTGTCGAATATGAACTGCACTATGCGTCCTCCGCGCCCATAAAACCTCGCGACAGTCGGGGGTCTAGTATTTCACCGTTCTCACGGTTCGAAAGCTCGCTCGCCATCCGCCGTGCGCTTTATCTCGCTCTGATACATACAGTATAGCGGACGAGGCATCGTTGGGCCCATTTCTCAGATAGAAAATGCTGCTGACTCGCCGGCAACAAGCTCGTTAAAGTAAACAAGCTGCGCGGCCAGGTTCGGTAATTGCATCAGCTGACAGATTTTTCCTTCCACGCGTCGAACGATATCTCGCGGCTGTATACGGGGGTGCGGTGGTCTTTTTTTTCAGGAACGCTCTGCCAGTTACGAAGGGAAATGTTGATCTAGGAAAGCGACGACACGGTGCTTGGCGTCGCGCGCCATTGATTCTAATGTTGATCAAACATGAATGCGCTAGAGCTAGTCTGGCCATTCGTATGTTTTCATCCCTTTGGGGAGTCTGAATAATTTCAAACGGTACTACTGCAGGGTTGCGTAACGAATAAACTGTACGAGCCACGTTGGGCTGCTTTGGGGTCTTTACATTGGTCAAATATTGAGGAAGTAACACACTGCGTCGCCATTCTGTGATGTTGCATGACACTGTAGTGTTTTTCGGTGGATTTTTCGATGAACAGGTTTGATTACTACTTACAAGGGAAGATCCCGGATCCGAAAATTAAAAAATTTTGAAACTTTGTGAATATGTAGGGGATTTCCTCCTGATTACAACGCAATTTTTGTTTGCTGCCCAAATTCACTCTAATGTGGTGTACCATTGACCCCTGAAAATCCGGTTATTTTCCGATTTTGTCTTATAACTCCTGAACTGTAAAATAATATTTTTACAAAATGATAGATCTAATTAAAAGAAGTAACTTTTGTCTTGAAACCTTTTTTCCATTTCTTACAGTTCGCGAGTTATAACACAAAATCGGAAAATAACCGGATTTTCAGGGGTCAATTACACCCCCTTAGAGCGAATTTGGGTAGCAAGCAAAAATTGCGTTGTAATCGGAAGGAAATTCGCTACATATTCACAAAGTTTCAGATTTTTTTTAATTTTCGGGTTCGGGATGTTCCCGTGTTAGTTCAGAGAGGGCAGCGAGCTGGTGCACAGTGAATTAGAAGCGATTCGTGAAACGGAACCCGCGAGATAGATTCTCATTTTTGGCTATTCAAGGGGAAGTTGGTTAGGCTGCTAATTACAAGCGTCCGACACAGCAGGGACAAATATTTTCGCCCGCAAACGAGATCGCTGAACTGCAATCCGAGTTGCATCGCCGCGGACGGCTGTGTGCGAAACATTCTTGTGGGCGTGCACATCGGGCACGCAATCACTGGTCTTTTCTTGTTTGGCCGCGTCGAAAGCCCTATCGATTCGCCGCTAATTCGATATTCGCGTTCACTGATCGCCCAACACAACGCCAGAACTGTATCACCGGCAGGCGCGCTGCCAGTTACTGTTTCCTCAATGGAGAAGTGTGGCTGTTTGGTGAGCATCAAGTGCAACTGCTGTACTCTCACGTGGACTTATTACGGCACATTCACCAGAGTAACCTGGAGGAAGTATATGCGACACTGCGAAGGATTTACGGAACGAGAAAAGATTTCCTTTAGCGAGAACGAGTCGCCGATGATAAGAACGTAGGTATGTAAGTTCTAGGAACAAGTTTCGTTTGCTGTCAGCGTATCGACCAACTGCAGCAGTGTCTTACGAATTATGTACGCGCATTGAAATTCCCTGAACTTGGCAGACAGCAGTTTAAACATTAAATTCGTCGCATCAGGTAACGTAGGCTAGACAATTCTAATTTACGTTCCATGACCTCAATCTTCAATCCTATAAGTGGTTCAACGTGTCAGAGTCAGGAGAGCGTGTCTTCTATGCCTCGAAAGTAATCCCCTCTTCGGATGAAAATCCCTTTTCCAAACAATCCTCTTTCGCCACCTCTCATTTCTCAATATTCGTGAATCACGCTTCTCTCCCGCATTTCTTCCCAAGCACAGCCAAGAGTAGCCAGAAACGGAATGCTCGCATTCCCGTGAATGTGGGAACGCTCCAACCATTTCCAGCTCTCTCCCAAATGGCGCCATTCTTACACACGATGCGTGGATAATGGCCAGCCGTAGGTATAGTAACGCGAAAAGTTGCTTAACGCTGGCAAGTTCTTTAAGTCCACCGCAGTGTAGCACGGCAATGCGGGGCAATTAAAAACTTGCCTGTTAGTTTCGTAACACCGCCGACAGAGGCCGAGGTGCAGGGATACATGCGTCGGTGAATGGGCCGTGTTTGTGTCGCCGCAATTGCAGCGGAGAACCAGGCTATACGTCATTGACGGATGCGCACAATCGGACCTAGCAGTTGTCTCTTCCTATCTGATGCCCTTTGACGCAGCAGGGATGGATGCAACCGTCTGATAAAGTTGTTTATTACAGATTTGGCTACGGTCGAGCCACGATCCCGTGCACAAGCTAATCCTGGACACTCCGCAACGACAGGGAATTCGTTCGGTCTGAAAATTGCTGTGCTACTGGAAAGATTCGTCTGGATTCTTCTTGACTCGATGTTTCTTCCTTGTGCAAGATATGACATTATCAAACAGCAATGTATCTTGCGATATAAGGTACCAAAGAGAGTCGAAGTGACAGAATGTGTGATAGTCTTTCAGTGACCCATAGGGTAAATCCGGGAGACGCGGTTGACCTAATATAAAATGGCTATTAAAACTGATATAGAAATTACTTATTTTATCAGAACAAAGCTATATGTTCAGAATTTTATGCTGATTCGGAAAAACTGGTCGATATTTGTTTTAAGACAATATTTACTGTAAATCGGGTTGAAAACTGAAGTCATGACATCTGACCACCTCTCCCGATACCACTCACACAAGTATTCATGGAAAATTAACAAAGGAAAAAGCAAAATTATTTATGAGTGAATGCAGCTACAGATTCATTGATATTTAATTTGTTTACCCTAAACAAGTAAAAAACACATCAAGAGAACTACCTACTGGCGATTAGAAAGGCAAATGAATACAAAAGTGAATAAATAAACTAAATAAATAAAAATAATAATAAAATAATAAAAAATAAATAAAAAATAAACAAAAAAAATTTTTAAAATCATAACTCGACCATCTCTCCTTTCTGCAGCAAGAGATGGTCTTCTCGTTAGCTTTGAGAGGAAGAGTTAATATGGCCAAATACGTTGACTGCATTGTCCCTCAATATCTCTAATATCTTATTATCCCAAACATTAACCGAAAATAAACTTAGAAGTATATTTTAAACAAGATTCTGTACACCGCTGTTTGACAAAAGAGGTTAAATGTAATCCCAATTTACCTTTTAAAGTCTATAAATCCAGAAAAACACAGAAGGAATCGAAATGAAACCTTCATTCTCACTGTATCTACTGAAATATTAAATTTTCTAGGCGACTATCTCGCACAGAAATCCCATGGACCGAGCGTTATCCAAACCGACCAGAGAGTAACGGCTACGGCATACGCGATCGCGTCGCATGCAAAACATCCGGTGTGCATTAACATACTTTAACTACGTAATCGGAGAAAAAGTTCGGAATTCAGGCCGCGTATCGCTCGGCACGAATTCAATAATCTCCGACATAATCTGACCGCTGTGCCGTAGTAATATTAATACGAAAGATAGGGTAGCAATGGCTGCAGCAATTGTAACAGCGGCACGAAATGTCATGGCGGCGTTGCCACGTCCGTCCTAGAAATTTTATTAACCCTCCAAAATCCGGTTAAAGTTGCCCGAAACTAAAGCGCGTCGAACCAGTTCATACCGCACGGACATCCGTGAAATCGGACTCGGAGTTTTAATGGGTTTAATCAGTGTACAGCCGTGGCCGTGGCTTAATCACACCCGTAAATCAACGTGTCGCCGGAAGTCGAGGATCGTTCGCCAACTCGTGAATCTCGTGAAGTTCGTTCCACGAACGCATTCGAATACTTCGCGATACTTTTTCTATTATCGTTATTGCCGTGATCTGTATCGGCCCGAGTAAGAGAGATGTGGATGGAACGGTGGAACGCTGAAAACCCGGGGCTGCCGCGCTTCCTCCACTTTCTGCTTCCAAACACATTTAAGGCCGCGCAAGTTAGCGAGAAGACATCGATCTCGATGTCTCCAGCAGCCGGGAAAAAGGGAGACGCAGAAGCTCCCATCGTTCTTGCTTCAATTAAAAGAAGTTCACGTTTTCCAGATAGTTAAGCAATTTCGCAGTAACGAGCCACGGCAGAGGGCAGATTCTTGTCGCTCCTTCGATCGATCAAAATCGCGGGAGCACGTTATCCCACGAGCTTGGTAATCGCGTTCGCCTGAGCGATCCTTAAGCAGCGTGCCTTAATGACCCAAAGTGGGCGAAGTCGGACTGTTTATTTACGGAGAATTGTCCAGTGATTCTTTGATCAGTGAATTCCGTTAGTATTCTCGCGAACGGAGGCGCACGGTGGTTGGTAACGAGTTTGAGAAGAGCGTCGTTCGGGGCGCTCGTTCGAGATCGAGGCGATTCGGTAACGGGCGCTTCGCGTTTCATAAAGTTCAACAGAGCCATCCCGTGGAACGACGAAGACGATCGGCCCCTTACATACAAACGGCTCGAGAGCGATTATTTACTATCGATTTGCTTTTACGCGGCGCGGCTCGTAAAAGGAAACGCTGTTGTTGCAGAGGCGGCGCGGCAACGGCCACGGTTTATTTCGAACGAGTGATCGTGCTTAAAAGGCACACCTGCGACGTTCGCCCATTCACAGGGTGCTCCAGGAGGGATGATGGAGGGTGTAAGTGTGAGTTCTGTACATGGGAACGAGAAAAGGAATTCACACATGGCTGAAATAATGGAAAATATATATATATAGGTCAGGGTTTGTCGGATTTTAAAAACCGAGTTTAAGAACCGGTTTTTATTTATAAATTTGTAAAATTCGGAAACCGGTTTTTAAATGTGAAAAATTGGTTTTATAAGTACTAGAATTAATATGCAGAAATGAATGAATTATTTCATTGAAACGTTAACACTTTTACTTGAAATCGCCTCGGACACAAGCAAATTTTAGTAGGTAGGTAACAATTTACTGTAAAACCAATCTACATGAGTTCATATTTTCAGAAAAAAATACTGAATGTAATAAAGATTTATAATACTACCACCTTTTAAAGGATTTATATTTTGTACGGATTTTAGTTATTTTATTTTTTTCCGTTTTTTTCTTCATTTGGTTTTGTATGCAGTCTATTTTATTGCGTTATATTTTTGTAGATCCACAAATATTAAATGAACTAAAAAATTGCGCGTTTGCACGGATTCTGGTTTATTTGAAAAAAAAATTTATTTGGTTTTGTATAGATAGAGTATATTTTTATTATTATTTTTGTAATTCCATAATATTAAAGAAACTGAAAATCTTTCACATAAGTGCAAATATTTATTTACTATTTTAATTATATTTTTGTTGTGAAAATTCGAAAACCGGTTTAACTGGTTTTTTGGGAATAGTGGAATTCGAAATCCAAAAGTTTTTTTTCAAAAGTTGGTTTTTGTATAAACCCTAATATAGGTACGCTGGAATTTGTGTAGATTGGCAAGTGTGCCCATACAAATTCTAATGAACCTCCCTTTGTCCTTCCATGATGAAATATTTCTTTCTCTACTACTCTCGCTCTCCTTGACCCCAATCTCTAGGATACTCCCCCAAATGAACTTTGCATCGTAGTCATCCATATGTGGACATTCCCTCGCGATAGCGCCCGTGAACCTTCCGTTAGTCATCGACGCGTGCAATTCCATTCAGGTCCCCCTTGCGGAACGTCTGAAAAGGCCGAGACCTCTCGTCGCCAGGAAGCCCGGCTGTGCTTTGAAAGAGAATATTTGGAGAAATTCGACTGTGCCCGTTCACCCGTAACGGACCGGGGTGAAAGTGGAACGTAGGCGTGAGCGGATCGCGGGAGGTGCGTTTAATTTGGTAAATGCAGCCCGGCGACACTGGCTGGATTCAATTAAATCAGATGGGGTTAGACTGGGCCCCGGCCAGTGATTACAACCGTCCCTTTTCATCCTTTAACATGATCCGTCCCCTTTCAGCCAGGATCGCCAGCAACAGCACGGTCAGCCGCTGGTGCTCCGATGCCCTAAAGTTTTAATGCCCGAATCAGTGAGCGCAGGTTTAATAGGCGGGCTGAGCTACTCGGCCGGCCATCGCGCTTTATAGCGTAACCGAGGGCCTTTGAGAACGTTGCACGTGTTTATGTACGCTCGCCAAGCGCTCCGTAAATGATTTATCGACCAGAAACAAAGAGTATTAACGTTGGATAGACTCGAAGCGTCCGCTGGGATCTTATTAATTTAAAGTGTACGTCGAAGGAGTGTGCTCGTGTTAGATGGGAGGAAGGACGGTGATCGGGATAGATTACCATTCGTAGAAAGAGAAAATTCTTCGGTAGGAAGCCAGCAGGGCGTACAGGAGCTCCCTGGCCACGTATTTGAGGAGTATGCTTTGTATTCTCCCCAGCGGCTTGTAACGCACGGCTCTCCGCGAAAATTGGAGAATTATTGGAGAATTAATGGGAGGAAGTTACTCCTGTGATAAATGACGCGACGCGAGGGATAGCCTCTAATTTTCCCTGGGAATCGTTTATTACGCCCCGTTTGGGAGTAGCTCTTCTTAAGTTTCTTATAAGCAGCTGTCACTGTTCATTCGCGCTGCTCAGTTGCTTGCCACGGCCACCGTGGAAAGGAATGTCTCGCACGAGACATTGCAATGAAGACTTTTCTGGTTAAGGATGTATTGGACCTATTTTCGAAATAGTGCCAAGTTGATGAAAATTGTGAGATTTTTCCTTTTAATCTTCCTGATGTGCTCCAAAAATTTTAAACTAATTCACTAAACGGTTACTGAGTTATAACGATTTTAATTTTCACTGATTTTACACGTACTCTTATGGAAAGAGACGATCTTGACGGGTAAACCATCTGAAAAAATGTTCAAGAAATAGTGCCAATGTTTTCAATTTTTTTGTACATGCAGTATATGGGTAGATGAAAATATCTGCAGAGTTTCAATTGTTTTCACTACACCGTTTTAAAGAAATAAATTATAACTTGAAAAAATTGTGAATTCTGGGCATTGTCACTGACAAAAGTTTAGCAAATAATGCTTGAGAAAGCATTTGTAAAGTGAAAAATACCTTCCCAGGATTAAAAATAAGACTCCAACTGTCGTTCGAATTCCTTACATCTAGATTTACTATGCGTAAGACGTAGATATTCAAGTATTTCAAATTTCATATACTTTTGTCTGATATTGTACGTCCGATACATCCTTAAGGGGGGGTCTTTTTATTTTTTATTTATAAGGGATTTTTTATTTTTTGCATTTTCTGAAAGTTCAACATCTATTATGAAGAAAAGGAAAGTGTTCTCTATGGGCGAGGCATTGGAGACTAATTGTAAGTATGATTTATTATTTGATAAATGGTATTTGAATATTTAAACGCATTTTACTCGAAACGACATTTTTTGGCGCGGCAAATCACGATATCTCAAAAACTACTCAACCAAACGACTTAAAACTTAACATATACATTCACAGCGTGTTCTGTTAGAACCTGAACTAGAATGAAGTCATTATATGCAAAATTCGAATTTCGCAGCTCGAACAACTGACCACTTCTTAGCCGCGAAATGAAAACTTTTCTTTAAACTGCTGCTATTCTTGTATTTTGTGATTTTCTATTTTCGTTTTAGTTCAAACCCTAGCTACATTCATATAGATTAAGAAAATAACTGTGTTTTTTGTTTCAGATGACCATGACAGCCGGGATCGTGATCGCCAGCAGCAGGCGTTTATTTGCGAGCTCCTCATTGTAATCCTTCAAACATAAAATATAATTATCACTAATGCTTCAAAAAATTTGAGTAAAAAGTTTGAAACTGCAATATCAAGTACATTTCCTTAAAAAAATTCCCATATGTTGCCTTATTTTCCAGGCGTCACACTAGGCAGGCCCCTTAATACTGCTATGACAGTGACGTATTGGCTCCTTATGCTTGAATTATTTAAATCGGTCTTTCAGTTATTAATTCTATTTATACTCCTACATTACACATCACCGCAGACACCACGCCTACACCAACCATTGCCTTAGACTCCATGTCTCTCTCGTCGCAGATTCTCCTCTTTTGCTCGCGACACACCTTGCTCGACACTAATCCTCCCTCTAACAAGAATATCCGTTCAGAAGCGTTCGTCATGAAAAAAACATGGTTCCAAAATAACTACACCCCGGCGACCGTTTCAAGGCTAACGATCAAAGGAAAAACGTCGAGATAATTCTCCCCGGGCAAACAGCCCCGCCGTTATCTGTTCGCAATTATCTGGCTGATAATCAAGCCGGGCCTTGAAAGCAGGTGATCGCCTTTCGTGTCCAGTGCAAAGCGGGTTGCGAGGCTTCGCGAGAGCCTTCTGTTGAACAATGGCTGGGGGCCGAGCGCTGCATTTTAATTACAAGGGACGGCGTTCGCTTACGATGATTAGTACGTTTAGTTTCTGAGACGTGGTAATACGTATGGCGCCGGCATTCAACGACCAGCAACGATCCCTTCACCGACGTAATAAACTTTCGGGGCTCGAGGAAGTGGGCGGGACGGTGTTAATTGCGACGACGCTCGCACTTATCGAACGCGTAAACACGGACGGTTCAATATCTGGCTTGAAAATCTGCGAGTGATTCAATAATGCGAGGGTTCCAGTCGCTATTGGTATCCAAAAGCAGAACATTGGTCAGACAAATTTTGACAGTCTTGGATGTATTACAGGTATACCTATGGGGAAATTAATTGGGGCGATGTTGAGGCAAGCGTCGTTCTCGAAAGCTCTCAATCCATTCAGGATCGTCGATATTTTTAACTCTTTCACGATGCTCACGACCTTCGTTATGCGTCTTGAACTAACGGGGATGTCATCTAATGACACAGATACGCGGCGATCGATGAAAGTGTAATCCACATGCGCCGCTAGCCGTTGATAACGAATCAATTTATTCCGGGCTGTACGGAAGGTGATACGACTTCGTAATTCGTTTATTTATCGTTCAATGGGTTTTTCGGCATATCCGTGCGCGGAATAATTCTGTATAAAATGAATGGGGTCCGAAAGCAATGAAGAGCTGGAAAATACAGTGGTGGGTAGCGAGCAGGCTCGAAAAAGCCCCGGGCCGGTTTCCGACGACCAATTTTCCGCGGGCGCGCAACCGCGCCTCTCTCCTGTTACAGAGTAAACTAGGGAAACGTTGAAAATTTTCGTTTCGCGTATTTTTTTCTAATATTTCGGGGCAAAACTGGGCGCGAATTTACGATTTCTTTTTTCGCAGCGCTGGTGGTCAATGGGGTCTGTTTCTACGCTGTACACCTGGCCTTGTTTTTGGTTTCTCGTGAAAGGGAATTCGCTGTTCGTAAATTCGTTCTTTCGAGTGAAACCTACACGTTTGCGTTTCGTAGACAGATCAAACTGTTGGACATATTGGTGTTATATAAGGAGTGAATTTTCCAAGGGGCATACTTCCATTTTTGATCTTGAAGCAAGTTTTGATACCATCACCGTAATATCGTTAAATCACCCCCACCCCCACCCGTTCCCCCTCCCCCAGTGGCACAAAACACGACAAAATAGGTTTAATTCCTTTTTGATAAATTGAAGTGAAATTGTATCGTTTTCTTTATGCGACGTACTTTGCGAAATGAATATGTGTACGGATTCGAGTTGGTCGCTCCACGCGTTGGCCTGTTCTACTTGCACGTACCTATATGTAGGTGGGAGGAGTATTATCATGGTCCAGTTACACATTTGACATCGGTACCAACTGATCCCGGCTTTGTAACGCTAATTGGAAACGGCGCTTTGATACACATTCGGGCGACATAACGGTTTAACAGAGATCGGTGAGTAGTCGTGTCGCATTATTGATGCGCCGACCCATGGTTCTAATAAGCTGACGCTTATTGCAAGACACGTGCAAAATCGATAACTTAATAACCCAGTACCCCGGCACGGCAGTTAAAGGCGGTGTTAAGCCGTCAACATCTCTGCCTTCGATATAATGAAACGACTGTCACTCATTCATCCCCTATGCTTCGTGGGAAATGAAGGAACGGAGGAGGGTACACGCGTGGATCCTTCGTTTACTTATCAACTACTGTTTGTGAGATGGAGAGGTGCTATAAAAGGGACACTTTTGTTTAGCGTCCATTTTTGACAATGTCATTATAGGTATTTAAAAGAAAATATAAATAAAAATTGTATGTTAAACGATTTTATTAAAAATGCACTAAAAACCAAAAAATAATTCTTTTCTTGTACTGCAATTTCGATGGTGTTTTTTTTCACTTTAAATAAAATCGTGGCGCAGGGTAGCTCACAACAAATTCATTTCGACGCTTGCTGTTATATTA
Source organism: Andrena bucephala (assembly GCA_947577245.1). Lineage (NCBI taxonomy): Eukaryota > Metazoa > Arthropoda > Insecta > Hymenoptera > Andrenidae > Andrena > Andrena bucephala. The sequence goes on along the minus strand of OX387715.1, from coordinate 66,864,722 downwards.
AATTGGTTTCTGTTATGAAAAATCCTGCTCCACGATTTTATTTAAAGTGAAAAAACACCATTGAAATTGCAGTACAAGAAAAAAATTATTTTTTAGTTTTTTGTGCATTTTTAATAAAATCGTTTAACATAATTCTTTTTATATATTTTTTATTTTCTAGTTTTTAGTGTTTATGGATTTACATTTCGCAGCTCAGACTTCTTTAGAAATATCTTTTATTTAATTTCAAATCGCGATTAGGGCCGGGACTATTCGAATATTTTACAAGTATTCGAATGCTACGAATAAACTTCGAATATTTGAGTATTCGAATACTACGAATAAACTTCGAATATTTGAGTATTCGAATACTGATGTATTCGAATAGTATGGTGTGAAGTGGGTCAAAATTACCTTACAAGATTTCACCCTGACAAATGAACTTAAAGAACTTGATTTATAATTCACACCATACTATTCAAATACATCAGTATTCGAATACTTTAATATTCGAATAGTATTCGAATACTTGGATATTCGAATTATATTCGCCAAATAATTGAGCAACTGAAGTACTCGAATATTCGAATACTGAAAAATTCGACAAATAGTCCCAGCCCTAATCGCGATGCGACTAGCGACCCGAACGCAGCGGTTTTTTGTCGTTTTCGTAATGAACGCGAGTGGCTGATTTCAAGTCGTTTGGATTTGTGGTTATGGGATATACTTATTGATCACTGGGTAATTTTTTCACTTTTTTAAAATATTGTATTGTCATCCAAACTACGCACGCCTGTAAAGTTTCAAGACAATTGGATAATTGGAAGTGGGTTAAATTTGAGTTGTCAGATTTGAACAATACATACAAACAAACAGAGGATCGAAGCTGAATAAAATCGTTTAAAAACAAGTTACTTTGTTTCCCTTCAATAAAAGTACATTATAAACTCATAAATTGTAATAGAAAATAACAAAATCTTCAATTTTCAAATAGGTAGGAAATGTCCCTTTTACGACTAGGTGTTTTTAAATGGGACATTATAAGTCATGAAAGGGACACGTTAATAGAAATAAAATTATTAATTACTACAATAATTATAATTGTAAATCTTAATGATACAAATCAATGGAATCTATGAAAAAATTAACTCTTTGTACTATAAATCATCAATATTTTTGACTATTTTCATAGAGTGTGGCATTAATGATAGTTTTAGCAGCTTTTTTAGTTATAAAGTAATATTTTTTATAAAATTTATGTCTTACAAACTAAGTTCAACATAGGAATACCCACGAGTGGTGAATATAAGTACGTATATACAAAATTTATAAAACACTTAAATAATAAAATAGTTTAGAATTAAATTATACCTGAACAGTCAATGACACGGGACCGGCGTGACACTAGTGTTGACATAAACAGGAAAATAACTTACACGTGTAATGCGTTTAAAATTTTGGCAATTCGATTTGTCCCATTTAAAACCTGTCCCTTTTATAGCACCTCTCCCCTACATACAAATTAAAGTCTCACACTCCTTTCGAGTCTAAGCAAAAACAGCTCCTGATACTATTCTGCTTAGGGTGAATCCGTGTCAAGGAATCGATAGAAGACTTCAAACATTCCACGACACGGGGCCAAAAATGTGTGTCAGCGTTAACTTGGGGAGGGTGGAACAACAACACTCAAAGGAAGCCACTATCGGTTTCCCTGGCGCACTTGCGCCTTGGTATATAAGATCACTGGCATAACAGGCAATTTTAAATGATAATGATGCTGATACAGGTTCGCCCATCGGTGGGATCGCGCGGCTTTGCCGTGTCACGGCGTGATTCCGCGTTATGAAACGCCGCTGCGCCCACTCACGTCGCCATGTGCACAACACGGTGTCCTATCCCTCGCACACACGACCGTGGGTGCATGCGATCCCCGTAATGAAATATGACGAGCATAGAACAAGCGCAGAACGAGCATGCCTCGTTTCAGCGGTGTTTATATTCTAGTTGCCGCTGAAACAGGGGCAAAACGATTTGCTTTATTATACCTTCCATCATCGGTTGCAGGGAACGAACGCTGCACCGCTGTCGCGTTGTTTTCCTTCCAATGTATCGATTCACCCTGGATCTGCGCCTCTGCCGGCTGCCGATTCTAACTCGTTAACTCTCATGCATTTCTCGTAGTCCGATAAAATAATACTCATTGACCCACGAACCATCGTCCCATTAAAGAACAGGGTCAGCGGGCATTTGTCAACCGAACTCTGGGCCACTTCCGTTCGACGACCGGTGTATCGACGGAGGAAACGAAAAGACATGCGAAGAGGTCGTACGGGGCACGCGCTAACAGCGAACGAAATGAGCCGTGACTGATGAGAATTGGAGCGGCACGCGTTGCGGCACATTTGCAGCGGCCGAACTCGATTAGCCAGCGACACACTGATCCGTATCTTGCTACGAGGAAACACCCAGGCCGGGCAGGATCGTTCCCAAAAACGAGGGCGTAAATTGCAACGAGTTTCGTTCCACGTGGCGAGGAGCGGGCCCCGTCCCCTGCGTGGAGTCGGCGCGAAGGCACGAGCACGGCTAGAACCTCATGGAAAAACGATTAGGACCCTTGGCGTGAGCTTTATCGCGCCGCGCGATTTACTGCCGGCCGTTGGCCAGATAGGGGGTGAGCTCGGCAACCCTGGGAAACGAGCACGACTCCTCCTTTAAGCGGACGTTCAACCACCACCCTCCCCCGTCGAGGCTCTTTCATCCGTGACCACCGAGCGGAACTGTCTTCGACGTACAATCCAGGAAGGAAGAATTTTTAGGAACGACCCAGGGCTCGTGGAGAAGGGCTTCATAAAATAGGCGACCCGACGAAACGTTCGGGGATTTTGAAGACACCGGCGCTTTGGTTCCTTTGGGACTTGAGTCGGCGTTCAACCAGATGAAAGATTGATCGCGCTCCTTTCTTCAGCTCGTCCGCAAGCATTTGAATGCCTGACGATTAAAATCAACTCTGACATTGAGAGTGTGTCGTTACAATGTTGATAGCAACAGTAGTGCTCAGAGACGAAGGTGTAATTGTTATGTGAGAAATTGGAGCCCCTCTCAAGTAAAGTACAGTATTTCCATCTCCTCGCTTTGCAAACAATAATATCGTGGCAGACTATCCCAGAGAAATTGCAGAATAAATTCGCCCGAAGGAAGCCAGTTAATAAATCGTAGCTTGGTCTACGTCAGTCTACGGTGCAGCTACGTTGAAGATGCGCTGACTGAAATGGGGTGTACAGATACTTTAAGGAATTGAGGTTGCAACCCTTATGATTCGGAAAAGCGCCCATCGCCGAGCAAGCAAAAGTGCAGCGAACTTACTCTTACGAGGGTACGAGAAGCATTCTACAAGCCGGTCAAGCGGGAGAGTCTTGAATCTTCAGGAAATCCACCAGGCTCCATAGGAAGCGGAATTTGGAAAATCTGAAGGGTCTATGAGAAGATGGTATTGAAAGCTTAGTGGATGAGATCTTATTCAGCTTCTTCTAGAAATGTGGCATCCATTTAATGTGGCACGATCCTGTGAAACTAGGTATGTATCACATTCAGGGTCGCCACCTCTCCGGTTTTGGCCCGGAGACACTAGGTTTTAAAGCAAATCTCCGGGCTCCGGGTTTTACTGGAAAAATCTCCGGATTGTAGAAAAAAAATGAGATAATAAGAAATTGTGGTATTATATAACGGTATCAATTTTATATATAATAAAAGTTATTAATTAAAAAAACAGATACTTTTATATCTGAATTGTTTGAGCTTAAAAGAATTGCACATCTGTTTTCCGGACATTCGAGAACAAAACTTTTTCTGCTTTCTCCATCTCCGGGTTTATATTTGAATCTCCGGGTTGGAATGTCTGGCACTCCGGGATTTATATGGTGATAAGGTGGCAACCCTGATCACATTGCATCCCGCTTGATTCGCTCACCACAGACATCTAGAAACCAACAAAATAATATTCCATCCCTATCCAGTGTTGAATTAATCAGTAAGCAAAATAAGCACGTGCTTAGGGCATCCGGAGAAAGCGGGTCACCATAGAAACTTTCTGAATTTTAAAATCTAACTTTTGATAGAAACACTTTTTAGTTAAATTATCGAAAATGCCTAAGAAATCGTACGTTGCGCTGAAGTGATCACTCAAAATCTTTTAAGTACTTAAGCCCTCTAAAGGTCTTAATTCGGCCCTGTCTCTATCAGTAAAGAAGTCGTTTCAGTATCGAATCCTTCTCCGTCGTCCCGTTGCTAAATAAAAGAATTCTCCTTTGCCTGATCTGGAATTTCGTAAGGCAAACGACGTTCCATCACGAAGCTGCTTAAAAGTTCGGGAATGGCGATGAAGCTCGTAAGGATGCAGCAGTTCGGAAGTGAATCTATTCGCTGTACGTAGCGGAAGGCGAAACGACCCAGGCGAGGGATAATGGTCGGTGATGGGAAAACTGAGTGAAGGGTTTTACTGGCGCGCTTAACAGCAAGTTGCATGCGAGAGATTATAGTGTGTTAATAGTTCAGGTGACTAAAGCGCAAGGGTGTGTTACATCGACGCGCCGTGTAGGCAGGTTACTCGATATCGCGCGGGTACCCCATCGTACACGGTAACTAGTAAAGCAGCTTACGTAAAAGAGTTTTCACAATCTGAGCCTTGCAACTCGCCCTGCACCCTGAGCATAAATTCCTGAATCTTACACCAGTCCCTCGCGGAATCCACGTTTGATCCTTCTAACGTTCCCGGCGCACACAGCGGCAACAAATAGCGTACTTCCTCATCCGAGCACCCGATTTACGAAAGATTCAGAACCCCCTTAAATATCCTACGTCCCATATCAGTCACACTTTAGATCTCCGCCACCCCACGCGACAGCAAATCCTCTGGTTCTCCCAGCGCGCCCTGACGACCTGGAAAACCCTATTACTCGCGGCTCTTGTAAAATTCCACCACCTCCCTACCCTCGGCCCCGCTTTAATCTCCTTTTTCCAAATGAACACTGTTGCGCGTCATATTACGCGCGGCCGCCGTATCAGAAAGCAACGTTCCCCCCTCCCCCCCCACCCCCCCACCCCGAATTACGAGGCGCGGGAAGATGAAGTTTCCAGATCTCTTGTACGCCGTGCACCCGCGCCGCGCCCCGATCGTGCGCCGGTAAGGCCAGATTACATACGACTACCAGCTCGTACGAAACGTAGCCGCGCTGCAGCCTGATGCAAGAATATAACCGTATATAACGTAACGTGCACCGTAACCCATGCTACGTAGGCAATATGTAGGGGCCTCTCTCCGCTGCACGATGATGCCGCGGCAGGCTGCTCCGCCCTGACTCCGGCACGAGGCGTTTTCGTAGAATCCAATTTTCCAAGATTCCCGGCGCCCTGAGCGAGGGTGGACCAGCTATTATCTCTGTTAAGCGCACTTGTTCCGTAATGGTCTCGGCCGGGTTAGGACACGGCCGCTTAGTAAACACGGCCATTCCACACTCGTAAATCGCCGGCGTAAACTGGGGAAAGAGACACATCTAGATCGGGGCCGAAATATTGCGGATATTCTTCTTCGCCAGCCCGTGGAAGCAACGGCTTTGCGCAACGTCGCGGCATGTAACCGTGCGCGAGCTTTTTTCTTATCTCGTGTTGGGCGACCTCCCTTAACAATAACCCTCTCCCCGATACAATACGCAGAGCTTGGAACTGGGTAATTTTCTGGGAGAGTAATATTTAGAATCTTGATGCTCTCGACGCTGTCTGTTTTTTTGTTTTTTTTTTCGAATGCGAGGAAGTTTGATTTCTGGCGATGATTCTTTGATAGAATATCTCATTTTATTGATAATAGAGCTTGTGAACAAAAATCACACTGTTATATCGCGACACGTAGGTGGTCCGCATTTCAGTTAGTTTTAAACAGAATCAGAGCTCCGGGCCCGCGCATGTTCTCGCCCCTTATTAGCCCCATTTAATCCTGATGAACGCTCATTCAACTTTCTCGAGCTTGGCGCAGGTTAGTTGCAAAACGAAACGCAATTTTGCGCCCCGTTGTCGTTGCGCGGTCAACTTTCATCGTCGCATATTCGATGCATGCGCCCTCGCGCAGCATCCGGCAGCAGGGTGATAAAAGTTAGCCAACGTTTCGTTAAAAAATTCATCGAACCTTCTGCTGTTCCACCTTCACTCCTGCCCATTTTATTTACTTCCTCTACCCGGTTACCTTCGACCACGGTAATTCTGGATATTCGCGAAATCCCAATGAAAAGTTTTACAGCGACGCGGCATGTTTCGCGGTGCCTCGTCGCTTAAAATCTGCATGCAAACCCTCCAGAGTTTAGGCGGTTTCGCACAGTCAGCAGGGGCGATCGATGTGTTTTGAATATTTCTGTAAACGCGAATACACGTACATATAGGCAGCAGGTATCAGAAATACGTAGATTAGTCGTTTGCGCTGTTAATTCTGAGATAGATGGAGTTCAGTATGGGGTGTACAGTTGGGAGTTTATCTTTCCTGCCCAAGGTTCTCGCGATGCTGCTGCAACTTTTCTTCGCCAAGCACCTTTGCTGAATTATTCCTTCAAAACTTTACAGGCACAATAAGTCTTTTACTCTACCCACGAATGTCTACGTGATACATGCGAGCACCGAAGTAGTTCCACAGTGGGCACCGGGAAAATAAATGAAAAATAATGCAGACGCGTGTTTCGCAATCGCTGGGGGTATATAAAAATTACACCGGAACCGGAGTTAATTTCCAGAAAAGCTTCTGCAATTCGCTGGTCATAAAGAACGATTGTAATTACATTCGGACGTGCTCGTAAAACTTCATCCCGTGTTTTAGTTCGCGACGGGGTTGGCGTCCCGGCTATTTTCACGGTGTGTTTCCTTTCGACGCGATCGGGAAAAGGGGATCGAAGGAACGTCGAGATAAAACGTCACGAAAACACTTACCCCCTAACGACGTTATCTTGTAATGGGCAAAGGTCGTGATCTGGAAAGTATGATACGCTACTTGATCGTTCCTTCGGTATCCGCAAGAGCCTTGAACGCCCAGAGATAAATACAAGGGTGGAGAAACGGCAGCACGTTTGCGTTTCTTCAGCGAATATTATTGCTCGACACGGAAGCGACCCTCAAAAGGGACCACGAAAGTTCATATTTATTCCACTACATGGAACATACGCCTGACACAGTTTCGCTGCTTTTCTAACTCGTGGATGGAATGTTTTTTCAGTAGAATCAAATGGAACGTAATACTTGAAAGCTTGTATAAGAGATACGAAACGTAGAGTGGCGGCGAAGTTATTGATACATATTACAGAAGACCCTTTTTCCTATCTACGAAATAATTTTCGAACGTGAGTTTGCCGACTCCCTTTCGGTCCATTTGCGAACGCGATTAATTCGCTAATGCAAATAACTCACAGAGTAACGTGTAAGAAGGAGCCATTAATAGCTGATTATTCCACGAGATAATAAAATCTATTACCGATCGAGCTTCGATTTAACGTCGAGAAGAATCCGGAATATACGGTGGCGCGGTTAATTCTGTACCTTGATGGTGTTGCACAACTAATCTCCCTCGTATTTTCTAATTCCATAATCTATATGCAATAAAGCGTCGCTGTTTGCGCGTAGATGAAACAGTGATTACATACACCCGACCCGATAACGCCGGTAAAGCTGCGGTGTAAAGCTCGGATTATTTCGTGCTGCTGAATATCCCCATAAAAGTTGCGTCGATTAAAAGATTATGCGAAGGTGATGGAAACGAAAATGTATGTGTACCTAGTTTCGACACGAGAACAGGAGCGTCGTACTCTGACGTTAAAATTCTAGTTCCTTCCTAACATTCGAATCTTTTCAACGATAGTTCGAAGAGCTTCAGCCTGTGTAAATGGGACGTGTCAGAAGAAAGCGAAACAATTTTTCAATTCTTCGAGCTACTTCCTCTGAACCACCTCCAGTATTCTACCAACCAGTTCTAACGATATTACCGAGAATTATGGCGAATACGCACAAGATGGATACACTGGGATTGTGGTGAAACCACCAGAGGCCTATTTCAGTGGCCACGGGAGAGTTAACTTTACGGATTATAGCTGCGGGGCAACGGGACCTACACGACACGGCCATTTCCGACTTCGTCTATGCACCGTTGACCCAAATGGACATTCGGTATCGATTTTTCGGATCGTTTCCTCTCCAGGGCCACACTTTCGAAAACGATCGAGGATGTCGCCGCATTCCTCGATGAAAGGACGAAAATTTCGTTCGGTTGCTGCGGCGAGCGCGTTCAAAGGAAAAACAATTTCGCCAAGCAAGGAGGCTACCCACCCTGATTCACATCGGCGCGGCGGGGTGGTGGCACGCGAATTGCGACTTGTCTCGCTGAAAACCCGCAGTGCTCAATGATTTACGATTGATTTTATTATGTTGACCGACAGCCCCCTTTGTCGGCGGCGACGTTGCAAGATTATGTCCCGTTGAAAGGTACGATGAGATGTTAACGCGACGATAAGATTTCTTTGCAAACCAGCGTCAATATTATGCGCGGAACGCTGGTGTGGCTGCAAAATGCACTCACGTGCGTTTATCTTGATGGAAGTAGTGTAAATTAATATACGCCGCGCTGGTGTGCCCCTGCTTTGCAGTCAATTTTATAGAAAACGTGTGCCATTTCACCACAGGTATAAGGTAAGTGCGGGTAATAAGGCTCACCTAAGAATCTATAATTTTTTTAAAAAAAACTTGTACATATTCTTGAAAACTTTTTTCTTATAGAAACCTGTGGGCATTAAACTATAAACTGTAATATTTGTAACAATATATGAACACAACAAATACGAAAATTAATAAGTTTTTAAAAACCTTGTAAACGGGCTTTGTTTCGTGTGGTGCTGGTAACAAGGCCCACCTATTTAGTACGTACAATTCGGGTAAACAAAGACATCTTCTTCCTCAGGTGTGAGCCCAACGGAATCCTCGTGTATCCAGGTGAGACACATGGCACAGTGTCGCATATCACTCTTGAATGCAGTTCTGCATAATTTGCAAAACCAATGAGGAAGACGACTGCAACTTTTTCCCACCCGTGGCGCCACCAGCACACGTGCCACTTGTCATCGGTGTGTTATAAAACATTAATATGTAACTACCAACTTCATACATTCCACAAATGAAAAATTCGCGCGCAAACCATTCACACATGCGCACTCATGCAAGACCGCAGTACATGCGCTAGTGGAGCCTTCTGCGCCGAGCTTTGCGTCATCTTCCCCATTGTCTGCAGAGTTGCCGTCCACGTTTTCTCTGGAGGTGGATCATGGGCTCTTGTTCACACAATCCTGTCTTTTTTCTTCTGGTTGAAGTGACACGTGCTTTAGAGCTATTCTCAATATCGTTCCTCCTTTGGAAGGGGTCTCTGATTATTTCATGAGCCTTAAAGCCCACTTAATATTTTGGTGGGCCTTATTATCTGTTTTGTCACTTCCTCATTGCCGAGGTTATATGTTAAGCGTGCACTTTACAAAATCATCAATTTTCTGGGAATATGTTGTCAACATATGTACTTATACATACCTATACTTGTACAGTAATTGGATAATGAGTACTCGTGAAGTACTCACAATATGAAGCCAAGAAACCGACGTAATTCTTATAACTGTAGCAACGCTAGTTGCCGGCGAAACATTTCTTGAATTTACAGCCGACAAATGTTATATTAATCGCGCGGAAACTCTTCGAATAACATTTTCGTATGTAATAAAAACAATAAATGACACTACGAGTATTGTAGATTGACCTACCAAGGATAAATGATAGGTGAACCTTATTACCTGCCGGGCCTTATTACCCGCACTGACCTTATTCTATTAGCACAGATCAATTAATCTGCCCTGCTTAGTTAGAATGTCCTATCTAGCATTTTGAAAGAACCGAGAAAACTGAAGTTTTACCATTTCCTTCTGCCGTTCTTCATTCAAATTAAAACATGTTGTCATTATTTCGCAACAGCCTAATGCAAGTTTTTGTAATAGATGTACCAGTAGGTAGTGTATCATTAACGTACCAATTAATTCATTGTTTTAGGTAGGATATTTAAACCATCTGGAAAGTAGTTAGGTTAAATACATTATACTGTTTCTAGATCTCTACGGAGCACGCAGGGTTTTCTAACTTTACTTAAACGGTAAAAGACGAGTGGAACTTCAAATATTTCAACATATCTTGAAAAATCAAAAACTGCTAGATAGGACATTTTAACTAAGGAGGGCAGTTATACGCGCTATGTCCGCGATTATGTTCCAACACATTAATATTCTCAAATATACCCCGATACATATACATTTCCCACAAGCCTTGGATTACACAGGATGGGCCACAGGCATCAGTATCTGCTCCCAATTATCGTCTTCAATTATCCACGTGGACTATCGTCGAATCGACAGACGGTGGTCCGTTTCATTGTGACTCGTTGCGCCAGCCGGATGGCCGCCCGCGAAACTTTTGACAAGCAGGTAGATCGCGGCGTGGTTTATTTCCAGCACGTTCCCCAGAGGATGGACGTTAACTCGTTACACGGTTTTGCTCTAAAACGAACAACAACAAGGCCAGGTGACCCAGAACGTTGCGCATGACAAGCCCGTGGCGTTCTTGCCCTGGGTCCTTCGGGTGCGACGCGTGCTCCGCAATTACTTGCAGCCACCGACGAGTAGACTCGTCGGAACAATGGGCCTCCCCCGTCCTCCACGATAGCGACGGCAAAAACCGACGCACCACGGCTTCCCCGCCGCGCCCGATTTACCCGCGGAACTTCCGTTTTGCCCACCCAAAGCGTTGTTAATCCGAATTACCGTGCTTTTACGGGGCGAGGCGCGGCCCAAGGATAAAAGAAGGTAATTACGTTTTGCTCCAGCGACTAATTACGTTTTCGTTCTGCTCGGGGAATGTTTGCGCCGGTCCGGTCCCCGTTGCTGGAGGCGGTTTTTGGTATATTAAATTAAGTAGACGTAGTCGCGGCAATATGCGCGGCGTCTGTCGAGCAACTGTTTAGCTAGGGAATAGAGATGATTCCGAAGTAGGACATTGGAAACTCGGCGGAGTATCTTGTTCGGAATATCAATATTCAGACGACAGATGGCTAAATGGATATGGAATCTTGATTTTCAAGATATTCGAGGGTAGTGACGCACATTTCGAAAATTCATATTGGCAGAACTGTTCTAGTCCAATAGAGTCGCGTATAAACACAGCTTCGATAACCAACTAAATTCCGTTCCGAAACGTACAAGTAGCACAGCGTGTAAACTGTGGCTTCGCGGTGAGAATTCGGTAACGAAACCCTCGGCATTGCAACATTGCGGCGGAATGGGCGAAAATCAATACACTTCGGAGTACAGACCTTTAACTTCGGAGCCGGATAATTTTTGGGACCGCGTGGCAGTAATTCCAACGAATCGACGGTTTATAATCCTCGAGTATCGCCGATAGCCGCGCGCAATTCTCAATAAATCGTAAGCACGCCGTGGCTGCGATTAAACACGCTACACCGACCCTGTAATTTACGAACGGAGTTACGATTGCCTGTGCCTTTATTGGAAACGCGCAATAGAATCCTCAGAAATTTATGTGCACTAAGAAGCGTTATCTACCGCGAGGTATCGAACGATTCGCCGAGAGCTGCGTATCGAGTAGGTAGGGGAAAGGTGGGATAGTTGACCACAGTTTTGCTATTTTATTAAAATAATAATAATGGTTTGCTTTGTATCTATTTAATTACTTAAGTTGCGATTCCTAAAGTATTCTGAATATACTTGTACAAATTTCAGAGGTGAAAACTAATTTTAATGACTGAATTTAAACATTTTCCGGCAGTGAAGTTATGCACAAGTATCCCCCACTAAAGAGGAGACTTGATCAGTGAATTTAAGAGTAAATAACACATTAAATTTCTAAAAAATATTTATCTTATTCAAAAAGGTGAAATAAAAGGAATATCATAAATGGAAAGTAAACTATAACTAACTTGAAAGAATTACTGAAAAAATAAAACTGAAGAATGACATAAAACTCTATGACACAAAACAACATAAATGGATTCTTAAAAGACATTTCACTTATTGTTAGATATTATCTAATTCCGACGATGATGAAGAAAAGATTTTCCTTCTCACTATCTTTGCCGTATTTTTCTGTTTCATTAGCCGTTCTATGGTTTTTTCTCAATGCACACAATTTGAAAAAGGTGAAAAACTGAACTTACCTTAAATATTTAAATCAATCAATAAATAGCATTAATAGACCAGAAATAGCTGGTTTTACTTAATATATTTTAAATCGTTGAAAATGCAACATTTAGTCGAAAAGGAGGAAGATCAAGGTATCCGAAATATTTACTTTTTGGCTGCAAATAAGATCGAAGGTACTACCTAACTACATTATTCTATGCTCCCGAAAGAAAACTGCAACATCAAGTGTTGCGATAATGCAAACATTACCACGATAACGTGACAGCAGGCACAAATTGCCAATATATTAATTAAAAAACTGACCCGATCATGTATGCCCGATGATCAACTATCCCACCTTTCCCCTATAGAACAATAGCTCTTCTATTAAAAGAAGAATTATTAGTACATAATTCGCGTGATGTAGCCGAAAAGAGAAAGGACCGGAACAGCTGAACATAAAACGATGGAGGGGCAGTGCCATCAAGTTTCATGCGTTCATCCGCGCGACGCTATGTTCAAGGGGTGCAATCACTTCCGGAGAAACACTGCGACCGTAACATTCTGTCTTGCGGAATTTTGAATTATGCCTCTATTTACGTCTTCGTATGATGCTAGCAAGCGGCATGATACGGTTTATGGGCCGTGTTTATGGTGCCACGTTAGACCGAAGAAAGATTACCTCGGATTTCGCTGGTTTCCGTGAATCACGCGCGCAACAGCATCCATTCCGAGGTGACTTGTCTCTGACACGACCCCGGTATGAAACATAGAATTTTCTGTTTCGTTTTAATCGCTCCCTCGATCGAGTACCTCGAATGGCGGATACGGGATCACGTTTGACGAGGTAGCGTGTAGGTAGGCAGCGAGGTATATACCTAAGGCGAGCAAAATTCTTCCGTTGTTTCGCGTAGCAGCCTCGACAGAATCGATCTACCAGCTTTTTGCGTGGCGAATTGCATGATTCGCTCTTGAAGAAACTGACCTCCCCTTCCACAGGAATTAACCCTTCGATCGATCCAGCTTTACACTCGCACGCCAACCGTTAAATGCATGACGATTTCTCGTGAAGGAAACTCGCAAATGAGCGCAGGCATATTTAAAACGGGGAAAGGTTAACAAGATCGCGAGCAAGTTGGTAGATCGAATTCCTTAAATTCGAGGGGAACTCGACCTCGCGCTTCTAATAGCTTGTTATTTGCGCGCATTAAACTTATAGGTTAATCAACATAAATCCATTCGTTTAGTGCGCAGTTTTATCGTCACTCGAGTCTCCGAAAAAAATTCACGACCCCATCAAATATCAATCATAATAAAAATCGAATAAAACGGGATCATCCAAACGTGATATCCTTTTTTTTTTACCTTAACGCGCCACCTTCCAGCGTTCATAATCCAGATCATCGTTCCTTTTCCTCTTTCCATTGCTGCTCCCGGCTCCGTTCCCGCGCCCCTTACCCCCCCCCCCCCCTCTCCTGCCCCTGAGCAGGGTATTACACGGTTCATAAAAGAGCGAACAGTTCGCGGCGTAAACCTTGGAATTCGACGAGATCCGCGAGGAGAAAGACAAAACCGTGGCGAAGTCCCGACGGAACTTGACGATCCGGCCATCGTCCCTTGCTGACAAATCTCGAAGACGGGTCGACCACCGTTGGGAATGGAAGGGAAAGCTCTCGGAAGAATTACGGGGAAGCAAACGATGTCGTAGACAGAGACACGCCGTTCCGATATCTCTTGTAGCCGAGATAAGAACGTTCGTCTCTCGGCTACGGCTGTAGGGTGAGAGAAGAGAAAATGGGTCGAGACGCGAGAAATCCACGGGGCCACTATTTTTAAGACCGTTTGATAGAACTCGTCAAATGAAGGTTCGACAAACTTTTCAAACGATGAACGTGGATGCTATCGGCAAATCGCCACTGGTATTCAATCCAAATAGATGATCGGACGAATCGAAAGTTTCCAGAGCATAGAGTTCTATCGTTAAACAAATTAAAAATACTTATCTGAAAAGAAATGGGTGTAGATAATTCTTATAATTAGTCTAATGGCAAAAGGAATGTATATGCAGAAGACCTAAGAAGATCTAAAAGAAGAAGACCAAGAATGTGCTTACTTTTGTTCCATGCTCGAGATTCAATTCAGTCTCTATTACTCCGATACGTTATAGATAGACCCATAATCCTGACTTTAATCCGTCCGAGCGAAAACCTATGGATATTCAAGGAAACAGTTACTTTGCCATTCAAAGCTGTGCTTGTTTGCTTCGTTCGGTAAAACCCTAGGCTAAACCTTAGAGAAGACTGCTCGCTCGCGTTTATTCTTTTGATACGGGGATCGGCCGAAAGTATAAGCCGCATCGGTGTTTCAAGAGGGCTCGATCTTTCAGCGTGTACACGGTAGTTTTGCGCGCGAGAAGAACGCGGCTTCATACTTCGGAGAATTACGATTGGCACGAGGCTCTTACCAGTGGAGACGTCCAACCTCGGCCAAGTGAAAAAGTTACGGCACACCTTCGTTCCTTGCTGGAGACGTCAACGGGGAAGAGGTCTGTTACTGCTCCGACATTCTCGACGAATTCCGCTCGAGAACCAGGTCGAAAAGAGGGAGGAAGAAGGGAAGGAAGAAGGAGAAGAGGAAGAGTAATGCCTCGGCCGTAGATAGCTGCTCGTGCTTGTGCCGCCAATTCACGGAGATTGAATTGTCTAGCCAGGCAAGTGACTCGTCGTTACGCGGCTCACTGTGACGCGATCGCGTCCACACCCATTGCGAAATCTCGGCAATAACGTCGCGGATGGTAAGTGATCGAGGGTTTATTTCGCGCGGGATAGCCAGGACGGTTGAATCGTTTCTAATGGACCAGGAATTCGGAAGCTTGATCCGCGAGGAGCTCTGTTGCGACGCACACGTACGTCATCGTTTGTGCGCAGAGCGATTCAGAATTTCGGCCACAGAAATATTGTATTACAGAATCGAAAGGAACACTCTTCCTTCGATTGTTACTTAATCAACGTCCATCTATCAACGATTCATGTCCCGGTGTATGAGGAAGCCAGTGGCTAGGGTTCGACCGTCCACGATACGATCTCCTTACTTTTACGAGAAGCGCGGGGAAGGACAGCTTGGTTGTCGGGGGAAAAGCAGGACGCCGAAGAAAGGAGGATCCCCCTCGATCGCAAGAGAAATACGGAAACACGCGATACACGGCAAGAATATTGGGACGTGTATAACCGTCCAGGGTATGGTACGGCGAACACTCGAGACGCTCAGACGCCAGTGGCAAAGCAATTTTTTGATAGGATCAGTGCTCGAGCGGGTCGCCCTGTGTTCCTTCGGCTTGCTCGCGCGCACGAGCAGATATGGAACGTCGCAAATGGACCGCAGTCCTTCCTTTCACCGAGAAAACTATCGGGGAATTTTCCTGCAATGCAGCTGCACGGGGATGCCATAAACGCGCGGGCGCCACCCTTTTACACGCGGAATACGAGGTGCATCGCGCGATCCAACGGCAAAACGGTGTTTATAATCGAATAACCCTGTGCACGATGGACGACGCGATGCTGTTATTGTTGAGCCAGGCCCCGAAGATGAATCGCGAACACGCGAGACGCTCGCCACGCACGCCACGCGAGCATTTTCTCTTCCGCGAACCGCCGCTCGCGATTCTTCGTGGAATCCCTTGGGCGAAGTGGTTTGTTTGTTTGTTTCGCCCCGATCGAAGACCTTAAAAGACGCTCGCGAACGCAACACTTGATTCCGCGGTATTCGTGCTGGGATATTAAATCGAAAGGAAACCGTCGCGCAGTAGTTTTATAATTAGAAAGTTTGTTACGTTAAATGAATAAAACTCGAATAATATGAATAACAATGAAGAACAATTATAGGGTAAAGTGTACAATGGTTGGCCACTTAAGTAAGAGTGTCACATAAATAGTGAATTATAAATGTGAATTTAGTAAATTTGAAATGAAAATCAATATAAATAAGTACGAAAAAACCCTAATAATCTAAAAATAGAGTTGATAAAAAAAAAGCAAGAATTTATAGAAATATACAAAAAATGTTTGACTACGAAGAAATATAGTTATTGGCATGGTCATGACAGTAGTTGTCCGATCGGTTCGACAGTGATTGGCCACTATTTGACACATAAAATAACCTAAAAGAAAATGTTATATGATTTGATGATAGAAATGGGATTAAAATTATTCAATAAAAATGGATATATCTTATGTATGCTTATATGATTTGTTCATCTGTATATTTTTTCCCATATTTATCACCTTTTTTTACTTTTGGCATTTTTTACTGTAGAGTAATTCAGTTCTACTAAAAAATTCAAAATTTCTACAATTTATCTACTAGGTAATCACAATTTAATTTTTAACTTCAATTTAATTAAATAAATTCAGTAATCAAATTAAATTTGAATAATCCAATTAATTCAATTAAATTTAATTTTTAATTCCAATTTAATTAAATAAATTTAATAATCAAATTGAATTTGAATACACCAATTAAAATTCAAATCACAAAAATCTTAAAATATAACTATACAATGTAAGATACCTAATAGTACTTCTTTTTATTTAATTGTACTATAATTATGTCGATGTTGAATCTTGTTAAAAATGACCGTTTCAATATCGCGAATTATTGTCATTCAACATTATTCATATGACAGTTGTTGGCCCCCCGTAATTTTCATAATATATGTATAATTTTAACAAGTAAATAATTTTTTTATAAAGTTTTAACCTTTATTTATCAATATATACAGAATATGAGAGATATAGATATCACAAATACATTAAAATACTCGAAAACTTTCAACTGTACTCTTATGATTTTTTGATTGAATCGCTGTAATTTTCAAGTTGCAAAGCCGAGTCATCCTATCCGCTTTTAAATACAATCACGGTATATAATGAGTGGAGAAATATTGATTACATCCGAAGCAAGAAAGTACAAGGAAATTTCGTTATATATTTTTATTTCTCAAAATAGGGCCAATCACTATCAGGTGGCCAACCACTGTACTCTTTTTTACCCCTACAACAACTCGACAAGAAGAAGGAAGCCACGCTGGGAAGAAAACAAAAGACACCTCTCGTTGGCAAGAATAAATACCATTCGAGGTAGAGAGTATTGGTAGCACAATGCCGCCTCTTTGTCTGAGAGACAGAGTATACGTCGACACGATCACTTTTCACGCGTGTTTACAACAAGATACCGCAAACTACTAGCTGGTGTGCACACAATTTACGAGTACCCGGTACACGATGTAAAACACGTGAGGCTTTGCTGCCTTCTCCGTGCAACAAATTACAGCACACTTATCCTCGGTGAATCTGCGTTCACCCTCGTCCCTCATCTTTCCGCAACGTAGGTATCCGTCGTTTCTCTAACGGTCGCTAGATTTCCCGCGAAACGGGGCACAAAAATATCCTGTAATTTATGCCCTCCACGCGTGTACAGCTCGGAGGGAAGGTTCCAAAGAAATTTCCAAGCTCGTACGAACGCACGCCAGGGGTTCAAACGAAATTTCCGCTCCTAGCCGCACCGTCGGGGATACTCGTCCGTGGGGGTCGTTTTAAACAAAGAGAACAAAATCCAGCCGTCCCGTAGATCAAAGCTTAATCAATATTCTTCACAGTGGCGGCCGTGGCGGAGCGCCCTCGAACGTATTATTCCAACGTACCTACGCAGATCTGCTTCTAGATTTTAAAAACGCGCCGGCCTCCTCAGTGAAGCCACGCGTTTCAGCGAGGCGTCACGCTCGGCGTGGATTCTCCATCCGTCGAACTGGCCGATTCGAAGCTGCATCCGGTTTTCCGTGAACGTTTCACGAAGATATTTCAGCGACTGGGTCGAATGAAATGGCGGGGTTCGCCGTGCGGAATCCGCAAGGAGTATCCGGATTTATTTCCTGCTTGCCAATGATTGTCCCCGTGTTCGCGTTCCCCGCGTATTTCTTGAGGATAAGGGGGTCGTAAATATTGTGTACCTCCTCCGTACGTACTTGAATCTGTGGGAACCTTGGAAACTTTTCTGAGGAAAGTGGGCCAAGTAGAGACATTGAGGATTTTTAACTTAGATCGTGATAGAAGTCAAGGTCGTTAAAATTGAATAGAAGATTGGTAGATACTTAGATACACTCTGCGAGAGTACCGCATACATGTGTGTACCAATCCCGTAAAAATTGAACGGATTCGACGGCGTCTTAAGTAACGCTACAGAAAAGTCAAAGTATCCCATTTGCAAACGATCGATCGCACCTGAATCGCGGCGCGTTCCAATTTCACAAGGATATCCCCTTCAAATTCATTCCTTTTGTCCGCCCTGCGCTGGACAGAGCCCCGATTCCCTCGAGTAATCGAGGCCCGTTCGATCGAAGTGCGGTTAAGCTCGTCGTTGGCCGGCCACTACGGTGTAATTCCACCGAAATCCGGAATAGAAGTCTAATCGACGCAATCAATGTTCAATCCGACGCGACGGTCGGAGGGGTGATTAATAATAGGCAATTAGCGTTTCCATATCTAATTATTCACCGTGAACGTCCATTAGCGGCAGGCAAGGCGGGTATGAACAAAGACGCGGGGAAGACGGGCTAAACCCGCTGATAGCGCTGGTATGTCTCGATTCTCCCTCCGGTTCTCTCCATTATACCGAGCCCGATGCGTCGCAAGATCGATGGTCGGTTTTTCGGCGAGGCTCCGTGACACTTTCTTCGGCTTCATTCACCCAGGCGACGTGGCACCTCGACGGGCCATTAATTACGAGCATTACCAGCGCGACGTGGAATTTATAGATTTCGAAGTTGTTCCTCCCGCGAACACCGCTTTATATTTCAATCGGATAGTCACTTAACGTTGCTCCACCCCTCGCGATCCTGATTCCTTTGTGCCCTCTCGCGCGGTAAACGCTACTGCCGCTTTGGAATTCAGTCTGCCTGGTGCTCGCGGTGTTTTTGCTGGGTAACGAGAGGAAATTAATCGACCTTGGAATGGTTCTCCATCGGGAGGGCGGGGGGTGGGGTGGGGGGGAGGCACTTTATCCCCGATTCTCTGTTAAATGAACAAGGATAAAGGGATTAATGTTTCAGCTGAGCGCGCGCTTATTGTGTTCTCTGCAGAAACCAGCGATCCTCAGTGACCACTGACACGAAGCTGCGTTGAACGACCAGCGTCCATGTAACCTGTGGCTAAATAACCACGGTAGCCAATGCCACTTAATACGCCAAAACGGCAGGAAGGAACGGAAGGAGCCAGAGGAGCACCAACAAGACTGTTGAAGCTTTCCGCGATCTTCGGGGCGATTTCCCAGATTTGCGAACAGTGGGAAGATCGTGGAAGGCACTTACTCCGAAAATGGACCAGTTGTTGGGGACTCCTTCGTTCTCCATTGTCCGGCCATCCCTGTACTGCGCTCCTGCCAAAAAGCCGCGTTATCGAACTGTTCGCTGTCGTCGAAGAGTCCGAAACGGGGTCAATGGCGAGCATGAAATTCGTGGCTCGCATCCACGCGGGTAGAGCCAGGAGGGACGTTGCGTTCCACCGCCAATTCCCATGTATTCCATGTGAGAAGACAGCCGATGCTGAGATCCTGGCGATCGAGAACGCCGTACCAAGTGTATACTCCGAGACGGTGGAGTGATCAATAGGTCACGTAGACCTCTTAACCTTTTCACCGATACTTTACGGTGTACGCGTCGCTCCCGCGGATTTATCCACGCCACTCGGAATGCAAGAAATCGAGGCGGCGCGCGAGCGGACCACTAGCGAGCGTTAGTCGAGCTAGCTCAGCGCATTCTTTTAGGAATTTTTCATGGGAACTGCTTGCCTCGACGGAAGTGATTGGTACATCTGCATCGATATTTGAAGTTTATAGTTTCTCTGATGAAGGATCGCAGGATTACTCTTCTCTCTGATAGCAGTAAATCTCTTTACGGGATTAAAAAAATACCTTCTTCTCGATAACAACATCTTTCAAGTTACCGAGTACCTACTCCTGTACAGTATCGTGCAGCGCTATTAATTTTCTCCCAACGACCCGTGAATCGGCTGGGAATCTTATTTGAAAAATAGCCCGCCCTTCGGGACCGGCGAGGAATCGAATCACACTAAAGGCTGACGACGTCGTTACCCAAATTTGAAGGCCGATAATGTCGTGGAACGGGCCACGAAACGCCGTCGGTTCTCTTACGTTATCATCGACGTTAAGTTACCAGTGGCCTGTCGAGGGAAACGATAGCGCAGCGAATCGATAAACTGCGGTCGAAGTTTATAGGCGGTCGTATTTCGGCTAGCAGAAATATTCTTTTTTTTTTTCTCTCTCGCCACGGCCACGGTTCCGCGCGGGACGATCCGCGCGAGAAATTTATAGTGCCATAAAAAAATCTGCATCGGCCGGCACCGATCTCGATCCACGCGCTGATACAACTTATAAATCTGCGGCCGGTGTCTGCAGAAATTCGTTAAATCCAGCGGCGTAATTTATCCGTCTCGCTTTGGCGATACCGCGAGATAATTCTGCGGTCGCGACGGCTCGCTTTAACACGCCGGCCACCGGGTTAATTAAATCCTACTTGCAGTTAGTTGGATGGATAATTCATGAACGCTAGCTATTTCTCGGCCATGAGTATTTCGGTGTCCAAATGAAGTTTCTGTTTCGCTGGCGCGCTTAAATAACCCGGTTAAGACAGGTAGCTGGAAAAGCTATTGTTGTCTGACTATAATCCACCCTCGAATTATACCATCAAACTTGAGATATAGGTAGGGGGAGTAGGGGCATGACGGGCTAGCGAGGTAAGATGGGGTATCTCCCTAAACCCTGATTAAAAGATGCTAGGCACGTGACAAATACATAATTAAGAAACCACTGTATTATAATAGTGTAGTCGCTGGCAAAAGCGAGTCGGAGAGCACGCGTTTTTATTTATAGCTGTAAACCGTTTGCGTGCTGCGTCGATGTTATTTCGTGTGATAAAAGGATTTGAAATAAATATATATTTAAGAACGGTAAGTCTATTATTTTTCTTCTATGATAATCTCCATTTCATCTATTTTAATGTGACGTATTCAAAATTTCAATATTTCTTTATTTGTTGTACAAATATATTAATCTTTGGAAAACGATGCTTTCAGGCAAGATGGGGTCCTTGATACCTAACCCCATCAGGGGTTAGGTCGGGGTACCCCATCATTCCCCGTATCATGGTTGTTCATGTGAGATTAAGCAACGTCATAGTTCTCTATTATAATTTAATTCAAATAAATCTCGTTATTTTTAGTTCGAATTTAAAAAATACTCAGGCAAATCATTTCGGTACCCCATTTTACCCCATTTTCGGTTCCTCATTTTACCCCGCGGTAGGGGCAAGACGGTTTTTTTCCATCTGTTTTGTAAAGTTTAATAACTTAGACGCCTGACCTCAGATAGTCCGAAGTGTGTAACAAATGTCAAATCATTAACTTATAGGTAGTTGTATTTGGAGTAATAAAGACTTAATTAATAGGTACAATCATCACTTTATTTGCATTTTTCCTTAGCTTTCCCATCATGCCCCTACTTCCCCTACGTGCCGCGCATTTGGTTTCAATGATGTGGCGCGTTCATTCGCGCAGAATGACATCCACTGAAATACCTACGTGAGATCATAGGGGATCGTCTCAAGGTGACACGAATTGCGAACAGCACAGTTCCTTCTCCCGAACGATCGCTAATTAGATGCTTGTCGCCGAGGATGTATAAACGTGGCGAAAATACATCCTCCAACGGGAAAATCTTCGGGGCCGTATTTCCGCGGGAAATCGTGGAAAACACGGGCGAACCAGTTGTCCCGGCGCACGAGCGTCGCCCCACTTCCTGGGGCAGAACTTTCCCTTTAATTGGACGGACGCTCGGGGGCGGATAAAAAACCGCGAACAAAGGAGGTCGATCAGGTTTTCTTCCCCGCTGCCAGAAACGGCACGAGGAGGGATGACGTGTCTAACAAAAGTGGGGGAGAAAAAATGGGCGAACCGGGTGGGCGAGGAAGATGGTACAGCTCCGGTAGAAAGGCAGAGGGGAGGGCTAAGAGGGGTGACATTGTAAGCTGGATATTTTCCGCTCAATCTGCTGAGGCAATCGCTACGAACTCGGAGCTTTGTGTTGGACGCAGTGGTGCCTCTTCCCCGAGAACCAGAAGTCGAAACAACGATTCGAGTGGGAAACGAGTCCGTAGCAAAGGATTCCAACGGTGCGCCGCTCGCCGATGGCATTGCAACGAAATGATATGCACGGGAGGGCCACTAAGAACAGCCGTCAATGAAAAGAATAACGCGCCCGCGGCGAGTCCACGGTGTCCGTGCCAAAACGGAACAATCGCCCTAGATCCATCGCCGCGAACAATGGTGGGGCGAGGATTTATCGAAGCCACCGGATCTACTCTCGGCGCTCCTGATGTCAAAACCTGCCGCGGGATCGATTTACGCGCACTTTATGCGCTTGATGTACAACGAAGCCTGGCATTTACACTGAATGGAGCTTGCGGTGATTCAGTGCGAAAGACGCGACGCGCGAGACCGAGGAGCCGGTGACGACGCGGAGCTGCGGGTGAACCGAGTGGATGATGAATCGAACGCCCCTTTCTCGGCCGAAACGGTGATTTCGGTGAGCTGGAGCTACTTGAATCACGATTTGTTCCTGGAACTGATGTGGCGCTAAGTATGGGCCATCGAGCAGAAGAACTGGAATTCCAGAATACTGCTTTAAGCGTGAGCCTCCTCAAGGCACACGCTCGACGCGCGAAATAATAAATTTACAGCCGTGTCCTTACTATAAAACCAAATTCACTGAATGCCCGTGGCCGCTGACACAAGACGCAGCCCGCGAGCAAACGAACGGCAGTTCATATTTCTTGGAGAGCACTCGTCACGCTCGCGGCCCTCGCGAACCATTTGCCTTGTCAGATAAAAATGTCCCGAGCATTGTCAGTCGGAAGCATTCCCGGGGATAAGCAACTTCTTCGCCCGCCTCGGCTTTTATCGTTCTTGCAAATGACGCGGCTATAACGGGCGGCCGCGAGGACAGCGGTTGAAAAGTTCGCGGCCGAGAGGGCTCTCTTTAATTGCATCGCTTGCACGCCGCAACAAACATCCCGCTGGGTTTATGCGCCGCTGTTATTCGGCATTCACGGGACACCGCCGGGGCAGTAATTTAAAACTACCGCGCGGCCGCAATGCGTGGCGACGTTAACGTCGTATTAAAAGCACCAAGGAGCTTTCAAAGCCCTCGCGCGTTAAGTAACACGCGCGATCCACCGGATGAAGTCGAATGCTAAGCGAGAACTTGCTTCGGCATCAACTAGCGCAACGGTGGAACGATCCATCTGTAGGTTTTATTTGTGGAACTTACGATCGCACTGGGAGGAAATTCAACTGTCCCGAAAAGAGAAGGATGGGGATTGAGTATTCAGTTTCGAGTACTTTCAACGGAATCAAGTGAATAATCTTGGAAATCAGAAGTTCCGGGGAAGAACAGTTAGCCAAGTTTGTTCCTCCTACCGTTCCTGCGAACAGGAGAGGTTAAATATAACCTCGTGATGCCGCGATTTCCGTATGTATTCACAGAAAGTAACCGAATCCCCTGGTTTATAAATCCTGGTAATTTATAATTATTAGCCATTCGCTGGCGGGGTTAATCGACTGGAAGAGAAGCATCGCTCCTGAACGGAGGAGGGGCTAAACTTTACTCGCACGAAGGAAGCGAAACATATTTCTTTCCGCCGGGTTTCACAGAGCCGAGTTTAACGACGCGTGCAGTCGAAACAAAGGCAGGAGAAGCTCGACTGGCGACGAGGACACTGACGCGTAATTGGCATAGGCCGAGTGTTTCTCTTCAATTTATCGGCCCGTCCCGTCGGCTAATCGGCACGTTTAATCAAAGTGACTTTTCAGGCACGTAGTCACGTAGATAAACAAACCCTTATTTCCCTAGTGGTAATTCGATGAGGATGGAGAAGGGAGGGAAGAGGGTGAAGCCCGCTGCGCTGCAAGATATCGATGCTCGAGTTTCTCGAATCCCTCTCCTTGAATATGCATTTAGAAAGATCCCTACTTCTTTAGCTTCTTGAAAGGAAACATTAAATACGCTTTTGATGTGTACCTCGGATATGAAATCTGCGTTGATTTTATCGCAATATAGGTTTAAATAATCTGCAATCATCGAATGCTTGCTAAATAACGGAATGTGCAATGGGGAAATAAATCTGCTATTACGAGGCTGGAGTGGTATCAGTAGTTAGAGTCAACGATTACTGATCCCGGTGTGCAGGGAGGCGGTACGTTTATCTCGGTACGCGATGGCATAAATCAGTTGAACACAATATGTACATCCGAGTATAATCAATAGTTACCGCATAATTATTAACATACATTAAATACACGTACGCATGCATGCATTTTCGCCTGTATTGTGCGTTATACATTAATGGCCTCGGTCGCAGATTGAATTGGAATTATTGAAACCTCGAAAATCGTCATCAGACACGGATTAAATGTTATTCCGAATAACAAACAACGCGCAGACGAATGGCATTTAGGCATAAATAAAACGACGATGCAAGAGGCGTCTCTCTGCTACAATATTTTCAATGAAACGGCCCTCGTAAACGTTTACCTTTACAATCACTGCGCGTAAACCATTTCGACGCCGAGCCAGTGACAGTATATCCCGGCGAATCCCGTATTTTTCATTACCGGAAAATTCGATCAGTCATCGAATCGCCTTTCTGGAGCGGGCTGCTTTTTTCGAAAACAAATCCGACCGCTTTGATCGATGTCCGCGCTGGAAACCGAACAGCGAGCGGGTCAAAATAGGGCTGGATTATTTATTACAGCGTATCGAAAATACACGGACTGTCTGTAAACATCAGTCACGTTCCGCGAAAATTTACACGGTTCCCAGTTGCTTCGATCGCGGGGGGGGGGGAAGAGAGGAGTCGTCTGAGCGAGAGCGATCGCGCGTTTCGAGGCAGCCAGTTGATCGCCGCCTCGCTATTGCCAGACCGTGTTAACACGTCCGGCGAGTAATTCGCTAAACTTGTCCAGGGCTGAGTATTAAATCGCTTGCACGAAGTGTCGACGTTTTGAAATGGCTCGTCACTGCACCAAGTTTCTGCTTGTCGACCGTCGATATGTTTGCCGAGGCGAGCTCTGCGAAGCTCACGTTAACGTTTTGTCGGCGTTCGATGGGACGGGCTTACGAGAAAAAAAATCGATAGAGATTTCGGTTCCTCCCCTTTAAAGCTGGTGCAATTGTGAATAATTACGACGATGCATTCAGAGTTGTATACACATTTAAAACTGCTAGCTAGCTTCTAATTGTAAGTGATTTCTTTCACGTCTCTGCATTGAGGAAATAATCTGAATAAATTTACCGGTAACAATTTTCAAAGTAATGCGCGTATTAAGAGTTATAAGTCTTATAGGAAGTAACGTTGACTGATGTGTTAGAATAAAATTGTGTCTGACTATGGACAGTCTTCTACTACTTGTGTTCCCTATTTATTCTGTCTTGATCGATTCTTCTTTATGCGTTACTTGGACGATAGACAGTATTTTTAAAAGTGGAGAACCTTGATGGAAGCCTAATGAATTATATCCGAACGCAGCTAATGAATTAAAGTTTTCGACATACGAATTTGTAGAATTTATCTCTGAGAATCTTGATTTCGATGTTAAGGGGAGCTTAATTAAAGTCGGAGCTCAGATTACTTTCCGATACAATGAGATGAAAAGGCGGACAGGTACGAAGAAGAAAGTGGAACATAAATTTTCGAACCGATGATAAAACTTCTATGTCTACGAGGGTAACTGTCTTATTTAATTAAAGTGAAAATACAGTTACTGCTGAGAGCTTCACCTGTTCGTCACGAATCGCGAGACGATATTATAAATTAAATTATCTGGGCCAGGTTATACGGCCGAACGAATTCCTGGCTCGTTTCGTGAACTAATTGAATAATATTTTTGGCTCTCTGCCTTTTACCTCCTTTTTCCCATCCAGCTAAAACTCATCTAGCAGTCTGCATTGACGCGTCCTACGGACAAACACTGTAATTGAGTGAGATTTCCCTGCTGGAAAATTCAGAGTAAAATTCCCTGAAAAGTGCAACAATTTTTGCAAATCAAATTCTTCTTATTCATTAAACGTCTGCAGTTTGACAGACCTGATGTTTACACAACGAAACTTATAATAAAATGCAATCTGTCGTATAGTCGGTACAATTTATAAGAATCTCAAACTCGTTGCCTTTAAAGGGCAATGCTTGTCTCCACCAATGATAATATTATATAAGTTACTTCTCTTCCTACTAGAACTTCACTTTTCATCTAATTAGAATTTAGAAAAACAATTGCAGAATAATTAGATAGCTCTCATTCGACTTTTATCACTCTAATTCTACTAACCCAGTTCAGTTAAGCTTAATATTTAAACCTACGTAACTCAACGTAATATTGCCCCAATATTTACAGCGTTTTACTTGAAATTCTCAAAATGTGTGTCGCAAGTAGTTGCCACTGTCACAGATACCATCCGTTCAGTGAATCCATTCCATCGACACCAGGGGAACTTTCTTATCGCGTGGCAACGAGCAGCTTTAACAGGGCCACGAGGGGTAATACAATGCAGATTACGCTGCACTTTCAGCCTACCAGGCAGGCCAAGAATCTTGGCGCGGATCCCATTGAAATTATTTTCCAGCAGCGTTAACGGGACACGACGCCGCTGGAATCTGATGCACGGCACCGTGTCCTCCGGCCTGATAATGAAACAATTTTCTACTGCCAGTAAAAACGACGCGTTGGACTGCACTCGGGCGGAGCGGCCGCGAACTACGTCCTACTAAATTTGGAAGGCCCTCTGTCCTAATTAACGGGCGAATTAAAGTCGAGCTAGGAGTCGAGGAGCAAAGTTCCAAGAATTTGTCTCGTACAAACTTCGAAAAATAAATTCCCCAATGTTGAATCTTTATGGCGCTCGATCTGAACACTGGCATCAAGTGCCAAAACTGAGAATTCAGAGAATTTCAGAGAATCAATCGCTCACTTCTGACCTGTGTTTCCCCAACGTGGTGGGTCTGTCTAAGATAGCGTACGAAATATATGCAAACCCATTGTGATTTAGGTAAAACTATACAATACGCCCCACTTTTAAAGAAACATCTATAAAACCAATATTTTTTAATAATTCTTTAAATTTTTTGTGTAAACACATTAATTGTTCATTACTCTTCACAACTACGCCGGAATTGCGAAGAAAACATAACTGGAAATAACTGGAAATAATAATTTTTCTGAACCTTACGTGGAGCGTTTTGTAACACAGTCGTCAGGTAAAACGCCCCACCTATGAGAACAAAACGCCCCGACATAAATAAGCAATTACTTTTTATTATTTTTATAAAAATATTATAGAATATATATTATAAAAGATATTATTAACAAAAATAGAACAATCTTGAATAAAATTATTAGATTATTTTTTATTTACATTTTCTCTTTTGACTTTTCTGCCGCAAGGATTACACAGGGTATTGTACATATACTTTTAACCTTCTCCATCGCTTCATTAAGATCATTTTCGGACCATGATGCCCGTAATGTGCTCCTTACATATTTACGTGACATTTCTGTTATCCACGAAAAAGAAATGAAATACGTTACTCGTGAACAATATGATTTTGAGGTGGGGCGTATTGTAAATTCTTTGCTGGGGCATATTGTAAATTCTGGAGTACAAAACGGCTCGGCTTCAATTTAGCAACAACGTAGTGAAAAAAGGTTTGGGCAATAACGATTTAAAGAGGTTGGTTTGTCTACTTTCGAAATATATGTGTGAATTTATCGCAAAAACAATAGTGACTTCGAAAATTCAATTTCTCACATACTCATCGCAATTTATCTGAAGGCAGAAAATATAAATTCTTGTATATTTTTATAAAAGCCGTGATATTTGCTCGTATTATTATTGCGGCAGTTGTGGGCAACTGAGGCATGTTCGAATCTGATGATCGTGTCGACGCACCCTTGTTTGTGTGCGTAAAATAATAGTGGGGCGTTTTGTCAGATGGGGCGTGTTGTATAGTTTTACTCTATAAATACGAGAGCATGGAGAGCTGAATGCTTAGCGAGAGTGGCGATCGAGTTTCTCTGAAGATCTGCTATTCTGAGTTCCATCGCGTGAGGAGAAAGTATCTATTAAATCCAGCTCGTAGAAACTAGAGACACTATAATAAGAGTCTGGACACGAGAAGGCCACTTTTTGATTGGTCCGCCATTTTTTATCGAAATCCTGCGAGGGAGAAAGAGATATACACCATTTCACTCTTAACCACTCTTAACAACTCTTACGTTTATGGCGGTATTTTACTATCTATTAATCTGAAAATGTGCATTTGGGTTTTTGATTGGCCCGTCATTTCTCAACTATTCCCGCTGATTTTTAAATCTGTCAATTATACCAAGATAATGAAGATATAAAGTAAAAAACCAAATCTTGTGTTCTATTTGATATATGTTATTTTATTATATTTTAAAATACATTATAAAGTAAATTTTAAAATCCCGCCATAAACGTAAGAGTTGTTAAGAGTGGCTAAGAATGAAATGGTGTATATCTCTTTCTTTCTCGTGGGATTTCGATCAAACATGGCGGACAGTGGCTCCTGTCCAGACTCTTATTATAGTGTCTCCAGTAGAAACTATAACACTTCAGTGTGTCGCTGACGTGGTAATGGTACTGTTTCACGATATTCAAAGAACTTTACAATCCTGCCAAGTCGCGCGGAAGTCACACCCGATCTGATTCCCTAAACGTCCCCGCCACCCCATCTTTCCTCTCCCCTTCGACTATCCCGATCAACGGTCGACATATTTCAATCGACGCTGCGTGCCAAAAGCCACCCCGAGACAGCCCACCCCTTCCAGGTACACTTTCGCGGGAAAGAGAATCAGTAACGCGACAGTGGTAAACGACGTGTCATTTAAAATTCCCCAACCGTCGACCCCAGAGTCTACAACCCAGACTACCATTCCACCAATGATTCCGTCTCTCAAAGTGGCTACCATTACATCGAATCGTTGCGTTTTTCCCGCGTTCCATCATCCCGCCAAGCGAAGCGGGGAAAGGGGAGGATGGATCTCCTCCAGCCGTTTCATCCCCCATCGGCTCGTCATAGCGTACCTATAGCGTGCCCACGGGGCTCCGTTCAATTTGCGATCACCATACCCCGTCCTCCTCATCGTCGAGCCGTCTCGGATCGACTCGGACCTGCCGTTTCACCCTCCACCCGATGCTCGGCCTCCGCTAGCCGCGTCCTTCTGCGTCGTTCTCCCTCTTAACGAGTGCAGGTTTAATGCTTGGAGCGGTTTCCGTGGAGATATCGAAGTCACCGAGCAAAAGGGTGGCCCCAGGGTGGTGTCCCTTAAGAGTCCACTTCTCGATAACAGAGAGGGAGGGGGGGAGTTTCCGGAGCGCGGCGTCCACCGGTCGACGGGGGGGGATTCATAACGGCCGCTGGGAGGGGGTTGGAACGAGAAGAAATCGTTCAGATAAGTTGCAGATAGCGCCGGGAAAGTGGCGGTGCCGATGGCGGTGGTGGCGACCGATCGACCGATCGACCGGAAGTCCTCCAAGTGCGATTACCCGAGATAAAATCGTAATCGCCCCCGTCTCTCTGCTCGAGAACTGTACTCGAGCTTGCACCGCCGCCCCACCTTTAACCCTTGCTGGCTTCAAGTACGGTTCTTAGCGAATCTGTTGCCGCGACTGGAAATTAGATTTACAAGCCCGAAGACGGGCCCCCTAGAAGTATCTGTGCTCGTGCCTTTAATCCGCCGCGGGTCGTTTCACGCCTCAGTAACGTGTGTGGAAATAATTTGCCCGAACGTCACACCGGTCACGCAATATTAACTGGCCGCGTGACGGTGTAAATTATCGCGGCTATGCAACGGAACCCCTGGCCGTTCACCGCGAAGAGGATCGATGGAACGGGGCGAATGAAAAGACCGGGGACATTTTTTCCGAAGGAGCGCCGCTGCTGATTTTAATCGCGGACTTTCAATTATTCATTCCAGCGGCCATTCACTCGGCCTCTCAATTCAACTGAAAACCACGTCATTTCGTTACCGCAGTATGAGCGCCCGGATGCCGACAGAAGTGGCTCTCGTGAATCAACGCGGCCACTGCTAACGATGTTTCCAGCGAATCGATTCTCTTAACCCAACAATCGCTTAAGAATATTCCACCGGGGACGGGGCTACCTTGATACAGGCGATGGCGCAATTGGCTTGAAGATCGGCTCCCATGCTGGAACCTAATTCGCCGGCTCGATTTATTTATCGTGGATGTCGAACGGCGCAGGAGCACCGTGGTAAAAGTAAAAAGATAATTCTCCTGGCTATTAGCCCCATTCCGTTAAAGAGCCGCAAACGATCCTGTATTAATTTTAATTACTAATTTCCTACCCTGTGGAGCTTCTTTTCCTTTCGTCTTTCATGCCGGTACAAACCAATGCTATAACTCTGGCTTGGAAATAAACGCGGCAAAGAAGTCCAGTGGAAGGCAGAATCCTTGAGAGAACCTCCTTTTACTCGACTCTATTAAATTAACAGCATTAATCCTTTGCACTCGAGGCATCAACTCGCTGTAAGTGTGCAGCCGTTCCACTAGCACTGCCAGCTTCAGAGTCCGCGGCATTGTTTGCAAGTACACGTGCATAGGCTTATCTCGCTCTTGATCGTGTAAATTAATTTCCCCAGAAGAAGGGTCGGGCGAAATAAGGGGATAGAAAATTGGGTAATTTCTGGCGGACGGTCAGCTCGGTTACACACCGAATTCGTCCGATGCGCACCGTGGCCCCAGCGATCAAACATTTCGCAACTCTCCGCGTTTCGGTTGCCGCATCGAGACTGCGCATGGATTGCGCTGGATCGCGAAATGCATTTAAATCCACGTAGGATTACGTATCTAAGTAAGCACGTTTCCCGGTTCAGTTTCGCTTGAAATTGCACGAAAAATTGCTCCCAAACCGTGTGTCCCAGGCCTTTATCGAATTAGCGCCAGCGTGACATGAGAAGTTTCTAATTGCGACCCCCTGTACCCTTCGCGGAAAATGCGTTCGGTCAGGCTCAAGCGTCGCGGATACGTTGAATTGGGGTTGGCACGGCTTTGCACGCCTTCAGGAAACTATCGAAATGGGATGCAGCGAGCACGAGCTGCACAGATCCCGACGAAACGCGAGTGAAATATTGATGGCTATTTTTCTGATCCTCTCGCGTGGACCGATGGGAAATGCACGTTTTCCTGAAACGTCATTACGTGAGATTCACCCGACAAGGAATTTTAAACACAAATTGCATTCTGTTTTAATATTCTGTTGCATAGCCAAATTATAAGCTAACTTGAAATTCAAATTGGACTATGTAAATTGTTGAGCTTCAATTAATATGGTCTTGGGTGTTTTCAAACAAGTTAAGGAAAATTCTGTGTCGTTCACTGTATTCGCGGAAAAGAACTCGAGTGTCCCGACTATCTTATGGAAATTCGGCTACATATGCATGCCAGCGGTCCATAGCAGACAGTGCCCTAATCCCGGATGCATGCGAGCATATAAATAGGATATTTTGCCGTCGGAAGGCATCGAAATTTCCTCGTAAACGATCTTATCCGAGGGCCGTCGAAGAACGCAGTTACACGCGTCATTCGCGCTCCACTGTTCGACGCTATTCTAGATTTAACCGAGGGTTGTAGGGTCTGTTGGCCTCCTTTCAACCCTTCCACGACCGTCACTTCCCTCCTCGGTCGTGTGCCGGGGGAATGTAAATAGGGAATTTAGCGTTTTGAAACGTTCTCGCGGAGAACGCTGTTAGCATAATGCTTGTCGCACGAATTGCATGGCGACTGGCGCCCGTGAGCTACGTTCCTCGAGGCTCCGCCGAACAAGGGTTTGCACAGCCCTGTTTTCGAATCGGCTGAAATCTCGATCGTGCACCAACGGGGCGCGAACGATGTTATCCATGGGCCGTGTGGTTTTTCCTGGATAAAGAAACTGGGTCGTTGGTCAAAATATTGATTGTTAATCCAATAAAATACTAACGAATATATCTACAGTGCTGTCTCAGCGAAAATATTTTCCGTGATGTTGAAGTGTACAGTAATAGTTTACGTTATTCTACGAGGTAAAAGTGAAATAATTGCGAATGTTTGCTCGAGATTTTGCCGCGATTTTTTACTTAAGGGGCTATTCTGGTCTGACGAGGCGTTTTCGTCGCGTCATTTCGGAATTTTTTTTACAAAGAACCCATAAATGTTATTACTATTTAGTTTATTGCTACATGTTTATTGATGTTTCAACTATCTTTACAAATTTTGTCAATAGAAAAAAATTTAAATCAAACGCAGTTGACTGCTTTAAAGTAATGGTGAAAAAAAAAACATGGGGTCACGGTGCCCATGATTGGGCTGGTTCTAGTGATCAGAAACCAAAAATGAAAAGAGATTCTTTATCTGTATGCCTGTGGCTATCGTCCCTACCAGAATAATAAAAAAATATTGAAAATTAAGCAAATGGCGGAGGTTTGAAAATTAAGTTTCGATTTTCGCACATTTTTTCAACTATAAAGGTCTGTGAAAGTTTAAAAACAAATTATTTTATCATAATTCTGGTAGGAACGATAGCCACAGGCATACAGATAAAGAATCTCTTTTCATTTTTTGTTTCTGGTCACTGGAACGAGCCCAATCATGGGCACCGTGACCTCATGTTTTTTTTTTCACCATTACTTTAAAGCAGTCAACTGTGTTTGATTTTAATTTTTTTCTATTGACAAAATTTGTAAAGATAGTTGAAACATCAATAAACATGTAGCAATAAACTAAATAATAATCAAATTTATGGGTTCTTTGTAAAAAAAAAATCGAAATAACGCGACGAAAACGCCTCGTCAGACCAGAATACCCCCTTAAGGTAGTTCCTGAATAATCTATTATATTCAAGAGTTCTTTCAAGTTTCGTTCGAAACTAATTTCGAATACAAGAAACCCTTGTACAAAGTTTAAAATCGATTTACCACTTAGTTATCGAGAAATTCTTAATTAAAGTTTATGCATTTTAACACAGTGGCATACGGCAGAGTCAAAAGAAACAGGGTTATAGTTTCAGTTTTTCTTCTGAAACAAGTGTACTAACATTGGCACCGAAGTACACCGAAATGTGACGAAACGAGTTTATTAATTTCTGCGAAACTGACCACATGGTTTCTTCGCAAATGCCCATAAAAAATAGGTTTACGTGCAGATTTTTTAGAAACTACATAGACCAGTCAACGTGGCAACGTCGCACAATCGATATGTTTAGACATTTAAATAGCGAACGACGATTCAAATTCATATGAACATTATTTCTGACATTTTGGTTATAAAAGACGCCCCGAATGAATCCAACGTTCTGAGATCTGCTGCTCCAATTCGCTACGCTAACCAATTTAATATTCTATTTTCGTATTACAATTATTTATATTAACAATGAATTTTTTAAAATATATATACATTATGTTAAAAATTATTATTATTATTTCTATAGTATCATACTACTTTATATTTATCGTTTATTACCCAACTCTAATTTGACTAAAATAGTTGGTTAGAACTACCTTAAATTATTGTGTACTCACGAGAAGTGTCGCCATCGCGTTTCATCGAAAGAGATACACGTTCGGGACTTACCTGGAAGGAGAAAAAAAGTTCGCGTTATTACCTACACAAAGTATTCGATGAAAGTTACATATTTCCCAAATTACAACACACTGATTAAGGAAACATTCGCCCCTCCCGTCATGTAGCTTTTCGCGAAATTAAATTAAAAGTTTCGCGCAAGTGAGAGTGCTATTATTTCCCTTATGCAATTTGAAAATTTCATTCTATCGAAGGGCGAGGGAAAGAGGTACGCGAAGCTCGCAGCAGATGCAATTTTTAATTGAATCGTCTAATGGAAAGATTTTCAATCGAACGCCCACAGTTTGACCCAGTTCTTTGGCTCGGTCCACAGGGCCGCGATCTCTCTTGACTCTTTACCGAAACGTATTCAATGCAACGCTATTTCCGCCATTTATTGCTTTCCAACTTATTGTCAACAAAGTATCCGCCGACCTTATTGCAGTCAAAATACCGCGGCGGCGTTCTCGAGGCTCGCGGCGAGGAATTAAATGAAAGAAACTTTCCTCTATCTTTCGCCCGGCCATATCGATGTAAAGCCGCCGAGTAATTACACCGTGGAAGCTCGTTATTTCTTGCTTAATCCAACGAACTTCGTCGGTCGGCGCAAGAATTCCCCGGTTGCATGCCGACGATACGTTGACAACAACTTTTTGTGCTCGCTGCACTTGCTGCACACAATGCACCCCATCAAGCCTTCGTTCGCGGCGATATTCCTACTGTGAAAATATCCATAAGTCGAGCCTTATAGGTACATTTGCCTCGCAGAGGGCAGTGCTCTAGCTTTTCAATAGCTTTTCATATGAACGAATGCTTCGAGACCAATTTAATGGACAAACTGCAACGCTGCATGTGGATCAACGTGCTTCATAGCTCAATGTTCAAACAAGCCACAGCGACGGTAGCTATAAATTGGCGGAATATAACTGTCAAAGAGGAAATGTATGGGGATTACAAAAAACACTATAGAAGTCAGTGGAATATCGTGAATCCCGTGTTTGTCTGTTTCTGGCGTTTATCGATCAAATTGTACAGCGAAAGGCGGGTAATTCGAGCGTGTTATTGTAATAATAAAATTGTACACTGTAGTTTTATCCGTCAGAAAGGTAATAAATGTTCTATACCGTTGTAAATTCTGGTCGGATTATCGTAAACCGTGCAGTCACTAACGACGGGGTAAAGGCTGTACGGCGAGCAGGAAAAATGGAGTACTAAAACAGAGTTACGACGCGTCCATGAAATATTGCAAAAACCTTTTAATACATCATTTTCGCCATATCAGCGTCGTTTTAGCGCGGTCCAACGCTGCCAGTAATTTTTATTCCCATTACCTGTCCAGCCACCTCGTCAGTATCCTAAAATCTTCACCAGCATTTTACGGCCGCGCGCACAGCACTGTATTATTTCAATTTCACCTCCCGCGCATTCCCTTTGATCATTTTTCAATGCGCGTTAACACCGTCCGAGAGTTTTGTTCAGCGATCAGCCGTACGGGAGTAGGTAGCCGCATAAAGTTGATAAGCCGTGAAAAATGCACGCGTGTTTCAAATAAGCTCTCATTAAAACTTGGCGCCCGTGTGCCCGCCAACCGACGTTGAGCTACCAATGAAGCGCGGATAATTGCTTTAATACGAAAAGTGTCATTTGTTTCCTGTTAGTGGGGATTAAATGCACAGTCAACCTCGGGTTTAATTGTAAACGCAATTAGGATGAACGCAATCAGAGTGGCGCGTTCGCCGGGGAATCCGCATGGAGTTCTGTTAATTATTTTTCACCAGATAGGCGACAGACGCAGGAGCCCCGCTATCAATTCGTCGATAGTTTCTCGCACGGATGGCCGACCAGTTCGCTGGAGATACTCTTCGACTGGAAATAAGGCCATCTCGGAGCACGCATATTGATGTTCGTAAGCACAATGTATCTCGCTCTCATCCCTCGCGATATGAATAATGCACAGGGCGTGACTCTTACACCGCCGAAGTGGTGGGAACGAAGTTCGAACGGCGATGGTGTAACCCGACTTTCCGTTTCAGATATTTCACGCCAACAATTGCAGGGAAGGAGTCGGGCCGTGCGCAGACTATTACCGAGCCACGGTGTAATAACCGAAATGCAACTGCGCTTTATGATTCGCAAAACTATCGGCCGCACCCGTTCACACCGAAGGAAACTGACGAGCCCGGTGGAAAATTCTTCCGCCGAAAAGGGCGAGGAGAACGAACGGTGCGGTCGCGTACCGAAGGGCCGTGGGGAAAGTAATTCTGAGACAATCTTCCTAATGAACAATCCGAGTAATGGAATGGAATTTTAACCGAGTCAAGTATCCCTTAAATTCAATTCATTTCTCCTGCGCCCTACGCCTGTAATACCCTTTCACCTTATGCTTCAGTGTTAGGATTTCGAGAACTGGATTAAGTGTCGCTCTTAACAGGATGGAATTCCTGAATTCCACCATGGGCAGTAATAGTCTCTACTTTCTCATCTTCCCTTCTCGTTTCCTGGATTTCGCTATCTCGATCCCTACCACCCAAATGTTTATTCCCAGAAATTTTTCTTTACATCCATTCCTTATGTCGGGCAGTAGGTACGTGTTTAAGGGGGAAGGCCCAAGGGTATTGTCCCTTAGTCCACTGTTTAGCCTTAGTTACTTTTACGTTACACCAGAGATCCGTTTGCTATTACGAGAAAATGTCGGCGTGCTGGCGAGGAATGGATGAGAGTATACATCTGGGAGAAAGGTCGAGAGCGAATCACGAGAAACAAGAACTGGAGGAAATTGGTCTTGCGGGATGTTCCCGCGCGCAGCGTGAAAATAACAGAGGCAACAAATCGAGTATCCTGTTAGTTTATTTCTGATTCATCAGTATTTTACCGTGCCTCTGCGATTTTGATGTCTCAAGGATCTGGCAGAGAGTCGGGAGACTGCCACGGCGGCTGGCTTCGAACGGTGTTGCGATAATAATCATAGGTGATAATCGAAGGTTGCGATCGATTGTACGAAATAGAGAAAATCACTTGCTTCTTTATCTAAACGCAAACTTCGTCGCCGTTGGGAAGGGAGAATCACGAGGTCGGAGCAGGAAACGAATCTTCATCCCTTTCCTTTAAGAGGCACACAGCAGAACCGCCCGGCCGTGTAAAATAAAAGGGAGATGAAAAGAAGAAAGGAGGAAAATTTAAAGCGCCCCGAGGTGGTTCGAGCGTTGGTGTTTAGCTTTTTAACTCCGATACAACCGAGGCTCGATAATGCCACGGACAGGCCGCCAAGTTTTCGTCGTCGTAGGCGGCAGTCCCTCGTTCTCGTGGGAGTGCTTTCACCGCCGATTCCAGCGGCGCACTCAATTTCCGTAGATCGCGGGACGGCCGTCGAAATCGTGAGAAAGCTCGTTGGAAACGGGCTGCTAGTAGGAAAGCATGGGGGGAGACGCGCATACGCGGTGGTATCGAGGCTGGCTCGTGTTCGAGCTACCCAAACAGAAGCCAACGTCCTGCAACCACGCCACAAAGGAACAAGGGAAAAGGGCTATTCAACCTCTTTAATCTTTCCGGCTGGTTAATTACGAGACCAGCGTGTTTTCAGGCGCAAAGGACAGAAACGCGGACACCAGCTTTGCGTGGATTTAATGAAATCGATAATGACAGGGGCCCCATTCAGAGGAACTATACGAAACCAGACGACGATCAAAGATGTTGGAGATGCGGAATATAGGATATTGGAGAATGTCATAACATGTCGTTCGTGATGATCATATTTTTTAGCCATATCAGAATTCATGGCACAAAATCCTTCAATCGTGATTGTATTATAAATAAACGACAAGCCGCTGGAGTTGTTACAAATATTAGATTTTCCCAGAAATCGGATTAATTGAAAAGAGCGTGGATGATTTTAATTGCTTGACCCACGGACAATGAAATTTTTTTTTATTTTTAGCTGGTGATTCGTGTAAATTTTAATTGATTGAAACATTCAGTATTCGGAGGATTCCCTGTTAACAAAAT
Source organism: Andrena bucephala (assembly GCA_947577245.1). Lineage (NCBI taxonomy): Eukaryota > Metazoa > Arthropoda > Insecta > Hymenoptera > Andrenidae > Andrena > Andrena bucephala. The sequence continues at coordinate 66,826,743 of OX387715.1, read as the reverse complement.
GCTACCAATTTGCCAAAACTTGACAAAAGTCAATCAAACCGTTCGAACAGCCTCGCGCTATACACTCGAATCAATCAGTTCCTTTTTACCCGAGTGTGGCACGCAAAGGAGGGTATTGGGTTTATCAGCCTATGTTTGATTTGAGTAAAGATTTAAAGCCTCCGGCTGCAGACAATTGAGTTAATTTAAATTGTCATCTTATTATTATCCTATTTATGATAAATAATATACTATGTATAAATAAATTAAATTTTAAGGTGTAAATAAATTAAGTCGTGTTTTTGTCATTTTTGTTCACTTTTTAAGCAGTCGGGATTTTTATTTCAATCAGAATTTCGCCACCAGTTTGCAAAGTCTATGAATAAGATGGAACAGGTTGCACGTAAGAGAGAGCACGTAAATAATTAATTCTATCTGCGCGCGTTCTTCCTGCACGCCTCTTCAAAAAGCGCTGTCTACTGCAGGACGAAAACTGTTGCTAAAGTGGCAAAACCAACCCCGCGTCGTTGCCAATATTGTTTCGCGAGCTTCGGGGAACGCGTTTGCGAAGTTGTCAGCCGCTTTTGCAATATTTGGCTAACGGAAGGAAACTACTCTCTCTACCCCCTCGAGTTTGCCATCTGTTTCTCATTGCAAATTTCAGCAGAAACTGTTAACAATACTCCGTTTCCTTCGAGGGGAAGTCCCGTGTCTTGTTTTCTTGGATCGCGTTTCTATCTCAAAGTGCCTCCGAATGTGTACACCCCGAGTCTCGCGTGTCAAGTACGCACACGGCGCAGTAGAATCCGCAATGGAAAATTTCCTCCACAGTTTTCATTCCCTCTCGAACGAGGAATCATCTGCCTTTAAGTTATACCCCTACACGTAAGTACATTTCCAATACTTCCGATAGAGTCATCGAACTTGAAATCGTCGAGTGAGTTGATTATCAATCGATAGTCATATTTATAAGAGGCCAATAGCGAGTCACCGTCCACCGAATTTCATCAGACCCTTCGTCCTTCTATCGATGGTGCATTTTATGACGATCGAGCAGTTCGGGGTCAGCGGGGAACGATTAAGAAGAACGAGAAATAGGCAACGCTATGTCACGAGTGGAGAGAAAGTAAGAAAAAAGAATGCTCGGGCTTTGCGAAAGCGACGAAAATAAAGGCAGACGTTTTTTTTTTTCTTTAGCTAGGGGGAAATATTCGCGGTGTGGTATCTTAACTCCGCGAAACTCTCTGCACCGGATTAATTGCGGCTTTCATTATCGGCGTTTTCGCTGACAAAGCCAGAGGCACCGTCACGTTTGTGCCGCAAACTGCGGTATATATTTTGCGGCAGTAAAATAAGCCGCTGTTTCAAGTCAAAGGCTGTGGTTTGCGGGCTCTATGTAAAGGAAACGAACGCTCGCCCCGTTGAATGCTCGTTGCTGCAACCTGCCGAAAATGTTCAGTAACTCCGTTTGACCATTTTTCCGCGTCACTTCGCGTTCGGTTAGTTGGCGACCGCGTACTTTTTATCCCCGTTAACGGCGCGCACTTCCGACATTCGCGATTGAAAAGTATTTGGAGCGATGGACGATTTGAAGTCACGGACTATTTACGGGGGTAGAGAGGCAGGTACTGGTGCCACTGCATTTTGTACAACACATTACACTTCTTTTTAAGTGACTCCTTGGTTTCTAGATTTTAGGCTGGGGGCACACGAGCGTTTTTTTTTTTGACGGACGTTGCGACAAAACATTGCAGTAGGTATATTAGACTTACGCTAGTGTGCGGTGTACAGGCACGTCCGCCAAAATTGACGTCCGTCGCGACGGGCGTCGAAAAAAACGCTCGTGTGCCCCCAGCCTTAATGTTTCATCTCCACTTCTTGGATGAACATTTTCTATTTTATATATTTAAGGGGTCAGTCCACTGTGACGGTTTGAAAAATGAAGCTATTTTTAAAGATTTTTTTCTTCGTAGATACAACATATAATGCAAGAAATCTTTTTGGTGTTTATTAAGCTACTCTTATGTCACACAAAAAAAGTTAAAAGAATTTTTTTAATTTGTTTTAAAACTTTAAACGCGATTATCTCAAAACAACATTTTTTCAACTGGTGCAGGTGATTGCAAAAAAAAACTATTTGACCAGTTAGTCTGCAATTTTTACACGATATTCAGCACATCAGTGGCTATGGCCGGGACCACGGAAACCTTTTTCGATTAACCATTTCATACTTTTTACAAAGCAAAATGACTGAAAAATTCACCGTATTTCGACACTTAAACTTCACAGCTCCGCCATTTTGTTAATTCTTTATCAGTAAAAATAATCCTGGTTCCGGCGATAACCAGATTCATAATGATTACAACACACTTTGAATTTGTTGTTTCAAACGCGTCGTTCTTCCGGAATCACCTGCACCGGCACTACATCGTATTTTCAAGGCGTTCACATCAGTGCGATGTATATTTAAAAAAAAATTGTTAAAAATTTAAACCAAATTTTTGTTATACTGTCAACAAGTGTATTAATAAGTAGACGAAACATTATTTACGTTGGACATTCCGTTTACTAAAAAATAAATCCTAAAAAATGACAATTCATCACGACTTCACAGTGGACTGACCCCTTAAAAGGGGAAATAGAAGACCGAAACGTTTAACCACGCGATCGAAGTAAGAATAAAAGAATAAGATTCCGTTCACGACTGAGATTAGAATTGAACTTCGTACGCTCAATTTGCCAAATTGCCAGGTTCGCGTGCGCACGGTTTCCCATCCTGCGGGTTAACCGAGGAGGAAACTTCGCGCGAATCACCATTACGCAATTCTCAAACTAAGGTCAAATTTCGGAAGAAATTCAAAGCGACTCGGAGCGTGACGGACCAGCTGCATTAGCGATTAGAATCTCTCTTGTAGCCCAGTATCCGCCAGGTAAGGGATTGCAATTTCCAAATAAGCCCAGCTGCAGATTAGAATCTTGCCTGCAGCACGGTGGACATCGCGCGTAGCACGTAACTTTCAATTACCTTAGTGGTCTGCCCCGTTTTCGTCCTCGTTTCGAGGTATATTTTCACTAATTCGTTGTGCCCTCCCAGTCCGCCTCAATATCGTGACCGATGCACCCTAATCCTCGAGCAGTTACAAAATTAATCCACACTCCACAGTTTGAGGCCTAAATAATTACACCCACTCAAAGGAAGTCATTAGTGTCACTGATAATTCAGAGGGAATCTACGTCCATCATCTCCGTCCGTTAGAACCCTCTGAATTCTCCTCGATACCACCAGCAGGAGATAAATCCAACAGAGGTATTCAGATATTCCTCGTTCCTGATGGTCCACCATCCCCGGGAATGTGGCTTCGGATCCGATGGGAAGCACCACGCTGATTGCAGTATCGTGCGTCGCGGGAGGTCGCGTTCCATGGAATGGAAAATCACGTAATGAGAGGGCGATTCTTTACCCGGGTTAAAGGGCGTTCATCGGCCAGAAGGAAAAATCAAGGGAGGCGATCAACTTAGCTCCGTGGAAGGAGACTCGCTTTGAGTTTTAACGAGCGCGCCGAGAGAAGCTTCTCTCATCCGCGAATGATTCGACGACAGGTGTGGAGGATGAGAGGGGCGCTGAGGGGGGGGTTCAAAATTCCTGTCGGATCAAATATACCGACGGCTCCCTTTAAGGGGCGACGTCGGTGCTGCAGGCCTCGTAAATTTAATTCCCAGAAAATCGCGGGCCACGAGGGCTTTTACTTTTTTCTTGCTGCGTCGCGATGAAGCGACCGCGGATGTGACACACATCCCCGAGAGCGGCACGTTGCCTTCCGGTGTGGCAAGTTGAAGGAAGCGCGACACAGCCTGGCAAAATGCGCAAGAACGAGAGGAGCACTTCGCGTGCGCGCCTCTTCTCCGCGTTCTCGAAACCTCTCCGCTCCTTTTTCCAGCGGGACTTTCGCGTACGACGTCGACTGAGTGCGCGGTGATATCTTCCTCGACGCGACTCGACGCGCCAACTGGAGCAGCGACGAATTGGACATCGAAGGCCTAACCCGTGGACGAAGCACGGTTTGTCGCCTCTCCGAATTATGAAAAATTCACTCACTGTGCTCGGAAAATCGACCAGGAATCCGCGAATATCGATGTGTGGTTTATTAAACATCGGTTGAAAATACATCATTAATTATTGAAAGCCAAAGTTACATTTGCATATATCAATCAATCGTGTCTAACTACCAACTGGATCATATCAAGATTTAAAACCGATAATCCGATTCGACCTACTTTTACATATAAGTATTTCAACTGTCTACTCTAAATAAACGACGTTAGTGTTACAATAAATATTGAAGACATCGGGCAAAAGTATCCTCGTATGTAAATCGAGTAGCTTCTGGAATATTTTGAAGCGATTGAATAGAAAGAGATTCATGCAAGAAGAAGAAAGTAGGATAAAGGGATATACGTTGCATGGGGAACTTGCTACCACATCCGGTATTAGAAGAGCGATCCACTTAAACAGACGATTAGGCACAGAACTTGGGAGAAGCAGGTGTGGCTACGAATCCTCCATGGACGATCGACTGCACTTCAAACTCCCCTCCAGTCGCCGTCAGGAGGGCTCTCATCATCATCACGAAATCCCCATTTCCCGCAGATTCAGTACCTAACCCCCTCTTCCAATAGTCTACCCGTCTACCCTGTCTAATATCGAGTGTCCCCGAATCCAAGGCACGATTTTCCTAGGCAGCCTCACTGATGAGTTCCCTAACAATTTTTCTTTCTCCACCATCCCCCGACCTATACCTCTTGGAGGGTTCCTATACGTGGCAGCCATTTTCGAATATTAAGCTCAGAGAAAAATGTACCGCTTGTTTAAGTCAATCGCCCAGATAAAAGTTTGGAACATGAAAAGAAAAGAAACCCACTTGACGGCGCCAATCCTCTTCCCCCGCAATTTTATAAATTCTACAGTCCGGACTTCCACGTTTGGTGACTGATGAACAGCGACCTTCTCTTCTAGGTCTTGGAAACTCGAAATCCCGTGTACCTAATCAGGAGATTCGTGGGGACGAGAACCAACTAAACCGCAAGAAGTGAAAGAACGAGGCGCGGGGGAAAAGGACAAGTGTTCAACTTGTGGCTGCAATGATCTTTCTCAGCGAGAGAAGCGCGCGAGGATTCATCGGCCCGTTAAATAAACGGCTCTCGTTACTCTTCGCCGTTCGAGTTAATCACATGATTACTTTTTCTGTCCGCGGGACGTGTTTGGATGTCCGTCGGAACATCATGGATGTTTCGTCGGCCGTATACACGGTTGGACGCAGCAAACGGAAACGACAGGGGCGTTTCATGCAGCACGCCGATAGCATTCTTTCCAACACGTCCCGCGGTACCGTGGCGAATTTTCCAGAGTCATCTTTCAAAGTAGACGCCTACGATGAAACAGTGTTACCCGCGCCAGGCTGGATAAATTCAAGCGCGGCGTACGTTCCGTGGATTCCGATTTAATGACCAGTACATAGAGGAGTTGAATCGAATTCTGCGCGAAATGTTAACATAATGCACGCCGGACACGTCGAATTTACATGGGAGGGAAATGCACCCAAAAAGTGAACATTCGGGAAATATCCTCCGACCAATAAATTTACACGCCCGGGATGCCTGTGTCTCAATTCAGGCACACTTCATTTTTGCCTCTTTTCGACCATCCATCTCCATTCATCTCCAAGATGAATTAAAAGTTTTAATGGAAACACTGGCGAGAGGGATGACCAGAATGGTTTTCCCTATACAACGAACACGCTGCACACGTTTCGTTCGTGCTGACTGTGAAACGGGCAGCCAGCATCTCGCGACTGGTCCTCGTCCCGACGTCCCCAAGTTCGGTGCACGATCCGAACGTCACAGTTGAATTATCGAGGAAACAGAGATCCCATCGCGAAACGACATCGCGATCAAATCTCGAGCAATGCAAATAGAACGAAATTTATACGGTGCGCGATGATTCATCGGGACCGCGGGCTGCCAGAGAGTCCACAGAGGCTCGAGCATCAATATTTCCCGACAGGCACGCGGGCACGGGCCGAGACCGCGTGAATTTCGAGTTCGCCGGGGCGCTCGATCATCGAAACGGTAAGCGGCTGGAGTCGCAGCAAATCGTTCGATTCTCGCGGCGACAAACGTCGATTCGGCCGCGCCCGTGGCGCAACATTGACCGATCGTTTTATTAATCCGATCTAACTCGTGGTAATAGTCATTTTTCTGGGACCGCGCGTTAGGCAGAGAGTGAGAGAGAGAGAGAGAGAGAGAGAGAGAGAGAGAGAGAGAGAGAGAGAGAGAGAGCCGAGAACGCGACACGGAGCTGTCCGACGAAGCCCGATCCATTATCCTTTGGTTGACAGCGCAAACAGCGCCGTCGTCTCGGTGACGGCCAATGCATTTCAAATAGAGGCGTTTACGTTGCCTGTACACGGCATTGCTGTGCCCCCCGGGCAAGGGAAGCTGGTTGGGAGAAGCGATCCTCCATGCAGCGGGAAAGAAGCTGGAAAAGCTTGGAGGGACGGGCAAGAGGCTGGGGCACGTTAAGGGCCCCCCTAGTTCACGTCCTGACGTAAACATTGCAACGCTAACGATTGTGCAAGCGGCTCGGTTTCGTTAGGGAAACACCGTCCGACGGCGACGTTTATGTCTGGGTTAGGAATACCTTATATCTGCTTATTACAGGGGAATACGGCTGCAGAGGAAGACGTTTTGGGGATTCAAATCTTTATGTTAAGGGGGGAGCCTGGTGTAACTAGCTGAAAATCGAGGCATAGGTATTTCGGGAATTTTTTTTAAAGAAAGTTTTTAATCGATCTTTCTGAAACTTTCAGGATATTGTATTGTCAGATTAAGGTAGATGAAAAAAAAATTTTATTAAAAAAGAGCGGCAAATAACAGAGTTATACGGGATAATGCCCAGTTCGTTGGCGACGCAATTGTTCCACTGCGGGCAACGTAGAGTCTACTGTATTCATGTGAAACTAAAAATCGAATAATTTTTGTGTAGTTTATGAGTGTACGCACAAATCGTATAAATTCATAACTTAAAAAATGCAAAATTGAACAAATGGCGGCCTCTTGAAAAAAAAGTTCACTTTTTCCAACGAAATTTTGCCTTAAATGTGTAAAAAAATTTATTTATTTAAACAATATCATTATACCAATAACTAAGCTCTGTGAAGAAAATGTTCACAAATATCCGTGCACAAGGTCAAGTCGATTGGTTGAATATTTTTGGAGTTACATTGCCCGCAAATTGTAAAACTGTGGTTTCGAGAAAAACGCATTTAAAGTTTTCTGGTAACCTGGTGCTCCGTAGCAAAACCGACTATATCCGCTTTAATTTTTCGAATTTCGTTTTGTGGCTTTAGGAACATATTATCGTGATGTTCAACTATTAATTTATGTAAAAAAAAAAAAAAATCGGTTTCTTCGTCCCGCTACACCAGGCTCCCACCCTTAAGTAGTTGGGGCGTTTCAATGGGTGTTACAGGAATGGATGTTCGTGGCTTGACGAAGTATGGTATTCTGTAAAGTTACAAATATCTGTATACAGCTCCGTTACAGGGGGAATTAAGTGCGAAAAGTTCAAACAAGCTCGTTACCTCACCGTCAATTTATATTCTCAACACAGTGATACATGGTTGTCTAATGAACTGGGATTCTTGGATAGCTAAATGACAAATTGGATTACATAGGACTAGCTGACTCCCTTAGTGCTGATTATAACGCGGAGATGAATTAAAAAGTTTAATATAGTGTCTGAGCAAATTCGACAAAGAATAATTTCTCTAACTTTAAACATAGGATCAGAAGCTAAGGCTAAGGGTATGAGGTTTAAGGACATTGTCAAAAGAACCGCATGTACATTGAAATAGAGAATTAATTTAAATTGGTGCGATACCTCGAACACCTGCGACTAAAGAGAATGCGGTTGCTTAACGTAATTGTTTCAAGGGGTCCTTCTGGTAATCACGCCGCAAAATTCAGGTTTTTTTTCTCAGTGAATGCAATGAATAACAATGTCAAACTTTTTTTTCATTTATCAGGTTAAGGTGAATGTCCCAATTTCTGCTCATTTAAGAGGTTCCTCGTCATAAAGAAGGTGTAAAAAATTTGTTTGTGATGAAAAGTTGCAGATTAATTGATTAATTCTTTAATAATAAATCAACAAATTCGAAAATTATTTAAGAAAGATAATTCACGAAAATTTAACAAAATTGCGCGCATTTAAACTTCAAGTATCGAAATTTTCCACTTTTACTTGAAGTTTGAATGCGCGCAATTTTGTTAAATTATGACTTACGTGGCTAATTTTGGCACCTGCGATAGCGGTACTCATAATGATTAAGAATCAGTTTCGTTTTTTTTTTTTTTTGTTTCAGATGAGTCTGTGAGCTGAAATCATTCCCGCCGTATTTTCAAAGGCGTGACTTTCAACTCCAGATAACATTGAAAAACACAATTAAAAGTGTATTTAAAAAATTGTTCCGTATACATTATAAGTAACCTAATAAATGAAAAAAAAGTTTGACATTGTTATTCATTGCATTCACTGAGAAAAAAAAACCTGAATTTTGCGGCGTGATTACCAGAATGAGCCCTTAAGCACCGACCGTGAACTTCACCCTTTATTTATAGTTGAAACGATTCCCCATAGCCACTCGGTGAATGAAATGGAATAAAGAATTGATCAAACGTACCTTTCATTGGAATGACTATTTCAAACCAGTTACCCGAGTTACGTAGAATTGATTCTGCGAAGAATACAAATACCTACGCTCGGCTTTATTTAACCCGATACGTTTACTTGAACGTGGAACCTCAATTTCTCCACGGATGCAATTTCCCAAGTGCAATCACATTCTCTTTGACGCACGACGTGAATCCTAAAGAGATTACGGCAGAAGAAGAAGACGAAGTAGGTGGCGAAGGAGAGGAAGGACTCGTGGCCGTGAGCTACCCAGCCGCAATATCGAACGTTGGAGGAAATTCAAGAAAAGGGAAATTCGAGGCATCGATGCCACTCTTCCTTCAGCGGCGGCAGGAACAAGTTTCGGATTAGGTGGCTAGGCGGCGACGTGAGTGACAGAGGGTTGGCAGAAGATTAACCCTTAGCGGACCTTTATTTTCTCTCGTCGACGGTAAGTTCTAAGGCTGTTCTTTAGAACTAAGCCTTCGGTGATCTGTCGAAACCTTGGCACGCGTGACTCGAATACGCCAGCACGAACGCCCGGCGAATTTTCTGCTGCGCGGCTTCTGGCCAAGATTTTCTGTTTCCCAACTTTCCGCGGCGACTAGGTAGTGAACGAATGCCGCTCCAACTTTGTCAAACACCGTTACGACCGATAATTTAACAGGAATGACCGTTGCAACGCAATTTAAAATTACGTGAAAGCGTTGAACGCCACGCATTTCATTCAAATCTATTCATTCGCTGGACTGTAGGTATTGTAAAATGCAATTCATTTTTTTCGATTCTTCTGCTGCAGCACGCTTTCAAATATCAAATTTAATCACCCTCTACAATTTCGACCCTATGTGAATGTCTATCTATTGTGAAAAAAAGTCGAGCAATGCACTCATTTACGATTTTTCAGTAAAAAAAATATATATATATAAATTTATGTTAAGCGATTTTATTAAAAATGCATTAAAAACTAAATTAAAATGTACTAAAAACTAAAAAATAATTATTTTCTTGTACTACAATATTGTTGGTGTTAATATCACTTTAAATAATTCACTTTAAATAAAATCGTGAGGTACCATGTGCAACCAGAAGTTGAAGTATTAAAGTTTCCTGTTATGAAATATCCACGATTTTATTTAAAGTGATATTAACGCCATCAAAATTGAAGTACAAGAAAATAATTATTTTTTAGTTTTTAGTGCATTTTTAATAAAATCGTTCAACAAAATTTTGTTTTATATATATTTTCTGGTTTCTAGTTTTTAGTGCTTGTGGATTTACACTTCACAGCTCAGACTTCTTTACAAATATCTTTTATTGCTCTATAACAATTTAACAGTTTGCTTAAACACTATCGTGCTAAAGTCACTAAAAAATAATTCTTTTCTTGTACTCCAATTTCGATGGTGATATACTACGAACGCCTGCAAAGTTTTAGTTTTACTATTCGTACATACGTGACGGATGATTTCTTGATAAATTGTGTCTTTTCGGTAATCGCGATGCAGCTAGCGTCTCGAACGCAGCAGCTTCTTGTCGTTTTCGTAAAGAACGCGAGTGGCTGATTTCAAGTCGCTTGAATTTGTGGCTAGGGGTTATACTTATTGATAACTGGCTAATTTTTCACCCCCTCGAGGTTAATTTATTTTTAAAATATTGTATTATCATCCAAATAACGCACGCCTGCAAAGTTTCAAGACAATTGGATAGTTGGAAGTGGGTTAAATTTGAGTTGCCAGATTTGAAGCATATGTACATACATTAAACAAACAAACAAACAAACAGAGGATCGAAGCTGAATAAAATCGTTTAAAAAAAAAACGGAAATAACAGATGCAATCATTTAACCAATGGAAATACAAGTCGATGTAAAATGAGATGGAAAAGTATGATATATATCTAACGTACCTACGATACAAATACCGAGGCCATAAATCGAAACCGATTTGTTCTGTACCGGGCTAAAATTGATTTCGAGGGCGGTAGATATTTCGGGATTATTTTCCAGGAAATTTCGTGGAGATGCTTTCCATTTTTATGGGGCTTCATGATATTTGAAATCAATTTAATCTGTAAAATGGGCTTCCACAGATTCGGCTGGACTAATTCCGCTTGAAACACTATTACACAGAGAGTACCGAGAGAATTCGATTGTTCCTATTAAATGATGAGGGCTGAATTGCATTGTAAATATAACGAGAGGACCTGGAGCACGGATGCGCATCTGCGATGCATCGAATTTGTTACTCGAACCGTATTATTGCGCGTGTCCAGAAATGATATAACTCGTTATGTAACGAAACTCCGAACTCCGTTTTACCATTTCCTTTCCATTATATCACTCGCTAAATCCAGCTGCATTGTTGAGTGCCATAATAAGAGGATAGTGGCAATCACAATCGGTAGACAATAATGGTAACGTTAATATCATTGTCGAATAGCAATTGATACCTACGCTACCATTTGAATGCCCAAACAGGTGATAATGAAGATCATTTACCATACCTAATCGGACAACTATTTGGTACCTTTAATACTTCTAAAACTACTAGCCCGTGTGTACTTAAACCATTCCGTGTAATTAGTCCTCCCTAATTGACCGAAAACACGAACTATCAGAGTTTCGACGTCGCCAAAATATTATCCGAACATCAGCATACCGATTCTATCGTTTCCCCGGCACTCGAGACAGATCTACTACGGTGTGCTCTACACTTCCGCGAGGAACGCGTCTCAGTGGTAAGATCCAGGAAGATCCGATGATATCAGACGGAAGGCAGCTCGTCGAACGCTTCCTTCACGAAAGTGCCACGGCTCGTCGAGCAATCAGCAATCGACGCGCGAGTGTGCGCCAACACGCACGATTTGCGAGCGGTATTATACCGCGAGATCGTTCGAACACAATCTAACGTCTTAGCTCACTTAGCGGGAGCCGATGTTTGAGTTAGAGTAGCGGCTTGTTCGAGGTCGGATAACGCGTCTAATCACCCATCGACTGATGTCGCAAGTTTGACTAGCAGTGACCCCGCATTACAGTCCGCCCCCCTCGGCAATCTGTAATCCATTTATTGAGTGTTACTAAGTGCGGGGATAGCCAACCGACCGATTCATTACACGCGTCCTCGTAATTTCGGCTTACGCGTTAATTTCCATCGCTGGACCCTGTGGGCGGTAGCCCGGCCTTTGCCTTCGGTATGTAACGTTCGGTCGGAGATCGATGGAGCTCGATAAAGCGGCAGAGAAGTGACAATCTTGGGGCGGGAATATTGAATCGAATCGAGGGACGACTTATCTCGTAAAAATCGCTTCTATCTTTAAGATCCTGTGGGAATCAAGAACGCCTTTACGCTCGCACTGTTTCGCGAAAGTTGATCGATTGCCGTTACAAACTGAAGACCGTGTGTAAACGAAACGACACATAAGGGACAGATTCATCGCGGACTCGGGTAACTGAAAAAAGTCACGGAAGACCATTGAAGCACCGATGTTACATGTAAGAGAGACGGAGAACGGGCGAGAAAAAGAGCCCGCGAGGGGCGGATGCAAACTCGGCCAAACTAAAATTGCTGTGCTTGTCGTTCGAGCATTTAGCGAATTGCCTGCGGTAAGCAGCGGCAGCTTATCCCCGACGCATTAAAACTTTACGTCTTAAAACTGGAGGAAAAGCCGGCAAGGTGAGAGGAACGAATGAAATTCATGATCTCCGTACGTGAAATTGCCAGCGATAAAGTCAAATTTCGTCCTCTCCGCTTTTTCCCTTAATTAAAAAGTTGCACACCCGCGAGCAGATTGGACCTTTCTTCGGTTGACTCGTGCCTTCTTCGACGGCGCCGGGGAGGTTTACGTTCGACGGGAAATCCCTCCGGGAAGATCGATGGTATCGTTTTTCCGCGGTGTGCAAGAAATTGGCGCTAATTGGCGGAGTCCCGAGGCTTCTGCGCCCGGGGAATGAAAATCACCATGAATTGAGACGGAGCTAGTGAGTATCCATCTCTCGACCGACGTTTAATCCGCGGCAGTTTCATCGATTCCCCCTCGCCATTCAACTCGAAGCCTCGGCTGGGAACATTAATGAACGTCAAACATACCATTAACCGAGTCAACGTCAAATTATGTTCCACTTACCGGGAACAATGGCTGGCTGGTGCGAGATTCGCGGCCGCGTCTGAGGAAACATCATAAATGGAATGAAAAATGATCGAGCCCCGTCTTTCCAGCGGCGGACAGCTTCGATTATCCACGCGCTCCGATTTATGGCCGGATAACTATTTTTCCTCCTTCCTTCCCCGGAAGACGAGGGAGAAAAAACCGAGCGGGGAGCCGTACAGTGAAACAGCCATTATGGAAAATGGAGTGGCCGCGATGCAACGATAGTCTTTGCCGATGACGTGCGAAACAAGGGACCAGGAATAGAAGCCGGCCGGTGTTTATAAAGGGATTGACGGGCGCAAGAGGGGGCCAGAGGGTGCTCGGTGGAAGGAGTGGAAGGATGAGAGGGTCCAATAATGATCGATCACACGTTACGTCGCCAGTTACGGGCGTCCTATCCCCACGGCGTACCAGGACAGTCATTTGCGCGAGGACCCGGCGATAACGAGCCACGAAAAACGCTTTAGGAGAGAGTAACGACGTTTAGCGTCGGTGAGACGACGCTGGGCCTCCCCTTCGCGCCTGTACCATCTACGGTCCATCCCCTTGTAAGTAGCTGGGATTCCGGTATCGAAAACGCATCCTCCCGATACGAATAATAGTACTCAATTGTTTTCACGATCGATCTCTTCCATCTCCATTTCCCTGCCACAGTGATCGTTGGAAAATTAGTGTTCGTAATCGACGTGGTCCATGGAGCAGAACTACAGCCTTTCCTCAGTTCTCAATTGTCACTCGATCTTCCTGCTCTTCGACTTTTGCTTCCCCTCTTGCTCCAATGAATCCAATCCCTTGGCATTCTTCGCTCATTCCGTAGTTACGCCCCTACCCTTAGAGCTTCTGTCGGCAATCCTTAGTCTCTTTTCTTAGTATGTACTTCTGTCGTCGCTGACAAAAAGCCAGTGCCGGTCCGCTCCTTTCAACGGCACTGAAAGGGGGACCATCCATCTGGCAATTTGGTGCCGATATTTAATGGAAACGCGGAACGAAGAAGAAAAGTCCAATTAGTCGGGTCCTCGTTGTCTGCACGCAGCAATCAGGATTCGGTTAGAACTGTTAGGAGTATCACGGTGATAATCGTCGATGAAGCATATTACTACGGCCTCGAGAGCGTGCACAGCTTGTTATTGGGCACTTTTGCTGAAACTTCGGGCTGGCCGTCATTTATCACTGGCCGCAGTCGAGACACTTTCTGCACAGTCAGTTACGATACCGGGACGCTTAATCATCTACGGGGACATCGACGTCCGAGGACAGTGCAGAGAGACGGAGCGCTGCGAATTCTGTTCAAGGATCGACGTGCTGAACTCGTCAATTTCCATAATTCAATTTACATTCGTACAGACGGACGCTGGTAAGCATCTAGCCTAGCGATGCAATGGCACGTCTGGTAAGTTCCGTTTACTCGAGGAGCCAGGCTTCTGCAATTCAAAAACCTTGCCCTGTCACGGTGTCGAGGACGCTTCTTTTCCTTTTGCAACTGTTTGGAATATTAAAGAGTTCCGCTCGGCACCGCGCAAGCGATCGTTATCTCGTGGAAAATACCCTCAAGGTATCACGCATCGGGTGCATTGATTACAACATCCCATACCGTTCGTTGGCTATGCCTGAAGCTGGACTCGTACGGGTAGTAGTAAGCGCGCAATGCATGTTATAGCACTGATGTGAAGCAAAGCGTACGTAAATTGGTATTGGAATTTCATTGTACTGCGCGCTCGACCGGCGGACACACAGGCGTTCTAATTCGATCAAAACGATCTTTAAACAGAGTTTATAGGGTCCTTAGAATTTCCATGAATACGACAGGCAGGAATGCTAGGAAGAGAGTGGAAGTGCTTCCCAGATCCCTGAATTCCTGCTGCAACACCGGTGACCTTATTTGCAAAAGTATGTGTCGCAGCCGACTGTAACACCGATACCGCTTCCGATGCCCGGAACGAGAACTTCCAAAATAACGTTTAACCCATTACCGATCCGTTAACGTGCTGCCGACAAAGCGGTTTAAAAGTCTTAAGTAGAACGTATATATATATGCTACAACGAGCCCGTACTAACAGAGTTACAGTTCCAATAACTGTAACTTTCGAGAACCGTTTACAGAGTATTAGGATACATTCAAACTTACAGCAAAGGCTCCTAGAATCTCAAAGTTTTATTCCAAATAAACTGAAAGTTTCTGATAAAGAGTCGTTCTCTTCTACTCGACGAAATCTAATCGAACCTTACAGGACCTGCTAAAAGTAACCATAGTCTTAGACCAAACTAGCTTAGAATTCCTAATAAAACCTGTAAGACTACACTGGGGACCCCGTGGTACCCTAGCATATCTCACAAAACCTGGGCGAATAGTTGAAACATCTTCAACACTAGATAGCTAAATATGCCTACTTTTAACGTAAGTCCTAAAAAGTGGCGACAAAACTTATTACACAAGCTCTCGCAACAAAGAAGCGCCCTATCTACCCGTTGCTGGCGGAGGTGTAGCCACGAATTTCACGACTCGCAACCAGGAGCCGTCCTCTCGGCAATTACTGTCTCCCTCAGAATTCTGTGACGCACAATGGCACGTTCGAAAAGTGTCCGAACGAGAACGTCCGTCCAAAGAGCAGCCGACCAGTCCCAGCCAAGCGTCGCCCAAAATCGTGGCTGGCGTGCAGTCCTCTGCATTGTCATATCGCGATGGGCGGTCGGGGGGAGGGGGAGCAAGGCGACCCGTAATTATGACGCCATTATCCCCGCGCCAGGGGCGCTTAATTATACGGCGTTAGCACCCCGGGCGTACGTTGCGCACTGAGTTACGTTAAGATGCTCGCGGGAATACTCGCTCGGTTCTAGGGCGGCGGTAAGGAGGCTGAAAGGACGACACGGTCGCTAAAGCAGGAGGCAAACAGGCGGGGGACCTAACATAACTTTAACCTGGCGGCTCTTGTTAATTAGAGAACGCGTCGGGTACGTGTGCCATCTACTGATCATCGTGGACCGAACCAAGCCGCCTTAACCATCCTGCCGGTGTACGTGCCGCAGCGCCAGGGCAAACATCCTGCGGAGGAATTCCTGGGTGGTTTCCCGGGGAAAGGATACACCGATCGTCTTGCTGGAAGTATGGTAAACGCGCCCAGTACGCGATGCAGACAACGAGTGGCCCCTACAAGTGCACGTTAATGCATTAATTATATAACCGACATCGGGGGTATCTCACAGCGTGTTGCGAGCTCTGCTCCCTGCAACGGAGGCAGTCGAGCGGGTAATACAGAGAGGAGCGACCGCCGGCGTCAGATATAATTGCATATACAGAGTATCTGGCCGTTAATGGGACCGTGCTTACAGAATGTGATGCGTAAAAAGCATACTTTCTCTGTTGATATTGCCGGGGGAAGGCAGAGGTTTTCCATTATTTCCTGCTCATCGTTCGGTAATTACGCAGCGCTGTTGGAAGTTTGTTTCATCTCATGATTAAATGCATCCACGCTACCAGCAACGCACAGCGCAGATGCGGTGCTTATTTTTGCGCGCTATTAAAATATTTTCCAAGATCCATTCTCGCGACCCACATTCTCCGCGGCGAAACCTGAACTTCTCGAAGTCGGTGAATTATGAAAGCAAGTTAATACGAAGGACTTCGAAGTGCTGCCGAGTTTCATTTGAATCGAGCATGAAGTCCTTAAGTCGCGCGAATGTAAAAGTTCCAGTAGGCTTTTAATATTCAGCATCCCCACTTCTGACGGTGACCATTCCGTGCTGAATTTTGTACATCTCAAGGACTTTATCCGTGTGTCGACTTTGTTCAAGCATTATGACAATTGCTCCGACATTCTACTTTCTCAGTCGAACGAAATTGCACACTTGGCTTCCTCGCAACACAGAGGCTTTAAACACAACAGATCCTACTCACTGATTGGAACGCAACTTTGTGGGTTTTCAGAGTGACTCAAAACAAGAACAACGGTGTGTTTCATTTGGGCCCTATCGCCCTTTAAGGGGGTGAAAACTAACCTCAAAGTCAAATTGGCACTTTCACTTTTTCACGTATAACTCCCAAAGCACAACAGACAGAAAAAAATGTTTCAAACAAAAGTTTAATGGTGCAATAAGCGCTGCAAACTTGCGTTAACAAAACTTTGAAAAAATGTTTTTTCGTTCAGGTATTTCTTTTGAAACTCTTATTAAAAATTTTGTTAACGCAAGTTTGTAGCGCTTATTGCACCATTAAACTTTTGTTTGAAACATTTTTTTCTGTCTGTTGTACTTTGAGAGTTATACGCGAAAAAGTGGAAGTGCCAATTTGACTTTGAGGTTAGTTTTCACCCCCTTAAAGGGCGACAGGGCCCAAATGAAACACACCGTTGTTCTTGTTTCGAGTCACTCTAAAAATCCACAAAGTTGCGTTCCAATCTGTGGCAAGCTAATAGCAACCAATTAGCTTCCAGCATCAATGGTACATGCACCGTTGACTACTTTCCTTAAATACGGTCTAACCAACAGGAAACCTTAGTCCCATGCGTCTTGCTAACTGTAATTCACGCGTACATGCACCACATTCTAATGATTCCTTCAGGGCGGGTGCTTTGAGACTACAAACATACCGCTCGCGGAGCCATGCAGGGTAGAACGACAAACACGCGCGACTCACGCTCTCAACAAACCAACTGATACGTACACGGAAACATGAGTCGAATAGCAAATGTTCCTGACTCGCGGTCAATCGATCTCGAGATCCTTCAACACAGGAAACGCGCGTTTACGCAGTAATGTTCCACCCCCGCTGCGCAATCTATCAATTCCGCGCCGGCTAACGAACACATCTACGGCACACCACACATATGTAGCATTTATTATTTCCCTAGACGCAGTTGAACCATAACTCGCGTTTATTTAGCCCTCGACCGGCGCATTTTCACGTTTCACTTCGACCGGCAAACAGACCGTCCCTCCCTCTGTTCAATCCCTTAATCGCGGTTGATCGAAAAGCGACGTACACAATCGCGGCGCGTAAAATTGTCGATCGTCCGTTTTTCGACAGGATGAAATGCAAATCTGTCGTTACAGCGGTAAAACGTGAACGTTGATGTCTCGCATTGGTGGGTCGCCGCTCGATTGTCAAAGCTATTGCGCCCATCGGCTCGCCCCGATTGATTCCACGGTGGCAATATTTCGGCTGGGCGAGTCTTCGGTGCTAACCGATCCCGTCACAGTGGTTCTGTCCGGGGGACTTAGTACCGAAAGGAACGTATCGCACGGGGGAGGGCTACGTGCACAGGTGTGAGGGCGCGCGAGCGAGCTCGTGGCCCCTCGGACAACGTAGTTAGCCCGCACACAAACGAACCACCTTCGTGGGGCTCTTACGTTAACGATCGCACTCCAAATTACACCAAATCTAGGGCAGAGCCGCAATACGGCTTTTCGGCCCCGGGAATATAAGACAGGTTAAAGAGTCTTCGTTATAGAATATTTGCCTGGCGCAGGGACGCGAAATACCAGCCGACCCCGACCTCAGGTTACGAGGATAATTAACTCTGAAAGGACCTCAAACTCGTTCCGCCCGGCGCGCGAATAATGCACCGCGAGAATTTTCAACCATTCCGCTTGATACGCTGACCGAGATGGAACGAAAAATAAAGTTCCCCCGGGCCCCGGGGATTCGGCCGTTCCGCCCTTAGACGGAATATCTGGCCGAGCATCTGTGAAGAACGATTACGTCTCGAGGTGTCGGCTTGGAGGCAACCAGGGGGTTACGAAAGATCGCTGGGAACTCGGGGTGTTACCAAATCCGGGTAAAAAGTTAAGAAACTTAACTCCCTTCCCCCAAGATGGGGGCGCAGAGAGACCGAGGCTGTAACTGCTGGAAAATGAGAGTCCTTTGTCCGTCAACCTCCGGATACTTAATCTTTGCGCGTCAACGAATAGTCACCTCGGGGCAATTTATTACTAGCCCCTGTAAATATATCGCCGTTAAGAGACAAGCAGGAAAACATTTACCACATTTCCAATTCCCCGCTAAAACTCTTCGCCATTGAATTAATTTGTGGATGGTCGTTGTTTAAAAAAGAGAAACAACATACTGCAGCCCTGATACGCTAATTAAACGCGACGTCTCCGCGGGCGTAACTCGAACCCGACCAGAACAGTGAGGTAGACGTGCTCGCGCACAATTATGCCCCTTCGCATTATGCCGTATTAAGTAGAATATAAATCGTGCCGGGCGGTAAATTATCGCAGCAGCGCGTTTTCGTTTAATTGCTGCCGCGCTACGGCAGAGGGGCGATATAGACGTCGCGGTTGATAATTCTGGCATGTAATTCGCGAAATTTCGCGGCGGATCTCCGCGCGTTACAGCGCCCGGGGAACGTAACTGGCGGCCGACTGGCAATTCCTGTCGTTATAAAATCGAATTAAAGCGGCGGCTGGAGTCGTACGTTGCCGTGCTTGTGCGAATTCGACCGTCCCAGCGGCGCGCGATAAGCAGCTTAGATGTTGTATGGCGCATAAGGGACCGCCTGTAACGTTACATTTCATTAAAAGCTTTATCTAAGGACAATACCGCGTCGTTCCATATATCTTCGCGTGCATCGTCGAGCAAACATCTAATAAGTACACCGCTCGCTCCTCCAAGTAGACACAGCCGTTACAAGTTAATTCAACGAACGGTGGCAATTACATGAAAAGAAAAATGTACCGCGCGATAGATCGCGAGGATCGATTGGAAAAGCGACGCTACAAAGTGCAGGCCCCGGTTTTTACGGCCAGCTTAACCCTTGAAATTGATAATTACGCGGTGGGCGCGGGGTTGGGGTGTATTATTTGCTCGGGAAGCTCGTAAAATTTCAAGCACGGTTATGGAGCGGAGTATAAGCGCGGTCTTCTCGGTGGAATAGTTGAAAGATCGTTTCTTTCGCCGATCGATTCGGGCGTTGTTAAGTGGAACGAGCGGAGTTATGGCACCTTCGCTCGCCTCTATATATTTCGCGGGAGGGGGTGTCGGTTTAAAGTTCGCGGAGTACCTGACAGAGTTCAGATTCCCTGCCGATCTGGATCGCGGAACGCTGAGGTTGCAGAATCCCCGGGCAGCATCGTACTTTCAATGAACGTCGATAAAACTCCGATTGATAACAAAGTGAAGTACGTCGAGTGCGATTCACCATTCGCCGCGCTCAAATTAGGTCAGGTGCTTTCCTCCAAACAGTCAGGCTCCCGTGATTAATGGCTGAAAATGGGCTGGAAAGGTCACGGAGAAAAAAGCACGCCAACTCGATCCGGCCGACTTATTCCCCACACAACTTATTCCGAATGGGATCGAACATCCGAAACATCCCGCGCGGCTGCTGTTACAGATTTATTCACGGCGGAATAAAAAGTCCTTGGGCGTTTCTGTGCTGCAGCTGTACGCGGGACACGATCCGATTCCGGGAGTAGTACAATGTTAATAAACGCTGCCTGTTATTTTATTCCCCTTCAAGCGACTGTACGCGTTACACACCTACAGTCCCCGTTTCATTTCCTACCGTAGCAATATAACGTTCAGGGATTCGCTTTCGCGTCATTGTTACGACGGAGCACCCACCCCCGACTCGTCCCATTTTTTTTTTTTTTTTTCTTCTCCGTGACAGCGCGCGAGCAACGCGTGCACCCGACCCGTCGTCAATGAACACGCGGCGAATTAGAAATACCAACGAGCGGCGGAACAGTTAGACAAGAATAGTGTCGGAAAGGAGGCGTGAAAATTCCGCCACTCGCTCGGGGAAAAGGCCAGAGCTTCGATTCTACTAATTCACGACGAGCAGATTCGTCCGTTAACAGGGGCGAACTAACTCAAACATACCGGGGTCACCAAGTTCTTTAACCGTAACTTAGTGGCCGTGCCCCGCGGCTCCAGCACGCCAGCCAAGGGAATTTAAGTTCCGAAAGCTTCGAACTTCGCCTAATTACGGTTTGCACGGGTCGTGACGTCCGTACATAGCTGCCTCGTACGTACCAACTCGACTCGAGTATCCACTGCTGGCCTAACATAATTGGACAGCTATCCGACTGTTCGACAATTTAGGTCGCCGTTCAGTCGAAATTCCTCGTAAAACTGGCCACAACGTTGCTCATCTTTCCCGAGGACGTGAAGCGACGTAAATACAGCTTGCGGCCGTTTAAAGTCGGTCTATCGGCAAATTAAGGGGATGCTGACCATTACAGAGGTATTATCAAAAAGAGATTCCAGCTTGAAACCGTACGACAGCTCAGCGGCTTGGTACCATTGAAATGGAAGCCTCAGCGTTCCAGTAATCTGGATGCTAAATGACCCAGGTATTTCTGACTCATCGATGCCAATGCCAGTGGAAATTTTATTCGAGATGAATAATTAGGTACTGGCTCGGGAATTTGTGATGGATACGAAGCAAACGAGCATGAGAGGAGAGGGGCGGGAAGGGTTTCAAATGCACAAGGAGATTAAAGGGAAACGAAGACACAGCTGATAAGGGGATTAAACGAGGTCGAGTGGCTTCCTACGAATCCGGCCACTCGATGGATCGAATATTGCGATATAATCAACTGCTACTTTTTTCCAACGGGGTGACCCACCTCCTTGCTCCAAGTGTCGTTTAACCCTTCGATGATTAGGGAGCCTAACGTATCCATTTTCAATAACGAACGGCTATTTTTCCATTCAAATTGCCTTCCAGAGGCCGCGCGAAACTTCTGAAAAGCCTCGCTTCATCCGCGGTTTTTGAACGCTCGATTCTTTCCAGGCACCAGTTTACGTTTCATTACAGCGCATCCGTTTACCTCGTAACTGTATGAATTACAGAAAACTTTCTTGGACGGGGGCTTCTTTGCATAGAAATACAGGGCCGCGACGATGAGAACACGTCCCTGTGTCCGTGACGCGGACAGAAAGGAGCCATGGATGCCTTTCAAGATTTCCCCGATAGAAGCCATCAATATCTCGCGAGGTATCCCTATTTCCTGATTATAAATCAGGTCGATAGCAGCACCCGCGCAATCATAAAGTCTCGTCACTTTAAAAGCCAGCCACTGAATCGCTAAATAATTTGTTCGACTACCATCTTCCGTGATATCGAAACTTGAACGCGCAAAGGAAAGCCAAGACTATGTGTGCCAGATCGACGAAAAAAAATCTGGGAATGGGATTCAAGAGATGGCGCGTGGCTCTGCCCGCTATCGACTAAAAGGTGAGGCAAATATTTCATGCATTGAAGGCGAAACGAACCAGCAAATCACGACGAATGCAACCGAAAAGGAGATACGGCAAGTTGCGGGCTGAAAGTGGATTGGAAAATACCTCGGAATCTTTCTTCCAAGTATTACGCACAAGATATCTGTCAGATAGCTACGGTAGCTTGTACGGTTAAAATGGACCTTTCCCCGGGCAAGAACGTTATCATAACGTTGAATTCATTTCCTTCGGCTTTCACGGAGAAATCTTAACAAATCGGGAGCACCCACATTTCTACGTTCTAAATGCATCCGCTTTTCTTGCGACAGAAATTTAACGTCGAATTCCCTGAATTTCTTGGCATATATACATAGTGAAAATATCAATAAACAGTACGCAAAGAGATACTAACTGCGAGCATCAGTATCACAATACATAATCCCGACAATAAAATCAATATCAATTGACCCAAGAAATGGCCCTCGCCGTTGTGCCCTTCGGGAGCCATCTTTCCCATCGATAAAGTTTCAATTAATTCCCATCTATAGCGACCAATCAATCCAGAACAATTCTCCCTACGCCGATGAGTCCACCATTAACAAATTGCACGGTATTTCGTTGCCAGTTTCCCTCGCTGGCGCCGCTCACCCCCTGTCGACCGACAGAGCCGGCCATAAACGTGAAAGGGCGGAGGGCGTATATACGGCTGCAGGGGGTCTCATCAGCGCCCATACGTACATGTACCACGTACGATTGAAACGGCAGATGGAGGTTCAGCGGTGGTATCGGCGTATTTAATTTCCAGATATTCACCGATAACAGCAATAAGGTCTGCTCCGGAATTCGGTATAAATAGGGCCTGGCATCTTCCCCTATATTGCTTTACTATTGGCTGACTGCGAGCCGGAAAAATTCACGAGGGTTCGTCGCGCGCTCAATATCCAACCCCCCCTGTACCAGCCATAACTCGATCTGGCCAACCCCCCGAATATAGAGGCTCTATCACCTTATTTAGCTCGTCTGGTCGTTCCCTCTGATGCTCCACGGGGTTGATAAGGGGGCGCAGACCGGGGACAAGTCAAACATAATTCTTTGCTCCATTACTTTTCAAGTTGCGAAAACATCACTACCGATATCACCCCTTAGTAACGTCCGCGTGAGCCTCATCGAATACCACGCCCGTGTTTACTGTTCGCCGCGAGGGTACGAGGTTCGCGGCTCATTCGCTCTAGAATTTTTTCAATATGCCACTGCTGGCTGGCGAGATAACGCCTCGCCAGGCGCTGCCTTTATTTCAGCGGGTAAACATTTTCCTTTTCAAAGTTCATGGAACGTCCTTGGAATGTTCCTGCGGCGAGGGGACTGTATACGTGGGGGAATGCGGCGATGCTTTCCAGCAAGGATAGATCGAAGTTTGCGGGGTACTTTAATTGCAGCTAACCAGGTGACACTTAACGCCAGAGCTTCGGATTATTCCTTCAGCCAGCCGACCCATTGAATGATCACTCCACTGGAGCCCAAGTATTTCAATTGACGAGGGAATTTCAATTTTTAACCAACGATTCCTAGGACCAATGTGTCTTCTGTCTTGGTGGTAGCGTGCGTTGGGCGTACCACTATCGCCGCGGCCTGTGCAAATGGCGAGGCGAGCGTGAGGGATGGGTAGCCCAGAAAAATTCACGACCGATTCAACGATTCGGGGTGGCCGGGAGGAGGGCGTTTGGCCGAGTAACGCGGCAGCTCGCCCGGACCAAACTAAACAGAGCGAAAATGCGGTATTCGTTACGAGTCCGGGCGAAACTTTTCTTTCGAACGGTAATTCGCTTCGGGCTGCGCCGACCGCGTTTCCCATTGATTGCCAAGCCGCGTCTCTCTTCCATATTTTTTCTCTTCTTTCCCTCTTCTACGTCGGCGAGCCAGTGTGTCGGTCGGATGGTTAATTTCTCACGGGGACACGGAAATGCATAACCATCGCAGCGACCAGCTGGAAATATCCACCATTATGTGGGCGATACCGATGGCATCGAAACGAAATAGGAACGTGCGTGTGTTTATGCTGATGAACGGACGACAACGAGCGCTACAACGTTCCCGCGTTTAAACGACCCGACTGAAAAAGCAGAGGGCCGGGCGCTGATACAGAACGAAAATTGAAACACGCTTTTACTCGCCTTTTTTTCTCTCCACCGAATTTTCGCCCCCGTTTGCATACGTGCTCACCGCCGCGTTCCGTTTCAACGCGACCTCGGGATCGATGGAACCTCCACCCACGTCATGCTCGTTAATGACTATTTAATGTAATAGTAAAGCCACTGCTGCTGTAAATCCGAGGATAATGCGGGAAAATTTATAAAGCTCGACGGTAATTGGTTTTGTTGTAAATTCATCTGCACCGTGCTCATCTTGGTTGCGAACGCATATTGGAAACGTTATGCGGGCTTGGTTTTCGACATCCAGTAAGCGAGATTTCATTTCTGTGTAATTTGTTCGCCGTTTCGAAAACGTCATTCGGTTTACCTTCGAGCCCGATGGAACAACTGGAAAAATTCCGGGGGCTGTGCGAGGATTGGTGTGCCAATGATTTTTTACGCGATATGTCGGGTGCTTTCCGCGAAGCGCTGACTCGACGGCAAATAACGAACGTAAGCAAACGGTTTGTTGGGGTCGGTAAATTCGAATGACTCGCGGGACAAACGGGGAAAGCGAGAAAGAGAAATAATAAAGTCTGTACAAATAAAGAAGAGATCGAACGAAATTAGGTCAATTGCAAAACGAGGTACATTTCACGAGAATACAATTATATGCTTGGCGCGTCGCGCGGAACAATGACCGATCGCCCTAATTTCTGCACGATATTTTTGGTTGATGTTACGAGACGGGAAAGAAAATTCGTTCGGTACTTTTGGCGAAATGGAAAACAAGCAAATAACAGGCTCGAAGGTATAATTGTCTCCTTGCTTTCGTATTCTGTATCGAGGTTAAAGTACTTTCCTCACTTGCTATTTATTAAAAATATTCAAACTTTCGGGATGGAAAATGAAGTGCCAACTTACAAGGGAAGATCCCGAACCCGAAAATTAAAAAAATTCTAAAACTTTGTGAATATGTAGGGGGTTTCCTCCTGATTACAACACAATTTTTGTTTGCTGCCCAAATTCACTCGAAGGCGGTGAAATTTACACCTGAATATTCGGCTATTTTCCGATTTTGGGTTATAACTCGCGAACTGCAAGTGATAGAAAAAAAGTTTCAAGACAAAAGTTACTTCTTTTAATTAAATCTATCATTTGGTAAAAATAATATTTTACAGTTCACGAGTTATAACACAAAATCGGAAAATAACTGGATTTTCAGGGATCCATTGCACCCCCTTAAAGTGAATTTGGGCAGTAAACAAAAATTGCGTTGTAATCAGGAGGAAATTCCCTACATATTCACAAAGATTCAGAATTTTTTTAATTTTCGGGTTCGGAATCTTCCCTTGTTAGTAGGATGCAATTTCACCGTTGAAGAACGAGAAAACTGTTCTGCTTTGTTCTAACGTGTCGAGGTCCGCAGTTTATTTTTAATATTACTTGAAGTAGGTCCAACAAGATTTTCATGTTTTATGCAACGGTTGCAACCACTAAAGGTGCGTTTTGACGTTACACTAGAGTCATGACATTCGCTGTCGTGACACTGTATTACAGCGTGAATCAAATGTTACACCATCGTCACGGTTTATAGATGTCACGATGTTGATTCACGCTGTAATACAGTGTCATGACAGCAAATGTCATGACTTTAGTGTCACATCAAAATGCACCTTTAAAGAGCAGCCCTAATTCTGCCACTTTCATTAATTAAGCGTGGCCTGGATTTCCATGTCACCTGTTCAATTACAAAGAAGTAGAAAATACGTGCGATTGACGTCGACATGTTGCATTTCTAATTTCACTTCAAGCTTGAAAATAGGCATTTGAATATAAATTCCCATTTTCGATCGATTGTAGGGGAGACTGGGGCAGATTGTAACAAAAAAATTTTCACAGTTTTTTCTCGAAAGTGTTTTCCTCAATCAGCAAATAATTTGCGTTACTTTACAACTTACATATGTGGTGAACTGATTGTGTGAAAGTACGTGACAAAATCTTGGACACTTAGACATCTAGCTTCATCTTAAACAAATCTGAACCTTTTTTACAATGTGCCCCAGTCCGGGGTAAATTGTAACGCATCTGTTTTACTTATTTAAATACAAATGTGAACACAAATAAACATTTCTAAAAAATATAAATGAAAACACAGATCATTATTAAACATTTGATATACATGAGTTAAACAATCATTGCTTATTCATCTGATTCTATCAAAATATTCTTCGCATTCTTTACTTTTGCCTCTACACTTTGTTTCTACTTTTTGGATTCTTGATTGTTCTGTTGTCCGTCTAGAGCATATTTTTCCGGTGTGTCAGCAAATAGCTTGCTTTATCACCATTTAGACCGGAGTAAGTAGTAACATGTTACAATTTACCACGAGCTTGAACTTTTGCGTTTTATCTCAGCAGACGAGAAACTCAACATCAAATTACTAAAATGCGTACACATTATAATAAACCAATGTGTACTGATTCGATTGCGACAAAGAAGTAAAAATTCAAACGGTTTCTAATGACGGTTAATTAAAATAAAAGTGCTAAGACAACATTTACTTACATGCTCTAAATACTAAAATTCTGGGCTACAACCACAAAATGAATACATAACGCTCGTTTGTGTCACTAAAACCGACGGTGCTAATATCGTCAAGTAGCTCTCGCATGCTGTGGGTTACTAGATTTGTCGTTCAGAAGATTTTACTTATGTTACAATTTACTCCGTGTTACAACCTACCCCGGTCCCCCCTATAACAGAAGCAGTAAAGGAATGCCTGTGAATATCTGTACTCGACTCGCTTATAAATATTTCAACCTGCTTCCCGAATTGAGAACTGCGTAATGAAGGTTCACTGACATCCCTAATTTCGTCTATGAACCTCTACGAACGTGGAAGAGAGTGAAAATAGAATTTGCATGTATCATGAGATCGGTTTTAGGAATCAAATGTTTCCCGACTATCGAAACTGAACTTCCGTACCATGAACTTTGGACCGTGTAACTTTAGAAGCATTTGAATTACTCGCACTATCGACACTTTCAACCTTCATGCACCTGAACTGCCCTAGCAGAATATCAGAATTTTAAGACATGTTCCCACAATACAAACTGTACTCTAGATAGACATTGAAGTTTCCAAATCAAGGAATTCGCCACTGACTGCAGCAAACTTGAAACTA
The DNA here is from genome assembly GCA_947577245.1 of Andrena bucephala. Lineage (NCBI taxonomy): Eukaryota > Metazoa > Arthropoda > Insecta > Hymenoptera > Andrenidae > Andrena > Andrena bucephala. The sequence goes on along the minus strand of OX387715.1, from coordinate 66,799,411 downwards.
TTAACAAAACGAACATCATAAATCACACAAATCCTGAAGGATTGCGACACCACGCCTTTCGCAACTTATAACTACGCTCTAACAGAATAATGAATAATAAGGTATCTGTCACCGTATTCATCAGCAGTTACCCTGCCGTAAGATTGCAAAACGAAAGAGGAGAGAAATGGTTGAGGACGGGTTGTATAATTAACAGCATCGACCCCGGCCACGTTTAATCATCGCCAGAGTCGTTTAATCTTCGATAAAACGACGGCTGACGGTGATGGGACGCGTCCACTCGCGTCCTCGACACGTTCGATGTTCAAAGGATTAAAGAAACTTCCTGCTCTGCAGGGGGATGATGGTCTTTCGCTAGCAGTTTGCTAGGCGAGAGGACAACACGATGAATTCGTGCGCTGATCGACCCGGCGACGGGATACCAACGACAATGTGCATCGTGGGGATCGATACCGAACAATGGCAAGGTGTAGGTATTCTACTTCCGCGGGACAGCACAGATACGGGGATAGTTTACGACGTCGTGTAAAATAATTGCCCGGATTTAATTAACAGTAGTCAACAGTAGTCGCTCGTCAACGTGGCCGTCGGGCTAATAAATAGCGGGGCTTGAACAAGGACTTGGTCCTGGCCCGCCAGGAGCACCGTATTTCACCGAGATATACACGCTCTGAACATTCAACTCTGCCCGCAGCCTGTTTAACGCTGACGAGAATCGTGCCCGACTCCAGTAACCGGGATTTCTTATGCCATCATTTAGAAATAATTAATGAGCCTCCCACTGCATTGTATCGGTCGCTGATTAATGGCGGTTACGATTTGCAGCCGACTACGAGATCATATCGTCAAACGTTGTGCAGGATGCACGTCACGTAAATCGGGGCCAGCATAGAAGCACGATATCGTGTTATTCGTCGTTGCTGAGAACGCAATTATATTTCGCAATGGAGGAAACGGCAGTGCGCCGCTGCTCCGATTTGTAGCGCGAGATGTTCAGATGCTGTTGGGGACAGGGTGCGTTACGCGGACAATCTCAGGTGAACAACAACTAGCGTTATAAAATATTCATTTCACATTTTACAACGCCACGAACAAACGTCCAGTTTCAGTGAAAAATTTCATCGAGACAGACAGTTGCGCCCATACGTCACTCACGAAGATTCTCCCCAGTGCCCTGATTTTTATTTCGATCGTGATGCGATTGAATATTTCAATCGGAAAAAAAAAAACCGATCAGTCTCCGGCCGCGCTCGGGGAAATAAATGACTCGTCTCGATAACGTAATTTAATTAGAAAACCGTGCGTGTCACGCCCGTCGACGTGTGTCAACTGTTTAAAAATTTATCGCGAGCCCGCCCGAAAAGTGTGGAAATTAATATTCCTCCGTTGTGCGGCCCGCTTGAATATCGGGGCCGCGGGCATTTACGAAAAACGTATGCATATGCATGATATGTACGCAGCGAATCGCTGGGTGCTCGGCTTAAAAAATGCAAGGACTAACGAAGAGAAGCATAACGCGGATAAAGGGCGGGCGGAGGAGCGAAAGAGGAGTTGCGAGTCCTGCATATTTAAATTGCCAGCCACACGGCTCGCGTTCAATCAGAATCCGTTCGCCAGTTTTCGATTTATCGAGGAGGCAGCGGCGAGAATTTCTCCTCCTATTTTTTCCCCCTCCGCGGATAACTTTTCAGAGCTTAAGTAGCCTCGGCCCGCTAGCTTTTTCCGCTTTTGCAACACCGGTAACTCCTGCGATATTGAATGCAACGTACCGCGACGGACCGAAAGTACAATGCGGATACCAATATCCTGCCACTTCTTAATATCCGTCTGGGAAGCACGTACGATGCATGGAAAATTTCCGTACGGATTGACGGGGGAACGTTGCTGCCCGAAGTTTCTCATTATCGGTGCGCGAAAATGTGGATCGTGGGCGTTAGAGGAACGCGGGCAACCATCAGCCAGCGTTCACAGAAGCCTTAGGAATTAAAGACAATTTCGAGGAAGGATATTGATACATGAGATTCTACGAGGTGAGAAAATTGTAGGGAAACACAAACGTTTTATGCAGGCAAAGCACGATAGGAGTGCAACGTATTTCCATTAGAAGAGGCGAGCAGATTTATACAAATCCAACGCGGCTCCTTGACAAACAACTGATCATTACCAGCGATCTCCACTGCGACGACGTGAGAAAATGGGAAGCGAGACACGCTGTGTATACACGGTAAACGTTGTATCGGGATCCGCGATACTCGAATAACATATTCCAAGGCGTCGCGTCGGTGTGTACGTGTGCATGCGGCATACATAATTCAACGGCCCAGGTGACAAGTGAGGATGAGAAAACAGACATTTCCTTTTCCGCCGCGAAATGAAGATAAGTTACATACGGAAAACACACACCAGATGCCGTACATATCCACCGAGGATGCACTCGCTACGTGAACGTCGCGCCGTGACTCGTCCCCTTGCAACCACCTAAGGCTATTTGCTCCTTATCGATATGATAAATAATGGGGTGGCAGGGAGCATCTGCCTGGGCGCCGAGTTCCCCGAATCGACCTCGAAAAATTTCATCTCTAGCCACGCCGAAGGATCTCTTTGTTTCTCGTTCGCTGCGTGAAGGATGTGCGTTAGGAAAATAAGATTTGCGCAACGAGTTACATACATCGTGCAGTCGCTCTGGTAAACCTGATATCAGTTTTGGTTTTTCCACTAGGAACCATTCGTACGGCGAATGCAAGGATTATGACAATTATATCGGCCGACCTGCATCGGTCTGCGGGCTCGTAAAGCGAAGATTTAGTTAATGGCTGCGCAAGAAAGGGCAAAGAGGAGCAAGCTTTCGTCAGTCTGGACCTACATAAAACCCGCTGCTGTACACGACATGGCAAAAGGTTTACGACTAACGGTGGAGTGGCTGCGGAGGTGCAACCGAGGATCGAGCGGAAGTGGGCTTTCACCCTGACCCACTCGACAAAGAAATTGAAATCTTCAACGTCAATGTTTCACCATAATGGGTTTTTCTCGAGGAGAACCACTAGCTGCTGGCATAACGTGAAAGTACGCGTGCCTTTTACATCGAAACGGTACTTCGCCGCGAGTTTGCAAAATATCGTGTCAGCCTCTCCCTTCCTCCGCGATCGATGGTTCTGCGCGTCGAAATCGTAACGCGATGAAATACTTGATGTCAGCTAATTCAGTGATTCCCAACCTGTGGGTCGCGAAGTGTTTTCTGGGGGGTGGCCATGATTTTTTTTAATATTATTAAATTAGAATTGTACTCCGAAATACCTATTTTTACTGTGTTTTCTTTACCTTGTTAAATTTATCTTGCCGAATATGAGGGCGGGGGTGGGCTGGTTACTAAATATTATAAAAGGGGATCGCAATTAAAAACAAGTTGGCACACACTGAGGTAATTAAGTAGTTAGTGGTGTTTGATAAGGGAACACAGCCACGTCGTAACGAGAATTTTCATTCGTGGGTGCTACTATGAAGTTGAATTATTAATGAGATACTCTCGACTCTAGGAAAACGAATGAAATATCAGGCACCAGTATTTTTAAACGATTTTATTCAGCTTCGATCCTCTGTTTGTATGTTTGTTAAACGATTATTTAAACGATTTTATTCTGCTTCGAACCTGTGTTTTTTGTTTGTTTTTTAATGTATGTATGGTTCAAATCTGGCAACTCAAATTTAACCCTTCCGCTTAATTAAATTACTAAAAGAAACCTTTAGATTTTAAGTAAATTTTATTATTTTCAACACAGTACTATGCCTGATAAAAGGAATATTTTGATGAAATACTTGTGTAATTTCTTACTATTACTTTATATTAAGTAAATTTAATTATTTAAATATATAAATAAGCTAATTAAGCTTTCAGGCACATACCCTGAATATATAAATTCAACTGTTTTTTTTATATATATTAATAACAGAACAGTAATTTAACACTTCCAACTATCCAATTGTCTTGAAACTTTACAGGCGTGCGTAGTTTATCACCATCGAAATTGTAGTATAAGAAAATAATTATTTTTTAGTGACTATAGCACTATAGGGTTTAAGAAAACTGTTAAACTGTATACAGCAATAAAATAATATATTTGTAAAGAAATCTGAGCTGTGAAATATAAATCCACAAGCACTAAAAACTAGAAAATAAAAAAATATATACCTAAAAATAAAAATTTATGTTAAACGATTTTATTAAAAATGTACAAACTAAATCAAAATTCACTAAAAACTACAAAAATAATTATTTTCTTATACTACAATTTCGATGGTGTTTTTTCACTTTAAATAATTCAATTTAAATAAAATCGTGGGGCATGATGTTTCATAACAGGATATGAATCACTTTAATACAAAAGCAAACATCGAAATGAATTTGATGTGAGAAAGTTTTCATTCGCATTAATGAAACAAAATGTTTTAATTACAGGATACAGATTATAATGTGACATAAAATTGATAAACTGTAGATGATGTTCCACTTGCCAACCGATACTTCAACTTCTCGTTGCACATGCTGCCTCACGATTTTATTTAAAGTGAATAAACACCATCGAAATTGTAGTATAAGAAAAGAATTATTTTTTTTAGTTTTTAGTGTATTTTAATGTAATTTTTTGTGTATTTTTAATAAAATCGTTTAACATAAAATTGTTTTTTTTTTTCATATATTTTATACCCGTTACTGAATCATTCCAGACTCGTAATGATTTCCAAGCCCCTGTAACAGTATTCCTCTACCCATTAAAACTAAGATTGCTACCGTGATCGATAGACACCTAATCTGAATCCAGGCAGTAAATCGTGGATCGAACAACATCGGGCGGCTCCCGCTGATGTATCTCTATAAGGAGCAACAGGCAACGCCCAATTAAGCGGAGCAATTTGCGGCATCTTCGCCCTCCTCCTGTATACATCGTTCGCGATTTCCGAACATGGAGAACGATAATCAAAGATTAAATATCAAGTATCACGATGTCGACGCTTGTTACGTTAATCTTGGCAAATTGCTGGTGCAGTCTGCGTAGCGGAACCGAGTATCGCGTCATAGGAACAAACTTTTGAGGGCGAGCTAATGCAAAACGGCTTCCCAGTTCCAACTTTAACACCACTTTAGTTGGAAAATTCTGTAGGGGAGTGGCTTGCAGGTTGCCACCCCTTAGCTTTTTTGATCATAACTCGTCATAAAATTAACGTATCGTTGATTTATGGTATAAGTTGGAAAGAGGAAGTGTAGAGCTACAATACTGAGCTAGAAATCATGTAAACTCTCGAAAAAGAAAAATTATACTGCAAATTCTCGAAGTATTTAAAATTGACTCCTTGAAATTTTGGCTTGCAGGTTGCCACCCCTAAAAAAATTGCTGAAAGTGTAAAAAAACTCAAGTAAAAACCTGATTCAGAAAACTTTTCAAAATTTATTAAATTTTATTTGCAGTCAGTGGCTGTGAACATGAAAAAAAAATGTAAAAAATGTAAAAAAAAATGTAAAAAATAAACGAAAATATGACTAAAATGCAATAAAAACACTTCGCTTCAAACTCAATGACAATAGTAAACATCACATAATCATGAAAAATGACATTTGAGTGCAAACAAGCGGGAAAGAGAGAGGTGGCAACTTGCATTCCGACGCATTTTTGGAAAATATGAGAAAAAATTGTCAATTCATGATATGTTTGGAAATCTGTTTGGCATATGTAAATTAGATAAAGAAAAAACAACACAGTACGAATAGTTACCTTGAATTGTCGATGAAAATGTTCAATTTACGAGCACAGGGAAAACAGACAATTTCAATAATTCAATTCCTTGACAAACACTATATCACACTTCGCTCAGCAAACACAGTGTTATTGCGTCTGCCCGCTCCAGAGGTTAATAAATAGTGACAACTGCTCTTTTAACGTAGATGTGAGTCAGAGTTGAGGTTATGACACTGCTAGAAAGTCGAAATACAGCAGGGGTGGCAACCTGCAAGCAGTGGCAACCTGCAAGCCTCTCCCCTACTTGAGTGAGCTGCAAACGTATCTAAACCTAAAAGAATCGTTAGAGACGCCACTGTATGAATTCACTGTCTAATTCTTTTCCGAGTTAAGTGCTATGATAACGCAATTAACCCTGCGTTTAAATTACTGAACTACCCTAGGCGTACGTCCACGCACAAATTTTTCGCGCTGGCGATGGTCCAAATGCACACTTACGCTGTGCTCGCATTAAACAGTCGCCCGTTTAAATTTATCGATGGTGTATTTCTTTCGCCATGCTTTATCGTAAATACCGGGCTGAAAGTACGTAGTACTCCGTATTTCTTGTTTGGAATGGATAATATGAAAACGTTTCGAACGCATGTGTAAAGCATGAAGCTGAAATTTGCGCTTTCTGTCGCTAACGGAGTAGCTTTTAAAAGCCTACGCCCTTCTTCTTAGTATCGTATGATTCCTCGCCTTGTGATTGTTATTTATAGCATGTCCTGGAGGACGTTTATTCCGAGGCACACCCACATGCAATCGATAACCTAAGATACGAGCATTAACATAGCACGGATAGATTCTCGTCAATTTCAGGATACGTGTACTCGCCAGTTGGTCCCGAATACCACATTCTAGGCGTGCCCAGCATACTAGTTCAACAGAATTTTTTTATAGTCACTACCAAATCTGGCGATTAATTCCTTTTCAATATCAATAGACACTCTGTACAATATTTCCCTATCAATGAACGCGATGGAACTGAAATTCTGTGAACGATAAGAAGTGTATTATTCCAATCAATGACGGGGACTGCACGAAAGAATGAGGAAGCTGGCTCCATTATAATATAATTGGAGGTACACAGACGCAGCGAAGAAAACATGGTTCTAGCTGCACTTGCGTCGCTGCAAAAACAGCCAATATCCTGCGAACTCAATATCTGTTCGCCATACACGCTCTTCGATTCCAAGCACACACGAAAGCATAATATCGGCTGTCCGTCAATGGAAGCACGCAACAGAAAGCGGCCTGTCGATGCAATTTATGTAAGCTTGCCACATACAAAATGACAAAACGCTTGGGCCATGCGATCAGCTTGGGCTCTGACGCGCCCCGATAAACCCTCCGAGAAATTGGAACAACGTGTTACGGCAGCTCCGCCTTGCCCTTAGAAATGCCAAGAATACATCAGATTCGCCTGGAATCCATCATCTAGTTACCATTCTCTCAACAACACCATCTCCTCCTCCCCCCCCCCCCCTTTACTCGCGAAATTCGAAAGCAAACAAGTAGGTACTTCTCTGCTGAGGAACAATCGACTGCGTCAAGTTTCGCGAAAGGGACACGGCTTGCTCGGATCAAAGTTTAGGCGTCTCCAAGATCAAATCTCCCTTTTAATCTGCAGAATATCAAGAGCAGCATACAGGGGAAAATTAAAATTTTAGATATCGATGTTTGGATAATTAAGGACCCTCTGAGAAGCTTCCCAAATTTTAATCTCCTCCTCACCTGGCATCCCTACTACTGTACAGCTTATCCTATAAAATAAGCATCTTCAGCGTCGCCCAAGGCAAAGGAAACAATCCCAGCGGATCAAACTAAGCGCGCCGACAAAATGTCGATCATAAGTCGACGATCGGTTAATAATAAATTGCCGCCGTGTACCTGGCCATTAATAAGCAAGCAGCACTAATGGACACCGACAGTATTCGACGGGAAACGACATTGCCGTCGTCGTTGGAGGAAGAGGAATCGAGGGGGCTAGTGGCCGCTGCGAGTAAGCAAATATGAGCGTGCGTTAACGAGAAGGAAGCTGCCAGGCCGAACTCAGTTTGCCAATCGTCCCGCGTCACGGGCAAGGGGAAGCGGTCCGGGTGTTCAATCTACGCAAAGTTGCCTCTGCGAAATGACGGTCCCGGGGACGTTGCATTATTAAGTCGACGAGCTTCAAGTGCCCCGAGCCAGATATCTCCAGAACAGCTCTGAACAGGACAAGAGGGAAGGAAGAGAGTGTAGTAAAAAGAAGAGAGCAGAGGCGTCTCTGCCTGAGCCTGACCGATTTCATCCCCCCCCCCCTCCACCTCTCCTTTGTGATACTGCATTTTTCCTGTCGATATATCTCTCCCCCGGCTTATCCACCACTTGGATCATCGATTTTACATTTCGAACATTCTTTGCCCGATTGTTTCTTGATCGACCAGCTGTCGCGTCTCCTCCGCGACGCTTCCGAATAGGATAGAAAGCGCCCAGTGCGGGCTGAGTGACTCGGCCATCAGCTTCCTCCAGGAACGGCGGTACCCCGAAGACAGGAACATTTTTTACGATCCGAATGCTTCCGCGGCGATGAAGAATTCCGCGAAAGATCGCTATGGGAGAAGTAGCTTGGAATTCATATTTCTGTCGCTTCAAGTTTCAAGTAGCAGGGCGGGGAAGCTCTCGCGTCTTAATTGTCCGTTGTTTGACCATTCGGATGCTCCGACAGTGTTGAATAAAGAGGAAGGCGCCCCCTTTTTCCGTGGCACTGAAGCTCCCGTGAAAGGGATGCCTCCCTTTGTGCCGCCGCAGTGTCTCGGACACTCTGAAAAGATAGTGTCTCTCTCTTCTCGCGACGCCGTAATACTTCTGCCACTATTTAGGAAGTCCTTGTTCCTCCGCCGTCCCAGTACTCCGGGCAATATTCAGCGGAGATTTTAAAACTGCTCCTCTTAATCCCGCGCAGGAGATGCCACGGCATCGTTCTCCGCTTAATACTTACTTTACTTAATCCGACAGAGGCGACATCCCTTTGCTTAAATGGTTATAAAAGCGGAGGCTCGTCGTCAAGCGTGCCTTGGACATATCGTTTCAGTTCAATCATTCGCATTCTTGCCTGGAAGATCGTCACACAATGAGTCATGCCTGACCAAGCTACGCACTTCCCACTGAATCCAGTCTATCAAGGGGGCACCGAATCAATAGAGAGCGCGGCGACTAATAAAAGAAAGTTATTTTCTGCGACAGCGTTTTCGTTCACGAGGAGGAAACTGCCGTTTCCCGCGCACCGAATCAGCCGTTTTATGGCAATGTATTACGAGCATATCGGCTATCGGAGCCAATCGACCGGCCCGTTCGACGACTTTCTCCTTCGGATGGTGCATAAAGGTGGGCGAGCGCGCGAGACTTTATCCACGCGATCGGCTATGGAGCTGTAACGTCCCAGGCCATGCATAAACGCCTTCTGGCCGGTGATTTTAAATCTGGCCGGTAAATAATCTTCCCTAATTCGCTCCAAGAGCCCATGTGGCACGCGCGACGGTGCAGCTGGCGGAGAATTTACCTAGCCAGGAGATATGGCCAGGTTTGCGCTTGGCAAGATTTGCTCAGACCGGGCTTTGTGCCTCGTACACACCTCAACGCTGCAGCAGGTGCGATATTGCGTCGTGATACAATCACGAGGCAATACAATGCGCGCTGCTAAGTGCGGCGGATTGGCTTTAATGGAACCCCAGAGTTCGATTCGATTTAAGCCGCGAACAATACGATTTAGCAGTCGAATCCATGGCGCAGTGGCTTCGGGGCAAAAACGCTCCATTGATTCGGTTTAATGTTCTATAATTCGAAGTTTCCTTGGCTGGGGTTAATACTTGTTTGACTGCCGCCATTCCGAGAGCCTGGGAGCCCAGTGAAGCATTCGTGGCCGCGTAATTGACAATTGAATTACCCCGCGAATCGGAATCATTGCAGGCTATGAACCCAACCGGGATATATCGTGCCTTCTACTGTTTTATTTCGTTCTCGAGTGTACCCCGAATCACGTCCTACCATGTATAAAGATTCCTCAGATGGGACTCTGAAATCTACGTGGCTAATGCGCGACAGATACGTCACGGTAGGCGAGCAAATCGGTCAGAAACACCCTATGCATCAAGAACGAAACGAACATCCCGGCCAGTATCATCCCCCCTCGCTGGGATTCTCTCGACACGGCTGTTCACCAGCCGTGGGTTGGAATATAACCAGCTGCCAGGCGGAAAAACAAGACCGTACGGTTGGAACGAAAGATACATACGTGTATGTGAATGAAATGAGGGAAACGAACGAGGGAGACGACGAGAGATGTCTCGGGGGAGCGCCGTTAGGAGGCTGCCGTGGAAGATTGGAGGTAGTTACCAGAAACGATAAGGCCGACGAGTAACATCGGGAACACAATCATAGGAATCTGTTGGCGCGATAACACCTACGCGAATCGATCCCCTCCGCTCTTCTTTATTCTCGGCTAGCCGCGCCAGAGTAATCGTCGCGCTGGTGCGTATCCAACCCTTCGAATCAAACGGGGGCCACGCTAATGATATTACACATGCATTGAAACTTTCAACTCCGCGCGTAAAATTCGGAATTTCATGAGGGAAAACAGTTTTACGAGTGGCAATAATTCCAAGGGATACGTAGATGGCCGTGGATGGCCCGGCAGGGCTCTCGAATAGTTTCACTTCATTGCCAATTCAATAATACTTTCGACGAATATTTTACAATGCTTGTCACTTTTATTTTAGACAGAGTGCACGGGGCTTGAGAATATTTCCTTCGACTGGGGATGGCGTGTAATGAGAATGACTGACGCTTTTACGAATGAGCAGTAAATGGATCTCATGTTTAGAGGTATTTATTTAATTAGAATGTTACGTTCTTTCTCCTAGGAGAAAATCGATGCTCACGGGCTCCAAAGAAGTCATCAACATTGAAAGAGAGACACCAGCCACTCTGTATGATTCACTCTGGCCGTGGTCTGATTAAGCATTGACCTTCACTACTGTGCGTCGAACTACTGCATCAGGCCAAATACAGTCGCATTAAAATTGGTCCAAACCACTTAAGTTTTTTTTTAGATGCTAGCGGAATTAATTTTCTAGGTGACGTGTTTCGTCGTTTTGAAAAAAATGCACTTTGTCAGAATAGCAAAAAAAATAGTGAAGGTTGTTTTTAAACTTTTTTATGTGAACCTGTAATGAAAATTCAAAAAACTCGTTTGTAGATTGAAGTTGTATACATGCTGAAAATTTTGTCTAAATCGGTTAACGTTGCTCTGAGTTATAAATGCTTAAAGATCGCAGAATAAGGGCGAAAATCGCGAAATTCCCGAAATCAGCGATTTTCGACCTTATTCTGCGATCTTTAAATGTGTGTATCTCAGAGCAACGTTGACCGATTTAGATGAAACTTTCAGCACGTATACAACTTACTTCAATCTACAAACGGGTTTTTTGAATTTTCATTACAGGCTCACAAAAACAAGTTTAAAAAACGACCGTTACTTTTTTTTTTGCTTTTCGAACCAAGTGCAATTTTTTTCAAAACGACGATACACGCCACCTAGAAAACTAATTCCGCTAGCATATAAAAAAAACTCAAGTCGTTTGGACCAGTTTTAAAAAAGTTATGCGATTTTAAATAGTGTCAACTTACTTTCCGATGCGACTGTACATCTTGTATCTGCGAGAAAACTTTCATGGGTTGACGAAATTTTTACAAAATACAGATTAACTCTTAACGTAACTCAGCGCACAGCAGTTTCGTCGTAATTCGCAGGGAAAAAAGGTTTGCCGTTGACAAAGCTTAATTTCGCCCCCGATTGATATAATGGCCAGTATATGCTCGGAGTCCTCGTACAAGCAGAGCCATAAAAGTCGTATCAGCCTCTATTTCCTGCGTCTCGGAAAACTTTGTCCCCTCCGCGCCGACATCGCAAAGGAAACTATACTTTCACATTAATATCTGTAACAGGGAAGTCTCTAGAGAGAGAGAGAGATAGAGAGAGAGAGAGAGCCCTTCCTTGGTGTTCGGGGAAAGAAAAACACACCGATGTTCTCTCTTTGTTTTTTTAACAATCGTAAATCTATCGAGATGAATTTTCCGCGAAATGGAGAAACCCCGTTATTGGACCTGCGAGAAACCTCGATATATCCTAAGATCAGTACACAGGGCGGGGCACGTAACTGGGACTGCTTTGATAACTCCGCAAATATTGATGTAAAAGAAATTGGTTCAGAAAAATGTTGCAAAGCGTAAAGGTAGATCGTCAATTTTCCAGGTCTCAAGATCGCCGCTAGTTCGTTTTAAATAGAATCAATTTCTTCTCTAAACAAAAGTCGGCCGTTCCCGGGAGCAGGTACTGTAAATGCGGGAATTTAAACAGCGGAAAAACAAGGGGGAATGTGTGACGGGAAAGCTAACCAAGCCAGTTCTTCATTGTCCAGCTAACTAGCTCGTTTCCATACATAATTTACAGTGTCGGCGCAAGAATGTTCCTCGCCCGGTTTTACGCGGCCAAGGGTAGGTAATTAATGAGTGGAATATGAAAGTCGTTATCTCTACCTTACCGATGTCTCTGATCTGAATGAAAACTCCCCTGCCTAGGCCTGCGCCTTCGATCACCCGTTCGACCCTTAAACGACCCTATTACATGACTCATAGACTCTCTAAGGGTGCCTTTATTCAGCGGGTGAACTAACGAGGTCTATAAAAAACGAGAGTAGCTTTCCATTACACATGAATCCGGCCTGATAGATGGAAGCTTCCCTAAATGAGAAATCGCCAAATCTCCGCGACTACGCCACGATTTGCCTCGTAGCAGATTAAAATGAACATTCGAGGGCTTTTTGAGCTCGCCGTATTAAAAAACCCAAGGAAACACCGTGCTCGTGGCCGCTGCTGTTAATCGTCGGCATTATGCGCTGTAATCGTTGCGGGAAAATGGTGGAGGGAGGGGGCGCGAGCGTGCACGCGGAATTATATCGAGATCAAAATTTTATCGAGCCCACTTTACCGGGAATTACCCGAAAAATGTATTGCACCATGGAATTCGCACGCACCGCGCCGCTGGTATTTATCGATCGAAGCGTTGTTATTCTCTGTTCGTGCAACTCGCCCGCCAATTTAATGGCCGACGTACACGCTACCAGACGATACCGTGAATTACGCGTCCAGTAACTCTGCCCAACTCCCCAAGGGGGATTTCAACGAAAGGAATATCAGAAAATCCTCGCAATGGCCCGCCTATCGACGATCAAAGTTGTCCCAACGACGGGTAGTGTTATCGATGTCCACCGATGCTGGAACTGTGTCGCGAGTGCTGACCCGAATTTCCCTCGTTCCGGCGTTTGTTTCGATCCGGGACGTTAATCGGCGAATCGCCGGAATCCGTCATCGATACCCTCCACTTCGCCATTCTCGTGGAAGTTGACTTTTCGATCGGTGGATTAAGACTGGCAATAGGATCAGAACCCGTAACACAACGTCGGGATACTGTTAATACTCGCTCGACCTACATAGATCTCTATAGCACGAGTTCTGTGCTTCTGCGCGACGATCCTACGTTTCATTGTAGCACGACGAGCTTCCAATTTATTGATTGAACTGATCAATTACGAATGGAAACGTACGTAGACTTGAACCTTCGACGAATCTATATTTTTACGGTACTAATTAAACATTTATTTAAATCGTATAAAAAATGACAAAGTTCACCCTGCTTTTTATGAAAACCGCTAAAAATGTCATTTTCGTAGCGACTTTTCGCTGCAGGAAACATGCCACAGTGAAACAACAAGGGGGACCTGCCCGATTACCAAATTGCATAATTGCTTATCAATACTGATGACGGAATTAATGACACCGAGCTATTAATGTCAGAGCAGTGTCACCATCCGGGGATGGGGTAACGCGATCGAACACGCAGCATCGCGCGTATGAATTGCATAAATGTGCCGCGTCACTCGCAACGCGCGGCAGTATGTACACTTTTCGATTAATCATCGAACTGACAGGTGGAATCAGTGACGCGACAGGGCGACGATGACAGAGGCGCGAGGGTCGCGCGAGTCACCCTCGAGGTAGCGGGGAATCAAAAATCTGTGGGATCGAGAGTTCTGCAAACGAGTAGGTACGGCGGGAACACTTCGAATTCCGATCGCGGGGAGCGTGGGACAGAGCGAAGGGCCGAACGAGTAGGCCAACCGGACCAATTCAGGAATCAGCTGCCATTCCTGTTGCCAAGTCAGCTCCCACCGAAGGGGGGAAATTAAATAACTTCTACGCCCGTGTCCGTCCTCCGTCGTCCTCCTCCGTCTGCCCTGTACCTTGGAACCGCAGCCTACGGAGCGCGACGGTTCACTTAACCGCCACTTGATATTCCCCTGTCGTACCGGGCGAGATCCGCCCCTATTTTCGTAATCCTCCTACCGAATAAGGAACCGAACTAAGTTCCCCGTCGATTTTCCGCGGAACTAGCCGCGCGATTGTTTTAAATATTCAGGCCAGAGTCCCCATTGGCATTATACAGTACCGGCGCACATACACGCGCACCAGCATTCACCTATCCCCGGAGGGTGCGCGTCCTGCAGCGCCTCCATCGAGCGTCTGCGTGAAAGAAACCGTTCGCCCCATGTGACGCTGGTCGCCACGGCTGATAATAACGGGGCCACGGTTCCGGGGAACTGGAGTTGGTCCGTTAATACGGCGTCAAAGGAGCACGGGATCCTCCAAGTTCCAGAGAAGTGGATGGGAACTACTCATCGGACAGCACACGTCCCGCCACACAGCTGAGGGTAACTGGCCAAGATTTTGCTGGTCGATCTGCTGCCTAGTCGAGACGACAACGCGTACTCCTTCGGGGCTATCCGCCTGGCTATGTGTATACGGGCTCTAGCTCAGTACACCCCTTGCTCGGTATTAGAACCTACCATCCTGCCTGTGTATATAGAGGTAGCTACGTACGTACATATGCAGGATCGTAGCCCGCGCTACCCAACCCCTGCGGACCCCGTATCCCTCCAATCCGATTCCGTTTGACCGGCTGGACACTCGCCAAGACCTCTATTACATTCCGTCTAATGTCCAATGTTGGGGCTGCCGCTCCTATATCACGCGAGCCGGACCGACCGAATTTACAGATGTTCGCTTACATGCATCTGCCGTTGTTTTATCGCCGGCCGCCTCCTGATTCGTCACCGCAGGGCCAAGCACTTTCGCGTGCCCTCGGCCCTTTCGATGCAGGAACACGCGCCGGCTGACCTTTCCCCGTTCCCAGCTTGCTATATGCACGCGCCACTATCTCGGAGGACCCTCGTAAAAGCGGATCGACCGTGATCCGGTGCTCGAGAGAAGATAGAGCAGCGTCATCGGGAACGCTGATTCGAACGGCGGACTGGAGAATCCGCGCCGTAAGCACCGCCTTCCATTTGCCTTTTTAACGTTCGATAGTTTTAAGCTGCCGTAACTCGCCGACTGGATTTCACATTTCAGCTTACGCTCTCGTTGAACAGGTATATGTATTTCCGGCGTTAGTGGAAAGGTCGCTGGTAGTCGGCCCTGTAGGAGTGACCGTTTAATTCTGGCCAATGGGCGCTTATCCCGCGATTATCGGGCTTGTCTTTGCTCGCATCTAAATTGCTGTGTGGATTTAATGGCAGCCCATAACGCACGCACGGAGGGTATTAAGGGCGCGGCGCACGCGTGCGTTTTACGGAATCCCGGCGACGTGCGCGGGGTGGTTTGTAAGGGGCGTTGCTACGAATGCGAAACTGCCGATTCTGCGTGCGAATGTGAATCGAACATGGAAAGTGAAGACGTTTTGCGCGAGCTTGAGCGTCATACAAAGTTGCTGCTGAGCATTCACAGAGTGTACCTTCTTACTGGCTCCAAGTGGAGCACGATTGCGTGGGCAGTGGGTAAATAATAGTCGTATATCGTTGGGGGGGGGGGGGGGGGGGGGGCGCGCGAAGAAAGAAAGTTAAATAATCGAGGTAACGCGATAGATGATACGATACTGCGGTGCGCAAATAGCGCCGCTACCCTGGATTTGAATCGCAAGACAAGCTACTTTCATCGATTCTTCTGATTGTCGAGGGACGGTATCTCGTATCGTTGGTTCGACGATATTCAGCTCTGGCACTCTCTACGAGCAGCGAACCGCATCGACTCTCATTCGAGAAAAAGTTGCGTTATTCAATAAACATCTCTGCGCGGGGTTTATCAACCAGCGATTTTACTCCTGAAGAAAACAATCTCTCCACGACTTCTTATCGGCCACTCGCCCACGTCGGGAACTTCTCAACGTTTAATATTGAACGTGACTCGGTACTATGTAGAACGCAACGTACGCGGAAGTATTCATTACCCACCATCAACTTATGCAGACTTTTACGTGCAGAACTGGTACATGATACTTTCCTGCGTTTCAGCTAGGAAGTTCGCCCTTAGAGTTCCTTTGAGTGCAGGTTCCTGACAATTAGCTTGGGGCTTAATTTCTTTCGATTACTTTTAAGATGTGGCGGTCGGACCTGCTATTAGCCGATGCGAGTTTCAATTTATTCCTCCTATGCCCAGCGATTGTACGGTAAAAAGTACCTATACGGATCTCCGTTGAAAAACATACGGCCCCCAGAATAGTATAGCCACAGAGTAGGGATCGTTATTTGCGTAGAAGATTCCGGTTGGCGCACGATAGTAGGCTTAGCAAACTAACATAAATTTCCGAAGTACACAGCTTAAAGTATTACGAAGCGCATGCCAAACCCTCGCCCTTTTACACGCCGTGCCCACTGCTATCTCGTGGCTGGCGCGATTCTGACTGATTCGCGGGGACAAACTTTAAAGTAACGCGATTAATGATACACTATCCGCTGGCTTTGCTAATCTCCGGAAATACGACCAATTTTCGGGTCGCGAACTCTGAAATTCATTCCACTGCGGCTCCGCTTCCAAACACCGCTTTCGAACGGAACGGACTGGCGTGCCAGATCAAATTTGGGCGCTATAAAATGCTAGGTGGCTCTAAGAATAGAGAGAAACAGCGGACCGTTATCGCGATCGTTACTCGCAGAGAACAGTCCACTTTGCATTCGCGATAGAAGCATAGATATTTCGGGCACTCACCTGAAACTGGGAGAGGGTAAGACAGATTACGTAAAACCGACCGTTCAGAAATAGATGGCAGCTTGTTAAATATTCAAACCAGTGTTAAATCCCATGTCTTGAAGGAGGCAACGGGTTCAAGCGATTCGGCCGGCCCGAAGGATTAGATGAAAACGTTCGCGCGACTTTACTCGCACGGTAAACAGGAAAAGCGGAGAGGCAAGCTGAGTCTCCGGAGATCAAAGTGTGTCGAAAGATAGTGGATGCTTTTTCCAAGAAAGCACTTGGATCTCTAATCTCGGTCTCCTCTTTCCAATCTGCTGGAAAAGTAGGGAAAGTAAGGAAAAGCCACGCCCCGCCACTGGCGTTACAGACCTGCCCGCTTTGAAATCCGACGATTCAGCCGCCCTTTTCTAACCCACCCCTGGCGTCCCTCCTCTATTGAAAATTAGTAAGCATGAAGGATTTAATTTCATGCGCCTGTACAGATCGCTTCTAAAACGTCTGGCAGAGCGCGGGGCCGTGATACAGCTTCGCAATCCTTTGTACGCCATTCTGGCATTTATGCGCTGGATGTACTTAGAATCCACGATAAGTATATTCCGTGTCGCATTATTATTCATAGGCTTTCAGCTTCGTACTCCGCTAGACGTCTCGGGGTACCTATTGATTTTCCCGGGCCAATTTTTCTCGGAGCAGAGACCGCTGTGATTCGCGTGGAATCGCTCGCTCGTTGAGATCACAGACTTTCCACTTGCGCCTCGGAGCTTGAATTCTGGGTTCCCTGACTAGTGTATCCTGCGGCACTCGGTGGCCATATGCCAATGGTTATGGAACAATTCAGTAACTGTAATTAGATTCGTAGGGCTGGTTTGATTTATACTTTCGCTGTCTCGCACCGATTTTCACAGTTCGGCAGCAGATCAGATTTAGAATACAGAAGCGAGAGTGTCCTGGTACGAGTGAATTTTAAATGATTTAGAATCGCCACGGTTCACAGCGATACGAGCGACTAATCACGAAATGCACTATGCAGTGTGGTTTAAGCAGTAGGATTTCTGCAGCAAACTGCGTAGGGGGATAAAAATCGCGAGCGGGATAGCGCACGGAACGGAAGGCGAGGAACTGTGCGATAGCATCGCGCCTCATTTAATTAGCAAGCTCGAAAGCTTCATCTTGACCCGCCGCGAGATTTGAGAATTGCGCGCTATAAATAAAAAGCAACGAGCCCCCGGCGAAAAGAGGAACCGAAACGCTGCTACTTTCGCGAGCCCCAGCCAAGCTGATAAACTTATTAAGAGCGAATTAGTTCCTGAACGTCGTAATAACCGCGAGCCCCTGGCTCACAAGGCTTTCCTCAGTCCTCCCCTTGAACAGGGTGGCAGAGCATGAAAGCTTTTTATCAACAGCAATGGGTTTACCGTCGCGTTGGACTACGGATCCTACGCTTTATTATGGGAACTTAAATTGCGCGGAAAAATATAATTTCAATCCGCTGCCAACATCCCGGGAAGTTAAATCGTGTTTCTTGAGTTCGAAAAATGTGAGGACGAGCTTCCTACTGTCTTCCACTTAGATACTTGCGCTCAATATTCCACGTATTTCGTAGAAAGACTGGGAAATATGTATGCGCAAGATGCATTTAAATAGCCACTGGCTTCGTTAATATTGAAAACAGAGGTGTGAATTGAGGGATTGAGAGCAAAAACAGAATTCATTTTATCCGAAATTCAGTTTGTAGCAATAATGTATTCCAACAGTCCTGTACTAATCATACAAAATAGGAAAACTTATATTTTTCTCATCTTTTTTCATTCAATCCATCACAAAAGTTAATAATGTATTATGCTCTGTATTCAAGTAGGTACCTCACAATAACTACGTCTGCTATTGTTTAGTATAGTTTACTAGGGTAAAGTAGAGCACTAAAGAGGTGAGTATGCGCATCCGCCATATTGGGTCCTCTGGAGAGAGAACATTATTGAGTATCCGCCTTTTTGAGTATGCTCAGATTCAGTTTATAAACAAAAATATGCGTTGCTGATATTGATACATTGTAGCACGACACATTATTAGAGTATTTTATTACATTTAAGCTTATATTTGGTTTATAAAGCAAATTTGACAATACTGAAAAGGGCGGGTTCTCAATAATCATCTCTCTCCAGAGGACCCAATATGGCGGATGCGCATACTCACCTCTTTAGTGCTCTAGGTAAAGGCACCAGTACTGCCCTCTTTAGTTAAAATGTCTTATCTAGCATTTTGAAACAACCGAGAAAACTGAAGTTTTATCATTTACTTTTGTACCGTCCTTATTTTCCTTCATTCTAATTAAAACATGTTGTCATTATTTCGTAACAGCCTGATATAATTTTTTGTAATAAGTATACCGGTAGGTAATGTATTATTAACGTACCAATTAATTAATTGTTTTAGATATGCTATTTTAACCATTTGGAAAGAAGTTAGGTTAAATACATTAGACTGTTTATAAATCTTTCCGAAGTACGTAGAGTTTTCTAACTTTACTTAAAAGCTAAAAGACGTGTGGAACCTCAAATATTTCAACATATCGCAAAAAATCAAAAAATGCTAGATAGGACAGTTTAACCCTCGGAAGACGAATGGTGGATATGGTCGCGTGAGACGAATGCAGGGTCAATTTGACCCATAGCAACATTTCTATGGTACACGGGTTGCACGAAAAAATTGAATATAAAATGAATTTAATAATTCAAATTTCTAAAATTAACTAAAATTTATTAATAAAGAAATACATAAAAAAACATTATTTATGTACATTTGATACATAAAATAGATGTATCTCCTCTATGATTTTTACAAGTAATGTTATACTGCAATTTAGGCATCTTATACTATATTTTGCCATTGCCAACACAAATATAACATCGTGATAGACTTTGTCAGAGTTGGATCAAAATGACCCTGCATTCGTTGTACGAGGGTTAACTAAGGAGGGCAGAGTAGTTGACCATGTATCAGTAGTTGACCACTTTTCAGAAAAACATGAAAAATAAGATTTTTATAAGTGGCGTTCTTCTGAACAAAGTGCAGTTCTCTAACTGCACTTTGTTTAAAAAAATCGTCACTTCTAAAAACCTTATTTTTCATGTTTTTCTGAAAAGTGGTCAACTACTGATACATGGTCAACTACCCTTTACCCTATAATATATCGTAGACTGAGAGGAATCAGAAATACTTTCTATTTCGTATTCAACCCAAAACACATTCCTACCACGCGGTGGTAGTCCGTGTAAGCAAGTGCAGCAGGTGAACCGAACCAATGGCAGCCGGTAGCTATAAAACATTCAGCTAAACGTTTTCCCAGTAGCAATTATCCTCTATCTAGAACCGATTCCATCCAGCACAGAATCGAACGAAACGGTCGCTGGATATCCTGCAGTCGCGATGACACCATTGAAAATTCCACCGGCACAGTTAGGAGATCCACGACAATGCGGTTTTCGAGGAAACCGTCGAATCTCGAGCGCGATATTACGTTGTCCTACGGTAAATAGGATACCTATTATGGATGCGATCAATCACGCCTCTAACGCGTATCAAGCTCCAAAGCATCGATTCCCCGTGCCCATATTGAAACCCATGAGCTGTCTTCGTTCCACCGTTCACAGCCGACGGTCCACGATCGACAGGCAGCTAAATTTCGTTAGAATAGTACGTTTCGTCCGGTTCGAAAGTTATGAGGAGAATAAACCGACGGCAATGTATGAAGTAGCTAGTGATCGAGCCTTACAAAGCCGCCTTGAATTTTCATTCGTCATCCGTCCAGTCCTGGCAGGGCGGGGATGCTAACACTGATTGCAAACGTAGCAGCAAACACAATAGATTAATTTTAAAGCGAATAGGCGAAATAGACCGGAGTGTATTGATTGCTCGGCTTGGAATGTATTCAAAGTCCATGTAATCTTTATGGGCTAACGTTGTCGTCGCTTCACCGTGGACGCCGATGATTATGCCTCGTACTCCCGGGTATGTATGTAAGTTCTCAACCCGGAAAGCTATAGGCGCTCAATTATTTATAGCTCCTACCATGTAATTTCCACGGTATTTGAGCGTTTTTTGATTCGTAGCCACTTTATCGTAACGAAGGTAGGTATTACGGACTCGTTACAGATCTTGATACCTACGTCTGTACGCTCGTTTCGATGAAAGAATTATCGTCCTGGGAATTGAAATTACGCCCGCTGCTTGTGGAACGCATTCCCATCCCTCACGGCTTGATGACATTGTATGGATGCTCGATACCGCTATGTTTTGCTAATGCGGACTGATGTAGGTGTAGCTAGATAATGGACAGTGCTCTATATGTTACTGAACAGTTTCGGGATTACTTTAACGGCATGCAGCACGATTATGCAACACGTGGAACTGAATGCAGAAAGTGCCACCGTGTTAAAGAATTTACAGAAAATTTTGCGTATAAAACAGTCTGCTTAAAATTCAGTGTGCTGTTTACAGCAAATATAATTTCGCTGAATAATTGGGGATAACTGCATCTTTACATTCTGCTGCGTGTGTTTAACGATCAGAAACGATATCATTTTCATTACACATAGGTAATTTGTTTTCATCAGGAATGTTGTTTTTGCTTCACGAACCGAGCGCAGAGATTTCGGTTCTTAAAGAATGGGTTGATGAATACTTTAACAGCAATAATTCAACAAATGAGTGTACTAAATTACATTAGGTAAACTTCAATGAGTATTATAATATCAAACATTTCGTTCAACTCTAAATCCGTAATTCAACAGAGGCGCCGGATAACGCGCATTATCGATTAAATATAATTTACGGCAAACAAAGAGACACGGACACGTTTATTCACTTTGTTCCATTAAAAGCTGCTCGTAAATTCATTCAACGATAGTGTCGTAGACATTTGCTCTAAATTCGGCGCACTTCGTCGCAAAAGTTCATTTACATTTGCAAGTGGTACATGAACTAAAACAAAAAGCATCGGAACAACGCCTACCCGAGATTGCTAGCTAAAGGTTAAAAAATTCTATGCCAATCGACAAGTTTCCCAGGCACAGCCTCTGTTGATTGCTTATCGCTTTATCGGACCTGACGATAAAAAATATTCAGTCCATTTGAAACAGTTGAATGTAATTCAAGTCGTTCTTCTACCCGCGAAGGGAATTCGCAATCGCGATGGCAATTTCTGACTTCGATATCAAATGTAAATTGAAGCACGGGTATGAACAGTTACTTCATTTTCTAGATTATTCGATGCCGAAATTTCATCACGTCCTTCCCCCGTCTCGCGCGCTGCTTCTGTCCAAGAGGGAAATTTTCAAGCGTAAAAACTTGGCGCATCGACCAGTGCGCGCGAAATTCATGGTTTAAGGCGTCCAAAGAATTACGAGGGAGGGCGATATGCGCGCGGGCAAAAGTTTGAATATAAAGTTGCGGAATAACAAGTGCGCGGCGGCGCGTATTTCTTGAGAGACAGAATGCATCACCTCGTCTTCCGCGAGCGGAAACAACGGTCGAAGGGGGACGGAAAACTTATCAAAAACTTTCCCGTCCTCTCATCCTCGACGCTGTCGAACCGTGCTTCATGGAACCAAACGACGCTTGCCGTCTCCAATCTTCCAGCCATCCACTCTATCCCACCTTCGATCAGGCCGCCCCTGTATCAGCGATCGCGATCGAGAGGGGAGGAAGCTCAGCTCCGAGAAGCTACGACAAAAACCTGTTCTAATTAACCAGTGATCAAATAATAATTATCGAAGAACGAATTTAGGCAAAGGGAAAGAAAGCACGTTCGAAGGGAGGAGGCCATTGGAATGCAAATTCATTGAAATGAATTTCAACGTGGTGTAAGATCCTCGAAACGCCTAGAGAGCGAGGCTGGAACGGAAGAGAGGAAAGCTCCGGCATAACCACCACCGCCCCCGCGCAACTTCGCTCTTCGCGCCCTTCTTCAGGCATTCCCGCCTTCCTTGTCTCTGGCGGCCGCGGCGAAGGAATTTTTTTAAGTTAATTTTCTCCACGCTCCGAGTGCTAGTCCCCGAGGGGGTATTTACATTTTCGTAGGCCCGCTTCACCACCCCTCGCTCGTACGCCTGCTTTAGAGTCCCTTTTATCTCTGAATTCGCAATCTTTCCTCTACTGTCGGAGGAGTTAGCCCAAGGTTCGGTGTTACCTTAACCCGTAACCGCATTTCGCCGTTACGTATCGCCACGTACGTCCCGAGAATACGTAATTGCGCGTGCATCGCACAGAGGGGTAATTGTGTTACGCAGCGGACCAGTCGGGTCGGCGAAGGTCGTTTTGTTACGTAACAAAACAGTAGTCCATTCTTGGTGGAGGACAGAGCAGCTTCGCTTCGATGGTGATAACGTTATAAATCAAAGGACGTGGTAACGCAGATGTTAGACTCGACAGTTGAAGAATGTTAACCGGTTAACTGGCAATGTATCATATATGATCAAAAAAAAAAATCTGGCCGATTCTGCTTATGTATCATATATGATCAACTGGAATAACTTCTTTTATTTTCAAACGCTGAATCTGAATTTGGCATTGGAATTGTAAAATTCAATATGGCACACTCAAAATGGCCGACCCAAAATGGCTGCCAAATATTAAAATATTATCGGGATTTAGATAAATTGTATATAGCGGTTTTTGGGGTCGCTGAATCTGAATTTGGCATTGGAATTTTAAATTTCAATATGGCATACTCAATATGGTGATTTAGTAAAGAATCAATTTAGTAAAGAATTGAAAAAACTCACCCCTAAATCCTATTTTTTAGGGGTTGGGGGTGTCAGAAGAAAAAAATAACCCCCGGAATCGATTCAGCGACTCAAAAAACCCCTGCATACCAAATTTTGTGTGATTCACTTAATTTTTCGATGTTGCCAGTTTGGGTACGAATAGTAAAAAAAAGTCGTGCCAGTTAACCGGTTAAGCTCGAATCTAAACTTGCCGCAGAAATTCAGGAGAAACTGCTCCTTTTTGAATGTCGAGTCTCGAATTTCCCCGATTTTTTTGAAAGTGAGTGTCAATGCTATCCAGATTTGTCAGTGTACCGCATTGAACCCTGCCAAAGCTTTCCACGTCTCACCCAATCAATCGATTTAACCTACTTTTCCGTATCCAGAGCTTGTATACCGAAAATCTACTTCAAATTGTGGCAGCAACTTCGGAATCGTGTTCTACATATTCCATTGACCTCGTATCCCTGACGAACAGCATACAGATGCAAGCAGATACAACAACGGAAATTCAACAGAATTATGTACACCTCGATTATGATCCGCTGCAAGTAGTATAGCCCGTCGCTGGTCGGCCATCGCAACTGTTACGTTAATTTCCACCGTAACGGAAGTCGCCCACCTTTTCTGGCCCTTCGATTAAATCGAAACGAGCGACTAATCAGCCAGCTGGCTAATCAGCCAGCGCAGGGTCACTTCTCCCTGTTCATCGACAGCAAACCGAGACATTAAATTAGCCTTGTTTACGGCTCAATATCTCTGGCCAGGGGATTATACTTGCTACCGACAAAGCTCTGCAAGGACGGATAGCCGTGATCCCGGTGGCCAGGAGCCTGAACCTTTATGCAAATCATATTTCACAGAGCGTAGGCACGGTCCATCTGCTGACTGGAGGTCGGTGCTCGACCGTTGAGCGAAACAGGGGCGAGAAATCCTTTATTT
Source organism: Andrena bucephala (assembly GCA_947577245.1). Taxonomy (NCBI): domain Eukaryota; kingdom Metazoa; phylum Arthropoda; class Insecta; order Hymenoptera; family Andrenidae; genus Andrena; species Andrena bucephala. The sequence continues at coordinate 66,774,813 of OX387715.1, read as the reverse complement.
AAAGCGGTATATATCTCGTTCGGCGCTTACAGTGAAACTGCTCCTCGTCAAATCGCATTAGGACGGCGTTAAAACAATTTATATCATCCCCCTCTGGGGGGGGAGGTGAGCTTTTCTCGTGGGCAACGTTGGGATGCCACGTGGGCCTGGCCCTTAATTCATGGATTACACTTCCCAGCCCAACCCCTCGCGTTCCTCCCTGTATCGTTTCATCTGCAGCACCCCTCCCCCTATCCGGTTTCTGTCGCGGCACTGCGTCGCGCCCTTATTTCGTCGCGATTCGGCACGCCTTGCATTTTAATTTCATTTGCTCCGTCGAATGAATAATTATTTAAATTCGCGTTCGTCTTGTCGGCCACATCTGCCGCCGACTCCGACTCTCTCGCGTGCGCAGCTTAAAATTCATCGTCACCGGGTGTCGGAAGGCTGACGGAAGGCTCCGATTTTAAACAGATTATCATCTCGATTAGAATTTTAAATAGCAGCCCCGCGCGGCACTCGACGACTCCGATCCCAGAGTCTATTACGTTTGAATCGCAACTATAATCTGTATGCGTGATCGTAGCCCTTCTGTACACTTGCAGCATCGCCTATGCATTATGCTTGAGTGTGTCCCATTAGGTTTCATGGATCCTTTACTTTTATATCGAAAAGCCAAGGGAGCATCACGGAGAATTCTTCTGCTACCAAGATGAGACATCATTATACACCGAGTAGAAACAGAAACGTTCTTGGCATTTTCTATGGGACGAATCGCGAGACGATGCGAAACGGGCGCAATTTCAAACGGGATCCGTGGAAAAAGAAACCTCGTAACAGCGGAGAAAAAAAGAGCACGCTGAAAATTCGCGATGCCCCAGTATAAATTCCCTCTAACAACGTTTTATCAATCACGGGGTCACAAACAGAACTCACTCGGGCGTTTTCATAAAATAAAACTGGGCCCGCAAAGGCGAATAAAAATCCGGCCGAAAATCAATACTGTGTTCGACGCGATATAAGTAGTCGAAACGAATAAAACAAAACCAAAGGGAGGAAAAACATACGCGGCTCATGCACGCACATTTATCGAATGATTATTTCAAATCGATTAACGCCCCTCCTCCCCCATCTTTTCGTCGTGTGCGTGCGACATCCGACGTGTCATCGAGTCAGTCGATCTTTAAGGATCGAGAAAGGCCGGAGATTCACCTTGTGAAACGATGCTAAACTGTTCGTTCAAAGAACGAGGAATCGGCCATAAAAGTACCACGTACAACTAGAAATCTACTTCGCCCAAATACGCCAGAATGATAGCCTAAAAAATAAACCCAACCACGTGCCTTTAACAGCCCCGCGAAAGGAACATTCTCCGTGAAATTATCCAGAAATTATGATCATTTCCAGGAGTCTTTACGAGCAATTCTCGGCGAACATCTAAAAACGCTATCGTCTTCGTGGATGAACTATAAGATTACAGAGCATGAATGCCCGGCACGTTATTAAACGAATCGTAAAGCATCCCGAACGCTACCCTCCCCCCGTGGACGATTTATTGAATAAAGATGAACCGCGGACAGTGGATTCCTTGTTCGACTAATAACTTCGACGGTCCCTGATACCGCCACTTTCAACGCCAGTTGGGAAGTTGTCCAACTTTCCGGCGGGACGCTTTATGAAAAAAAAAATCTCCCAGGCGGGATAACGTAGCCCCGGCGATAAAGAGATCGCAAATGACGCTGCGCATAATTTCCCGTTACATATTCATCGCCTCGTTAATTTTTTTAATGCGCCGGCTATTATCTCGTTCCTCCGTTTCCCCTCCGTCTCCCGGGGAAGCGACGAGAATCGTCTGTTGGCTTTAAAATTCAGCACGAGCTACGCGCTAAAAGATATCACGGGCTCGTATTAAACGCGAAATCCGGCCGTGTCCTTTGTCGCTCGTATATTCGAATTCCACCGTTTTCACGGCCAGTGTTTCGTGGAGAGAAAAACCGGTGGGGCTGGAGATAGTCGAAGGTGGAGGGGGCGGCGGTGCTGGAAGTTTCGAGGGGGGGGGGGGCATCGATACGAAGTTCAGCGATATTTCTGTTGCAGAACCGACAGACGCCACACAAACCAGCGAAGTGGACTCATTGCCTGGGCGTACGTAAGCGAAAGAAAGGAGCAACATAATGGCGGGCATGATAAGCCCCCGGCTGGATTGTATAGAGGCTTTATCTGGTTCCCGTGTTTTCACCGGCGAAGAAAGGTTGAGACGGGTGAATGGTTCCGCGGATGCGACTGCAGACTATAAGAGATCCTGTAAAATTAATGACGCAACTGACGTGTTGTAGGCACGGTAACGTACGGGACTGGATATCAACTATTCACGAGCTATGATAGACGCGCATCCAGTAAGAGCGGCGTACGGGGTAATGGTTAAAAGGTGGCGGCTATATATTTCGTACGAGGGGGAGTGTTATCGAGGGCAACGCCAGACTTTCCAGAGCGGCGTAGGCATCAGCTGCGCTATTGGCTTATCGAGAATTCCTCGCGCGGCCGATGTATCATTCAGCCGCCAAACAACATTATCATGCGATGGGTATCGCTTATAATTCATCGGGCGCAAAAGCTGTGCTCCTCGAGGACTGGTGGAATCTTCCCCAGCTCTCTCGGGGACGAGGCGAAAGAATACTGGTGGCTCGAGAATTGAATCGAGTCCCTGCAGTAGGTTAGATGAAAGGAATCGCTGGAATTATCATTGTTTCTGATATAGGTCAGCCTGTATATATATCAGAGGTCGTTAAACTATCCAATAAAGAGCACGGTAAATTCATAAATTCCGTTATAGAGGCGACTGGATTAAGCATAATGCAGCCACATAACGAGGCCAGGAAATCTGGTTGACCCGTGCTATTGAATCATTCGCAGCAAAGCGAATGCGTGGACGTTAACGAGGGACTATCGATAATGGGCTTAACACCTCGTTCTGGTAACCTGTACCAAAAACGGCCAACGAAAGATGCGTTAATACGTGCCCGCGTGTGCTGATTTGTCGGCTTAGTGGGCAGCCACTGGGCGAAACCTGATTATAACCGACGTAGCAGTAATAAAACGAGCTCTAGGAAACATGTAGGAAATATACGCTACGATATCCAGTGCAGAAAGCCCATAGGTTGACTGGGCTTATGTCCTACATATGATACCTGGTGCCTCTTTCTGCTTTCTGACCCATAAACCTTATAATGGCCCCTGGTTACTCCACAAAGAGCATCCAGGATACAGAGGCTTCTGATATTTCGATCACGCGCCGAACATTTTTTACACGACACATGTTCTTCGCAGTAAATCGTCTAAAGCTCCTTGTAGACTTCCGAACTTGCGGACAGTTGGGGGAACGCGTGTAAAATTATAGCACGCGAGTTTTTCAAAGTGGCCACTATTTTCTTATTAAATTTTGAGAATCTCTCGCTATGTCTCTCAGTCAATGAATATCCCGGAGCACTGGGACTGCTTGTACATCACGAGCACGGTATAAATGTGGAAGAAACGAAACACGGTTGCGCAAGGTGCACACATACCCGTGCAATCGAAAGATATTCCTCAAAAAACCGATCCACGGGAACCTGACCATCGGCCCCACGTTTCTCATACAATATGCCACGAAAATTGTTACATCGTCCAGCAAGGGGGAATTTTCAGCCCGGCCAATCCAGCTTCATCGGATTACAGTCTTGCAATATCGACTCCTCTCATCGCACCGCTCCTATACTTCTTTCACCACTCTCCTCGTAATTGGATAAACCTGAAAATAACACGAAAAGGCGATCGCATCGTGCCAGACCGAGAGCCAGTTCGGCGTTATCGTTCCGCAGTATCGAGTAATGAGGATAGATTCAACTTTCGGCGGATCCGTGTCGAATGCATCGCTATCAAAACCCTTCGAACCCCCTATCCGCCAGCGAACATTGATCCTTTTCGAATGGAAGAATATATTCCCCCCGCATCTCGTTCCGCTTCAAATTCTGTTACTCCTTTCATTATCCCGCCAACGTTGGAAAAAGTTCGAAACTCGTGCATCGATCGTGGCGAAGTAAAAGCATCGTTACGCATCGGCGTATTTGTCATAGTGACGGTGCACAATACTTCTAAGGGGACCGAAGCAGAGCCGCGGTGGTTAATAATTCTCTGGCATGCATTCATCGAGCCATGCGCCGTAGCTGCGCGATGCCCAGTGCATTTGCGACAAAGTGCGAAACATCGCCGCTCACCCCCATTTCCACCGAGTATATGCACACGATTCCTTTGTTCTGCACGCTCGCCAAGATCCTACGGGCAGAATCGGATCATCTTCTTCCGCGCGCGTAAAAGGTGAAAGGCAGGCCGATACCGAGATACAGATGGGGGACATGAAGTAACGAAGCAGCTACACGGCGGATGATAGATAGGAAAGTCGAGGATATCTCGTGTCTGCGCATCTCCACTTCCTTACCACGATGCCGTCGTAAAGCGCGGCCACTTTACGACTGCTTCTCATCTTTTACAACGTAAAACAAAGTTCCGAGCGTGGCCGCCGCGGCCGTTACAAGGTAAAAGCTAATCTTTGCGGAGCTGTGGTTCGCGTATCAATGTGAAACATTCCACTGCGGTTCGTCCCAGTAGATAGGGTAAATGTAGGGTAAAGCACCCAATTACTGACACATTAAGCGTTGACGCTGACATTATCTTATAGTTATGTACTTATAGACTAAAAGTATATGTTGTTCTTGTTATTTATTATTGTTTAATATGTTTGCTTGATGAAAAAAAAATTGGTGGATCTTAAAACTTCGATTTATATGTATAAATTCATCAATTTCAAAAATATATTTCGGGATCTATTACTGACACCCGTCAAATGTATTTGGCTGAATTACTGACACCCCAATTACTGCCAGCTAACCTAATACTGTTTATGTCATTTTAAGGTTACGTCGTGTCATGTACATGAGCAACTACTGCTATGACAGTAATACCAAAATGCTTGAAACGTTTGTACCAATCACTGTCAACCAATTAATAAGTAAAAGGGCTAAATGAATCCTTGAATTCGGATCTTTATTACTTTCTATGATGCTTATATTATTTAAAACATTATATTTTGTTATGTTAATAGCTTAAATAATACAATTACAGCATTTTCTTTAAAGCCTTGTTTTCCCTTTCGCTAGTAAGGAAGTCATCGTTTCCATTCTCCTAACATTCGCTTAATTTTTTTTATCGTTTTATTTAAATTAACGAAGAAAAAATTAAGTACTGTTTTTTGTATCGTATAAATAACAGTTTGAAATGTATGCTAAATTTTTTTTATGCATCATTTTATAAGATTTATTCGTTATTTTACGTAAAACAGCTTATGGTGACAGTAATTGGGTAGGTGGCAGTAATTGAGTCCTTTACCCTACCATTTGTGGCCATACACTGTTTTTGGCCATGTGCATAATTATTTTATTTTTAAATTACTTGCAGATCATTATTCTGTGGAGAATTTCACATCATAAATATTTTATTTAGTATACCGCCTGAAATATAAGTTTACATTTATTGCTTACACGGAAAAATATTATATTTTTTAAGAAGTGGCCAAAACTGGTACAATACCTTAAAGTGGCCACAAATGGTGCATCTACCCTATCGTACAATTTCGAACGAGGACGGTGGAGAATGAGTCAGTTGGGTAAGGCAACTCAGATATTTCCATTACAAACAATTTTCCTCCGCCGTCCTATTTCTTTGCCCTCGTCACTTTCCACGCCCCGGAAGTTCAGATCCTTAGTGACTTCCTCGTCTGTAACTTCTGATGTCCGCGGTGAAAGCAAAGTAAAACAAACAGCCGCGAGTTTCCCCCGGGCGAGAAACATTTTTCGCGTGGACTACGCGCCCGTAAGAAAGTTTCCGGGGGAACTTTTGTTTGACCCGCGCCGCGTCCCACAGAATCGACGTATCGAGTCATATCGCTTAAGTTAAACGAGTTTTCCCCCCGAGCAAAGATATGCGCGGCCAGCGAGAAGGTAAAGGCGAGGGCGGTGGGCAAGTTCCGCAGGGAGAACAAACAAGATAAAGGAAGTTTTTAATAATCCTGCCAGTTATTAGCCCACCATAGCCGACGGAAATCAGGGTACCAACTCGATAAGGAAGTTGCACGAATGGTCGCGGTTCGATCACAGGGCCCGATACTTTCAATGAATTATATTAATTTACCGAGGAAACTTGTGTTTCTCCTCTCGAAACTTCCCGATATTGGAAAAACACGGTTAAGCGTTCTAGTTAATAACGCCCTCGCACTCCAGCCATCGAGATCCACACCGCGAACTTTCCGGCGAAGACAGCGTCGTAACTTTCTGCTTCCATCAAAATTAAATAGTGGGTTAAACGGATGCTGGAGGGTTTTATTAAGTCGTCACACACTTGGCGTACCTATGGCCCCAGTAGAATGAACGCCCATTAATCAGACGTAGAGAGAAGCGTTTGAATATTCATAGGGCCATCACCTAGCAGTTGTCGAGACTTTGGAATATTTTTCCAGTATTCCTGCATTTCCCCGCTAGCAAGGCCCAAGGCTCCGAGGGTCAACAGAAAATCTTAACGACGGAAAAACGTCTGCCGATAATTCCGTTCCCTTCTCGGGCCAGGCAAGTTGCAGACTAAGTTCATTAGCTCGTCGCGAATTTGCATATAAAACGACGCTCTCATCAGATACTGTTATGAGAGGCGAACTTCCATTTTATAACAGCAACTGTTTCTCGTACGCTGCATAATTTATGTATCTTGTTTAGGCTGGTGTATTCCGCGCGATAGGATCTCCTTTTGATAGGAAGCAGCGCTGATCAGCATAATATGCAAACAGCCACGGAAGGCGACGTTAATTTATAATTGATACAAAAGACGGAACTAAAGAACATTCAGTGCTTTCTACTCTACAATCGTTGCTCGTTAACGTTGTTGTATTTCGAATTCCGTCAGCGACACTTAGGGTAAATCCGGGAGACGCGGTCGGGCCGGAGAGTTGGCCGAGTCGCTAAATTTCAGACTCTCTACGTAAAAACTTGTTACAGTGCAGATCAATTACTTTTCTAGAATCCAAACAGTTGAATGAACAGCGTCATTTCGCTTCCTTCTGTTTTTCTGGATTTATAGGCTTTAAAAGGTAAATCGTATATAAAATATACTTCCAAGTTTATTTTCGTTTAATGTTTGGGATAATAAGATAGTAGAGATATTGAGGGACAATGCAGCCAAAGTATTTGGCCATATTAACTCTTCCTCTCAAAGCCGAGGAGAAGACCATTATCACTGCAGAAAAGTGAGATGGTCGAGTTATGATTTTTTTATTATTTTTGTTTATTTTTATTATTTATTATTATTTCTGTTTATTTAGAGTATTTATTTACTTTTGTACTCATTTGCCTTGCTAATCGCCAGTAGGTAGTTCACTTTTTCTTTGATGTGTTCTTTACTTGTTTAGCGTATACAAATTAAATATCAATGAATCTGTAGTTGCATTCACTCATAAATAATTTTCCTTTATCCTTTGTTAATTTTCCATGAATAGTTATGTGAGTGGTCTCTGCCAACGACGAAAACCATATCCCCCGGCACCTCGGGAGAGGTGATCAGATGTCATGACTTCAGTTTTCAACCTGATTTACAGTAAATATTGCCTTAAAGCAAATATCGACCAGTTTTTCTAAATCAGCGTAAAATTCTAAACATATAGGTTTGTTCTGATAAAATTAGTAATTTTTATATTAGTTTTAATAGCCATTTTATATTAGGTCGACCGCGTCTCCCGGATTTACCTACATTTCCCAATGAAACGTGTACCGTACCAGAATAACATTCGAAATGCAGGCTATCCCGACAAGAACGTTGCAACATTTTCCCAATTTCACGAAGAAACAGATACGTACACGACAGTACGATGAATATATTAGGGGAGACCGGGTGTTAAAAGTTCCGATTTCAATAAAACATAAAAAATGATTGGAAAATAATGTAGTTATTCTCTTCACTATTGACTAATTTCTTGTTAAATTTATTATATTTTATGATTTTAAGCTTGTATTTAATATATTGTAATAGGTTTTCCAGGAAAAGTAATTTATTTGTGGCTGGTCGAAGCGGAACTTCTTACCCCTTTATGGGGCAAGTTGTTATCGCATTGGGGTAAGTTATTACTAAGATATAGGAGTTGCCTTTTAATGAAATATTTCATTTTCTAATGAAATGAAACAGAACTTTATTAATAATGCTTATTTTTTAAGGTTCGGATCAACAAAAATGTATTATCTTTAAAAGAAAACCAAAACAATATAATAACCATAAACATTATATTTAGTATAAAAATTAAAATCTACAAATCAGTCTTACATTCAACTGTTTGTGTGTACCTACGTATTGAGATTTGTATTACTTACAAGGAGAGTATTTTAGGTGTCCGCCTCCGATCATTTTGATTTTTGGATATGTTATAGAGGACCGAAAAATAAGAAATACGTGTTATTTTATTTTTCCCCGTTTTCATATTTGGGGGGTGAAAACTGCGTTCAAAGTTAGGGTTGAAAAATCATTTTTGTGGAAAAAATGGACTTTTTGAAAATCTGGTGAGTCAGTCATATTTCGCATTCAAAGACACAAAATTCGTCCATTGACACTATTCCCCTATCTCTAATAGTTCTCGAGATATTCCACAAAAATGATTTTTCAACCCTAACTTTGAACGCAGTTTTCACCCCCCAAATATGAAAACGGGGAAAAATAAAAAAACACGTATTTCTTATTTTTCGGTCCTCTATAACATATCCAAAAATCGAAATGATCGGAGGCGGACACCTAAAATACTCTCCGTGTTAGTAACCTACAGTGGCTTCTTGTCCAGATTGTAGTTTTTTAATAACTCTCGATAAAATCAAGTCGCAGATACTGAATTCTCTAGCGACAGTTTTTATCTTATGCATAACTTCGTTGGAAATGGTACCCCTTTCCGCTTTTCATTCATATGTTCGCATCTTAAAACAAAGCAGGAACAATTTATACATTTGCGGTGGGGCAAGTTGTTACGGTAACAACATGCCCCAAATTACAGTAACAACTAGTCCCTATTGACAAGTGTAGCAATTTGAGAGATTATTTTGCTTATACGTATATTGAAACCACGATAAACACTATTACACCATGTTCTTAAATGTCATTTGATCCATAAGAACGAATTAATCAATAATATCGACGTCAAATAATCGAAATGGACCAAAAAATAATGATAGAAAAATATTTACTTATCTGGTACGCGACTAATAGATCCTTGAAAAAACCACACGGAAAAAATAATTTTAAATACAACGGTCATTTAATTTTGAAGATAGAACCGTCGGAACAACTAACCCCCGGAACTTTTAGCCCCGGTCTCCCCTACATAGAAGTTATAAAAGCACAAATTTCTTCCAACATACGAACCTTCTGAATGGTCAAGTATCAAATAGGATCCATCGACGTAACCCTCGTCCGATACAACGGAGAAATTTCATTAGAAACTGTCGCCAAATTGTATCACGACGCACGTCCATTCCATTTCCAATTTTCTTTCGTTCGCTATCACGTTAACCGTAACGGAGGATAAAGGAAGATTGATCAGGATCATCCTGACGTACGTTCCCTCCTCGAATCGCGATTCGAAACAATCCAACAGTCATTTCGAGATGTGTGGTCATTTCGCGAGCCAAGAGAAAGAGACGCGGGCTGTCGATCACCGTGTATCGAGGTTTACACGCAAGAAAGAAGCAGCCCAAAAGGGACGCGGAAGGATAAGAGCACGCGATTACATCCTCTGCGTGTCGCGAGGCTCTCTTGACGCAGGGTGCCGATAACGAAGCGGAAAGCACGAATTTCTACGTGCCCGACATACGAGCAAGAGGCGACCTCGTATCGCAAAACTAGATTCCGGATTCCACGATCCTATTGAGCAATACTATGAGCTTTGTCAACCGTCACTGGGTCACATGCAAATCCACGATCGGCGGCGTATTAGCACGTGCGCGGCTTCCTGCAAATTTTAAAGGTATTCCGCGCCAATGACCCGTCGAAACCGACAAGGAATTCCGGCGCGGAAGGAATTCTGTGTCAGTGATTCGTCTGAGAAGTTCGCTTGGTCCGTTTCACACTCTCCGATACGGTGGACGCAGTTGATTACTGTTCGGGGATCTGGGGCGTCTAGAACGACGCCGGGAATGTTTTAAGTAAGAGTGCAAACACTTTTACTTTGAGGAATAAGGATGAATATTATGGAATGAACGCGAATAAGAGGGAAGCGACGCGATACGTCTTATCTGCCGTCTGTTAGTGGATTCATCAGCAAGATTACCCACCAGACCCTTGTCTTCCGGATGCTAGCAAGCAGAAAAGACATTCTACTCGAGCAGACCATTAGTCAGATTTGTAACTTGCTGGTAACAGGGATTTCACAACGGCGTCGCATCGCGATGGAGACTCCTACTCCTACTTTTGACGAGTACAGAGAAGATCATCGTATTCACAGACAATACCGCGATTAACAACGTGAGATTTGGATGAACATGTAACTTGCTGGGACAAAGAAATGAAAAGATTACATATCCTCGGTGAATAGTAGGTACACTTCTCGCGGCGTGCTTTTGTATTTACCCCCTGGCATTCAATTACAGCAAAAGGGCCACGATACTCTGGAAATATATTCAGCGAGAGGCAAAACACGCCGTAATTAATTTTTTTATCCCCCTCCCCGCCGGATGCGGCGTCGCGGTCGAGATCAAAATGTAAATTATTCCGTGAAGCACCGCGCTATCTATGCAGCGTATCTCTTTGCCGGGGAGGTAGAACGGTCGACGGGGTTTACATTTATCTCCTAGGGTTCGCGAGAAGGCGGGAAAGTTAATACCATTAATCGCACAAAAAAAAAAATGGAGGCCATGTAATTGAAGCGATTCGAGTTCCCGCCGGGCGAAGAAGTCTCGGGGCGATAGTTCAAACGTTTTCAACGATCTCTAATTTTTAATCCGCTCCCATTTCTCTTCTGGAACGGGAATTAAGCTCCTCTTCTCTCTCGCGAAGCACCTTCAACAGTCTTCTTCACTTTCGAAAACACGCGCTACCGTGCCGCTTAAAATGTTGGGGTTACGCTTACATTCCCCATTTCAGCGTCGAGCGCGTGATACGTGATTCGCTGTGATCTGTTCAAAGAGTATCGAGGAAACGCGAAGTCGACCCGAACCCAGAGAAATCGCCCGTAATTTACCCACACTAGACCTTATTTGCGCGACAAGCATCCCTTCCGCGTAATTAATCAGCAGTCCCTGGGTATTCCCTGGAGCACGAAGGGCGCTTCGTGCAGGCAGCCTACGTAACGGATGCCGTCCAAAGAAGTGTAAATAAGAAAAATGAGCTCAACAAGCGTACACGTAATTAAGAAAGCGTCCTACAGGAGTTCCATTAATCGAGTCCCTACCGAATAGGTAGCCCGAGCTTTGTCCGACTTTCGCCGGGCGATTAATTAAAACGCGGAGAACCGGGCAAGTAGGGCGACTCCTTTGCGTCTCTCGCACTTCATCGGTTCGAGACGTTAACAAAAAGCAGAACACCGGCTGCGGAACGGTAGTTTACTTAATTAAAACCGGAAGCAGTCTCTCCGCTCCGTCCCTTGGCTTTAATTTCGCCCAAGGCAGCGAGCAAAGTACCTAGGGAGGACAGCAAGTTCTCCCGCGGAAGCGTTACTTTCTTACAATTAGTTCAGTGCGGTCAAGCGGATCGCACTTAGCGAGTTCGTGGCGCAAACGTCATTCGGAGAACTCTGCCGCTCACAGAGCGTGTGCATCGTTAACAAGGATACTGGCACAAGTTGGACCTGAGCGGGGCAAGTTAACTGCATGTTCCATTAACTCCAAGTTCATGCCCATTCGTCTGCTCGATAGACCTCGCTGCCCTCCCTTTGATACTGCGATGTTCGGAAAACACTTGGACGCTTAAATTTCGGTGTGAATGCTGCGAGGTCTGCTCAGCAGGAGGTTAGTTTCACGAGGAGGATCAACTATCTTTCGTTCCCGATCAGTAGTTCGGGACGTATATCAAGTGAGGGGTCTCTTCTGCCAACTAGGCTACAATAGTTAAGTCGGTGGAACAGAAATCGCTGTACAGTTTAGCACGCTGAGGAACGTAACACCTAAAAGTGCCTTTCACCCATTTCCCACTCCAAGTCACGGTGACTGAAACCGGATGCCGCGAAGGTAGAAAGGGTTAGCGCCGCGAGATGAGAGCTTCAATGTTGTCGAGAATGTTTGAAAAAGCGTGCAAGAAGAAACTCCACTACGCGGAGAAGGAGCTGTTACGTAAGAAAGAGATCCTTGCGGGGCGCAAAGTAATTCCGCTATTACGACTGGGCGACTCCAGCGGCGCAAATGAGAAAACTTCTCGGCGCGGGGATTTTTCCCCTCCTGCCCGTAAATGCATGCAACGCACGGGCAATATTAAGATTATGCGTCGCGCGGTCGGTTTCCTTTCTCGGAGTATTTACAGTGCTAGGCGGAATGCGCGCACCTTAATGCGGCAAAGTAAGAAAAACGACACTGTCCCGGTGAAGAAGAGCGCGGCGAGCTGGAAGCGTAGAATACGATTCATTTAATTCAAGAGTCACCAACGAGGGACCGTCTTTCCTGAACACGTGTCCGGGGAAGGGGCAACGCGGAAGGAATACTCCTAGAGAAAAAAAAGTCAGAAAAACCAGCAAGTCCGGAGAGCGGGGGAGAAGTAAATGAAGAAAGAAAACGGAGAGAAAGGGGCGCTCGGAGGCAGCATAGCCGGGTACCAGTGTAGGTAAGTGCAGCAGTTACAGATTAAGCGCAACTGAACATCCCTTAAACAACTTGCCCATAAATTCACCGGGGAAGATTAAGACGCCCTCTGCTGCCCACCCCGCAACTAAATACTCTTCTCCTTTTAGCGTATGCCTTCGAGCGAACAGACGTCCACAGGGACAGAAACGTTGGGAGCCCTGCGGCATTCCATCTCCCACCATCTTCCGATTCGCTATTTTCTTCGCTTCTCGTCTACTCTTCCTTTTATCTTTTTTATCGTTCCGCCCCTACCACTCGTGCTCCAAGTATGCACCCTTATCTGTTCATTCTGTCATTCTGTCCCTGTTTGTCGCTGCCCGTGGCAATACAACCCCCTTTGTCTCGCTCCACTCTATCTGCTGCTGGTTCGAGGCAGATAGTTAGCTGTGACTAACGACGCCTGATTATTGCGACCGGAAGATAAATTCACTTAATTTCACCCCTACCCCAGGCCTAGTTATGTCCCGTGTGGCTAGCCCCCCGCCCTCCCCTGCGCCGCCACTGCGGTCGGGAGCTAAGGCAATCCGTGCACGTTTCACGAGCATCCTTGCCGGCCGGGACGAAACATTCCTGGACTAACCCGTTGCCGTGCCTTCGACGTCTACCCAGTTTCCACCTAATGAAACGGCGGGGCTGTTTCTTCGCTGAAATTTATGGAGGGCGGGAACAATGCGCGAAACACAAGCCCGCCATCCACTCCGGCGAAGAAAAACCGCCGGCTAAATCGAAAGCGAGCTCCCGCGGATATTTATTTCACCGTGGAAACTTCACGAACACCTGACGGGATTTCTATGAAATTTTATCTCGCGGATGCATCATTCATCCGGGAATCTTTTATTAATACTCTCGCGGGGTGCGGAATTAGAATTGCTGGTTGGAAGAGCGCCCCGCGCGTGTACTCGAAAAAGTAACGAAATTTGTTAAGCTCCGCCAGTACGGGGCGGGCTTTTTATATGATTTATCGTCCGCGAGGAGGGAAAGATGAGAGTTCAATCAGGATTCAAGTTAAAATCGTGACCCACGAATCGAAGGTTCGATTATACTGAAAAGCTCGTTTCGTACGTTCCCCGGCGACAGTACCTAACAATGAATGATTTTTCGATTCTCGCTGATAAATAGCGGTGCGGATCGAGAGCCGCTCCTTTCATCCGAGTTTCTACGCGCGTCTGTTCAACGATACCCCTCCAATTATATTATACCTGAATAGAGGTCGCAAGCTTGTAATGGGACATCGATATTCCCGAGACGATTCTCAATTATTCCGTTTCTTTCGAATTGTTTCGGTACAAATGGAGTGGCTCTCGAATTCAATAACGAAACCGACGATACAGAAGACGCGGCGAGGGGCGGCGGGGCCGGAGGGGCGGGTCTCTTTTCACCCGTCCAGCGTGCATCGATTTTCCTTCAAAGCGCATTAAAGGTATTCGAATATACTTTCCACGCCGATGAGTAGCCACCCGAGGTGATGGGCTATTGAAAGCTGCTCTTGGTAAAGTATGGTAAAGTGCTCCCGGCAGATCAATGGAGGTAAACTCAGCGCGACATTTAATTAAAGTCCCTCGCGAAATCTCGCGGGCGAAATATCATTCGCGCCCCGTTCTTCGACGCAGCTTACGAGAAATAATTGGAATGTTATTTACACGGTGTCCCTCCAACCGCGTTTTGTCAGAGGCACCGCTTTGAATAAACACGAGGCCAAAGATTGCGGGGAATTTAATCAGGCGAGCAGCGAAATATAAATGAAGAGACCTCGCAAGATACAAATGAATTCTCCGCTGGTGAACCGGGCAGTTGTTCCAGGCTCGACGTGCTCCCAACTCACGAGATAACCGCGGCGAAGATCAAAGCTGCTTATCAATCGCGCTTGTATAGAACTGCGGGGATAGATTGAAATGTAATTCGGCCTCGTCTCGCCGTTAACGATTTCCATCGGGCTCGCCTGGAATTGCGTTACACGGCGACGACGAAGTTCGATTGGCTGGTGGAAGAAACGGGCAATAATCAAAAATCAATCGCGACGGGGATTCGCGAAAGGCGCTGCTGGCAGCCGTGCGAGACTTCGAGTGCCAATAACGTGTCATCGAAACGAGCTTCCTCGTTTCCTGTTTTCGACACAGTTCCACTTCGGATGGCGCGTGTCACGCCTACGTCGTTTTAGCGTAACGATATACGCAGGATGTCTCCGTAACGGTCAGTGCAATAAAAAAAAAAAAACGAGGAAATTTTGTAACAAGAGATGGATCCAAGAAATGGAAGAAAACTTTCATCTCGAAAATTCTTGGAACACAAGTATGTACAACTTGGAGACACTGCGAAGCTGTCCCGCTACCACGAATCACGCTGTAATTCCTCTAAAAAATCCAGCGTTTCTATTACCACTCATAACTTCTGCATTCAAGGGAACTCCATCGAAATTGGATTTAAAAAAAGCCGTGCAATTGAATTAGTTGCGGAGCGCCGCTTCCCTGTTTGCGCCGCGAACTTCTCAAATAGTCCTGAATTTTTCAGCCAGCAACAATGCCGATAAATAGGCGAACTGGGTCGAGACCGTTATAGCCTCTGCAACCTCATCGAAACGTAAAACAGTAACGCGGTTGAATCACGCTGCACAGCTACAATAGGACGTATTCAAGAATGGCGAGAGAGATCCCCGCGATAGCTATCACCCTAAGTACGGTCGCATCCGTCGTAGAGGTATTACCCCGTGATTTGTCCTGCTCCATTTGAATCACGCCCTTTTTCTTTCACCCTTATCCTCCCTTCACCCCTCACCTTCCCTCTCCCTCTGTCCATATATATCCTCCTTTTCGCAGGCGAACGCGTCGCAGAATCCAATTCATACGACAAATCACCTTGCGGAATTTGTTTCTTCAAGTAACACTTCTCATTATGAAATTTGCTTTCGTGTTTTCACTGTAAATAATAACTGGCGCTAATTGGGCTAGGATAACAGTGCCAGAATTGTTCGAAGCTGCGCGGGGAGAAATTATGTTATTATTACAGAGAGTAGGTCGAGTAAAAGATTACAAGCTGCTTCCTCGAGAACTACTAACGGCAGCGACAAGGGTCTTTCTTGGTATTTTAGAGATCGCCGGGGCTCTTTGCGTGATAAATGGGGTACTACTGCCGGGTAACCCCTAGGACATCGACGGAGAACCCTCTCATTTTTTAAAGTGGAACGATGTAAATTTCTTTGCTTCTGAACGAAAAGGGCGAATATGTCTTTGACACATTTTTTTTCTTCTATATATATTACATGATTGGATCACTAATAGGAGAGTTCTCAGATGACAACGGAACACGTCGAGACTGACGCGTTGTAAACTGCCATTCTTCATCCGAAGACGGTGAAAATTGATATGGCAATCTAGGTAAAAGAAAAAAGAAAAATGGGGGAAACGTTATTTTGCCCTCTGAGGATAAGCTTGCAGAGACACATTTATCACACAAAGGGCACCAGCGAGCCCCAAAATGTCACGTACAATTTGTGTCACCGAGCCCTAACACTCTCGAGCTACCTATTTTTGTTATATCGATCTAAACAACAACGGAACGTCACGTATCGATGTGACCCTACTCGCAGAAATTCGGATTGAAAAGTGGAGTAATTTTTCCAAGCTCTGCATAACGGAAATGTTGCAGAAACGACGAAGCAACGGGCTGGAGCCATCACTTGGATACAGCATGACGGAATATCGAGATCCACTGCCTCGATCATCGGGTTATCCCGAATTCATCGGAACTCCTCCAAGTTTGTTCTGAAACTTGCCGTACTTCGTTTCAATGTAAAAACTTGGCCGATGGTAAAAACCGTCCATCGATTTTTCACGCCCGCCTCAAGTGCGAGCCCACTCTCGCCCTTAATATTTTATACACCCTTTCTTCGTTCCGTTTCTTGTGCACAACCCCTTCAAAGCTGCATCCTTCACGGCCACGCGGGACCGTGCCCAACCATTTCCGCGTTTCCACGGTCACGGATTAGCCTAAAGAGAAATATCGCGTGTACCGCGAGCAGAGCAATTCCGTTCCCAAGGAATCGGGCAAACTAGGTCCCCCGGTTTCTGGTTAAACCGAGCGTTCCCTCTCCTGTTACTTTTATCGCGAAAAATCGGCGCTGGTATTAGTCGTTGATTTGTCGGGCTCCTTTACCTTCCTCCTCCATGCTTCTTCTTCCCTCCCCCCCCCCCGCCCGCTCCGCCTCCGGGCTTTTCCACCCCCCTGGCTTGCTCCCCTACGAGGCGCCGACTCCTTTGTCCGCTTATGCCACGAGATGTACCCGGTGCATGCGCTGATCCAAGGATTTCAGGCAGGCTCACCGTAGTATAATGCGACCCGTTTCTCCGTTCTGCTACTAAATTCTCGATAAACATTCGCGGAACTGCACGATCGTGCCGGCCCAACATGTACGCGAGGGATGGGGCGTGCAACAAACGTTGTTTTCTAATCGACGAAACGGTTTCGTATGCGGGACAATGCAAGACAATTGGTGGAAGACTTGGAAGAGTAGACGGCACTCGAGAAGAAAGGTAAAATATAGCCAGTGTAGATGAATACGCGAATAATCGTATCGAAGTGATCCACCATTTTACTGTTTCGATCTCTCAAACGTGAGGTTATCGAAATTTTCTTAATCCGTACACTTCCAGCCGTAGAATTTTAGTACCTGGCTTTTTGTCGAAATTAGTAACGGAAATGTGAGAATTATGTCGTACAGCCTGTAGACGGAACTTTCCAGTACCTACTGTTACTCCTCTGCACGTTTAATTATGAATCGTAGATGTTCGAGTGGTCGTCATGAATCATCGAGGGGTAAGCAACAAAGTTAAAATGAAACGAGCAGCCGAGAGAAAAGTTTAATTTAATTTCTGGAGTTCAGTTCCCTCGGAAAAGTTCAATTTCAAATCGTATCGCTTCTACTTCTAACCGCCAGTATGATCTATATCTCCCAGCGCAATAAATCTACCAACCCTTCGACTCGTTTCCTTGTACATCGTATATTGTCGCAGGTGTGCCTGGTACCTGAAGATTGCAAACATCCCAAGCTCTATAAGATTGAGAAAACAACCACGATTCAGTTGAAAATGAGAGGGTTCAAAATCTTCAATATCTATCTTCTGCTTCTCGAGTAGACGATAAAGTTCCTTCCCCTAGCAGGATGTTACCTTCATTCATTTCACTCCCCCTGAAATGCACAAGTAAACGTACAGAGGACATAAAAGATCCCGTGCATTCCCATCAACCGTTGCACAGACACCCCTGCTTCGTCGAGCAAACCTTTAGCAACTAATGATGAAATTCGAGTCGACATTGGGTAAGGAAATTCCGGTTCAGCGTTCTCCCTGTAGCACACCCTCCGTGGATACAATATTTCCAAAAGAGCCTGAGACTTTCGGGAATACATCGCAAACCCGCAATCCTCGAGTCCATAACGAGTTTCCAAATTAAACCGTGGCATTTCGTCTCTGAGGAAGCGCGTCGAAACCGAAACTCTTTATCAAGCCGTGGTACGCAAAGA
Source organism: Andrena bucephala (assembly GCA_947577245.1). Taxonomy (NCBI): domain Eukaryota; kingdom Metazoa; phylum Arthropoda; class Insecta; order Hymenoptera; family Andrenidae; genus Andrena; species Andrena bucephala. Next base: position 66,756,441 of record OX387715.1, on the reverse strand, counting down.
AATCTCGAGAACGTGACCGACCTCGCTAGTCGCGATCGTTCCGCCGCGAAATAAATTACCTTTAGTCGCGACAGACGGAGCACCAGGGGAAAACTCCCAGCCCGGGCGCGAAGTAGCCCGAAAGCGATAAGAGGTGAAACATAATAACACCCTCCATCCCTTGCCGCGTTTGTTAAGAAACGTCCGACTTCTCAAACAAACTTTGGGGACGGGGGGGGGGGGGTGGTTTAAGTGAATACGACGACAAAAGGGGGGGGGGGGGTGCTAGCCGGCCTGGCCTCCGAGTTACATCAATATTTTTTTTGCTCCTCGTCGGTTATAATAACCGCCTAGTTAGCCACCTCTTGAGCGGAGAACAATACCGAAGGCGGCAGTTTATGCACCGACGACACTTTTATTCTCTGGCAGCACCCCACAAGCGCAGCCAGCTTCTGAGGGTTCGCGGCGGTGCGGTGGGGTCGAACGATGAACGAGGTTCATTGTACCACGAGGAAACGGAGGCACGGCCTTAAGAAAAGGCGTGCAAGGCGACGATCTAGATCGCGATGAGCCTTGACGCCTCGAGGCCCGCCTGCTTCGCGTATCTTAAATTATGTATCTACGTTCTCGGTCGGGGGACCGAGTCACGATACATCGCCACCGATTTGTTTGAAGAGTCTAATGATAGGGTTACGGACACTTGGCGAAGTTAATTACCCACGTGTCTGCTTGATATTTATATATTCTTCGAGTCCATGTCAGCATCCTACGTGAAACTGGACAGGCGAAGATAGTGTGACGGGGTAATTTAACGTTCGCTCAATCAACCAGCATCGAATCCATAAGCTTGGCAATTTTTATGAAGCACATTCGATGGAGGAGCAAGGGATTCTTCGTGGAAAAAATGAATCGAAAGTGCGGGATAAAGTGTCCTCGTAAGGTGTCTCGTTTCCGTGAAAATCGATCTTAAAGACTCAGCACATGCGGTAGTGATGCGGCGCGTTGCTTGGCTGGCGCGTCTGATCATTGCTCGATATTTCTACTTGCGCGCTAGCGCCTGTAATGCGGCTATGGTTCGCGCGATACACAAAATTTCTACAGATTCTTTGGCGTTAGCATGTCGGAAGATGATTTTCATTTATTAAGTAAAGTTAAGTTGTCGATAAGAATTCTGTATATGACAATGAGAGTTGATATTCTGAATTTATAGAAAGAGTATAATTAGGTATATGTTGATTGAAGTTGAAATTTATCGTACCTATATCCACAGAATCGTTCACGTCGAATTTGCACGAGAGAAGCAATCCTCTTAGGCGGAAATGTCGTTTCCAATTTTCCATTCATTTCCACACAAAGGATCACCCCATTTTCGACGGTATCGCGAATTACATCCTACCCTGCGCACGGAACAAAGGGGGTCAGTATCTGAGCAAAGTCAACGGCGGTAACAAAACAAAGTGCCCGTTAGAATTGGAGCAAACTCGCTATCCAATGCGACCGTAGAACAAGCAGACGCGGTACGTATCGCGACGAAGTGCCGGCTGATCGGATGATCCTAACGAATCTAGGTAAAAACATCGAACGAGGCCGTGCAACAGCGAGCTCGTTACAAACTGGCTAAGGATTGACAATTAGGGTCGATCTGTTTTTGCAGATAGCGGCTCGCCGGGCGCTCCGTGGACCAAGTTCCGTAAACCAGAGAGTAGAGATGACAGAGGGCGAGAGGAGGAGAGAGCGCGGGGAGAGGGACGAAGACAGAGAAAGCTTTGGGACGGGTTGATTTAAGCCCTGCAGGAGATGGTAGAAATCTTTGATAAGGCACGGCTAGCGCGAACGCTGATTGGTCGCCCCAGGCCTCGCGTCACCGTTCAAACAATGCGCTCCGTGCTAACAATGCAATCCCGACCGAGGTAAAGATATATAGAACCCCAGCAACCTATATCTGCCGGGCCCAACTACATCGTCGCCCGCGATCTCCTTACATCTCAGATACGCCGAGCTCTATCCTCAAAGGCTCATGGATCCGTGTTGCGAAACAGGGGCAACGCGAGACACTTTCCTGAAACTACGTTATCGTTGCGAATCCCCGCGAACGGTTGCCGACTCTTTGGCTTTCTTTGCACACAATCCCGCTGAAACAAACCCCCGCCCTGCCCGTTCCGGTAAATCGAGACACGGATTCTGTGTACGCTAGCCCGCGCGGCAAGTTTCGGTACAAGGAGCGTCGTCTACGTTTCGCGAGCGATTGCGAACCGGAGCGCGCGTCATTCGATCGTCTCCTGATCTTCGGAGCTATCTAAGATGAGCAAAAGAATTTCGGAACGGTGAGATCGAATTGAGACGCAAAGCCCGGGTGTTCCGCGAGTACCGGGATGGTGGAAGGTGGCGGTAATTGATCGCTAATAAACAACTGCATCGCGCCCCGAACTTTCCTAACAACTTGGACGGAGGGGCCAGAATATATTGCTCGAAAGTCAGAACGATATTCGCCGGCGTTGTCGCGGGATAGATGGGAGAATATATCACTGGATGAATGGAACGCGTCGTATTGGAAAAGTTGCACGAAAATGAGACCGTCGATGCCATAGGGACTAGTAATCAAAGAGAAGAATGTACATCGACGAAAACGACGTTTCGTAATATATTACCAGTGATCCACGTTACCTTCGCGTTAGTTTCCGCGGCGGGAGCGCGCGCTTTTTTTAAGGGAATTGAAGTTTAACGATCGACCGTCGAAACAAAAACCGGAACGACACTATTCATTCGACGGGCGGGGCAATGAAAAAAACTGAATTCCATTCGCGAGTAGAGCTCGGTGACATCCATCAGTCTCGAATTCAATTACGTTATTCAACGGGGGGGGGGGGGGGAGTAGAGGATGTCTATTTTCGAGGTGAAACTGACTTTTGCGCGTCGTTCATAACGCAAACTCGCCAATTAATTGTTTCACCGATATCGAGATATGGGACCAGTGATACATCGCCGGTGTGTGGGAACCGTGAATGGTGAACGGTGCCAGCCATCAATTAATGTGAAAATAATACAAACCCAAGTGCACGCTCGGCGTGCATTATTATCGGGTGGCCGGAGTGCTGCCCGTAATCCGAGCTTAACTCTCGCTATTTCGTCTTTAACGTCACGCCCAACAGTCGCTTCGTCAACGAACGTTCGGCAAATTGGTGATGTAATTACGAGTCCCTGCTTGGTCAACAGGCTTACCTGCCTGGTGGAATTGCTCGTAATGACCGATCGGACGTATCCCCTGCATCTATCGTGGATTCACCAACTGGATATACATCGCCGCACACAGACACACGCATATGCTTAGACACGAGTGTGCAAGGGGAATATAACGTTGGCGGAGCGACCATGCACAAGGTGTTCCATGTTTTATCGAGGAAATCATACATGTGTATTCTACGATGAAACATTTCTCTGCTCAATTCGCGCGCGTATTAAACCACGTGGAAACACGTTTCGATTAATTCTTGTTAGATCGATAAAGAATGCTACGTGTACTTGATAAGAAAGTTTGAAGAAAAATTCAATACATTCAAAATATATAGGGGAAATTAGGACAGAACCGGGTACCTGGGTAAAACCGGGACGTGCTATTCTTTTTAAAAAGGCCTTAAATTTTCCCACGTCGTTGCAGCGACATATTGTCACGATGTGCATTGTTTCATCAACAAACGACGATCGTCTTACAATCGTGCATAGTAAAGTTATATCGTCTTGTGTGTTTTTGAAGGCTCTGATCTAATTTTCGATAGTTAAGAAACTTCAATACTTTTGACAGTGTTCAGGTAAGTACTTTCTTGTGTGAATTATGTTAATTGTTGCATATTAAAGTGTAAATAACTAAGACAGTTTGTTTGTACTTCGTCCTGGTATTGTTGATAATTCGTAATATTTACAAAATTGTTTGCTGACGCAAAACCGTGCGGGGTAAAAGCAGGTACCCGGTTTTGGACAAAATGTGTATAACAAAGAAACGAAAAAGAGGAAGTTATCAACACTAAACTCAATCTTAATAAAGGACTACAACTAAAGAGAAATAATGAGAGATAGTGATAACAGTGGTGATGAAGACAATTAAGACATTTGCATTTAAGACCAAGAATCCTATGGTTCATCCAAATTGAATGAAGGTTGGTTGCAGTGTACAGCTTGTTGTAAGTGGGCTCGCGAAGGTTGCACCGTTTGGGGGATTGAAAAATTGGACGAATACCGTTGCTATAGGTGTTAGAACCAATTTTTAGTATGGTACCCGGTTTTACCCAGGCCATGGGGTAAAACCGTAAAAACGGACCATATTTTAAATCGTAATTTTGTTGTGTTTGTTATTATATTAAAAAAAAATGGATATCTACTATTATTTAAGGGGGGAGCCCTATTTAGGACGCTAGAAATGAGGTGATTCTTGGGAATTTTTTTTCTAAGAAACTGTTAAACGAATCTTTTCCAAACTTTCAGGGTATTTTAGTTCACATTTAAACAATAGAAATTAATTTTTACGTTGCAAAGTGTTCGGTAGAAGTGGAGATATATGAACACGTTCGTTAGGACTCGCGCGCCGCAGTTGCAAATTGGCGATTGTAATGGTGGCCCCATTTCTTCCCTGAAATAAAATAACCAAGGATTTTCTTATTTCTAGTATAATTACATTGTCGATGAACCTAACAAACGAAAAGAAAGTTAAAAGTTGACAAATTGTTGGGACTTGAAAGAAAAAGTTACGATTCTGCCCAAAGATATTTCGTACTATTTATGGAAAAAGAGTTATTCAATTCAATTTATTTATCAATGTCTCAGGTTCATCGACAATGTAATTATACTAGAAATAAGAAAATCCTTGGTTTTTTTATTTCAGGGAAGAAATGGGGCCACCATTACAATCGCCAATTTGCAACTCCGGCGCGCGAGTCTTAACGAACGTCTTCATATATCTCCATTTCTACCGAAGACTATAAAACGTAAAAATTAATTTTTATTGTCTGACTGTCAACTAAAATACCCTGAAAGTTTTGAAAAGATCCGCTTAACAGTTTCTTAGAAAAAAATTCCCAAGAATCACCTTATTCCTAGCGTCCTAAATAGGGCTCCCCCCTTAATAAAGAGTTTATTCTAATGAATCCTAATTTCAATTTCTTGTTTACATTAATCATATCAAAGTTATGAGCTTTTATCCTTAACGTCCCAGTTTTGCCCCCACTTCCCCTACAAATCATCAGCTGACTTATTTATCCCTGCAACGCGAACTCCTCGGATATTCGTCTCACTGTTACTCATGAAACGAGCCGGCACGGTTTACAGAGCCCGGGACACCCTGTATTTCGGCGCATACGTTCACCGATGACGATCGGGCGCGCGTACTGCACGAGCGCGGGCACTTGCACAGAAGTAACGCGGCGAGGGTGGAGGCGGCGGATGAGAGAGTGAGGGGGCCGCGCAGGAGGGAATAGAAGGATGGAGATGAGTTTGAATTTGGCCCGCGCCTCGTTAATTTTTCGCCCCGTGTCACTGCATTGTTTGCCCAGGGAAAAAGAGTGTTTATTGCCCGCAGCTCGAGACGAAAGCCAACGAGCTGCCTCTACGTGTTTTTTTTTTTTCCGCGCTCGTGTGCACGCGACCGTGTCAGCCACCTACACAATCGCGGCCTCCTCGAGCATTCTCGTTTTAATGATTTCGATCTAACAAGGCCGTCTAAGTCCCGTGACTGCAGGAACAAGGGGGTGCAGAGGAAGCGTTCGAAATGCCCGTCCCACTGTCTATGTTCGACGAGCGAGGTGTATTCGACGAAAAAACAAGGGAGGATAAAAGAGGGGGCTGGGGCTCGCCAGGCAGCGATGAACAATCTCAACGTGCTCACGATCCCATTAAAACGGTAAGAACGACCACTGAACACACCCGGATGCACGAGCAAGAAATTCATACCCCTTTCCATCGATACGCGCATCGATTTATCTTTCGCGATTGATACGTATTTGATCGAGTATGTTTGCATCGGCGGGATGAAATTTCACGAGCGCCCCACACGCACGTTCTCACGTGGATGAAATCCAACTCGATCGAGTTCTCCCCATGTCCTTGCCTCCAGTTTTCGATTACCAGTGCTAAATTTCTCCCTCCGCCTATGGCTTTCCGTCGCCAGCGAATCGAAAATCAGGGGGAACGACAATATTGATGAAGAGGCATAGGTTGCAAGATCGAGAGGATCGATTCGGACCACACAGAACGATCTATCAAAAGGTGAAGATGCCAGGATGCCAGTATTTTCATTACACCTGAACCGATGCGAACAGGTGACAGAAGGAAGTAAAGTGTAAAATTTCATTTTGAAAATTGATAAAGTTGATGATTAATTCGAGAAAGTTTCATCGTATCGCGTTCTAATTACGCAAGTTCGCGGGACGCCCAATAAATTTCAAACGTTACACCGCTAACCTCGCCTCGATCTACACATTTACTTTCTCACCCTCGTGGGGGATCAAACGCGTGGAGACGCGCGTTGTCAAACAAACCGGCGCACTTTGATTCAGGGTTCTGTCTCGCAGCCCTTCACCATAGAACCCCCCAACGAACACCGAATTTCCTATGCGAACACGCGATGTTCGCGTCTAGAACGTTTCAATGGCTCATCAGCGAAATTAGGGACGCGGGGTTAGGTCAACGCTGATGAAGAAAATTATTCTGCTCGGCCTCGAATCGCGAGACCAGGAATCCAGCTCGCAATGAAAAAGGATCTCCGTTTGTTCTAGGTGGAGCCTGAATATCTGAATTGCAGATTTCTGAATCGTGGATCTCCGTGGCTCTTCGGCAAGAACAAAGATAATAAGAACGATGAGAGGAGAGCACGGAGTTCCCCGCTATAATCGTGACTTAATATCCATCGGATACAAAGAAAATTAAATTAGACATCCATCAAGCGAGCTCACAGGGCGGACCGTTTAATCGCGAGCCCTTGTTCGATGGAATGTTAAAACTCCTGTACCGCGACCCCGTGTCCCTAAGATATCGACAAATTCTCTGTTTCCTGTTAGCCGTGGTACGCGAGGCTCAAGTTCCTTCGGCTGGAAATCACTTTGCAATTGTAACAGTGTTAACGCTAATTGCCACCTTGCATTCGGAATGTCAGCGTTCTTCCGCCCGGTTTTGCCGAAACGGGCGCAAGAAAGGGAAAAGAACTCGGAAGTTCGTTAACGACTTGAAAGAGCCATTCTTGAACCTAAGCTGAATGTGAATGACTTTAGAGGCGAGGAGAAACTTGGGGCACGACCGAGTGCTGGGCAGATAAGCCGGCTAGTCCTTTTACCTGGTATTTTAATTATGTTCTAACCGAAATGCCCTCGCCGTTTCAGTTATCCAGTAACAAGCTTGGGCATTAAATAAAAATGAGAAAGAATTAACGCAATAAAAATCGCGATCAAAGAGTAGGTACCGTTACACAATCTCGCGCATTATACAGCTTTTATCGGGCTTTGATAAACCAACCGTCGCTTTGACTTCCACTCCCGACGTCTCTACTGCCTACTTGTGATTTCGAATGTCACGTTAAAGCGTACAGCTCGCATGTCCGTTTCCAATTAAAATCCACGCGGAACGTTTTCAAACAACCGGCAAAGGAAGTGGAGGCGTAATCACCAAAGAAACGGACCACGCCATAAAGAGAGCGAAATGAAACAACTTCCGCGAAATAGCTTTGCGTTTTATCGTCAGATTAACTTGCGGCCAGGAAGTTTGTTAAAAATTTTCCAGCTATCATACGGCTAATGGATCTGAAATCTCGAACCCTAAACTCCGTGTTTATAATCTAATGTTCTTCAAAGTTCGGCAACTTAGCTATGCGCTGAACAACAGCGCAGATACTCGTTTCACAGAACTCTTGGGCTTGAATAGCGCAAAGTCGACTAAGAACTTTACCCTCGTGCCCTGGTAATTACGAATTCACATAACAAGCGTTTTATAATGCGACTCACCGTTATTAATCGCAGCGAAAGCGACGGCGCTGAGGAGCCATGCAGCCACGCTGATGGCGGACATCTTCGTTTCCCTCGTTGCAAGTTTCACCTCACATAATACGTGCCTCTCGGACGTTAGGATGAGCTGGAAAGGATAGGAGGCACATTGTATTAACCATGTACGTGACGTTCTAACATATTGCCGGCTCGCTCGTGCGTTCATAATCTTTGCAGGACGCTGCGTTTCACTAATATTCAGTTGAACGTCGCGCAATGCATTTTACGCCGTGACTATCTCGGCCAATTGCAAAGTGATATGGGGAAATTTTACGAAAGCATGAGACGACGCCATGGAACTGACTTTACAGGGTCGAAATTTTGTCCCACACTGAAATTGAATATAAGATTCGTACGCAACGAGCGAACCTCCAAGTGCAGCTGTATTTTAATACGCAAAGTTACGTCCTGCAAATGTTTCAATGATACGTATATATATAAGCTTCATTTCCATTAGATATATATATTTCAGGGATGAATAGTTTTTGAAACATACTAACGCCCGGATATGTTCATATATTCATTTCCTATGGCTTTCATACACTAACTGCAGCTCTACAGTCCATATCGCAAATAGAAATGCACCCCACATAATATTCATGCATGGTTATCGTTCGAGTTTATTATTCACAGCAATTCGCAATCTCCATGAAAGAGTTAGTGAAAAGCAACTGAATATTCGAAATAATCGAATCGCGGGGAACCACTCGAAGCAATAAAGCAAGGTATTCTTCCAAAGTTTCTTAAGGGAGTATTCCACTTTGAACGGTCGAAAAATTAAGCTATTTTTAAAGATTTTTTCTCAGTAAATGCAGCTTATAATGAAATTTTTTTGGTATTTATTAAGCTACTCTTATATTATACGAAAAAAAATTTTTTTTAAATATTTTTAATTTGTTTTAGGGTAAACCAACCAGTAATTGACCGCATATCAGTGAATGACCATTAGGCAAAGAAATGTAAATTATAAGTTTAAAAATATTGTATGTTTATAAATGGAGTGTAGTTGCACTTTTAATATCCCATATTTTTACGTACGCGTATTAAGCAAACATTAATAAGTACAATTCTTATTCAAATTATGCGGTCATTTACAGGACTTCAACACATTTTGCATTTTACAATCGTTTTTTTATAAAAATTACAATAAGAATAAGCAATTATTTTTTTAGAAATTGCAAGAAAAATAAATTTAAATGCAATTTCAACAGTTGTTTTGTTGTTATATATAAATATATTCAAGTATTAATCTCAAAGGTCTATAAATTCAACAATTCGGTCATTCACTGGTTGGTTTACCCTTTTTGTTTTTTTTACAGCGACAATATAGTACCTAAACAAAAACGGTATGTTCGTGGTGCAGGTGATTTCCCGGCTTAGGCTTATCTGAAATAATAAATTCGAAAAGATTCTTAATCTGTATGAGTGTCGCTATCGCCGTAGCTCAATTAACAATTTTTGTTCAGAAATAACAAAAAGGTTTGAAGGAAAAAGTTCCTCAAAATGGTGTTTTCTCGAATGTTCCCCGTGAAAAATCTAGGTTATTTTTATAACCACTATTTTTTGCATACAATTTGTTTTCTTCATATTCTCTAAAGATTGACAAATAAAGCCACAAAGCTGGAAGTAAATATATTTAATGGTTTGTTTTAAAGAATTCTCAAAGTTCGCATAATTTTTCGTCCGTCAAGATAGGGAGACCTCTTAAACAAGATCACTTCGCGGTTTCGTCGAGGAGAAGGCTACTCAGCGGCTACTCGTAAATTTTACCGGAGAATTTTCACGAAACACGAGGATGATTTCCGATTCCCCGGCATCTTTCGTTCCCACCCCTACGCTCCTGTGTTCCCTGGGGTACGAAAACGATCTCGAGAAGCTGCTCATTCGTCACGCCAAGATAGCGTCGAGCGCTCGCGAGAGATGCGCAGGAGGCGTGATGTCCTGGCCGCTTCTTACACCGCTAACCGTTAGCGAACTGGTCCACCGTGGCCGGGGGTTGACGTCGTCCCGCGTCTCCCCCGGGTCCTTCGTCCCCCGCGCCCACCGCACCCACGAGCCGCCCTTGGCTCACGTCGCGGTCCATTTATTCAAATCACACGCGACGCTCCTCCGCCTCGGAACGCGAGCGAAGGGGTCCCTTTGACGAGGCGGACGGGGAAGGGGGGAGACAAAGAATCGGGAGCAGCGCGAGGGGGTACAACGGAGAAAGGAAAGTGCAAAGGAAATGTTGGGGAACGTGAAATAGAAACGGAGAATTAGGAGAAGGGAAACAGAAACGGCGAAGGTCGCGGCGTTAGGGAGAAAGGGGGACAGAGGGGAGGGAAAGAGATTTAGAGGGACCAAAAGGGTAACAGGGAGGAGGAAAGTGGAAAAAAGTAGAGTTACAGAAAGGTAAAACGAAGGAGAGAGGAATGCTATCGCTCTATCCGCGCCGACTACTTTCGCAACCTGCACACAACTCAACCAGCCCTTCAGACGCACGTTTCCCTCTGGTTCCCCGGCTCCTTTCATCCGGGCTTCGCTTTTACGTTATGCACCGGTTGTGCATGGACTTTATATATATCGTCGCGCACCGTGTGCCACGAAAACCCGAAATTCCGCTCTGCTACGGCTTCGCGGGAAGTCGCGGCGCGGCGGCAGGCCCTTACACCGCGTTCGCGCGCACCCGCTTTCCACCGTATTTCGACAAACCGCCCTTCGCGCGGTTAACAAAGTTCTCGGGAACCGGGACGCGTGATTTTTTGGCGTGCTTCAAAATTTTCCCCACCGAACCTTTTATTTCTGTGTGCAGGGTAATTCTGTGGAATTGAAACACGCCGGAGGTCTATTTCGGGGGAAAATAGGGAGAAAATCAATGAAAAGCAATGTTGCTGTTTCAATGAAATCATGTAACTATATTTATATCGCAGAATGAACAATACACGTATGAATTATAACGTCAATTCTTTATGGATACGTCGAGGCGCAGTCGAGCTCAGAATTTTTTAAATTAATCATGTTTCGAATCAGGTACTTTGATGGTTGGAACTGACTTTCTGGCGGATCCAGTATCCTCGCATGAGAGGCAGAAGGAGTGAAGAAATGAGGAAGGATGATAGAAGTAGTAAGCCGGAATTCTTTCAACTCCATAGTCCGTTGAAGGAATGATTTCTACTTTTATGATAAATCAAGGGAACTGCATTTAAACGCGAAGAAGGGAGGAACGGGAATTTATCGCCGTACAAAGGGTACACTGGAAGCGAATGCATTTCGTTATATTCTTTTTATGATTTCATCATATAAATTTCCATACATTGATAACCCCATCTCGGAAATAATTGAATTACGTCCCGCATCCACGTAACACGATTTCATTGCTTCGCGCGAGTGATTCATACAATTCGATCAGGACATTTTATTACATACCTAGCGAGGAAAAGAAACATTTTCACGTATTGAAACAAACTGTGACACCAGTCTCAATGGATAGATTTTGAAAAGCCCATCAAAACTCGCTGCAACTCTCCTCGCGAGGTTCAGTTTCATATATTTCCGACCGTAATAATTAATCAAACTATATATAATCAAATTATAGCCTGATAAAAATTTATATATTTAAATGATGTCAAGATAGAACTTTTCCCAGAAACTTCGTTGGAACGTCCTTACTGTTAAAGAATAAACGGTTGTTTATGCCATAAGACTCTACTTGTATACAAAATAATTCATCCATGAAATTGTTTTTCAAAATGCAGCAATTATTCACGAGGAATGTTCGTTTGATGATGTTCATCAAACGTAAACACGAAGCTATTTATTTTGTTATTCTCTGTTCCTTCCTAGCTGTACGAAAGAAAGCCGCAAATTACAGAGAACGATAATAAGTGAAGATATCCAACGTTGAGCTCTGTTTCGAGGAAAGTAAAGAGCGCAGAATTCGCGAACGGCGCAGCTCCGTCCGCATTTTTTGCGATAATAATATCAACCATATTTAACCCGTGCGCACGGCGCGTAGCATAAAATAACGTGGCTAAAAATAATACCGCACTTCCACCACAGGATGTGAAACTTTTCTCCTACACTATTTTACTTTCTCTATCCCGCGGAACACTCTCTTATCATCAGATTCTTTGTTTCTCTAGAAATTTTGCAAAGTTTTTCCATCGCCGCGCGCAAAAATTCATTACCGCGAATCTGGCGAAAAGTCGACTGTTATACTTTCACTTATTAGCAGGTGTGAATCTCCCAAATCGAGATTTGTCAAACTTTGCCTGAGTTCAGAAGTGTTTTCATATTATTTTTTCCTGTCATACAGGGAGACAGAAGCTCATCAATTACTCCGAAAAGATTGCTGCTGCGGACCTTTATTAATCATACATACTTAATCCATAAATCCTTCGATCCCTTTTAACGATTACTTTGTGTAGAAGTGCTACACGAGTCTACAATTTTGGGGGATGAACAACAAATTGAACCTCTGATCTAAGTACAGAACGAATGAATACGACAGCTAAGGGAGCTTGAGAATCCAGTAAAACTACGCGTTTGCAAGTTTTTCTCGCGGTGGCCGACGTTTCTATAACTTAGAGCGAAAAGTTAAATTGCCTTAGTCGAGCCGGGCAGGCCTAGCATAGTCCAACGTCCGCCACGTTCGCAGGCAAAGAATGGTCGCGATATTCGTAATTAGTACACTGCAATTTCGCGTTTGCCGCTGCAGTCCATGAAATTAACCGACGAATTTCAGTTTTTAGGCGCGGCGACGCCGCCGTGGATACTGTGCTAATGCATTTGGACTCGCTCGTGAATCGACAGTTTGCAAAGCATTTAAATTTTTCAAACAGAAATTCCCACGCACAATGTTCATATCCAGCAGCTATGAGAACAAAAGATGGCTGTGCATTCCGTAGTTATTTGACCCTCCCTCGTTCATTCCGCATTTATTGCTAATCCCATCGAATTGGCGGTTTATTAGTTCTCCCGTTATGCCATATTCTCTGAATTATAAATCACGCTACATGATGTAATACTGTTAAATCTACCGGACGAATTAATAATCGATAGCACGAAACATGGTTAGTCTTGAAATGAAATTCATTTGGGTAGTTTATTAAGGGGTCGTTCTACTTTACACCGCCGAAAAATGAAGCTATTTTCAAAGATATTTTTCTCAGTAAATGCAACATATAATGAAAAAAATATGTTTGGTATTTATTAAGCTACTCTTATATTATAGAAAAAAATTAAAAAGGATTTTTACAATTTGTTTTAATTGTTTTTTGCAACGTCAGTGTTGCACCTAAAAAAGAGAGATATGTTCACGGCGTAGGTGACTTCCTGGCTTAGGCTTATCCGAAATAAAAAATTCCAAAATATTCTTAACCCTCGGATTACGGACGCTCGCAGTGACGCGGCGAACGGTTACCGGGTCATTTGGACCCACCGTAAAAGTTTCTTATACGCATACGTTTTTAAAGTTTTCGTACGAAATTTGTTATTATTTTTTGGAAATACTGTGGTAAATATTACATAATAAAGGAAGGGAAGAAATATGCAATGAACATAAAATTGTATAATTTTCCAGAGACTCAACAGAAACACTTCTTACTTCTTAGCTATTGCAGTCAACCCTGTTGCAGATATCCTTCCGTAACGTCCTCTATTCCCGCTACGACTGAGTCGATACGTTATTGTTTACTATCGGCGACCGTAGCAACAGTCGGGTCACGATGACCCGGTAATCGTTGAGCGAGGGTTAATCTGTACGAGTGCCGCTATAGCCCCCAGCTCAATTAACAATTTTTGTTGAAAAGCAAGAAAATAGCGCCGGTTTGAAAAAAAAGTTAGACAAAATACCCAAAAGGATGTATTCTCGGAAGTTACATAAGAAAAATCTCTGTTACTTCTCTTTTTTTAGGTGCCATATTGACACTGTAAAAAAACAATTAAAACCAATTGCAAAAATTCTTTTCATTTTTTTTGGTATAATATAAGAGTAGCTTAATAAATACCAAAAAGATTTATTTCATTATATGGTGTATTTACCGAGAAAAAAATCTTTACAAATAGCTTCATTTTTCGGCCGATCAAAGTAGAATGTCCCCTTAAGTATAATCTGCGGCCCGATCACTCAGATCAGGATCTGAGAAACTTGAACCTAAACGAAACTTCACCGAACATACATTAAAAGAAACTCGATTATCCATCTATCCTACTCTTGTCTGCGTAACATTGAATCAGAGATGCTTATCTGGCCACAAACAGAGTGACGGTAATGTTTACCGCAAACACGAGTAAAGCTCGGAAGTGAAAACGTTTCGAAGAGGAAAACGTCATTTATATGATTGAACGTGGTGCGCGTCAGTGGGATATGCGTATGCACCTGTGGTGTGCTGACGGTCAGTTAACCCAACCCACATTCACCGAAAGAACACGAGAAGATGATTGTCAAACAATATAACGTTAATTAACGCGAATGTTATCCCAAGTTGTTACGTATGAAATGTCATTTCCTTTCCAATTAGTGTAAATCCGGGAGACATGGTCGATTTAATATGAAATGGCTATTAAAGCTAATACAGATTCGTTATTTTATCAGAACAAACCTGATTCTGCTGATTCAGAAAAACTGTATTAAAACAGAATTTACTTTAAATCGGGTTGAAAACCGAAGTCATGACATCTGACCACCTCCCCCGAGGTGCCGGGAGAAATGGTTTTCGTCGTTGGCAGAGACCACTCACATAATTATTCATGGAAAATTAACAGAGGATAAAGCAAAATTATTTATGAGTGAATGCAACTACAGATTCATTGATATTTAATTTGTTTACTCTAAACAAGTAAAGAACACGTCAAAGAAAAAGTGAACTACCTACTGGCGATTAGCAAGGCAAATGAGTACAAAAGTAAATAAATACACTAAATAAACAAAAATAATAAATAAAAAAAATATACAAAAATAATAAAAAAATCATAACTCGACCATCTCACTTTTCTACAGTGACAATGGTCTTCTCCTCGGCTTTGAGAGGAAGAGTTAATATTGCCAAATACTTCGGCTGCATTGTCCCTCAATATCTCTACAATCTTATTATCCCAAAAATTAAACAAAAATAAACTTAGAAGTATATTTTAAATACGATTCTGTACACCGCTGCTTGACAAAAGAGGTTAAATGTAACCTCAATTTATCTTTTATAGCCTATAAATCCAGAAAACACAGAAGGAAGCGAAATGTCCCTATTCATTCAACTGTTTAGCTTCTAGAGAAGTAATTGGTCTGCACTTTAACGCATTTTTACGTATAGAGTCTGAAATATAGCGACTCGCCCAACTCTCCAGCCCGACGGCGTCTCCCGGATTTACCCTAAACGTATTGCATATGGCAGAAAATTACAGCATAAATTCAAACTACTCTCTAAAGCTCTATCGCAGATTTTTTATTTCCCCTGAATATAATATATGTATATAATTAGCAATCCATCGCTTCGCTCCTTTATCCTTCAACCGCGAAATTCATTTTGTAATTGGAATATAGGACGCGGGGGTGGGGGTGCGTGGAGTAGCACCATCGAGTTTGATGTACCGTTGCAATCGGAGTGAAAAAGAAATTGGCAATGAATGTGCTCTATCCCACATCCCCCCACATCGATTTTCTGGCATCGAGGCCCGACGAAACGAAAGAAGAGACAGTTCGTCTTACCTATTGCCGTTGCTACGCCGCTTTCATCACTTCGACGTAGCGATCCTGGATTCCACGGCGGCTGAATAGCTGCTCACTTCTTTCTTCCCCCGACCTTTTTCCGTCGCTTATCCCCCACGCCCGCTTACGTACCCTCTTCCGCACGCAACGACACAATTTGTCACTCGCGAAGGACCGTTTAACTAAAATCTGACCGAGCTCTCTCGAGCGAAGCTGTCGCACACGCGAATCCAACGGCACGAGTCACACCGACAACGATCCAGTTCTTTTTCCCCTTTCCTCCGATCTCTAACGAGCCCGTAGCGACTCGCGTACCAAATCGCTCCGGCGTCGAACACTCCCGCTGGCTGTATCGTCGTATCAGAATCTAACCTTATTATTCCTCGGTCTCGCCATCCCACGCCTCAGGCATCGTATGCAATATCCGCTGCTGCTCACCTGCCGCGGTGGCTGTCCCCGCTGTCGCTAATTAATTTCGAACAGAGGCGCGACAACGGCGTTGTCCTCCGAGGTGTGTTTTAATTAAAACTGGAAACCGCGTGTCTTTCGCACGGCGCACTTGACCTTCCACGCGGCAGATTTAATTGAAACCCCCGTGATGGCGGGCCGCGACGCTTACGCGTACTTGCGTCGATTAACCGTGAACACGTATCTCGCATATTCGACGCTTACCGCCAGCAGCATTCCTTCACAAAACCGACTCCGCTCGCTTCAAATACACGACTCCTGTAACCGGGACGCTGATCACGGGCGCGCTTTCGATCTTCGTACACGCCACGCCACGCTCGCGATTCTCGAACGCAGCACGCCTTCGATTCTCGAACGCAGCACCCCTTCGATTCTCGATCGCCAGCCAGCCAATCACGGCCGTCGTCTCCGCGCCAATTTATCGGGGCCGAGTCACGCGAGACCGTTACTCGTTAGAGTCTCCGCGAAAAAAACGTGCCGAGTAGTTTGAAAAAGTTTCCTCGGGGAGCTGTATTCGTTGCACAGTGTCTTCCAACAAGTGTTATCCGGCAAGTGGGCGAGCAGAAGAAGCTCGAGGTTGCCCGTGGCCGATGAGAAACCGTTTCTGCTGCCGCACAACACGCTCCCGGGACGTTACGGTGATTGAGGAGCTGCCGTTGCTCTCGAGTGTCACTGGAATCGACACGGGGGCCACGATCTTGCCACCGACCTAGACGTAAAGTCGACGATCATCCACGCGTGGTACGCACTCGCGCGCGAGACTGAACGGGGGACGTGTCATTTGCCAACAAAGGCGACTAGGGACGCGAGAAACTTTCCGCGATTTCGTCTTCACTGGCTCGCGGACGTTGCTCGCGCGGTTAGTGTCATCTCGCGTCGGATAGGGGTAACCGTGGCGTTAACGCGTCGCGAATAAATAGGTACGATTCCGGAGATGGGGAACTGTGTCCCTTGACGGGGGACGTGCGCGCGTGTAGACGTGTACGTGTGCGAACGTGACGGACAAGAAGAGAGACCCGACCGTGTCGCGGTGCGATAGCGAACTGACGTCCTGACGGGTTGCAGCGCCCCACCGACGGTCGTCCAGCGAACCAACTACCAGCGTTTCACCGCAGGGGACCCACCACCACCCCCATCACCTAGCTGCTCCCACCCTTCCATGCCCCACTACACCTGGAGCGCCTAATCGCAGACGGCCTGTTGTACCGTACACGCGAAACCTTTCCTTTCTCTTTAGGGTAAGTAGGTATGTCTTTCGTCCTTCTTTGGTGAATAGTATTCAAACATAGTAATATGATAGATTGAAATGTATTTGGTATTGAGTATTTCTTGACGGATTCTGTTCTGGTCAACATGCTTCTTATTTTTAACCGACTTCAAAAAGGAGGTTATAGATTCGACCCGTATGTATTTTTTTTTAACCGATTTCAAAAAGCAGGAGGTTATAAATTCGATCCGTTTGTATTTTTTGTTGTTTGTCCCCGCATAACTCCTCAGCATATGGACCGATTTTGATGTTTTTTCTTTATTCGAAAGAGGGCGATACCCTGGTAATCCCATCCTACATTTCATCAACATTGGCCCAATATTCTACCCGTTCTGGTTAAGAATAAATACTATTTTCATCTAATTATTATTATTTTATGTAAGTACGCGCATATCTCCTCAGCATGTTGTGTCAATATATATAAAACTCAAAAGTTAAAAATAAAAAAAATTTTACAAAAATTAAAAACGACTTCAAAAATATAAAATTGCACTAAACAGTAAAAAATATTTTTTTCCCTTATTTAAACTACGACTCTCATATTTTTAAGTCGGTGCCTCTTCAACATGTTGTGTCAATATATAAATATATAAAAAAGCAGCAAATAATTTTTTTTTTTAAATAAAACCGGCTTCAAAAAAATAAAAATGCACTAAAAAGTAAAAAATAATTTTTTCCCTTATTTAATCTACGACTCTCATGTTTTTTAATTCGGCGCCAGATTTACACAGTGCAATGATGAGGCGCCGACTTAAAAAATACGAGAGTCGTAGATTAAATAAGGGAAAAAAATATTTTTTACTTTTTAGTTCATTTTTATTTTTTTGAAGTCGGTTTTAATTTTTTTAAACATTTTTCTTGTTGTTCCACGCGTTGGTTGCTTCTGATAAGGCCTGGTAATAGAATTTGGTGTTTCGAAAGTCTGCATGGTGTATCGAAGAATATTTTCTACCCCTGTATCACTATTTTCAAGATTTCGAGTAATTTATAGTAATCGAAATTTAGAGTAAATGAAGAGGGGAGGATGCTTTTGATCTGACTCTGCTTCAAAGTCTTTTATTCTTCAACCATTTCTTCCTGGAAATTAAATTTCTTCTTTACTCTAGCCCGTGGTATATTAAACTTCTCTTTGCGCCTGGTAACTCATTCGTAACGATGTTAGAAAACTACCAATTCAGTGGGCGTTTAGAGGTGCCAGTTGATGTGCTTCGTCTCGCACATTTAGGTGCCCCGCGTTTGAGTTATTGGATTGGCAATTATGAATTTGTTACTCGTAGCGGCGTTCGTGCCGATTAACAACGGGAATGCTGATTTAAGGTAAAGGAGACGATTTATGTAATCTCTTAATCAATGTGCTCTAAATCATTCGCGGTGACGGAATAAGGCTCACCTGCAGATTCTCGTGCGCGTTCATGCATACAACGGGGTCACGTTATTCGCGAACGGCCCTTGCAGCGACCTTGCTTTCCTTTAAATTGACCCTACTTAAATTGGGCCGGAATAGAACCAAGCTCCATCAAACTTCGGCCTGGCGAAGACGCACGGAGCCGTACAATTTCATCGAAAATGTGCCGTTGCGTTGGATCATCACGAGCCACCGCTTCTTTTGCAATCTCGCGTCGGATTATTAATCGCGGAAGACAAGGCTGAACACCTGTGTCATGGTCTAATTTCCAATTAAGACGTTATTAATACCGGGGCCGGGGGAAAACGGCCGTTATATCTCAGGGATTATATTACAATTTACGTTTGAATCTATTCGCATGTAGAAACTCCAGCCGCGAGCGGCCAAATTTCTGATATCTCTATTCGCCGCGCGCGTTCGCGTTAAATTAAACGGAGCCCCGGGAATATTCAAGCGAGCGTGCGTTCCGCGCAGGCAGAAAAGAATAGTTGGTAAACATTTTCCAGCATGTTAGCGGTAAACATCATAATAACCCAGCCCCCGCGAGTACGAGCACATCTCCGAAGGAACACAGTTTCTCGCGGAAAGATCGTCGAATTTCCTGCGCTCCGAAACGAGCCCCCATTGTCGATTCATACTAGTTGTCGTTACACTTAATAATTGAATCAAATACGTAGCTCCTCGATAGCATTTTCCCGATTCATAATATTGGATCTCACACGGCAGCAGTACCTATTTAGAAGCCGGTAACCAACAGGAAACAGATAACAAACTGGTAAAGGGTGCTCGCGTTTCACTGTTTCGATAAAACTTTTCAGAACGAGGGGGTGGAAAAAGGGGTGTCGATGGGCATGTTTACTTAACAAGCGCGAAATTCATGGACACCGACGGTTTATACTCTCTTACCCTTGGGAGGGTTGAAAGGTGGGAGGAACAGAGGGTAGGTCGTTTCACACAGCAGCGCCTCGCTTAATTACTAGTTACTAGTAACAGGAGTTAGGAGCGTTTAGCTCACAGTTCACGCCATCCAACAAAAGCTTATACCGTTACGACGAACTATTCCCATTGCAAGCGTTACATTCAGCAGTGAGGCTTCACCGTGCCCAGATTCCTATTACTTCGGAATCATATCACCGGACGAAACCGCCTCCGAGTTACCAGTTGCCGAACTGTAGCGAGCTTAGTTTACAATATAATTATCGCGCGGCACCAACTCCCGGGCGCGAATTAACAAAATATATCGGCGTTGGAGCATTATTACGTGCAATGCGTGCACATAACTGTCACGGCTGCGAGTACACGCGAGCGAGAAGGGTACGCTAGAAGCTTTCTCTACGTTGCAACGATTAGTTTGAATGAGAATGAATAGACAGAGGGGCGGGAGGGGGCTGCACTTCCTGGATGAACGTTTCAAAAGAATTCCACTGAATAGTACAGGAAGAATAGAGAAATTTCTCAAAGTCTTTTCGATCGCGAACGTCCCGGGGTTAAATCTTTGCGCTCTCGAAACGTTTTTACCCTGGACACTGATATGCGAGTCAAGATGACAGGAAAAAGCGATTGTTGCGCAAGCTGCGACAGGAGGATCTTCCTTCTCGCGAGATGTGACCCCGATTTGCCAAACGCTGCGACGTTCGACTCGCCCCGTGCTTTACTACGTACGAACGAGCGTGGCCCCGCACACATTACACGCGAGATATCGATCTTCCCTCGTCGTTCCCTGTGATCCCTAAATCCAGAGAGTGAGACGAATCGCGTTATCAATATCGCTCGCCCTCCAAAAAGTATCAATTCCTGCAGCTCCAATATACCATTCTTTTTTACGAAAACCATCTCAATTTCCTTTCAATATTCTCAATAGAGTAACGATGCATTGTGTGTTCTATTTACAAATAGAAGATTAACTGTCGTTAAAAAGTTCCTAGAAAGGCCTATGTTCTATAGGGTAAGTCCGGTATAGTTCGACCACCGGGAGAGTCCGGCCAGTGTTGATATTTTAAGACTGACGCAAGATAGGGCATTATGTGTCATTGACACAAAAGAAATGAATGCGCTTGTTGTTGATCTTGCATTGACCACTGTCACAAATCCATATTTAAATTATAGGAAACACTTAAGACTTTATGCGAGTCCGAAAGTTTTTAGACGAAGTTACAGTGCTGGTGATGTTTGAAAGAGAAGTAGGGGAGAGTGGGGTAAAACGGAACGCTTAACTTTGGAGGGTGATAACATAAAATTGGAAGGAGAAAAAGACACGGGACTTCAACAGGAGTCTTCAGTGGAGCTTAGACTATAAAAAAATCAAAGCCATTGTTAAGAAAAATCTTTAGGAAGGAAGGAAAATGAGATTTACCGGAGGTATTGAAATCTTCGCCTCGCTCAAGTGGTGGGGTAAAACGGAACACCCACTCGAAGACCGTGTAAACGTACAAAATCTTTATTTTTATGATTTAAAATGCATTCATTTATGTTAAACACTATAAATATATGTTTCAGGTATAACTATTACAAATAAAATATAACAAAAATATATATTATACACATAAGAAAAAATATTTTACCACATAACATCAAAATTACTGAAAATACCCAAATACACATGGTTTTTAACATGAATAATGGATATCAACACGTGCATGGAGAATTTATCACTTTTAAGTGCATTTTAAATAAAATTGTTTAACTTAAAAAAATTTTTTTGCATATTTTTTTATTATTTACTTTTTAATGTCTAAGTTTTGACTTGTGGTTATATGCTGATTGCATATCGATTGAATTGATTTGATTTGTGGTTACAGATTGATTTCAACTCGTTTGGATTTGTGGTTATGGGTTATATTTATTGATGACTGGGTAATTTTTTCACCCCTCCCGTTTTTTTTTCATAATTTTGTATTGTCATCATAACTACGCATGCCTACAAAGTTTCAAGACAATTGTATTGGTGGAATTGGGTTAAATAGGTGTTCCGTTTTGCCCCACATGCAGTCATTTAGTAAACATTTAATATTTACACTTCTAAGAACTATAGAATCCAACGATGTACTTACCGTTATTAATTTTCGAAATCCAAGTGCCGAAAACTGGTCGAAAGTACGACACAATATTGAAACGTCGATACCGGAAATTTTTCCAACTCTCTTAACGGAAAAGTAACAAGTGCATGGGTCTATGGTCTGTCATGAAATGCTGTGAGGACCCTTTGGTCCCATTTCACGCGATACCAACTCATTCGCAGCTCTTATCTAAGAGAAACATTGATGTTCCGTTTTACCCACCCGTTCCGTTTTACCCCACTCTCCCCTTCCCCTAAATTGCTTGGGCTTTCCTTTAATTTCTGCAAAACGACAAAAATGTGGAAAACAACGATGCTACAATTTCTTTTCGAAAAAATGGTCGAACTCTCCCGGACTAACAATATTACCTTTCGTTATGTCATATTTTGCGATGAACGGAAATGTAACGTCAGGGGAACAGGTGCATACGCGGAAATCTGATGGCTGCCAAATAGCGAGTCCACCTGAAAACGCCCGGCTGTGGCAACGATTCCGTGATGTCTCCCCGAGTAAAAATAGGATCCCCTCGTAAGCAACGCCGGCAATTTAGCCGGGGAACATCCCTTGTCACCTTTGGCGAGGCTTCAGGGTCCCTACTACTGGACACAGCGTTCTCGGTCGGCTGTATCCACACGCGTATAGTTACATTGGGCTTTGCGTCGCCTACGCGTGCATGTAGATCGCAGGGAATGACGATACTACCTACACCGGGGCAGTTAGGCCAGGCCTGGCATCCGTTAGCCGTGGACCATACACACGTAGATTGGATCGGACATTGCACGCCGTCAGCTCAGTTTCTGAACAAGGAAACTGCGTCCACCCCGCCACTATGTTGTCCAATAGGATACGGACTAACGCGACCGCCCGTACATTCCGGCTATCGAGTTGTAATGTACAGTACGAAAGGCAATCTAGATTTCTCACTGACAAGACCGCCCCTGGAATTTCTGTCAATTTCGGCGGCCCAAGTCACGAGCGCCTATTAACGGAGATATGCTTCGAGCGCGATGGTCCTGACCGAGCCGAGGAAAATATCATCGATCACGATTCCGCGCCGTCGATATAAATTGCTACAGGCTGCCGCGACCCGGAGCCGAAAGTCACGGGGACCTGCGATCGCGGACTTCATCGATCAGGGACGGGAACGACAGAAGTACGACCCCGATTTTACCGAAACTTGGAAATTTCCTCGACGGGGACGGGGCACGAAGGGGGGGGAGGGGCGCGTAAGCCTGGCAAAGTTTCTAGCCCATCAAAGCTCGAAGACGCGGCCGTCCACATATTTACTTGCCCCATCGACGTCCCAACCTGAAATCGATTCCCTCGCCGTGTCGTTTTCCGTTAATGGATCGCGTAATTTAATCGCAGACGGGTACGAATCCCTCCGCGAAGTACCGCGCGGCATTTCGCTCGATAATCTACCGAGGGTTGCACGCACCTTTGTTAGATCCATCGACGGAGGCGAGTCACGATGCACGATGCTTTGAAGGATGACGGGAAAAATATTTAAATATTTGCGGTGGTTAAGGACCACTGACTCGGTAATTAAAAGTTTCGTAGTTCGTGTATTCTCCAGTGGATAAGGTACGAACATCAAAATTCAAAGCTGAGACTCGGAAGCATCCAGCAATATCGTGCAGGTTTCTATTTACAGGTTTCGCGCTACGAGAAAGACGCAGGGAAACATAATTTGCGTATGCAAGGAGGGTTTTACGTCGTATTATACGTGCACCCCCTGTAAACGAGTTTCAATCACCTTAATGAGCGACGAATGGGTCTTGGCGAGCGCGTCTTCTCATTAGTTTCCAGTAATTCCTGAAAGGAATGCGATCCTTGAAAGCGTTTTTAAATTGCTGGCAATTCCCCGGCCGTTTCGTCGTAGATTCTAATGAAAGCATCAACCGACGGGGAATAAACGATTCCGCATCCTTTTCACCGCGTGGCCACGTCTAATACGGAATTGAATTCACGGGATGGCGGAGGGTGTGGCCGTTCAGCGTTTAAAAGATAAAGGAGCCGGAATTACGTAGAAACGGCGAGGTAACGTGGATCGACGTTCAACCTCAAGTTCCAGTCTCGTGGATTTCAATTTCTCATGAGGAGGAACGCGGAAGCGCCAGCGTTAAAGCGGAAGAAAACTAAACGAGTGGATTCGTGGACGACGACTAGTTGCTTCCCTTCCGTTATCCTTCCCCTTCGATTTCCGTTCGACCGCCAAAACGGTGCGCCCCATTACTTGTCGTCTTGCGCGACGAAAAAATTGATAGCTTCACGCGTCTTTATAGCCCTCCCCCTCCCCCCTGTAGATTGTTACGAGTTAGTCGTACGTTAAATTTCGAAGAGCCAAACGGAATGGGAGGACGACCGGAGTATTACGAATGGGAAGAAAATCCTTTGAACCTCGACCGTTCTTTTCGCTCCGTTGCTCGCCCAACAACCATCCAACCACGGTTGATCCTTCGTTTTGGAAATTTGGGGCGGCAAAATTGGTAGAAAGGGAAAATTAAAATAGAGAAGTAAAACTTTTTGAGAAAGTGGTGAAAGAGTATGTAAATCTACTCTTATCCAACAAAGACCTACAAAAAAATTCCACTCACTGTCAAACATTATATTTTAAAATAATTATTTATAATTAAATACAAAGGGCGGTAAAAAATAATTTTTACCCAGAGCGGCGGAAGCCCTGGATCGGGCCCTGGTCGCACTTTCGTCCGAAACTTCCTTCGCTTCCCGAAACGATCCCGTGTGAAAATGGATCCTTCATCGGGCAGTGTTCTAACCAATGATTCGGCGTGCCTCGTCGATCGATAACGCGGCCAAAGAACAGTCGAGTGTCGTTCCCTCGCGCCCTTCAAAACCGGGCGAATGCGCGCGCGGCGGACGACGTTAATTCGCGAATCAGATGCAAAATTAGCAAGCGGGCAACGCGCTGTCGGTGACGGATGACGCCATAAATTTCCGCGCTCGTAGATCGCGTATTCATATATGTGAGGGGGCCGGGGTTGTAACGGGCTGGTTTCGTCGAGGACGGAACCGCGATGACTGCTTGTCACCTGCTGCCACGGCAATTGTCAGCTTACGCGGCAGGGCCAGGTATTCTCATATACGGGGCCTGGAACACGGTTAACTATAATAAACACGTCGTAAACCGGGTACATTATACACGTGCACGGTGGTAACCGACGACACGCCATAACCCATGGAAAATGAACAAGTGGCGCCCCGAGCAGGTGCGGTGCGTCTTGCTCGATCGGCCGTTAAACGATGAAATTCCTTATCGTTAATTTCGACGACGGGGGAATTTCGCTCGTTCCTTTTCCAGCCATGTACTGCCACGCGTAATGAAATTCAGCGTTGCCCTCACGCTCGATAGAGCTCACCCTCCGCCCCCCCGCGTTCAATCTGTACGGAACGATACCCCCGGCTGAACCTACCACGCGCAACGATTCTTTCGGAATTCGGTTTCCACTTGGTCGACCTTCGTCGCGATTTAGGGATCGCCTTCTAACAAGGGACTAGATTACATGACGGTGGTACACACCATTTGTAAACCGACGCCACGCCTGCTGGCTGCTCGAATTTTAATTGAGAACGACAGGTACCTGGTTGCCGCCGTTCGATCTCGTGGTGCGTGAGATCGGAGGCAGGGCGGTACGAAAGTTTCCTCGTTAGCCGGTTGCACGTAACTACTGAAAAATGAAGACTCTCTCGTTATTCGTAGTATCCGCGTGGATTCGATCTTCAGGTAGCTGGGATCGCGTCTTCGCGACCTTTGGGAGTCGACACCTTTTCGACGAGGACTTTGCATAATTTATGACAGGAGCTGCGACCAGCGAATTTAAATCAGCGCTCGGTTATGTTCGAGTGAGAAACTGCCAAGTTAGATTGCTATCGTTAAAACTTTTCACCGAAAAGAAGAAAGGGGACTGTGGCAATCTCTTACGATTGTGCCGTAGAAACACGGTTCAACCGCTCTTCCGTAAGTCACTCCTGAATTATGCTTAAGAGGTAATGCCACAGTAAAGCCCGGAAAGGCAGCCTGATTTTGAGAATTTTTTATGCGAGTATAATGAATAGAATACAAAATCTGTTCGAACGCCTTTATTATACATACCTTGAAGTATGATCACAATTTTTTCAATACAGAGATTAAGAATATTTTGGAATTTTTTGTTTCGGATAAGCCTGAGCCGGGAAATCATCTACGCCGTGAACATACCACTTTTTTTTAGGTGTCATATGGACGTTGTAAAAAAAATATATAAAAAAACCAATTTTTATGTCAAACGATTTTTTTAAAAATACACTAAAAACTAAAAAATGATTCTTCCCTTGTACTGCAATTTCAATGGTGTTTTTCACTTTAAATTAAATCGTGGAGCAGGGTCTTTCATAACAGAATATGAATCAATTTAATACAGCATCAAGCGTCGAAATGAATATGTTTTGAGATACCCTGCTCCACGATTTTATTTAAAGTGAAAACCACCATCGAAATTGCAGTACCAGAAAAGAATTATTTTTTGGTTTTCAGTGCATTTTTAATAAAATCGTTTAACATAAAATTTTTTTTTACATTTCGTGCCTCAGACTTCTTTAGAAATATCTTTTATTTAATTTCAAATCGCGATGCGACTAGCGACCCGAACGCAGCGGCTTTTTGTCGTTTTCGTAATGAAAGCGAGTGGCTGATTTCAAGTCGTTTGGATTTGTGGTTATGGGTTATATTTATTGATGACTGTGTAATTTTTTCACCCGCTCGGAGTTAATTTTTTTTATAAATATTTTATTGTCATCCAAATTACGCGCGCCAGCAAAGTTTCAAGACAATTGGATAGTTGGAAGTGGGTTAAATTTGAGTTGCCAGATTTGAACCGTACATACATACAAACAAACAAACAGAGGATCGAAGCTGAATAAAATCGTTTAAAAACAATTAAAACAAATTGTAAAAACCCTTTTTAATTTTTTTTATGTAATATAAGAGTACATTAATAAATACCAAAACGATTTATTTCATTATATGTTGCATTTACTCAGAAAAATATCTTTAAAAATAGCTTAATTTGTCGGCCGATCAAAGTAGAATGAGCCCCTAAATCGCGGACTAAACGCAAACTGAATTCTCTGTGACAGACAGCAGGTACACCTCGGTGAGCCACGACTTTCGGCAAAGCTATCACCGAATCTTCGATAAAGTGCTCATTTGTTACTCCCAAGGGATGATACATCTTCAAGCACTGCAGGGACGCAGGACGTATCAAGCCCGCCGTGTCGTTGATAAAACACAGCCGTTCCCCTGATTCATCTTCCCTGAATCTAATCTATGGCCATTTTTAAGCGCCACCATTGTCACCTGGTACCCCCGTTTCATTTTCTTATTGTTCCAATAATGGGTCGCGCGGGACGAGCAAGGTGTGTCTCGCGGATCCATTATTTCTGACAAAATGCTCGTGCCACGGCGAGCCCTTGAAGTGTTTTCAAGTGAATAAAACATCGTTATTACGCTGGCTCGTGCTACGTCGCTATCCAGACACTCGCAATCTAGCGGCCTGGCAATAATCATTAGCCATTAGCAGCGGGGGGGGGTGGGGGTGGGGAGGGGGAGGGGGGGGGGATAGAGAAGAACGGGCAGCGGAATACTCGCGCCGAATGGTTCGCCTGCTCTAGAACGGTGCGTCCAAACGCGCAGAGGGCGAGAGTAAGCGAGGGAGACAGAAAGGTCAGGGAGCAGGACTGGCAGAGATACGGGAGTTTAAATAACTCGGCAGCAGCGGGGTAGATAAGGAAGCCCCATGGCAAACCGAGCCGACGAAGTTGCGCGGCGCGAAGTTGGCGTGCTCGTAAGCACTATTGTTTCGCTTATTGCGTCGATCGCTTTGGATTTCGGCATAAGCGCGCGCGTTCCCTTGTGCTCTCCTGCTACCGGCCCCGTCCCGTCT
This sequence comes from Andrena bucephala, assembly GCA_947577245.1. Classification (NCBI taxonomy): domain Eukaryota; kingdom Metazoa; phylum Arthropoda; class Insecta; order Hymenoptera; family Andrenidae; genus Andrena; species Andrena bucephala. The sequence continues at coordinate 66,728,625 of OX387715.1, read as the reverse complement.
ATCCTGGCAACCATCCCCTCGTCTCACAATCCCTTCAGCCCCGCCGCTCTTTCTCCCGAGCTTTTCCCGAAATGGTAGGAGATCAGAGTGGGAGCATGCATTTAACGCGGCATCCCTTCTGTTGTGGTTGTTCACCCTGATTTAGAGGAAAACTTGGGGCCACCGCCGCGAAAGACCTCGACCAAGTACTTAGTTCAGCGCGCTCACAGTCGAACCGGATGGAGATGAATAAATCAGCGGGGTTAAGCGTACACGGATATTGCCGAGTGTATCTGCGCCTGGATTTGCAGGGGATATTCTAGCACTGACTCGTGGAATAAAGTATCAAAGGCAACACCACTCTGTACCGTGCTTTGTTAATTCTTCGGTCGTTTCTTTCGTGACTTCAACCCTCTCACGGAGCAACTTCAGCGCACAGTAGACTGCGAGGGTCTTCGAAATATATACGTTATCGCTGATGACTCGTTCTCTTGCTAATCTAGACTACAAAGTCAATCTGCATAGTATATGGTCGACTTTAGCTTGACGCCCTATCTGGGAACCCAACGTTAACCGGTGAGCAGGTCTTTCGAGAATTCCATCTTCCGTGGTTTCATTGTTTCCCGCGGGGGTGCAGTAATCATGCGCTCCTCTATGAGCTAGTGAAATTCCTTGATCACAACAGGGTTAGAGTGCTTCAACAGGGATTACACGGGAGCTCGTCGCGTCGTCGCGGGGTCCTACCCGCTTCGCGGGGAATAATATCTGCGGCGGTAGTTGGGGGGCAGCCGCAAAGTACGAAACTTCGTCGGATACCAAGGCAAGGTTACCTTTCGCGATATCGCGCCCGGCCACGGAGCCGTGCATTCGCATCGCAGGAACACGTGTCCGCATCACGGCCGAAACTTTTCAGCCACCGCGTCTCGCTAAGGCGGGGAGGACTTCCCGACAATTATAAAGTTCGACCCGGCGGCGGATGAAACGATGTGCGTCCCACCTGCGCGAGCATAGTGCTCGCCGAGGTTCCAAGCTCCCAGCGTGCGAGCAAAAATTCATCGTCGGATTGCTAGACGACGGTCAGGCAGAGAACACCTCGGCCAACATGGCGACGTTTAATTAGCAGCGGACACTTTACAGAGCCGCAGAGCTCTATCGAACGTTAACGGTCGGATATCCGATACATCGTTGGATGCACCGCAAAGCTGCATTGCGCGAGACCGCAGTGACGTTGCACCCAGCCGGCTGGTGTGCATATATTCTCGATTTCCCTGAAACCCAAACCCGCGATTTTCTCTGCTCGAAACGCACGCCCCCGCGTCTACGCGTGCCATTAGCCGACGGTCGCCCACGGCGGAAGGAGCAGTTCAGATCTACCCGTGATTTGAACGCTTTCACCAGCGGTCCCTCATCCGTTTAAAAGGGACAGGGTTTTAACCTACCCGCGACACGGAACGCTGCATGGTTTCGTATCGTAATTACCCCTTAGTATTGCAGCCGCCTAATAACGGGGCAGAAAATTACCGAATAATTGTACACCCGGTGTGTCTCTGAATTTCCATGGAACGACTACATAATTAATCACGAGCGAAAGATAAGGTACCCCGGTACGAAGAAAAATTAACAAGTGGAATGGTAGGTATTCGCTTTTCAGACACGAAATATGGACATTTGGGTGGATATTTTTCAAGCTGCTTGGTTATATTATTTGGTGGATGAATAATGGTTGCGGAGACTTTTGAAGAATAACATTGAAAACTGGGGTGTTATTAAGAAGATATTTTGAAGGAAAGAATTTTCTTTAAGAGCATAGCTGTTGAAATAATCTTGCAGGGGCTTTGATGGTGATCGTAAAACAGTAGCAGAATCAAGATCAATTTCATCGGTACAATGGGTGCTCCGTGGCTGCGAAGGGGTGGGGAAAGCTCGCTGCGACAGACAGTTGAAAGTGATGCCGAAAGTTGTACCAACAGGGTCAGAAAGCAGTCGTTAAAGCAAAGAAGCTGTTCTAGCGCTGGCAACGAAAGAGCTGAGGCGGGAAAGAGGTTAAAGAAAAGAACGAGCGTCGTCAACTTCACCTTTTCGTTTCCCTTTCTGACGGTTGCCCTCGCCTCCTTTCGTCGCCCACGATGCCATGACAAATCGCATCTGCTCCACGCGCTTTTTAATTTTTCAGTCTAATCTAATACTCCAGTAATCACCTGTTCGTGTAAAGGTACACGGCAAGCTCATTAACTTGGAGAATTTATGGTGACTGAAGTGTCATTAGAAACCTTGTGATTATGCCACGAACACTTGTAACTGATTTTACGTTAAATAAAACCCCACACAGTCGTGCTTATCCGTCTTACAGAAAACTATACCCGCAACATCGGTAAAAGCGAAATGAAATTGCGATACGACGTTGCTGATGGAAAGAAGCGTGCTGCTCGGGAGCAAAAGGGCCACGCTGGAGGTTGTTCGCTGCCATAGTGACGTTTAATTACGATAAAAGCCGTCGCCTGAAGGGAAAATTTTCAGCTCCCTCGCCAGAGATAAGAAGCATCGCGTTCTGCGCATCTGTACGATGATAAAATTAATTCGCTGCTCTGTCGATGGTAAAAATATCAATTAGTATGCTGCACGAGCACTGTACTTCATCGCACAACATGCAGATCTCGTAGGGCGATCTTTTAATTAATGCCTTTAACGTTTCCCGAGTGTACTTCATTCTCCGCTCGACTATGTAGCTGGATCAACCTAAAAAGAATCCTCCCGCAGGAGGGATTTTTAAACAAATATTAATTATCCGTTGACAAGAATGGAAGCCAGATGCCAGGCTACAACAACATCTACGAGAAACTTATTAAGCAATTTATCAAACGGTTCACTCGAGCACACGATCGTTTAATAGCATCGCCTCGCCTGCCTTCGCGAAGCCCTCTATTTTTCGTTTCATAGAACGCGGCACCCGCCCTCCGCGATAACCCAGCCCATCTAACGTTCTTTCACACCGGCAAGCCCCATTCCCTTGAAAGAGCCCGTGTTCAATAAACAAAAGCAATAGCTGGATATCTATCCGTGGGAGCAATAACACTCGTCCCCCGTAAGTTTCTCTTTTCTCTTGGAGCACAAAGAGAGCGGACGGCGAAAATACAAAACGACCGATCGAAGCCAGATTTTCGGTAGGCGACGACAGTCAGCGGCGTCGTTAATTTCCACCGACGATTCTGGCCCGATCTATTGGATCACAATCAGAGGCTTATCGCGCTATCCATTTCCGGCATCCTCTGTCGCCCCTGACCCCTCTCGAAGCCCCGACCCCCGCCTACTATTCTATCGTCACCGTCGCGCTTTTGTGCCTGCACGGGCTAGAGCTAGGTGGAATTTCGCGTGTAAATCCGGCCAGCACGCAGGTTCCAATCGTAGCAGCCGACCCACCCCTTCGCCCGACCAGACTGATACAATGGACAATTTGTCAACGAGCCTAACCGGTGCCAGAGAACGGCCACTGACGGTCTTCGTCGTCGCCACGCTAACGATTTAAGCACACCCCTCCCTGTAACTCGTAAATTAATTAATGCCATGCAAACGAGTGATATTTCATGCAGGGCTACGCTGTACAATCGACGCGTATATCCCACTGATTATCACCGATCGATTGATCACTTCGCGGCCGAGCCACGGCGATTTCGACGCTCCGGGGACCAAAGGCAAGCGCTCCGTCCTCGGTCTAAGTACATTGATGGGGAGAATATTGATAAATCGGCACGAAGGAAAGATTGTCTCGCGATGGTACCTACGTACGAAGTGATAGAGATCGTCGGGATAGAAATTTCATCGACCGCGAGACAAACGGTCCGCCGTTGTTTAACTTTCATTGCTGCGATCCTTTTTACCATTTATTTCTCCTTTTATCCGTGCATGACGTATAATGAACGGTGGACTCTATTCCCCGTGGTTACGATAAATACCGCGGAACCCCGGGCGCGCGTTTTAAAAGAAAGACAAATACGCGAGCGGCGTATTTACCGTCGCCGGGAACAATCGCACGCACCGCGCTCAGCCTGGAAATGTGCTTTCACCGCGAAAAAAGCCCCGGGAGCGGGGGTTTCCTTTCCTGCTCCGAAAGGAATTAAATAGAACAATACGAGACGGCGATCGCGGAAGGGACGCCCGCGAAACGATAAAAAACCGTTTCCGTTCCGTGGAACTCGTTACCATGAAACGACGCCGACGGAGAAGAAGTGGAGGATTCGGAGCAAACTCCTACGAAGTAGACGTTGTTTAATCACCGCAGGAGGAGAAGAAGAAAAAGAGAGGGGAGGAGGGGGAGGGCCAGCGGGAAGAATTAATCAGAGCGAATCAACATCGTCGCAATTACGAGAAGGCAAAGAGTTGCCGGGCGTTCTGTCGGAACGCGAGATTCGGTGTAACGAATTTACGGCGACGGACGTACGCGTCATGTAATGAGAACGATGATGCATAGGCGCAGCCTCCAAGGGACCCGGCGAAAGATAAATCGAGGGCGAGATTTCGTCCCGCGCGGTCGCTTTCACGTCCGCGCTGCCAGATGCTTTTCCATCAATTTCAATTCTCGCCCGGCTACGCGCGTAAAGGATCGCGCTACGTTTGTCCACCGATTGCAACTGGGAGACCGAGGATGAGGAAGATTCTAACAGAGCTGGGAGACAGCTTACAGAACAGTTTATTACTGGCCCTCGGCGACCAACCGATTGTATTCGGTTATTCCGATTGTAACGAAGCTGGGAACGAAAAGCGCGCCATTCATTACGCTACCTTCTCCTTTCTCCCGTCACGGATGCCTGGAATGCTAGCCGGCCATCAAAGCACCCGTGATTTATAAGCCACGCGACTATAAGCGAGAGTCGCCCGTAAATCTTGGTATCGCCGGTGGAAATAAACGGGTGTTAACGAACCGTCGTCTAGCGGCGCAAAAATATCGATTCCGCCTGACACCGGGCGGCCTGGCTGGCCAGGCTCGCCGCGGTTCCCGCCGAGGACTCGTTTAACAGAAGCACGATATCGCGCGGCCGTATCGAGGCCGCTATCTAAATAACGTAATCGACAGGGCTCGGGAAACTATTTCGATACGTGGACAGGTACATATCTACCGCCGGCCACCCCCGTATCGGCGTTCCATGATGTATATCGTTGCGGTGGCGGACGCGCGCAGTTACCCAAAATGCCTGCACGCAATCGAAACAATGGCCCAATTGCGATCGCTGCCCTCCCCCACCCCCGAAGCCTACAATTTCCATTTAACGCAGTTGTCTGTAAGCTTGAATGTAATTCGACGGCGGCCGCGCGTGATTAGGTTTCCGCTGTACCAGCGTTTCCAGAGCGGATTTCGTCGTCTGGCGCGCGCGTTCGTTAATACCGATCACTCATGCTGCGCGTAATTATGTCCGCCGAGCGCCACGTCGGAGCGAAGAATTCATATTATCCATTGAAGCGGAATCGTTCGCCTTGATCCCAGCGATCCTGGCTCATCGAATACATAGAATCTCTTGGGTAGGGCAGACCGGGGCTGGTAGGCCAGTTTTTCAGTTTTTGATTTCTAATAAATTATGTGGGCGAAATATCAATAAACCGGCTAGTATATTTCATAGGGCATACATTTGGCTATCTGATTAAATTATTAATGTTGACTCAATGCGACAACAATTAAGGTGTTTTAATGTTTTTCTAACACCTTACATGCTGGTCAACCAGCCCCATGATCGGGGTTGGTTGACTCTTACAGTATGGGGTAGATTGACTATATGTAAGTACAATCAGTTAAGAAAATGTTATTAGTAACTTATCTCAGTGGTAATAAAATAGCACAATGTCAGAGTTGTTTCGTTATAAAATATTAATTTCTTTCATTCATATTTTAATAATAAGCTGGAATTTTTTTCGACTTAATCATTAATTATAATGTATTTATAACGTAGTGTAAAATTTAGGGTTATTATCCCCATATCACCCTAACGAAAAGGGGTAGAGATCTGAAGTTTCTCTCAGTGGTTTTTTAATTAGAAGAGATGATATGATTTCGGCGCACTGGTTCGGTCTATTAAACAATTAAATAAAAGCCACCGGTTAACGCACGTTCCCAGCAATGAACGTGATGATTGTTTAAATATATTAAAGCACACGCAGTATTTTTTCTTTTTATCTAACTTTCCTTGAGAATGGTCATAAACATTGACCGAAACGTTGGAATTTGATAAAAATTCTTAAAATTGCAAAATAGCTTTTATTTAATTGTTTAATAGACCGAACCAGTGCGCCGAAATCATATCATCTCTTCTAATTATTCAATCTATATTATTTAAAGTGGTTTTTTAGGCAATGACCATTATTTGGTACACATAAATACTAAAATTGGTCCTGGGTCCGTTTTCCCTATGCTTACCCGGCTACATAGACCCTATAAACAAAAAATAAAAATCGCTTTATACCTTATTAGTCAACCAACCCCGACCGATCATTTTGACTTGAATAATCTATGTATAAACAAAAATACTATGTCAATAGATCGTCTAATAAACAAACTTTAAAATAGTCCATTAACATTTATTCTATTCTAACTATATAGAGCGTAAAAAAATTAAATCTTTATAGAAAAATATTTACTTACATAGTCAATTTTTCGACAAACGCTGATAACTGTTAAAAAACATGCGATCGCGGGGTCGGACATAAATGCATGGCATAGTAGAAGTGACTTCTTTCTACAGTGAATGTTTCCGCAGTAGAGCATATGTCGGTGCAATGTTATTAACAATTAGTCAACCTACCCCTTGAGACAACCAGCCCCGGTCTCCCCTACCTTCTATATTCTAACCGGCTGACTACGAGGTTTCTGATACCTTTACCGGGGAAGGTATTTTTGGGTAACCATTAAGCAGGCGACTTTATCCAAGCCCACAAACTGAAAAGGAGACCTAGTTACCGCGACTTTTCGCATTCCGCTTCGCAACGTGAACGATTCGGTTGAATTTAGAGCCAGCGCTGAGTGAAGAATAACATTCTCATGGGCCGTAATGCATGTTGAAAACTCGGAATTCGAGTTTGTTAATGACGCTATCGCGAAGCTGCCCTCCGTGCTCCCATGGACGAAGGAAAATTAAACAAGAGATCGTGGAAACGCGCAGAGCTGCAAGCGCAGCGTTCGACGCGCCGCGGTTCGGGTGTTTTGATTAACGGTGCTGTGTTTACGGAAAAAAGTTGGTTACGAATGAAAGACACGATTCGCCCATTCGCAGCGGAATATTTTAATATTTTATACAGCGCCGAAACGAAACGTAAACACCCGGCTATTTCGCTGCCGTTCATTATAGTATCCTCTCTGTTCGAGACGCGGACCGACGACGATCTGGCAAAACTTTCTGGACAGACTCGCTAATTAATACGTTTAGATATTCATGGCAGCAGATATCGTCCAAGTTGGGGGTAGTTACGGATTACAACGGGACGCTCCGGCTAACGTCGCGGCGAAAGAACGATTGGCTCGTTGCCCGAAAATTCCCAAGATCAAGCGAACAAAGGATTCCTTTCGGGGGAGGAGGAATTCTTTATGCGTTCATCAGCGAGCAGATTTGGCCCTGGAATGAAAACTGAAGTTCCATTGGTATCTGTCGTCAAATGGATATGAAATTTGATAATGCGTATTAAGTAGGGTAAATGAAAGAAGAGACGATGCAGTGGGCAAAAAATTAGTCAACTATGGGATACTTGAAGGCCGTCGCGCATTTTGACGAAGCGCGGCGAAGCGAAGCGAATCGAAGAAATTAATAATAATTAATTAATTGTCGCTGCGTTTCAGTCGTCAGTTGTTTATAAATTTTTCTCTTCATATCGCCGCGCGTTTAAAGAACATTTGGTAATTTTTTCGTAGAAAAATATTTACGTTTATAATAACGTAAGAACGACATCCAAGGAGCCTTTTTAAAAATTTGATTTTGCGGTGAGCACTGCCATTCAGAACCAGATTATCTAAAATCTAAAAACCAAAAAGATTTCGTTAGGATATTAATGTATCCTCTGATTAACGGAGGGAATTTCCGAAATATTAATTTATAACAAAACGGCGGCTATTTAAAACTGAAATCCTGATTTTTTCGCATTATTTTTGCACGAAAATATCAAGATTTCAGCTTACAATGAATAACAATGTCAAACTTTTTTTCATTTATTAAGCTACTTATAATGTATACGGAACAATTTTTTAAATATACTTTTAATTGTGTTTTTACAATGTTATCTGGAGTTAAAAATTGCGCCTTTGAAAAGGCGGCGGAAGTGATTGCAGCTCTCAGACTCATCTGAAACAAAAAAACTAAACTGATTCTTAATCATTATGAGTACCGCTACCGCAGGTGCCAGAATTAGCCACGTAAGTAAAAATTTAATAAAATTTCGCGCATTCAAACTTCAAGTAAAAATGGAAAACTTCGAGAGTTGAAGTTTAAATGCACGCAATGTTGTTAAATTTTGTCTTACGTGGCTAATTCCGGCAGCTGCGATATCGGCACTCATAATGATTAAGAATCAGTTTGGTTTTTTTTGTTTCAGATGAGTCTGTGACCTGCAATCACTCCCGCTGTCTTTTCAAAGCCGCAATTTTTAACTCCAGATAACATTGGAAAAACACAAGTAAAACTGTATTTAAAAAATTGTTCCGTATAGGGGAGAGTCGTGCAGTACCGACCAGCGTACAGTCCCGACCAAAGCTAGTTCTCGCTGCTTCGACCACATATTAGCACTTTATTTGAATTAACCAATGACAATAACAATTCTCTATAACCTATTTCTCTTTTGTTTCTCGTCTAAGTAAATGATTTTGTTCTATTATGTATACTATCTCTAGTCTATTAAATTTAATAAAACGTCCTAGTTTTGCCAAATTTTTTTGTACATTATATACCACGATCTAAAATGTTTCCCCGTGTTTGTCGTACAGTACCGAACATCCAACTGTTGTGCAGTACCGACCAACAAACTCTGTCAACCAGTAGAGAACAAATTTTTCTTATCTGTAAGTTTAATCTGTTAGCAACTCAGATTAATTTATAAGATATTTATTTACCCTTCCTTCTACCTTTTCCCGCAGTAATAATTTCCCCGCAAAAATAAAGTAAATAAGGATAGGTATGATAACCTAACAAACAGGAAGCTAGGATTAAATTGAAGAAATTATTCAGTGTGTTATTTGCAAGCAAAGTTGGCCATTAAGTAAATAAAAAAGTATGTAAATAAGGATAAAAAAAAGTTACTTTAACTTTAGATTATTCGACGAATAAAGATAATTTTTTATTCGATGAGAATTTATTCGACGAACACAATTAATTTTTTTATTCGACGAATGAACTTAATTTTTTTTATTCGTGATTCGAAATTTTATTTAAAAAAAATTTTGCCCATCTCTGTTTGCAAGGAATCATTTGACAAAGATTGGGTGCAATCCGAATGAGACAGTTGGGTACACGTCGAATCCACAGATCAGGAGAATATTAATTATTTTACTTGCGAGTTTGTACAAATAAAATTTGAAAAAATCTTGTATTGTACTAATTAAATGTCTTTTTATTAACATTGTTAATCATTTAGACCTAAAAATCTACTAATTTAATAGTTGGTCGGTACTGGGCGACAATTTTCCATTTCCTGGAAATTACAACTTTTTTACTTTTGCGAATTATCAATTCTTATTATTAAATTTCAAAAAAATAATTGCCCTTTTCTTACTAAGTTCCATGTATACTACAAACACGTTTTTGAATTTTTGATTTTTATCGGCTCTACCCCAAGATATAACATAAAAACTTAGAGCGGTCGGTACTTCACAACTCTCCCCTACATTATAAGTAGCTTAATAAATGAAAAAAAGTTTGACATTGTTATACATTGTATTCACTGAGAAAAAAAAACCCTGAATGTTGCCGAGTTTCGCGGCGTGATTACCAGAATGACCACTTAAATATCCTTCAGTATTCCACCACACCAGTGTCCCACAACCGCGAAATTCAAATTCACAGCAGAGCGTCCATGAACGTCCACGAAATGGAAGTCCCGCGGCAAGCGAAGATACTAAACGAAGCAATTGCATCGGGAATTAGCGAGATTTCCAAACCACGAGTTTCTCCGGTGTGCTTTTGAAACGAGACAACCCTCTTGAACCCGTCGCCGCGTTTCCCCGCGGTAGACACACGTCAAACGTCCCATTCAACGTACTCGCCGGTAAATTCCGTGTTCACGGCGCCGGCTACGGGGTGATACAATTTACATTTCACCGGGGTCCGCGTAAATTGAGGCAGTTTGCTTAAATCGTCTAAAAATAGCCGTGATTTGAATGCGATAACCTAACCGTGGGGTAGGCAGGATCCGACGGGGGTAAGTCGCGGCGCGCGAGGGTTGGATCCATCCGTTTGAGTGTGCCATCGTGCTTCCACGGCTTTTCCAGGGGGTTACCGCGGGTTGTGAGCGGCGGGAGGCGGGCGGAAGGGAGGCTGGTCGAAAAGAGTTGGAAATGGAGCGAGCCGTGACTGAAGCAGAGCTCAGCTGTCGCGCGCAGCCCGTCCGTAGAGAATCCTACACCGTACAGTCGTTGTTAAAAGTTTCACCGTACACACCGTTTCTACGAGCACTAATTACGCCCGTGAAACTTTCATTATAGCCACGGTCCGAGGCGGCGCGAAGTTTCGCGTCCGCGACCGGCCTGCCGGGATTCCGTCCCGCTGAATAGCGATCCGCCTGGCAATCCGTCCAGTCGAGAACGGAGGCTGAACTTCGCGGGAGACTCGGGCCGAGTAGATATTAATTTTAAAATCGTTGCTTAATGGAAACGCTGCGTCAAAGGAAGATTGCGTCGTTTCAGCTTTCTTCCACCTGCCTGTACATAATTCAATGGAGTCCCCGGATGACTTCTGCGTGGCGGGGAATTTTGATACCGAATGTACAGTCCGTCTGTCCCGTTGCTGCAGGACGCTTAGAAGGACCCTCTTACGCGCATATATGCATAACGTATCCGTGTCGCCAGCATCTATGCTCCTCGGGGTTCGTCCTGGTGCTCCGCCGTGTTTCTCGTAACAAACCCGTGTTGCTTGAAGCGTTTCCCTCGAATGAAACCGATGCATCGGCTCTCGTTACGAGGCCGTCGTTACGCATCCACGATGAACGCAATGGAACCAGCCGCGCAGCCCTCCCTTTTCCTGTTTGTACACGAACACGCGCCTGACGTTGCGAGTGTCCTACGATTTACGCTAACTAAATATTCCGACCACCTTCGAACTGTGCCCGAGGCGTGTCCTTTTCTAACCGGTCGTGGGGGAGTCGGTATCGCGGGATCACGTGTCAATCGTTAAATGTGTACCTGTGTGCTTAGGATACGTGGGGAGTAATCTGCCGTGTAGCGGGACACTCTCGTGTCGATTAGAATCTAATGTCCATTCCGAAGTCACCGTTTTGTAACCGTGAAAAGACCTATTAACCCTTTCGGCCCTCTTGGGACACATATGTCCCAGTGAATGTTTATGATTATCTGTGGAACAATACGTGCCACATATGTGCGTTGTTTTATTATTTTTTAGTTAATCTGACTATATACTACTATCTATGATTGGCAATCATGAGGAGAAGTAACGTAGTAACGTGCTAGATAAGTTTTATTTTAGCAGGGTGTGTGGCTGCAGAGTCGCATTTATAGAAATTTCGTGTTTTACACGCGTAATTGAACAATTTTCTGATTTCTTTTCACACAGCCTTTCAGTTTATAGTATGATATAACTGTTTTGCTAAAAAGTTTTTACATTATTATGTTTTTACTTATCTTATTGAGCATATAGAAGTGCCTATGCGTTTCCGGGACGCACATGTCCCATTAGGTATTTTCATACTTTGTTCTTGTTTCTTTATCACAAGCAGTAAGATGTAATAATGTTATAAATACGTTCATAGTATGTATATATAATATATCTATATATAATAAAAATACATTATATAACAATCCCACAGAAGATTGGAAGTTAAAAACCCTGTTTAATTTTTCCGGGTCACACATGTCCCACTGAAAAAAACTGTTGGGACACATGTGTCCCAATTTTTAAAATTAACATTCAACTGTCAAATTTGATCAGTACCTATCCGCCACTTAGTATAATCGATTTCTGCAAGAAAATATAATAAAATCTAGATAGAAAAATGTCGGGTCGAAAGGGTTAAACGGGCAATTCAAGATAAATCTTCACCCGTCAGTCTAAAATATCCAATATGATTGGCACATCCGCGGAAAATGGTACCACGGTTTCCTCTGTAGTCGTTTCATCGTTATTTCCTTTCTTTTCCTAACTTCTAACGGCTCTTTAGGTTAGGTTGTAGAGCAGCAGTTAATGCTGAACCTCGCCTACTCGCCATTGTAGTTTTAATTTTAATTTTAAGGGGGAACACCGCTGTGACGGGCGGAAAAGTAAGCCATTTTTAAGAATTTTATTCAGGACTAATTTACAGTTTTCATAGAAAATTTGTATTACCTACCTTTAGTACGCTGTCGTAAGAGGTTATAGAAAAGTAAATAAATAGAAAAACATCCATAAATTTTAATATATTAATTAATCTTCTAGACCCCCCCACGCGAGCTGGTCGAATGTGTCACTATGGAACAGCTGGTCTGAAATTAAATTTCATTTTCTTTTTTATAAACTATATGAGTGTAGTTTCCGTTGTGCGTACGGATTTTTTTATTGAAAACAAACTTTTTGAAATACGCTCGAAAAATTGTCCATCTTATTCGCGGATTTTCGAAACTTTTCTTCTAAAGCGCACGATTTTTACAAAAATAATATGTTTAGGAAAACGGTACGCACAACGGAAACTACACTCATATAGTTTATAAGAAAAAAAAGAAATTTGATTTCGGACCATAGTTCGGTTCCATAGTTACACATTCGACCAGCTCGCTCTAGAAGATTAATTAATATATCAAAATTTATGGATGTTTTTCTATTTATTTTTTTGGTATAGCCTCTTAAGACAGCGTACTAAAGGTACCTAGGTAATAAAAATTTTCGATGAAAACTGTAAATTATTTCTGAAAAAAAATTCTTAAAAATGGCTTCCTTTTCCGGCCGTCACAGTGGTGTTCCTCCTTAATTGCAATGGTGCAATAAAGTCGTTTAATAATAATAATAATAATATAAGCCATCCCTAAGTTTTTCTCTCTCATTCTATCTCGTCCTTGTTCGATTCCCCGGTCGCTTCCCGCCACCTCCTTGCTTCCCGATCCACCGATCTGTCTGGGGAGGTAATTCCTCGCACGCGAAGTGCTCTCGTTGCAGCCACGGCTTTCATTTGGCGGACCGAACACGCATGCCCCGCGCACATTGTTTTCCCGCTCGGTCTGCGCGCAGCCCTTTGTGTGGCTCTCTGACTCGCGCCCCGGTTCCCTTTCTCTCGCCGCATTCATCCCCCCAGCGTGCACGCATCTCCTCAACCTGCAACCCCAACGACTGCGCGTACATCGTAATCAGTCCTTCGTCATCGCCGTCCTAACCAGACCAGCCGATCAAAGACCATCCCCCGCCCGACAATGGCACGCCTTGCAAACATTTCTTCAACGTCGCGCTGAAAAATGTCACCTCTTGTCTTTGCACGCGAAGCCGCCGCCGTTCCTCCTGTCCCATGGCGTCCAAACTGTCGTTGTGATTTCACACGACGCCCGATGAATTTCAAGCGAGAAAAGGGGAACGTAACGGAAGCTCATACTCCAAAAGGAAAAAGATAACTAATGTTTGTTGCAAGAAGTATTAATTATCAGTGAATCATTCCCAAGGATCCATATTCTCGATCGTTTATTTTCCACAGCCGGGGGAACGACCGCAGCTGTGGTTTCCTCTCGACAGAACGCAGCTCCGCGTAGCGTTAAACAGCGTTCGTTAAACGTCATTTTACCGCCGGTGGCATGGGGAAGCGCGTTATCGTTTTAACATCTTTACCGGGCGATACTGCAAAGTTGCGGGGGCGGCGCGCGGCTACAAAGCGTGGCCCGATAAAAGATGCAAGTCTGATAACCGTTGAAAAACGGTTTAACGTTCCGGATTAATCGTGTATTCGTTTGAAAGGGGCACGTTTGCGCGGGCCGCAACCACCAGGAAGAATTAAATACCGTCGCCGTGCAGCCTTTCAGCCGACTCGTCCGTTTCGCCCGCGCCGCACGCTTTCCGCGGCGGAGAATCGTCGCGGTGTACGCGCGCGCCTCCCTCAGCGGTACTCGTCACTCGGCCGCCACGGCAGTTCTACGATTATAAGAATAATTCGCTAGTTTCCTAACTGTAGCCGGAATTTCCATCGTAATCCCTCGCGAAGGTACGTTGCACCGCGATGGAATCGCGACGCGAGAATTCAACCCAGCTCTTTTCGTTCCCCCTCGCAGTGATACGGGGGTGTTTAACACGAACGCCGCTCTTTCGTCGGTGGCGCCTAATTAGGACCCATCTATTCCCGTGCCCCGTGATTCTCCATCCATCCTTCCATCCACCGTGGTGGTTCGACCACCTCCCGCTGCCCCTCTCCCTCTTCCAGGGACAAAGAACAGCGAAAGAAAGTCTAGGTGTCCGTAAATTACCGAAGCGCGTTTCGCACGACAACGCGTCGGAGTTGTCGCCCTGTTTACAGCAATAATGCGCGTTTAATTGCGACGTCAACGTCACAGCCAACCGTACGTGTCAACTGCTGGAATAATAATTACGCGGAGAGCAGCCGGTTGGTTTCTCTGTTTTCCGTGGACGACTGCGCGCCGTGCGAGTTAACACCAGCCGGTGGAAAGAATGAAAGGAGGAAAGTAAGGCGAACATTTAAGTCCACGCGTCATGGATTTCTCTGCTACAACGCGAACGTGCAGCTAGGCTCGAGCAGACGGGTTTTATAAGTCTGTGGTCTGTGGTAGGTTTAGTTAACTGGGAGTTTAATTTGTTACTGCGCGCAGTGGTTCGAGTATACTACATGCTAGCTGGACAAAATTATTTTTTTCGCGGGTATGGGTTTATATGGGGTTCAAATTGATAGAAAACAAACCTGAGTTTATTATTTCACTAAAAATATCAGTAGAGGAAGTGCAGTATATTTGGAATACCAGTTTGTTTAAGACGAATAAAAAATGACGACAGAGGATGGGAACAAATTAAACTACATAATATCATAGGGAAACTAATAAACTTTCATATTTCTTAGTGTCAGTAAAAATAAAAAACAAAAAGTAACTGAAATTTTGGTTTGAATGAAAAATGACAAGAAGTATCGATTTTGTTAAGGTGCAGGTAATTTGGAATACCGATATTCCGATTTACTTTCACTTTATAAACTTAAACAAAACGTGTAGATAATAAAATTAGTTTATTTTATGACGTAATCAGGCTAAGAAATCACAATTAAGGAACAATTTTATGTAGATATCTATAAGACAATATTTACACAAATGGTAAAAAAGGTTATATAGGTGACAGACGAAACTGACGCGGTGGTAGCCATTACGCGTGAAACAAAACCATCGGTAGGCTTTGGAATATTCCAAATTACCTTCACCTTCGGTATTCCGAATTAGCAACATGGCATTGAAACCTAAAATTTCACGTCACACTTTGTATTCTCGAAATTATCGCAAAACTGGCACGGAACCATAGAAGGAACATGCAAATGAGTCGATTAAGTGTTTAACACTAAAGTTTTGTCATATTTTAACCATGATTGGAACGATTGAATACGCGCTGAAAAAGTTTTGCAGATTGACGTTTGCTTCCTCTGCAGATTAAGTCGAAAATGTAAAAATTGCGGTTCATCCACAAATGTCATTAGTGAACAGGTCATTAGCCCCTATAATCTACGGTGTTACAAATTAAATAGCGTTAGTAGTTTATTAGATACTTCGGTATTCCAAATTACCAACAGTATTCCAAATATGCTGCACTTCCTCTAAAATAAGAATATGATTAATTCAATAGAGGAAAAAGAACAAAACGACAGTATTGCACTTTAACTATAATTATCAGTTACAACATTATGTCTATTCTTGTAATTTCTGAGTTTTGAAGTTTAAAACCTGGTGTTTGAAATCAGTTTCCTCCGCATCGCTATTAAAATAGTGTTTTACTATATGGTTCAAGTCATTTCACGCGACAAGGGTTGAATGTACGGAAAGCAGAGACTTTCTAGTTTTTTTTAATCAAATGATCGATCTGCAAAAATTTGCAAAACTATGTTTTGTGAATTGTTTTCGAGTGCGACGCTCGGTAGCCACCACTCAGTGGTTCGAGTATTACTAACTTATTTTTTCGCGGTATTGGGTTTATATGGGGTTCAAATTGTTAGAAAACAAACCTGATTCATATCACAGTTTATTATGTCACTAAAAATCTCTCCTGCCGAGCGAAAACTAACCGAGTTTAAACTTCAAAACTCAGAAATTACAGGAATAGACATAATGTTATAACTGATAATTATAGTTAAAGTACAATACTGTCGTTTTGTTCTTTTTCCTCTATTGAATTAGTCATATTTTTATTTTATTGATATTTTTAGTGAAATAATAAACTGTAATACGAATCAGGTTTGTTTTCTAACAATTTCAACCCCATATAAACCAAAACCCGCGAAAAAATAATTTTGTCCAGCTAGCATGTAGTATACTCGAACCACTGTGCTGCGGCATGGAAAGATTTAAGGACGCCTACTTAGGTGTTAATCGCTAGCGGAGTTGCTTTTTAGATTAAGAGGGAAATTAATGTTTCCGGTCGTTCAAGTGTTTCCATTGAATAGATGGAGGTTTGGAATGATATTATGAGGAGATTTCGTTGCGGGTCCCACAGGGAAAATTCCAGAGTTATTCGTGATTATAAACGATGCGAGGTTTCGAAGGAAACCACACACCCCGCGGACGACGAAACGAGTTTTCAGCAGAGCCCCGTCGTATCGCCTCTCCGTTACTAGATGTTGGTTTTTCATTAGCGCCTTTAATATTCCGGGGGTGTAAACACTAGCTGGGGGGTTGCGTGTCGTGGGGAAGCGCAGCTGCGAAATCCAATGAAAAAGTTTCGCGGTTCAATAAGCGAAATCTCGTTCACGGTGATGAGAATATTCAACAGCGCGGCGGGGAAAAAAAAGAAGCGACGGCCGCAAGGAAAGCGCGTTACGAGGAGTCGAACCGCTGAAAGCGATATCGCGTAGCGTGACAAAGGAAATGACTAATCCACGAATTGCTTGGAGCCACATTTCCAAAGCCCGTTTCGGCCGATCGCGGGGCGGCGAGCAAACAGAACATTCGCTGCATTCGATCGCGCGCAGCGATTGACGTTAATCGCGAATTGTTATCGACAAATTGCTGGATATTACATGTCGCGCGCGGTTGAATAACGAGACACAGTGGCGATTGTTGCACGCCCGTGAATATCAGATTGCGCGTTAACAACAATTCGCTGCGGCGAAGGAAATTGGTGGGTTTCAATTCGGTTTTCTGATTAACTGCGACGCCCCGGTTGAAAACCACGCCGTCGGAGGAGTCGTATTTGCTTGGGCGCGAGTACGGAAAAAGGAAGTAGGAGAAAACGCTGAGTTCGGTGGAACGGCGGGACGGACTTGTAAACAGGGTCTTTTCGAGAATTGGATCGATCATGGGAAGACCCCCTTTCATGCCGCTCGACTCAAGCTCCCCATTGATTGCAACTGATAAAGGTGGGGATTCGTTTACAAGCCCCCTTCTTTTCCTGTCCCTCGGTGAACACAACACGTACGGCGAGATTAAGTGAGTTGAACGAAGAAAAAGGAATAGATTGTACTAAATGACAATAGTCTACGATGCTACAGGATCCCTGGACCTATCCAGTGCTTCAAACGAACGGTTTGGCAGCATTCGCGAAACATTTCCACGGTTATCGTTAATAAATCGAAAGCAGGAAAACATCTTCCTCTTGGCAGATGTTAGTTAACAGGTAGTTGGACATTAAGCTACTTCCTACCCGGAAGAAAAGCGCAAAGGGTGCTCGAAAAAGCGTCGGCGCGCGAGCTGAAGGATTGTTCATCGACGGAAAAAGATACTTGTTGTAAAAGTTGGTCCGCGCTCGATCTTCGAGCCTGTTGATCGAGAAAAAAGGAAGCCTCGTGGCGGCGTGTCGGCTGTGATGGAGCGCGGGAAGCAGAGGATTAAAGTCTCGATATCGCTGGGAAGTATGTTTTAAGGGGAGGCGAAGTGAAATACAGCGACAGCACCTAGGTGGAAGTGGAAAAGTTGGAGGGAAGACGTGGCGGGATTACCCGCCACGAAATCGAACGATACAACTCCCCCGAGGACTGGCCGCGCGGCCGGCTTGATTACACGATTACACGCCCTGGGAGGAAAGCGGGACGATTTTTCCTGATTAAATGACGGGGCGATAACCGGTATATCGCGACGCCAGCTTCCGGCGATTAATCGCATCGGGAGTCGTGCAACGTGTTAATTAAATACGCTCGTCAGTGTGTCGGCTCGCCGATGAAATGGGGAGAGTAGTTCCAGCACCGGTTACAAGAAAGTGAAAATTACTTGAAACCCTTTATCGGCGAATTAAGGGGGGAGCCCGGTGTAGCGGGGCGAAGGAACTGATTTTTTGTTTGCATAAATCAATAGTTAAACATCACGATAATATGCTCCCAAAGCCGCAAAACGAAATTCGAAAAATGAAAGCGGATATTGTCGGTTTTGCTACGGAGCACCAGGTTGCCAGAAAACTTGAAATGCGTTTTTCTCGAAACGACACTTTTACAATCTGCAGGCAATGTAACTCCAAAAATATTCAACCAATTGACTTGACCTTGTGCACGGATATATTATGAACAGTTTCTTCACAGACCTTAGTTATTGGCATAATGATATTGTTTAAATAAATAACTTTTTTCACACATTTAAGGCAAAATTTCATTGGAAAAGTGAACTTTTTTCAATAGGCCGCTATTTGTTCAATTTTGCATCTTTTAAGTTATAAATTTATTCGAATTGTGCGTGCACTCATAAACTAAACAAAAATTGTTCGATTTTTGGTTTTAGACGAATACAGTAGACGCTACGTTGTCTGCAGTGGAACAATTGCGTCGCCAACGGACTGGGCATAAGCCCGTATAACTCTGTTATTTGCTGCTCTTTTTTAATAAAATTTTTTTTTATCTCCCTTAATCCGATAATAGAATATCCTGAAAGTTTCAGAAAGATCGATTAAATACTTTCTTTAAAAAAAATTCTCGAAGAATGCCTCGATTTTCAGCTAATAGTTACACCAGGCTCCCCCCCCCCCCTTAACCGAGTCACCAGTTAGCACGCGGACAGAGCAGATATAAATATTCGACCAATTAAAATTATTCTCGCGTTCGCGGCACGAGGGTGAAGCAAGGGCGCCAATTTCTAATGGAATCGCGTAATTAGAAGTCACGGAATAGGTTCCAGCGGCTCTACGGACGTGCGAACGGAATGTGGAATGTGGAAAAGAGGGAAACTGAAAATCCTGGTCGTTATATGATGTAATTACCGTGCGTGCGTGCACGCGCTCCGCTTTTAAGGCCTCCTCGAGATCCAATTTTCTGTGCGGCACCTCGCTCGCTCCTATACACACGCATCAATTTCGGAATGCTCGTTATACGCGCGACGCCCGGCCGTCGCGTCGAGTCGCCTTAATTACAACGAAGGAAAAGACCAGCAGAAACTCGTCCACGGCCGTGGGCGTCGCGTCGGTTTGCTCTCGCGCCTTCAGAAACCCGACACCTGCTGGGGTTTCCTCTGGCCTCCTAATGACTCGTAATTACAAGCGGGCGTGTGTGAAAATGATTGCGGCGGAGACTTTATTTCGGCGTCATCGATCGCCCAAGACCCGCTCCTCGACCCTCCTTGCCCTCTGCCCACGCATTACCCTTGCCGAGTTCCTCGCGGGACTCGCTACCAGCCTCGTTTGTTATCCGAACCAGCAACTTTCATTTCCAAAAACTTTCGACCCTCCCTGATTCAATGATCAACCCCCGTGCGATCTCGCGTGCCACGGTGTAATACAAAAACGGCCAACCAATCGCGATACCTGCACCGCCCTCGCCCTTCCCGCTTCCATTTCCTCGCCCCTTCGTCGCTAATACCTTAATTGCGTTCCGTGTTTCCGCGTTTAAGTTTCAATACGAATTGTTCGAGGCGCAACAGTTGCTCATTACAGTTCCTCGTTAGTTGCTCACGATATGTCCCTTTAAAGGATACGCGCTGCTGGCCAATGGGAGAAGGGGAGATACGTAGCCCGCGATAACGTTTGTTCCGCGGCAATTTTTGTCTGGACGGGGCGCGAGCATTTGTGTAGAGGCTCCTTACACAGATGGTTTACAGTAATCGTATTTAATGAATTGCAGAAATCCGTTCTGATTATCGGGCCGCCCGGAATCAGCAGTTTTCAGGCAAGCAATTTGTCCAGCCGTTCGTAACGAGCATCCGTGTTGTGTTTGAGCTGCCCCTCCCCCCCCCGCCCTCCCCCCTCGAAACGGACAGGGCCCATCGTTTTATATCCCCGATTACCTTGATGTCACCGTCGATTTACGGATTAATGAGAATCGTCGCGGCAATTACGATCCCTCGGTCCCCCCTTTTTTCGTTCCGCCCTTTCACCGATTTTCCGTTTCACCCGTCGGCTATGGCCGGCGTACCTATTTCCCCGCCGTGCGAGCCGAACGTGTATCGCCGAGCTCGCGAGCGCGAAACGGCCGACGAGGTACGGCATTTTTACGGCGAATAGCGTCGAATGAAAAACTAATTACGAGTTTCCTCGCGTGTACGGGGGATCAAGTGGCGTATACATGCTCGAGCGTGCAGCCGGAGTGCGCGGCGTTAAAAGTTATCTATGTCACGTGCGCGAAGATGGAAAACGGGGTTGCGTAAAGTGCACACAGGCCCGAGCGCCAGCACGCCTAAGCGTTACTTTATTTTTAAAGTTTTCGCCTCGCGCGGCTGCACGAGCTTCATTATAAATTTAACGCAATTACGACGGCGTTCTATTCTTCTCGGCGCTCCACTGCCACCCGAATGGCGACTTCGCCGCCCGTCCAAACGAATGTCGTAATTTATGAACGATTCGGAGCAAGTGACGGGTGTAGGTACCTGTTTAATTCGCTGCTCTTCATCCTTGGATTTTACCAATAGTCAGTCACATATGTAATTGTTCACGAAACTCTTCAGAAACGTCTCCTTCCAATTACCTACTCGACGGAGGAGTAGGTACTTTGCCCAGTCAAACATGCTTCGTCGTTTCAACTGAACTGATACATTAAGGGGTTAAACTACCTTGGCCAGGTCACGAAATATCGCATCTTTGGGAATTTATTTCTATGTGACAAAAACACTTTTACACATAAAATTTTTTCAATGAAGATAGCGACGTCTTTGAATAATATATTCAATTTTTTTTTCAAATATCAAAACATACCGAAAACTTTAAATGCGTTTTTCTCGGAACCACGTTTTCCGAAAGGGTGTACGCTGTAATTTGGGTAAACTCAAAACTACAATTTTGCACAGATGTTCTTAAATGTATTCCCTATCGTCCGACCGTCAATTTTTTCGATATTTTAATTTTTACCTGACTTATGCGTAAATAAAGTCCATTTTCTTACACACGAAAATGAGCTTTCTGCTTCAAAGTGCAGCTACTTTGTTATTTTTTAACCAATCGAAAAAATTGACGGTCGGACGATAGAGAATACATTTCAAAACATCTGTGCAAAATTGTATAAAAATCCATAGAGTTTTACTCAAATTCCAGCGTACACCGTTTCGGAAAACGTGGTTTCGAGAAGAACGCATATAAAGTTTTCGGAATGTTTTGATATTTGAAAAAGAAATTGTAAATATTATTCAAAGATATCTCTGCCGTCATTGAAAATTTTTTATTGATAAAAGTGTTTTTGTCACTTAGAAATAAATTCCCAAAGACGCGATATTTCTTACCTCTAAACCGACACTGCGACACACAAAATTCTTTGGTATTACTCTATACCTGTACCTATCTGTAGAAATTTGAGAGTGAAAGCTTTATATTTTAGCGCCTATTGACCAGAATTGGGCATTATTGGAATAAATTTTTATTCGAATGATATCTCGAATAAGAATTGCGAATAAAACGAGAGTTATTCGAGGGTAAAGAATAATTTTTTATTCCAAACTGCTATTGACACCATCGTAGAGACCGTTAAAATTTTCCAGGGTCGCCGCCGACCCCACAGTGTCGTTCTAGGGTTAAGAGCCCCCATATTTCCTTCTCCTCGTTAATGAACACCCCCCCCCCCCCCCAGTGTGTTTTGGGGCTGGAACCAGTGCTGCCTATTATTCGTCCAAACAGGAATCACGGCGAAATCGCTCGTTTGCGTACACACCCCGTTTAAGCGTGTTAAACAGCACGAGCACGCGCCATTCTGAAGACTCTTTGCACATCGGCGGATAGAAAGCGCGCTATCGTCCCGGTGCCGCCATTATTCTCCGCGCTGGTCGTCGACGATTTGTGCTCACCTTTTATTGGATCGTTACTCGGACGGAATGACAATGCACCACGGACTAACACCTCCCCGATGCCCCTGGGCGCGACGGATGTCACCATTTGTTCGAGCCATCATTTTTCAGAACGTACTGTTCCCGGAATTTATTCTTCATCGGTGACGAGCCAGCCTATCTCTCTTCGACTCCTCGGTTTCGCGTGCTTTTTAACCGCCAACACGAATCGCCAGGCTGGTTTCGCTGATTTATGTACGCTACCGTTTATAAGCAGGGATTCTTTCTATCCATAACTTATGACAGCAATCCTTGAAGCTGGGGATTGTTTCCAGGAACGGTACAAGTTCAACGCTCCTTTAGATCCATACCTGCATTCCCGTTCCTGTACTTCACCCTGTAGAATATTTCTTCCACATGTTCCGCGCCTATCGATTAATACATCCCCTCTTCAATCCACTTGGAACGTTTTCGGCGTATTAAGCAGGGTTCGTTTAATCTCCGATAAAGTCAATTAGGTGTCAATCTATTGCAGCGACTGTCGACTGACAAAGTCGCTTCCAGCTCAGACGAATCGCGGGATTTGTTTCGAGTGAATGGTCGGGGCTCGAAAGGAGGGTGCTCGCCAATTTGACACGGCTGGGGATGGCTGGCCGGCGATATTTAGCGTACCGCCCTGCTGCAGAAACTATTCCCGTTCGGTTTCGAAGGGGGAGGATAATTTGGGTCACCGGTCGAGCACAATAGCCGATCGTAGGTACCTAAAGCGTGAAATTCAATTGAGTAGGTAAATTCGTAAACGACAACGGAGCTGCGACGATACCGCGGCTCTGTGCGCGCTCCTTTTCCGTAAGCCAACGCGATGCATTCGATTAAGACGACTACGTCCGAAGGTACATCCGATGTTGGACCCTGTTAAAGCGGAAACGCTTTGCTCCCGATCTAGAAAGCTATTTGAGGGTACAACTCGCATAGAAGATACAATGAAAGTGTACATTCTACTTGCAGATATTAAAAATACCAGACCTAAGTAACTACCAAGGGAAGGAAGTACCTATGTAGGCACCACTTAGACGGGGAAATAAAGAGTCAACAGACCAGCGCGAGAACCACGCGCGATTAATTCCACGCGCCCCGCGAAACGAGCAAACGCTAAATAAACGATCGGCAATCCGATTAATCTTTAATCGCGTATACATAAATAACGATCGCTATAATATGCACATGTAAATAAGTCACGTTCACGAATGACCCACTTGAAAACCGATATGAGGCGAGAAAGCGTGCTCGTTCGCTGTCAGAACGATCGATAGGAATGCGAATATACGCGATACGTATGAAGCTTAAATCGTGTGTAGCACGAGCGGGGAAGATATGAAAAGTGCTTCGAACCGATTTGCGTGACCACGCATGATAATCGAACATCGGCCATGAAATTGCACCGGCACACGAACGCTCGCGAGCCCGGTGTCGGGTTTCGACCAGTGGTCCTGCGCTCAACTTGCTCTGGCTCACCCTCTAATTACGTTCCCGGCATTACGGAACACAATATTCGCCGTGGTTTTGCGCCTGATACGTGGGCTTCGCGCGAAAACGCGAAATTCCCTCCAACCTATAGAAATTTCCTCCGCGCGCAGAAAAGTATTTAATTATTAGTAGCAGGTTTTATTTATATTTACTTACTTCGACATTGACTTTTAGAGCGGTGAGCCGAAGGAAGGGTCGAACCAGATTCTTCGATGAAAGTACCATGTGCTTTAGGGGTAATGATATTCAATGTCAGTAAGGGATAATCTGTATGTAGGTATCGGTGGCTGAACGAGATTTTGGAGGTATGAGGACCCTTGGAGAGCCTCCAGTAGGGACAGGTCCAGCATCTGTTTAAATGTGAGCGATAGGTATATTTGTAGAGGGATCAGTCAACCCTGCCACTCTCTCCGTAGTATCTAAATCTTGTTTAGTGAACGCAGCCTTTTTAAGAAAGAAGGTACATATTGACAGAGTTGGGTGACGGATGACCTCGCGTCGCCTTCTCTGAACTTTGAAATAGGGGTTGAATAAAGATCTGGCTGTAAGACACTAAGGTAATAAACTCTGTCCATGAGAGGACTACGAGGAACGCTTACAGTTTAATAAGTTAACCGTCAAACGCAACCCCCACCTCGTCGCCTACTTAAGGGGTAATGCCACTGTAGAGCCCGGAAAAGCAGCCTGATTTTGAGGTTTTTTTATGCGAGTATAGTGAATGGAATACAAAATCTGTTTAAAGGTCTGTATTGCACATACCTTGAAGTATGATCACAATTTTTTAAAAAAAAATTTAATACAAAATATCGGCGTTTCTGCTCAACAAAAAAGATTCTTCTGAAAAAACAGTGTTCCGCGGCCGGAAAGATTTCTCCTTCAATTTTTTACCTAAAACAAAAAACCGAAAACTGTTGAGTTCTATATAAGATTATCTCGGGAAGTACACGAGGAAATTAAAAAATACTGATTTTTGTATGAATGGTGCGTGATTGAACAAAACACGGATCTGCCACAACCTCGAAATTTTTGAAATGTTTAGTTCAATCACGCACCATTATTACAAAAAACAGTACTCTTTAATTGCCTCGTGTACTTCCCGAGATAATTTTATAAAGAACTAAAGAAAATTGGTTTTGTGTTCTAAGTCAAAGACTGAAGGAGAAATCTTTCCGGCCGCGGAACAGTTTTTTTCAGAAGAAGCTTCTTCTGTTGAGCTGTGTCGCCACCATTTTGTATTAAAATTTTTTTAAAAAATTGTAATCATACTTCAAGCTATGTACACTAAAGGCCTTCAAACAGATTTTGTATTCCTTTCACTATACTCGCATAAAAAATATTCTCAAAATCAAACGGCTTTTCCGAGCTCCACAGTGGCATTACCCCTTAAGGGTGGAACCTCGTGTAAAACGCATAAAAAATTAATAAGTTTTCGGAATTTTTCACAAAGGGTAACGAGTCTTTTTCAAAACTTTTGGGATATGTTTGTGTGCATTTTGACGAATAAACAAAATTTGTTATGTTACAAAATCGCCGCTGCTTATGGAGAAATTAGCAGATTCTCAACTGCAACGAAAAAAACAAGCAGTTTTTTGTTCGATATGAAATTACGCTGTGGATGTAGCTGTGGGAGAAGCAAAAAGTGCAAAATGGCGAAAATAATGAGCTTTTAAGCGGTGGTACGCAAGGAATGGCGAATTTCAAAACATTTTCTCGTACTGTTTATGGAAAAAAGGGGTAAAAAATTTGTTTTCTTTTTTTGGGGGTTTATTGACGAGAGAATGCAATAAACTATGTGTATGCACAAGCGCAACTTGGTTGGTTGAATTGTTTTTGAGCCATCGTCTACTCTGTGTTTTGTAAATGTGAAAAAAATATTTTCGGAAAAAAAGTACAGCTGCGCGCACAAAAACGATGTGCATGGGCCTTCGGAGTTTGAATTTTGGCCGGAAGCTTTATGAACACGTTTTACACATGACATACTGCCCATTAAACCCTCCGAAAAATCAATTTTATGGACCGATTACACAAGGCTCCCCCCTGAATGTTTCAAGCGGATAACCCTTCGTCCAATCCCTGCGAACGCCCGAAATCCAAACCGTGGGCTAGAATTCCTCGGAAAGAAGTCCTCGAGCTACGTGTAGCGAATTGAAAGAGTCGATGCGGCAATGCGCATAACAGCCTGCATAAAACGTATAATTATTCAGTCGACTGGCTGAGGTACACGCGGCGGGCGAACGTGTTCGCGGGCACGCGTGAGTATTTCTCATGGAATAATATGCTCATATTAATGCGACGGGGTATAAATTAGTTGGAAATTCGGGCGGTCGAGACAAGAGGAAAGGTATCCACCTACGCTGAACGCGTCCCCGTTGCGTTTCCCCGAACGTGGCGCGCACAGCCGAAACGGGCGAGCATATGCGTATTTATAAACGCGACACAGTAGAACAATGAAAGCCCCCGCGTTTACGTGTTTCCCGGCAACCTCTGCGCATGATTTATCTGACGCTGTGCAACACCCTCGAGTCGCGCGAGCGCGCCCGGAAATCGCCCTCTTTGCGCTTGATTTCATAAGCGCGAACGGTTACGGCGAAGATTCACGGGATTTCGGGGCGAATCTCGTTCCGAGCGCCACTTTTCCTCTTATTCTCGGAGGGAAACAGGGTAAACGCCGTTCAGAGGCTGGGGAAACGGAAACGTCGCGCGCATTTACATTTGACAAAGATTGCGGTGTGGAAGACAGGATACTCGAGCAATGGGAGAGCATTTCAACTTCCACGCTTTTGATACTCTTGCATGAATGGAAAAATTGTATTGAGGAAGGGGAGGAGGAACTTCGTTCCGTCTGCAGAGAAGACACATTGTATAAGGAAGAATAAGTAGGGGAAAACGGGGCAATAGTAACATTTTTTACATTTGGCCTAGCGTACAATTACTTTTTATAGATATAAAAATGACAATTATGCCTTAAGATAGTATGTTTCTTGGTCTATCATTTGAGCCCAGATTCAGCTTTACGTGATAAGTAGTCAAAGTTATGGCAGTTTTCCGCAGTGACTATCATTGTTACTTTTGTCCTGCAGGGGTAGGGCGAAAGTAACATACCGTGGGGACAAAAGTAACACTAATTATTTTGAGGAGAATTAAGTAAAAACACTGCTTCCAACGCAAAATAGGATTTTTTATTACAAAAAACGGTAGAAAGAAACATTTAAATATAGGGGAGAGGTGCTATAAAACGGACACTTTTGTTTAGCGCCTATTTCTGACAATGTCATTATAGGTATATAAAAATCAAGCACATCAGTAGAAAACGTGCTTATTTCCCTTCAATAAAAGTATATTACAAATTCATAAATTATAGTAGAAAATAACAAAATCTTCGATTTTCAAATGAATGGGAAATGTCCCTTTTACGACTAGGTGGTTTTAAATGGGACATTATAAGTCATGAAAGGGATACGTTAATAATAATAACTTATTAAGTATTACAATTATAATTGTAAATCCTAATGAGACAAAACAATGGAATCTATGAAAAAAAAAATTCTTTGTTCTATAAATCATCAATATTTTTAACTATCTTCATAGAGTTTGACACTAATCATGGCTTTAGTAGTCTTTTTAGTTATAAAGTAATATTTTTTATAAAATTGATGTCTTAGAAAATAAGTTCAACATAGGAATACCCACGAATGCTAAATATAAGTATATATATAAAAAATCTATAAAACACTTAAATAATAAAATAGTTTAGAATTAAATTCTACTTCAGCAAAAATGAGATCAATTGTACTAAAATAGGTAGGTACGTTTTCATATTGCACATTAATGATTTTATTATTCATTTTTGACGATAAAGTTTGTCGCATTGAATAGTCACTTTATTAATTCTTAAATTTGAAACAATACGCCATTAACTAATAATTGATAATTTAAAACAATGCCATCTATGTATCAGATGATACACTAAAAACTTTACAGAAAAGTAAAATATAGTGTCCAGGAATACATGTGTATGAGAAAGACAGCCATGAAACGGTCGTCCCATTTAAGACTTGTTGTGCTGTCCCTTTTAAGACTATAAGTGAGTTTAATATAAAATAACCTCAAAACAAAAAAAATAATCAATTAAGCTTCCCTGTTAAGTATTTTCGTTTCAGTTTAGTACAAGCTTTGTATATATCTTGATCTCAGAAAACGACACAGAAAATCAACGAAAATTTTACTTTTACTGCCGAAAAACATCAATCGCGGATTATTAGGC
Source organism: Andrena bucephala (assembly GCA_947577245.1). NCBI lineage: Eukaryota > Metazoa > Arthropoda > Insecta > Hymenoptera > Andrenidae > Andrena > Andrena bucephala. The sequence goes on along the minus strand of OX387715.1, from coordinate 66,700,348 downwards.
CAGATTCACACTATCGGTCCGGTCACGGTCCGGTCTCGGTCCGGTCTCGATCAAATACACATTCCTGAGCGTCCACACTCGCCCGGCTTGGTAGTGTGGGCGCTCACGGATGTGATTTTGATCGAGACCGGAACGTGACCGGACCGATAGTGTGAATCTGGCCTTACTCTGTTGCAAGTGAGACCGCAGTGAAGTTTACGTCAAATGACCGGGCACTAGTGTGCCATAAACAGGAAAATAAATTACATGTGTAATGCGTTTAGAATTTTGGCAATTTCATTTGTCCCATTTAAGACCTGTCCCATTTATAGCACCTCTCCCCTACATATTTGAAGTAACGATAAAAGCAAATAAATTTTAAATAACGAAAGATAGAAAGCATAACCAGCTTCGAACATTTATTTAGTATTGTGTATTTAGCTGAATCATAGGTATTAAATTTTACCTACTCTGGATTAAAATTATGATACGTAGTGAAGATCACCCATGGTGCAGTCTTCGTGGGACTAACCCTTAAAATCTAGACATTGGATCCACTTCTCTCTCGAACAGCTTTCACTGAAAGGGTCACACCAAACCAGACATAGACATTCATTATCATCTTGAGAATTCCTATCCTGTATGCTATTTTGCTCGCCCAAGTAACGTGTTACTTTCGTCCCCATAGTGACGTGTTACTTTTGTCCCCAACTATATTTTTCAGAATAGAACTGTTATAACATACAAACTATACGAGACTTGTTGCAATCAAATACAGGAACTTATAAAGACATTATCTAAGTTTAACTATGAATATTAACAAAAAAAAACAGAATAGGAGACATTTATCTGAATGATCTAAATAACAATATTAGCCTTGCCCACAGTATACGATTCGTGTTACTGCTCAGCGTCACTCAGTACAATAAAACAGACACTATACACATGTAACTATGTAAAGCAAATATTTTAGAAATGTTTGTGGAATAGGGAAGACGTGTTACTTTCATGACGCCGTTACGTTTGTCCCCGCTCTCCCCTACTTGATAAGATTTCCATGATGACGTCGAATCTTTCATTAAAAATGTTCTGAGAATTTCGGCGAATTTTACATCGACGCGTGGACAGGGAATCTTGACGAAAATTGTGGTGTATTAAAAAATTACGGGGCAAATTGCGCCGCTGCTCTGTCCTGCTTTCATTCGTCCGTCCTTGTCGGGCTATAGCGGCAGTAGTAAACTCGAGGAATGACGATCCCCCGTTCTTTTCTCCTCGCGCTTTAAGAGGCAGAAAATCGGGCCTACTCTCTCACCCGCCTCCCGACACTCGTGGCTACGTATCTCCCTTATCCGGCTTGGAGAGAGGGAAAAAAAAAAGTGTTCCTGACGGGAACAAAGCGCGACTAAATCTTGAGAAAGCGTCGCGGAAAAGGGCAGACGTGTAACCGAGAGAGGGAGATAGTGTTACAGCCACAAGCACCGCCACTGAATGACAATCGTTTCCCCTGCTTTGCATGCCGCGAGGCTGCTGGAAGCTCGTGAAGCCAGTCATTTCTATTGGTTATCTACGATACCATCCAGGAACGCCTAGCCTTTCGGCTGAATCGTCGCCCGAGCAAAGTGGATACGCGTTGGGCCGCGTACTGCGTCAAGTCTCTTCCGTTTCTGTACACAGATGCTCGTAAAAAACGTCCATTGATCCGGGATAAAGAGGCAGGATTGTGCGTGAAATCGTGCTCGTCTAATTCCGTAGAGTTCACACTTATTGAATTAATGTTCGAAGCAGGCACGATGAAAACGGTGTGGTTGAGTAGCGCTTATTGACGGGCGCCTGTCAAGGGTTCCGTTAATAATTCAGATAAGCAAACTGCCGCCATAATGGATACACTGCATTATGTGTAATAATAATATTTAATTAATCAGATATAATCAGCAGGTACGCTCGCGGCTGCGTTTATGTTTCCGTTTTGGTAGTTTAATTCTGAAACGTGGAATGAATATTGAATGTGTTCATCGTGCACCGAGACACAATAGATTATGCCTCGCCGGTCGATTAATTTTGTTACGCGGATGGTAATCATTATCGATTATTAGACTTGGTAAACAAGAATTAATTTACTGCTTGATCAGCTCTATTGCCGGGCCAAGTGTCCAGCGAACAAAGGATCTACGTGAAATTCACATTTTCCTGCTTTTTTTTTTCATCAGTTTCACAAGGTTTTTCATTCGGCTTCTTTTTTGTGAATGGTGACCATCTTCGAGTTTCAAAATGTACGAAGGATACTTATGGAATATTGTTTCGATTTTTTATCCTGGTCCCACAAACCAATTGCTCGATTTCTTCTCTGTTTAAATCGTCAAGATCATAGTACTTTGTCCAAGTTTTCTTTTATATCAGTTTTAATACCATCATCGTTGCTCGTCCGATGATTCTTTGCAACAGCAACGAAGGAGGTAGGAATAAAGAGGTAGAACGTTGCCAGCGGCGAAATTGGTGGCTGAAAAGTTTGAGATAATGCTGGGAGCGAATGAACCCCTCGCCGTCGATCGATTATCTGCGCAGGAAATTCGCGTACACGTCGGCCAGGACGAAATAATTAAAATTAACGAGTCAATTTTTGTCCCGTTTACGCCCCGTGGCCACGTCGAGCGCGTGTTGATTAAAACCGAACGATTAGACGAGCTGGCTCGCGTTTCTTTGACCTTATCACTTACCACAAATTGGCCCGTTCGCTTCTAATTAAGCTGTTAACAACTTTTCTGATGAAGCTCCTCCAACCGATGGGGTTTATCGCTGCTGCTTTCCCAATCCCTTCAATCTAATACTCAAGAGAGCGCAGAACGGTAGAAATATTACACGAAACGAAAGTAGGTAAATACAATCTGGTAAACGAGCAGATGCCACGAAGCGCATAATATTTTGAAACCACATTCATCCATTGTCAGCTTATGTGCTTCCGAAATACAGTACGATGAATGAACGGCGCCTGAAATTTGTGATGATTAGGAGAAAGTTAGTTACTGAAGTTATTTCATTGAACTGAAGCATCTGTTTCGCGAACACTCTGTTAATCTACGCGGCGCAACTTTAGAACTATTGAAGGATATCGATTCCGAAATTACGAGTATAACCGTAATTGATGCACTCAGGCAATAAAATCCATGGAACCGCAGAATTAATTACAACAGCCATCGGCGACGGGCGCTTATTTATCGTTATTGCTATTATTCATACACTCTGCGGGCGCGGTTTAATCTATCGAAAAACACGGTATTATACGACAACGAGTTAAATGCAAATGGCTAATTGAGTAACAGATTCTAAACGCGGGAACGAATTAATGCGTTCGACCGGGCGTGCATGATAGATACGCAATGGAACGCAAGAATCACGAGCATTTAACAGTAACAGACAGAAGCCGCGATATCGGCCGCAGCTGTGAATAAAATTTCATCGCACGAATCGATACCTACCCAGCTGCACAACAAAACAAACACAGCCAGGGCTTTCCCACAATTACTGTCCCGCGGTACTGCAGTGTAATGAGGCATACGTGTGAAATACTCAGTGACGGTCTGTTAAAAACACGCACGCGCGCGCGTGTGTGTGTGTGTGTGTGTGAGTATGCGGTACGTGCGTACAAGCAAAGATAGGACGACTAAATCTGGGACAGTTTTCATTGGTAATTCACGAGCTCCAATATTAGAATACGCGATGTTTCCTCGCAAAACGTATCGCGTTCAAAGGAACATATATAGACGGGGAAGCACAAACACCAACGCGGAGCAATCATCCGAGATGGAAGGAGCATCATCGAGAATACTCGAATTCCACGGTCAACGCTAACACCGCTGACAGTCCCTTTTAGCTTAAGGGGTTATACCTATAGTCAGACGGCCGAAAAGAGGCGAATGTTTGTGATTTTTTTACGGAAAAACGAAAGCATATATTCTTCCGGGAGTTTTTGCACTTAAAAGAGCAACATTTAAAGTACAATTGGTAATTTCTTTGTAGAAAAATATTTACGTTTATAATAAAGTTACAACGGACATCCGAGAAAGCTTTTTAAAAAGTTGCTTTTATGGTGAGCACGGCCATTCGGGACCAGATTATCTAAAATGAAAAAAAAAACAAAAAAGATTTCGCAAAAATCACGCGACAAAATCGGGACTTTAAGTTTAAATAGTCGTAATTTTGTTTTAAATTAATGTTTCGGAAATTCCCTCCGTGAATCGGAGGATATATTAATATACTAACGACATCATTTGTGTTTTTTTATTTTAGATAATGTGGTTCCGAATGACAGTGCTCACCGCAAAAACAACTTTTTAAAAAGATTTCTTGGATGTACGTTGTAACTTTATTATGAACGTAAATATTTTTCTACAAAAAAATTATCAAATTTTCTTTAAATGTTGCTTTTTTACATGCGAAAAGTTCTGGAAAAATATATGCTTCCGCTTTTCCACAAAATATTCACAAACATTCGCCTCTTTCCGGCCGCCTGACTAAGTAGGTATAACCCCTTAAGACAATCGGCGAGGAATTATGAAAATACAATCGAAAGGCGGATCGTTGACGGTTGCTCGGAAAACACGGCTGCGGGCAAACAGCGTGACTTTCCAACGATCATATCATACTTGCAACCTTCGCGTTCGGCTCCTTCCGAGTTGTTTGTAACGCAAACCGCTTGAAGCACGTCTTTTGTTGAATACATTTCAGTCGCACACGTCAATGTTACCCCGCCGCGCACGTCGCCCTACTTCTTTCCCCGGTGCATATTCATTACTTTCTTCGCTTCTCCCCGCGCACAATCGCGGCAGCGATACTAACGGCTTTCAAGAAGCCCTGAATTAGTAAACCGGCCGCCTGTTCGCAGGCAGCGGGAAAAGTGAAGGAATAAAAACGTCTGGTAACGCGGAGGACGACTACAGGAGCAGATGTGAATTATTGCTTAACCGTAAAATTCCGGATCCCCGTACGAGTACCGAGGAAAATGCGAAAAAAGAAGAAGAAAAAAAAGTAAGAAATCAGGCGAAGCTTGATGGGTGCTAAAAGTCACGGCGGACGTCGGGTTCCCGTAAGCCCTGCAAATTGGTAGCGATGACAGAAATCCACTCGATGCTTACTTAGGCCAATAAAGAAGTTTATGGCTCCGTTCCCTTCGGGCGATGCTCCGAGGCGAAGAATTTTTTACCTTTACGCAAAACTGGGACGGGGGAAACGTAAAGTTAATAACAGGGAAGCAAAAGGAGAAGAGGGAACGATTAATTAACCTTTCCCGTGATAAAGCAAAGAGAAAAATAGAGAGAGAAGACACGTAACCGTTGGGATGAACGCCGAAAGGGTGGGGCAGGCGGTGAGGAGGGGCGGGGGTGGGGGGGGGGGGGCGGAGCGGAAATAAGACAAATTCCGATTGATCATCCGGAGGAAAGTCGGTGGAACGGAGAATGGGAGAGGCCCGTAATTGAATTATGGTCGGTCAATTGTCGAATACTGATAATAGGATGTGGTAATCAGCCTGATCGATAAAAGAACTGTTGGAACGGGGCAGAAAGTGTCCTTGTTTCGTAGCTCCCGAAGTGGACGAACAATGAGACATAATCTCGCCGGGAACCAATTACAAATTGGGGGCACCGAACGAATATCGCTGCTAAACTCGCGGGAATTGCTCCGCCATGGGTGGATCAATTATTTTTTCGCAGATATGCGGGACGGGTGAGGGAATTTTTTATTCGGAATGTTGGTTGCCCAGGAGGAATATCTTGTCGCATAATCCCACTGTTAATTAATTCCCGTTCCTCCATTAAACGTAACGCCCGTATCGCGTTTTAATTACATCGCTTCGGGTGCCTTTATCAGCCGGCGCCGCTTAACAGCATCCGGTATTCTACGGGCCATCGTTATCGCGAAAAACGGGGAAATTCCTGAACGCGCAATACTCCCCGGGCAGCTATGTAATAAAGACATTCCATCGAATGGCTGGAACGCAGATGCGGGTGTCATTCCCACCTTCAAATTAGTCTTGTTCCATGTTACGTTACGATATGGACAGAGGCATGTAAACAGACATTAGACCTGCGACTTGCAATTAAACTAGCCGCTTGTCAACTAACGAATAAACATGGAAAGCCTTAACGTGCATTGGCTGCTAGAAGCTTGTACCGGTTCCTTAATTCCAAGCAGCCAACTGTTACAACCATTATGCAGTGGAATCTACGTTGGTTTGTTCAGCGCCAAGTCCTTGATACGTCCTCCGCGGGGGTTTCATAATCGACGGAGCCGCGCTAATTAATTGCAGGGCCCCGGCGAGTCCCCTCCGCCCTGCGACGCTGAAACGCAAATATTCGTCCCAGCCCGGCGGACGTTCGGTGGCGTCCAAACTAATTGTAAGTAATCTTAATAAATAATGAAACTTGACGGCGGCAGAGGAGCGTAAAGCTTGCGTCCCTTTAATTAATGGCGGGGGATAATTAAAGAAACGCAAGATCGGGGAGGGGGCAGTATCGCTTCGCGTTATTTAATTGACACCTTCATTAATCAACGAGCTAATTACCCGCGAAGCGAGTTTAATATTCGATCGGTTAGTCAAAATCACTGTGCTGGGGGTGGTTGGGGGGGGTGGGTGGGGGTCTGTTTATCCGTGCAAATACGAGGGACAGGTACCAGCATTTATTCGACAGCCAGTTTGTCTGCGAGATATACGCGCGATAACGTCATAGCTGGGGCACACCGCGGCGCAGAGGTCAAAGACAGCTGATACTATCAATTATTTTAATTAACGTCCCGCATCGGGAAACCAGCAGAAGAGGGTGGCGCGAATCAAAATGCAATTTCATCGTTGCCCGATGACTGGCCGCCGACGAATGTTTGCAAACAGGCCAGAGGGGGCTGAGGGATGAGAAAAAAAAAGAGGGTAGTAAAGGATATATAGGATCGATCGACGCCGCGACACGTGGCAGGAATAATTGACTGTTAACGCATCGATCGTCGACGGAATGACTGGCAGCAGTCTGTTGTTTCGCGGTGACGTCCGAAACTACTGGCCACCGGTGATATAGTTCCGAACAGAAATTGGGAACCATTCCCCTGTGAAACTCTGCGCTTTTGCGCGCTGAATATCGGCACAACTAATGAGCCAGGCAAGAACATTGAACGTGGCTAATTACAGTAGCCCTGCTTGCAAACTGTGCGAGGGTGGAGGGAGTTAGGGGCGCAGCTTCTTTATTTGTCAAAGTGCAGGCTGGAATTGTGAAATTTCCGCGATACGTAACTCGCGGTTTCTCGCGTAGAAAAAGAAAGGCAAGCTCCTCGAGCGCACAGCTAGCTTGGGACACGATTCTGTCTGCATTCTGTCTGCAGCATCGTCGCGGCAATCGGCGAATTACCCGAATTGAAAAACCGCCCGGGGTTTCATGAATCTCTCGATAATTTATCGATTAAGCCCCTGCGTGGAATACGAAAGCCGGTTTCGGGGCGGCGCGTCGCATCCCCTCGCGATCGCGCCGATTAAAATTCGCGTCACACTTGTCAGATTTCGCGCGGTCTCCGAGTAAACCGAGGCTCGATCTGCGAAAATTCCGTAATCGACATTTAATCGCGCGAAATCTTTTTTCCCCCGGCAACGCTCGCCGTAGAAATTGGCACGCGCCAAATTCGCCAATTTGCACCGGGCGAAAGTTCCCCCTCTTTTTATTCCACTCTAATCGAATCCCATTTCAACAGAATTCCGCTCGTTCGATCAGCTTTCGGGGTCGACTAGAAAGCTGCGTTCGCAACGTTACATCGATTCGAGGAGGCACGAACGACGCTTCGTTCTACCGGAGACTCCTCAAAGAAGTCCCGGTGGTTTCTTTCGCCGCCGGGACGCCGCACGTTCGCTTTAGCGTGTAAACTGAAGTTAAGTCTTCCACAAAGTGTGTCTTCCGCTTCGAAAGTATGTTGTCGGTGCCCGCTAGGGATTCTGACCACCAGTGGCGGTAGCGAAATTTCATTCCTCACCTGTTCTGCGAATTCCTTGCAGTTGTAGCGCCGTGAAATCGAATAATCTAAGCGTGGTTTCTTCGAATTTTCGGTTAACCTGCTAGAACAGGAGGAGACGTGGAACGTGGGAGAACAGAAGCATTACGTTGTTGTCACGGCAGTAACTTTGCATCACTCTGAAATTTACGTGGTACGCACTTCCATAGTTCCATAGCAATATGATTAATAAAATGATTCGTTTTGCAATCATATGTGTTTATTCGAGTGATGCAATAAATATTTCCAGTAGGGGAAGGTGGGGTAAAACGGGACGCTTAACTTTGGAGGGTGATAACTTAAAATCGGGAGGAGAAAAAGACACGAGACTTCAACAGGAGTCTTCAGTGGACCTTAGACAATGAGAAAATCAAGGTCATTGTTAAGAAAAATCTTTGGGAACGACGGAAAATGAAATTTACCGGAGGTAGTGAAATCTTCGTCTCGCTCAAATGGTGGGGTAAAACGGAACACCCACTCGAAGACCGTGTAAACGTACAAAATCTTTATTTTTATGATTTAAAATGTACTAATTTATGTTAAAATCTATAAATATATGTTTTAGGTATAACTATTGCAAATAAAATATAACAAAAATATATATTATACATATAAGAGAAAATATTTTATTAGATAACATGAAAATTACGGAAAATAATCAAATATAAATGTAATATCGTAAAAGAAGGATAAATTAATACAGTTTGTTTATTATTTTATGAACAATAAGCGGGCCGGAATCACCCGCTGGCTGGAATTATACCCCGCTTTCCCCTACACGCGGATTTTTACATGAATATCAATACTTGCATGGAGAACACTTCTGCATTAAATGGTTATGTTATTTATTACAACTTAAACTAACAGTTTGATCGAATGAAAGATGTATCTCATACATCATAATTTTCTATACAAAATCAATTTTTTTAGAAACAAGGATAGTATTTAAAATTTTAATCTACAATCTAATAATTAAAAGAGATAATAAACACGTACTAAGAGACGTTTCCATTCTTCCCCATGTATAATAGGCGTTCCGTTTTACCCCGCGAAAAGTGTTCCGTTTTGCCCCACGTGCAGTCATTTAGTAAACATTTAATATTAAATAACTTTTTATATACGTCAAAATGTAGCGTAAGAACTATAGAATCCAACGACGTACTTGCCGTTATTAATTTTCGAAATCCAAGTACCGAAATGTGGTCGAAAGTCCAACGCAATATTGAAACGTCGATACCGAAAATTTTTCCAACTCTCTTAATGGAAAAATAACTTGTGCAGGGGTCTATGGTCTATCACAAAATGCTGTGAGGACCCTTTAGTTCCATGTCACGCAATACCAACTCATTCGCTGCTCTTATCTAACAGAAAAATTGGTGTTCCGTTTTTCCCCATTTTCCCCTATATATTTTCAGTAGCGATGTGATCGTTAATATATTATTCTTATTATTGTTATCGGGGCTTAAAAGAGTGAATAAATAGTGGTGATGCCACCGCAGGGTAGGTCTAATTATCATCATTTTGCTAATTACCCAAAACGATCTGTCGTGGAAAAACGTCAACCGTCAAATATCGTTTTTCGCGAATTGTGTGGCAGTCGCGAATCAAGGGCGTACATAAAACACCGTAAACTACGTGTAGACGCTTGGTGGGAAGAAGGGGACATTTTAAAAAGCGTCGTGACACCGTGACATCTTGTGACACTGGAAAAGCGGATAGGAAACCACCTCCGTTCCTCGTCGCTCGCGGAGATAATGCAGACTCGCAATATTCCGCTGGCTATAAAGGATGCGGAATATATACCACGCGTAATCTAAGATAAGAGGATATAGAAAAAGAATCTTGAGGGGGGGGGAGATTAATTGCGCGGATTACTTCAGACTGTGGTCACGTAAAGACCGAGCAGAGGAAAATGTGCCCAGGAAGAAGGTATCTGTGGCTGATCCCGGGAAATTTGTAACACGAATTATTACGTAGCACTAATGTAAGTTTACATTGATTCGTTTTATGAAACAGAGCCCATAACATATCTACTTGTTAAAACCTTGGAAAATTATTTTATCGTAGCTCATCCTCTAAAGCATCGATTGTGATCGCATGAAACTACGTGGAAACGGGTTCGTGGATCCTCCGAGTGGCAAGCTTACAATCGTAGGATAGTATAGGAATAATCATAAGATTTTCAGTCCATCAGAAACCCACGAAACTCCCTAATCCTCTGGAACCCCAAGAAAATCTAAAATCAGAAAGCTCAACGCCCTCCATGGCTTCTAAAGCACAGAAAAATTTTCTATTACACCACTTAGTATTTCATCCTACGAGCCCCAGAATCACTGGTAGCAAGTCCCACGAGTCCACAGTGGTCGTCGCCAGATATTGCGAGATTAGAATCGTTGTAATCGGATCGCCGACTTTAATATCGTTTTTGTAGTGCTCGGCGCTGTGCCCCGTGAGTCCCAGGTCGTCCATTCGGGTCCTGCAACGCCGCCTCTTCCGTTGGAAAACGCTCTCAGCCTTTTCTCGACCGTCCTCCAAAGATTTTATCCAAAGATCTCGATGGGATTAGCGAAAGGGCGGGGACGTAAATGAAAAGCGCGGCAGCGATTAACCGAGCGTGCAGTGATCATCCGGGCTAGAAAAAAAAAAAAAGAAGCCGCGTAACAAAGCGACGAACGCGCGAGGCGCAAGGGCCGCTCAAGATACTACGCTTCTGCATACAGATGGGCTTATTAAACGGGAATCTGCAGATGGAGGAACGCATAAAGCACTGTCCACGGTCCTTATCTGATTAGGCATGCAAACGCCGAGCTTGAGGAGCTTCGGCGCTTTCGTTACGGTGCCAGGGGTTGCCCCGATATACCAGCCACGTAAATTCTGTAAAACGCCCGGCCGATTTTATCGCAGCTTCGTGGCACAATCGTTTAGGAATACTTATTCGGCGAGTTGTCGCGTACCGGTGTCTAACAAGAATGTAATTGTCCCCATCTAGACGCGTGAACTTACCAGACGCGCAGGCTAAAATCTGCGGGAGATAGCGCTAACCACCACCCCCCCCCCCCAAATTTATTCAAATTATTCCAACACTCTGTTAAACGAGGCTTCAATTGCGACGTTTCATAATATTGTTGGATACCCCGCGTTCCCTTGAACGTTAGAAGCGCCGAGCTTCGTGAAGCAGAATTATGGAAAACTATGTATTATATTATACAATGCTCGCGAAAAGGGCGGCCGTGTACCCAACTATGCATTCCTTTGCCCGCCGCGGAGGATTCCACATATGTTTGACAAAAAAGAATATTTGACGTATGTCTGAAGCGAATTCGAGACACCGCAGCTATTCGCGGAATGGAATGTTCGCGCGTCCGCCCGAGAGAAATCTCAGAGGGTGCAGAGTGTTGCCGTACTACCTACGCGCGGGAAAGTTTAGCGCGACGGTGAGAAACGAGCGAGATTTTATAAATGTATCGGTCGCATTCCTCTCCCCGAAAACGCTGGATAACAGCTCTCCCTGGTCTGCGCCAGATTTCTCTCTCCTAGTTGGGAATATTCCACGAACCAACCTCTGGAGCGAAGGAAATCTGGGGGCGTCTTAAATTCGATGAGAACACTGGAGGATCGTTCGGCATCTACTATTACGTAAACGGACGCCTACCGAATTCGGCTTCCGTCGCTTAGATTATTGATTACGCGGGACCGTAGTAGCGGGCGGCGTTAAGAAAAATCACTCATTGCCCGCGTTCCATCTCGCCGGAACTTTCGGAGGGCACGTCCCCCGTGGGGATTTTCGCATGAAAGTTGAAAACAGCCAGCGGAAGAATACGGAAGGGGATACGTTTAACTTGTTCGGTGGTCCAGACATCCAACATCACTGTCGGCCGTTAAGCAAGCTGCTGCCCGACGAAACTATTTCCACCGCTGCTCACTACTCTCCCCAAGAACTTCAAAACAGCGAGCCGTAAAAATAGTGGAGCGCGCAGGAAGCAGTTGGTTCTCATCGGTGAAATGTTTCCCGTGTTTCTCGGTCAACGCACGGTTAAACGAGGCCCTGGCGGAGTGAAGCGCGTCAAACATCATAACTGCCCTGTTGGAACTGGGAAATCGCATTGCGCGATGTATCGATGAAGGTTGAGTTGCAAAAGCTTCGTCGCAGGTACCTAATAAGTCGCAAGGGTTAAAAAGTACCTATTCTATGTTCTCAGGCTTAGAACAACTAGAACCAAGAGGTGTTCCCTAAAATTTTTAAGTGTATAGAAACATCCCAGGAATCGAGGAATTAGTTTATGGATGCTTCGGGGTTGGCTCAGAGAGAAAAGTCGTGCGGCAAACACCGAGAGACCGTGTACAGACAACTCGGTGTGCTTGCTGAATCGCAATCAACTGAAGGCAAACACTCGATTCACTTGATGGCATTAGGCAAACGTGAAAGCCATAAGCTGTAAGCCGTACGGGAAGTGTCGACTGCGTTCATAATCTCCAAGTTCTGGCACCCTTCGGCTGCGAATGCCTCGCGATAGTACAGCCATGATAAAATATTGCTGTTGCGACTCATGCTTCCACCCCTTTGACGCGACAGTGCCGGAATGTACTGGGATCCGAAGTGCCGGAGAGGAGACATTGTTTGTCACACGCTTGGCTGTTCAAGCAATGACTCGTTGAAAGTATGCACCTACCTCTTTCCTCGGTGTCGACACTAACTCTGTGTGCAAATGTAAGAATCACTAGGTAATTGGGAGAACGGGCCAAACGGTAGCAGAATTGCATTATTTAGCAGGTGTCGTAAAGCATTAATTAGTGACGTAGAGGAAAACACTTTGCTGAACTGTATCACGTCTTCGAGCAAACGTGGACATAATAATAAGTAGAGTGCACGGTATTCAGCTCAATAACCATTCTCTGTAGTGGAGCACACATACGTTTGACCCTATTAATACAGTCGCATTGCATCTGGAATGTCGTTACAACGCGCAGCCTGTGTTAGCGTAACGAGACACGTCTAACAAGAATCGAGAAAATGTAGCCTGAGTCAGAAGCTTCATATGTAAACATAGTTAGCAGCTCAACCAAAAGGAAGTCATCGCATCCTTTTCTTTCATCATTACCCACAACAAGAGGAATTGAAGCCACTTTACATTAGCCGCTGAAAATGATCTGTAGGGTAAATCCGGGAGACGCGGTCGATCCGGAGAGTTGGTCGAGTCGTTATATTTAATGAATAGCGTCATTTAGCTTCCTTCTGTGTTTTTCTGGATTTATAGGCTTTAAAAGGTAAATTGAGGTTACATTTAACCTGTTTTGCCAAACGGCGATGTGCAGAATCATATTTAAAATATACTTCTAAGTTTATTTTCGTTTAATGTTTGGGATAATAAGAGAGTAGAGATATTGAGGGACAATGCAGCCAAAGTATTTGGCCACATTAACTCTTCCTCTCAAAGCTAACGAGAAGATCATCTCTGGCTGCAAAAAGGAGAGATGGTCGAGTTATGGTTTTTGTATTATTTTTGTTTATTTTTACATTTTTTATTATATTATTATTATTCTTATTTATTTAGTTTATTTATACACTTTTGTAGGGGAGAGGCTTGCAGGTTGCCACCCCTGCTCTATTTCGACTTTCTAGCAGTGTCATAATCTCAACTCTGACTCACATCGACGTTAAGAGAGTAGTTGTCACTATTTATTAACCTCTGGAGCGGACAGACGCAATAACTCTGTGCTTGCTGAGCGAAGTGTGATATAGTGTTTGTCAAGAAATTGAATTATTGAAATTGTGTGTTTTCCCTGTGCTCGTAACTTGAACATTTTCATCGACAATTCAAGGTAACTATTCGTACTGTGTTGTTTTTTTTATCTAATTTACATATGCCAAACAGATTTCCAAACATATCATGAATTGACAATTTTTTCTCATATTTTCAAAAAATGCGTCGGAATGCAAGTTGCCACCTCTCTCTTTCCCGCTTGTTTACACTCAAATGTCATTTTTCATGATTATGTGATGTTTACTATTGTCATTGAGTTTGAAGTGAAGTGTTTTTATTGCATTTTAGTCATATTTTCGTTCATTTTTTACATTTTTTTTTACTTTTTCTTATATTTTTTTCATGTTTACAGCCACTGACTGCAAATAAAATTTAATAAATTTTCAAAAGTTTTCTGAATCAGGTTTTAATTGAGTTTTTTTACACTTTCAGCAATTTCTCTAGGGGTGGCAACCTGCAAGCCAAAATCTCAAGGAGTCAATTTTAGATACTTTCGAGAATTTGCAGTATAATTTTTCTTTTTCGAGAGTTTACATGATTTCTAGCTCAGGATTGTAGCTCTACACTTCCTCTTTCCAACTTATACCATAAATCAACGATACGTTAATTTTATGACGAGTTATGATCAAAAAAGCTAAAGGGTGGCAACCTGCAAGCCTCTCCCCTATTCATTTGCCTCGCGAGTAGGTAGTTCTTTTTTTCTTTGATTTACTTATTTAGCGTGAACAAATTAAATATCAATGAATCTGTAGTTGTATTCACTCATAAATAATTTAGCTTTATCCTTTGTTAATTTGCCATGAATAATTATGTGAATGGTCTCTGCCAACGACGAAAACCATTTCTCCCGTCACCTTAGTCATGACTTCAGTTTTCAACCCGATGTACAGTAAATATTGTCTTAAAGCAAATATCGACCAGTTTTTCTGAATCAGCATAAAATTCTGAACATATAGGTTTGTTCTAACAAATTGGGTATTATTTATATTAGTTTTAATAGCCACCGCGTCTCCCGTATCCCTGTGTAGTACGAGCCATCTGTGTCGAGCGTATCTCTAATCACGTCACAGCTGGCCACATTCCACTGGATTAGAATATTCCACGAATTCGCTGAAACAACACTGCGCTGGGTCTAAACAGTGAAATAACACTCGCATCAAAGGGCTAGGACACGAAACGTTCATCCCTTAGGGTGCTTTTATGTTGGAGCTGCGATAAACGATCAGAGCGATGATAAGAGCGTAGCGTCGAAATACATAATATTGTTTTATAATGGAAGTGTTTATATTGGAGCAACGAGCAGATCTACGTTTTCTAAGAGATGGCCAACGATAAAAGCGTCCGATCGACGCTCTTATAGTTTCTTTCCTAGCTGCAACATAAACGTACCCTTAGGCCCGCTGCACACATCCGATTTTTTAACGTGCGGCGATGGTACGGCAACGTAATTGCGGTCTCAAGTACTATAAATTAAATGAGGCGATGTACATTTGTTTGCGGCGACGGACGTTGGTGTTGCGTGCAATGTTTACCGCAGTGGCCTAGGAAAACGTACGATAGTCGCAATCGCGTATATGGTCCTTCAGTACACAATAACCGATACGGTCAATGTACACATCCGTTATTTCGCCGCATATTTGTAAGCAAAAAGACATTCTACATGTATTAAAAAGTATTCATTATCCAATAAAAAATTTACTAAATTTACTTACCTTAGAGTTATTGCTAACATTTCTACAGGAGTTATAGCAAATCTCATCCATGTATCTTGTGATTTGATTCTGTCCGTTATTCTTGCTGTTAGCTCGTCAAATGATTGAACACTCATTCGAAAATAATTAATGAATTTTTCTGAATTTTCTCTTAAATCAGCAGATGTTGAAAATCTACCTCGGTAACTCTCAAATCGATAAAAGGGTGCACCCAATACCGTCTTCTTTTTTTGAAAAGAAAATATTTATATACAAAATAGGCAAAAATTGTACGCTTCCTTTGATACACCTCCATTTCCGATAGCAGCAGAAAACGCACTGACCATGATTTCTTCCGGCAACAAGCAGTCGCCGCACGTCTAACAAATGCATGTGTACGCCGTTTGCCTAAACCGTAATTCCGGCAACGCAAAAGCACCGCACGTTAAAAAATCGGATGTGTGCAGCGGGCCTTAAAAAGAAAAGGCTCGAGGCGACTTGTTATCAATTTCCAGCCGTGAAATCTGTCAGTGAACTTTCACACTGGTGCGTGAAAGTAACGTCCTGTAGCTGTACTCACGTCGTACAGGTGAGCGAACGTGAAAAGTCAGACGATCGGCCTTTGTCCGCGATCAAAATCGAAATCCACGGTACGACACAGATTTGGCAGGTCCCTCCAGGCCGCAGAACCGTCAAAATTACGGGATCGTGAATGGGTTTGAGCGCTATAAAGACCCTCTGCTTGTGCAACGGCACCGCTGAGCCCAAAGATGTCCTACCCACATGCTCGCCGATCCTAAAGGCCGTCGTGAAGTCAAAATGCGGGCCACGGCGCATGCTAATTTCCATAGTTATTCTGCTGATCATGGTGGCCATCGTTTATTGCATAGGCCTAACGAACCAGCCGCGGGGAAGTTTGATGAATAGACTGTCTAGGAACCGTCCGCAACCTCAACCCGTCGTAGAACCACCACCTCCTCCCGTGGAGGAACCCGTGGCCAGTGCCGAAGCCGAAGCCGATGCTGAACCGGCGGACGAAACGGCTACAGAGGAAGCCGGTGAGCGTCTAAATCAGATCTAGATCGACGCGTCAGTCACGTAACCTCTATTGACAGCTGCCGAATCTTAATGATTTCTAGAATAAACCACCTGGATACAAAATTGACGATCCCTTACACGTGACGACTATTTAATTGACAACCGCATATATTTTTAAATCCCTCGAGAACAATCTACCGAACGCGGTGGAACAGTGATGACTCCTCATTCGATGCAACACCTATGAACAAGTAGACGTTTCCAACTACGTAGCGATTTTTAATTCCGCGTCCGGGGTAAGAGCTTGGGTGTAATGAAAAATTCAAGGCTCCACCACAGTGACACTTGGTAAATTCTTTAATTCCAAGCAGAATAGGAGGCTGAGCTTAACACGCGGGCGGAAAATTGGCAGCGTGCGACGGAAGGGTACTCGATCAGGGGAGATCAGATTGTCCAAGAGGGGCGAGATAGCTGATACGGGGCGAGATCGATCGAACGTGAGTGATTTGATTAAATTGCGCCGGGATCGGGTGCGAAGTGTATCGTGACCTACTTTTCCGCCGCCCTTCGGTGTTTCCAGTTAGGTTTATTTGCCTGGCGGCCCAGGCTTCGCTTCAAGGAAGTGTGAGTCTGCGTTGCGCGTCCGACGAGTCGCTGTCACCGCTGGAATAAGTCTGAGGAGCCATGACGCGGCGCGAGGAGAGAACGGAAGGTTTGATCCTGGATAACGAATGTGCCAACCGTGCTGCACGGGAGCGTAACGTATGTACATAAATCCGTGCCCGAAACGGCGGGCTCGGACTACATTTCTCATCCCGCGGCATTATTCGAAGCAAAGTAATGTTACATTTCACAGAACAACGCCGATACCGTTCTCGGACGTAACAGCTGCAGAACGATGGAGCGTGCAGCACGAACGGTGTGCTTCATCATCTACATTTTAATCTTCCTGCCCGATAGGAAAGGAATCACGGCGCTGTTAACTGCTCGTTGAGAAATCATATTCAACCACCACGGTTCCTCCTTACCAATTAGATTTCCAATAATACCGGACCTAACCCGCAACCGTAACTTGACCTACCATTTATTACCTAGAGGGACAACAGTTTGAACGTAACAAGGTTGTGTTATTAAAAAATTATTAAAAGTAACGGTACAGTCGTTAGAATAAACTGAGCATGGACAAATACAGAGGCAAGTTACCCTCGAGTTTCGTCTACTACATTTCTCTCGAAACATAAAGGGAGACGCTATTTCGAGGGACGTTTATTACATCTGCTTAATAATCCGCGTAAAGCTTAACTATTTAGAAATACGCGGTAATTTAACATTCTTCGTTACAAAAGTATTCAGTCTCAGCGTTACAACAGTACTAAAGTAGCCGGCGAGCGTTAGAAGGAGAGGCGTGGATTCAGTGAAAGGCAGTCAATCGTTCCAGTTTCAAAATGACTCCGGTCAGCTCATCGTCGGTTATGTGCTCCTGAAGGGACAAGATAAGGCCGGCGAACAGAAACTTGTCGACGATCTCTTCCCTCAGTCTTTCCCCGGCTATCTCTGGATATTCCGATCTAACGGCGTCGACGTACGCCGTGAGGATCTCCTGCAGCTCCGACGGCCCGCTCCCCTGCTCCATGTTATACAGTAGAATGGGTCCTAGATCGACAGCCGGCGAGCAGTACCTCATTGTTTGCCAGTCGATCACCTTCGCCTCGATCGGTTTACCGTTCTGGTATTTGAACAGCAGATTATCGTGTGAAAAATGACCGTGACATATGGTGGAGACCTCGTCGACCATCGAGGCCATGGCCTTCACAATCTCTATCGGGCTGTCGTTCAACTTTTTCTTCGCGCTCTCGGTGAACCTTGAATCTGGCATTGATTCGAGCACGTCCATCATCCTGCAATCAATCAATTCGAAGATTTACATTCCGTTTCCTTTTCGCCGGTAAACGTGACCGTCGAGGGACAGTTAAACACGCAAGCGATACTCGTCGAGCGATTACAGTGCCAGCAGGCGTGCAGCGGCGACATAATTGCTTACAGATTTTATAATCGATTGACAATCGATCGATATCCCGCCAGATCTGTTGATACACGAAGCCCCAATCAATTTCGGAAACGGTTCGCCTCAGTTGCGCATCGATTATTCCGGCCGCGTGGAAGTCGAGACGCGAGTTACCGGCATTGGCATCGATAACGTCGACGTTACTGGCACAATGAATGTCGGAAGATGACGAGGTCGTAACGCGTGTTCAACTAACCCGTGACCGACGCGACCCCCGTCGAGCTCATTAAATTTTGTAACGTTAAGCCACCAGCCCGTAAGGTTAATTCAAACCCCGACGTCGCGCAACCGACGGCACGCTGGGTTGCTGTTTATTTAACCCTTCGGTGGAATTACTAACCAGAGTTAGTGATACTTAAGTGGAATCAGGAAGATTCCGGGTGATGCATTTCCTCTTCTGTTATCCTTCGTGTAATCGCTTGGCCGCGATCTCCAGTGATTTCGGGTCGCCCGGAACGTTCCTTGGGACTCCTGATAGTCGAGATTCGATGTCTAACGAGGTAAGGGAATCTCGATTGTTTATCTACAGAATACCGCGAAACAGACTCCCGGAACTCGGTTTGCGGGTACGCGGGATCGGTTAATCCGATTGATTAATTGATAAGTTGGCCCCCACGAATTACCAGATCGTTCGAATCCGAAGGCGGAATACTTTTGCACGCGATTAGCGACAGGGCGGGTCTAGATTTTGCGTAGGAGATATAAGACTTAAATGAATCACTTGATAATAGGTAACTATACGATATTTCTGAAAGTACAGGCAATTAAGGATCAGCACGCTTTTACGTCACTTGATCCCACCTACAAGGTTACTCGAGACTGCATAGCGATCGATCGAACAATAAAATTCCGCGCCGGGTACTGGCAATAAATCTCGCGTTCTCAAGTTGCACGGCAACGTCGTCAAGTCGGGAATCGCTTGCCATGAAATCGAAAGAGGACGAATTACCTGGACGATCTACTCTCGTAACGTCTCATCGATTCCTCGGTAAGGATGGTCTCCAACAGTTTCCCCTCGAACTCCCTGAAGATTTCGGGTTCCGTTGCCTTCAGCCTTAGCCCCCTGCCGTGGAACTTCCCCAGAACTTGCACGCACAATTTCAAGTGGTCCTCGTCCAGTTCGCCATCCACCGGAGCGTAACCAGCCTCCTGGAGGTCCTCCAGAACAACCGCCGCCCTCCCGTACCGTCCCAAGTCGGCCAAGTAACACCTCGGGGTCAGGTCTGACCCATACTTGAGCGTCATCTTCGTGTAGAACATCTCTTCGTTCTGGTAGGCGTCGAAGGCCGTTCTCGAGCGTTCCGCTTCTCGAGGGAGCAGCTTCACGAACAGGGGGAAGCTGCAGGTTTCTCCAGAGAACCTGACGACAGCCTCCACGCGGTAGATTTCGCTGGTGCGGCTGATCTCGTCGAGGCGAGCGGTGGCTGACTCGAATTCCACGAACTCCCTGGAGCTCGGCTCGCAGAAGCAGCGGGCGTGCACCATCTCTGGGATCAGTTCGAGCTCGATGAAATCGACACCCTGCTGGCGAGCCTCCTCGGACTCCATCGTCTGTGCCCTCGAGACAAATTAGCGCGGATGTAGAATCTTAAACGGCACCGAACAGCGGTGGAAAGGCACCGGTTGCTTCGATCGCGATCGGTCTCGATTGCCACTTGCTAGCGCGACGGAATGTTGAACACTGATGTCAGGAACGGTGTGCCGAGAGTGGTGGCACGCACTGTCCGACTTTTGGCTATCGCGTCCCGTTAGTCAGATACCAGTCGAGGACTGATAACGTTCCTCGGACGTTGTTGATGACGTTCTGCTCTTCGATCGAGCGATTCGAACACTCGTGACGATTACTCCTCAATATGTTGCTCCTGGCGAAGGACCGCTGAACAATTGAACAATTGAACCCCGCTCCGGCGGGGATTACGAGCTCAATGAACACTTTGCGCCGCGCTCGGATTGCCTCAGAAACTGCTCGTCATTTCGAACACGTTCGGCAGCAACGATGATTCACCGGTAAAGTGGAAAGTCTGATCAGCTTTCGGAGAGATTCACAAGTGTCTTGAATGGTACAGCCCCGTCCACGGACGCGTGTCGAAATGCCCACGATAGCGCGGCTTTTATCGGTAACCTCTAGACGCTGGTGCACGCGTTGCGACGACTCGATCGCAAGTAACGGGCTAAGAATTATTGCGGGCAATCATCATCGCGTGCCGGCTCCCCTCACAGATAACGACTCTCTTATCTTCTATTCGCGTTACCAGCGAGTTTATACACCGACAATGGTCTCTGACAGTCGGAAATGGTCGTCGACACCGCAGCCAGCCAAGTTATGTCGGATGACTAGCCTTCTGCTGGCGCGGAATCACCGACAGATCTGATAACTGTTGTCTAATACCTGCTTCCAAAACGTGTTATTCGTCATCGTGTTTGCGCCCCATTTCTACTTTCGTAATCGTGTTTTTTCTCGGTAAATGTGTACTCCGGTGTAGGTGCACAAGGAACGATTAGTCAAACATGTTTGACACAATCGGTCGGGGGAAAGAAACGGTAGTTTCTTAGAAAAGGTGTTCGGTAATTGAAACGGGAAGGTTCTACTACTTAGGTTCTTACCTCAAGGAGAACGAGTGTTAAGAACTTTTCAACCGAAATACATTATACACACGAGTACAAAGATATAACAGTGGAACGGGGTTTTTTTTCGCCCGGCCGACAAACAGGCAAACGAGTAGGTACAATTACCCGAGCGAATGAAATATAACGAAACGAGCGCAGGTCTCGCGCAGCCAGTTGCTTCGTTTAATTAATTAAGTAAATCACTGGGTCGTGATCGATGCCCGAGAACTCCGTGCAAAGATGGAAACTTAGATAATGACTGTAGCAAGCGAAGGCGCAGCAATTATAATAATAGGGGACGCTTCTAGGGTGTGACTCATTGAGCTTCATGGGGGCATCGCGGCGCATCCTCGTTCCGACGTTGTTGAGCACGCTAGCGAAGTGATTTTAATTCTAACACCCGAGATGGGTTAGGCGGGTTTGAAGATTATTCAGAATTGAGTTGGTAGGTGCGATTGATTACGTGGAACAATCCTCATTCTTCCAAGTAAATAAAACAGAATGATTCCTGTAATTGTAATTTTAATTCTAAGAAAATATTTCTTTATTTATGGAAAAGCAAATGGTATCGCAATGGTGTCCAGTTATCGGCGCCACGCAATAATACTTTAATTTGCCTGGGATAATAGAATCCGTTGCTTCAATTACGCTCACAGCGCGTTTCCCATCGTTTACCTACTCTGTTTACAGTTTCTAGTGAAACGTTTTGCAAGCGCTCGCAACTATTTGAACCACTATTTCACCCGTATCGCTACAACTTCAGGCCCCCGACCAGGTGGAATTAACCAACAGGTCCACCCAACCCCGTAAACCAATCCCGAATCCGGCAATCCCCTCAGACTCCCCTAATTCAAAATTCCAAGTGACAGAACCGCGCGCAGATTACCGTAGAACCTTTACAGAGAAAGGGACGTTACACGCGCGAAACAACCGCAAGCCTCCTCGTGCAGCATCCTGAAAAGACGAACCCTGGACTAACCTGTCGCATCGATGATTAATTTACCCTACAGCGCGCCCCTTGTGTCGCAGAACGCGCCGATGCAAACCAGTCATAACAATTACCCAGCGTTCCAGCAGCCTCAAATGGTCACCCAACAAATGCCAGCTTGCCCTTCCGCTGTTTATCCAGGATCCCTGCAAGGTATTGACGCGCGTTGCAAAGTTATTAAGGATGTCGGCGAGTACCGATAACCAAGGGAGAAAGGAACAGCGCAGGTTATACAGTATCGTATTTTCCATCGAAGAATCATGACTCGAGTCAACAGCGGAACAAGTTAAGACTCTCTTGTTCCTTTCTACTTTTACCACCCTCTCGATCCTTGCACCCTTCGCTCTCAAGCAGCCTAGTCACTTTCGCGCGCAGACACCTGCAAGCAGCCGTTCTACCAGCTTCACCAGCCAGACGCATTCATCTCGAACAATCAGTGCGTGCCTGGACGAAACCCTTGCCAGCCAATGTTCCATACAGCCAGCAACGTTCCACCTGCGGGGCACACGCCGCCAGGCTACGCACCCCTGTCCCAAAACGTCATCGACCAAATTCGCGGCTACTCGAGCAACGCTACGCCGATATTTATCCTGCCCAGCAGCTGTCCTCAGTCTGGGACTCAACATCAGCAACCGGTGGGTACATTGAGCCAAGGAGGTGTGCCTCAGCCGACAGGACAATCGACAGCCTTCAATTACCCACCGTCAATCTACTGCCCGCCACCCTCCTTCTACCCCTATCCAATCCCTCTTCCCGTTTACGAGCCGTCAGCTGGCCAAGCCTGTAGCAAAGGCAGACTCCCGAGCTGCGGATGTTGCCAAAGGAAGCAAGGCTGTGGAGAGGCCAGCATCCATCCGTGGAGTAGTTGCTGTTGCAGCGTCAACTTGGAAGAGCATCGCTGCACAGCCACCGCCGACGACACCATTTGCTCGCAACGGAATTGTCCAGCCTCCATAAGCTTGCAAGCCCTCGCCTCGCAGTTCCTCTCCCTGCCTGGGATTATATCCTGCGCTGCCACCCGCCTGATCCTGAGGAAGGTGCCGGGCTCGAACATAACCAGCACCATGGAGGACACAATGAACACAGCGCAGAGATCCATCAGCGTGCTCACCAAGGACCAGCTGCTCGCGGAGTCGAGGAGCGCTCAGCAATTGACCGCGCTGATCAACCTCCACATGACCACCAATTTGCCGGCCAACATTATCCCGCTGCTCACGTTGCTGCAGCTCAAAGTGAACGTGCTGAAAGCGCAAGTGGAGGCCTTGATAACCAAGAAGGTGATGGAGTGCCAGGGATACGGCTTCGAGGTGAGATTCCGTCTCTTGGGACCTCCCACTTTGGATCCAGTGCCCCCGCTGTCGGTAGCTCTCCTGCCGTATTATTCCACCTCGTCGTTTTCTATGCTCCTCGCACGCCAAAAGAACCCCGCTTACTCGTCCCAGCCCGCGCGCCACTTCGCTGCAAAATCGTCGCTGCTTCTTGCCCGCGTGCCCCGCGTGTACGCCGCCGTGCAGCCAGAAACACAATTAAGATAACAACTTTCTATCGGGTCGAGGGTTCCTCCGCGTCGCTGGAACCGCTGCTCCTCGCGCCGAGTAATTCTCCAGCGGGGGCCGGGCATGCCTGAATTATTATCAAAACACTCTCTTGGCCCCGTCGCCGAGCGAGGTAGCGTCGTTTACGCGGGGTGCTTCATTTACATTCCTTTCGCGGCGCTAGACGCGCTGAGCTACGTGGAAATTTCCAGGTAGGGAGCAGCGGGCCCATAGATCCGGCTGTGCTCGCCCTGAAGACGAACGCCGAGCTGCGACAGCTGTTGACCGCCCTCAGGCAGAAGGAGTGCGACGAGAGACTGAACGTCAACTTCTCGCCCTACGCTTCGCAGCGGGTGATCGCGGAGTCGCGTCTGAAGAACGTTCAGATGAAGATCTGCCAGGTGGAGGCAGAGTTTGACAACAGGAGGACTGCTTGCTACCCGACGCCAACCATCACCTCACGAATTATCCAGCAGTTCGCGGAATCTCGCTGCACCTTCGACTACGCCCAGACGTGGCTGTTCGACACCGACGTGCCAGAGAACCGGCCCCACTCTCCAGACCCCTTCGAACCGAGTCCGCGCAATCCTAGGAGGCTGTACCTGAAGCCTCGCGTGCCTGAACCGATCGTGCCGCAGCAGGACCAAAGCAGGGCGACCAGCACGTCCGAGGATGGCCTGTCCACGTCCAAGGATAAGGGAACAGGCGGAGAAGGCAACGAACCCTCGAAGGAACGATCCGTAGAACGAAAGTCCAGCATGGATAGCTGCAGTTGTGACAAAAGCTCTTCGGAGGATAGTCTCGATGTGGATAAAAAAAAACTTCGGCTACAAATCGACCGAACGGGAGGCGTGAGGAGATCTAGCGTGACTAAGCTGAGAGATGTCTCCCTGTTGAAACTGGCGCTGAATATCGTCACTGTGGTCGTCACGAAACAGGATCGATTCCAGCTCGATCCAATCATTAATTCTGATCCTGCGGGCATTAGAGATAATACTTGGAGAACATCGATGAAAATTTCTGAGGCTCCTGAGGAAGATGACAGGATCACAGAGGTAAAATCCAATGAAAGAAAAGAAGATTCCGTGGAGGAGAAGGAGATGAAGGAAGAACTGGAAGAAAAGGACATCCCGATGGAAGCTGGCAAAGTAGCAGCTTCAAGCCTCATGCCAACGGAGAAAGTGAAAGCCGAGCCTTCGAAAGGCGTGACATTCGTAGGTGAGAAAAAAATCGACCTCGACCTTGATACTCTGAAACAGTCCGGAATGGCGTCGAAGGAGCAAGCGGAGTCGGAAAGCGTGGAAAAGTTGAAGACCATGGAAACTCGCGAAGCTGGTGGCTCCTCGAGGATTCAAACTACGATTAAGGAATCTAAAACTGAGTATTCGGACGGCGGTGAGACGCAGGGACAAAAGACGATCTCCGAGGACGTTCCCGAAGAAAGCGAAAGTGAACAAATGGCCAAGGATTCGCCGTATTCTGGTTCGCGCAGAAGCTTCTGTGGGATTCGATTGAAGCCAGCGGCGGGAAGCGACGCGAACAAAAGCGGCTCCAGTTCAAATGGGGTGAACCAGATTAACCCCGAGATCGATGAATCGCGGCGGGTAAATGATAAGATGGGAAACGTGCAGATCGTTTCAATGATGGCCGGTATAGAATATGACAGGCGTTTTGGGGATTTCAGTAGATGGATGGTAATGAACGAGCATAGCAATGAAAATGGAAAGCATCGAAACAGAGGAACTTCTGGGAGAGACTCTTCGGTGGATACCAAGGGGGAAGACGCGACTGAAGAGAACCATGCGTGTCTACCTTCCAGCGAAGTGAATTCACCCGTGGAGAAAACGTTTGGTGGGAGTCATCTTGATAAGTTATAATGTTGAAACGAGGGGTAGTTATACTTGAGGTTGGAAGGAGGGGTAGTTTAGTTGTGAGAGGTTTCAATGTTCTGAGATCTGTTATAATCTTTAGCTGTATTCGAGAGTATACAGTTTCTCGCTTTATTGCAATAATATACTGACATTAAGAATACGATGCAGGCGAGAAAACGGTGGACGGTATCAGACATTTCCCACCCCTAAAGTACGCGACGCCGAGCAGAAGAGCAACGACGACCGACATCTCGGAGAATGTATTCCACGAGAAAGAAATTGAATCGAGTTCCTCGAGGATCGTTTGCGATAGGGGCACATCTTATCACTGTGATACGGCAACGGGGAATGGCATTGTTTCCGCTATTTGTTCTGTGATTGAAAGCCAGCTCGACACTGTCGGCTCGCTGCTGGGCAATATACCGAATTTACAAAACGTTTTGTCAAACCTGTACCCCGACAAGCTATGGAGCAGTAATAAAGACGTTTCATCATCAAACAAAGAAACACTTCCGCCGGAGGATGACTGGACTTTTGCGAGTGCTAGCGAAGAACGGCTTCGTGGGGACACCGACGATGATGATCGAAATAGTCTCGGTGTAGATTACATTTCTGTGAGGGAACAGCGTAACGCGGCACGTACAATTAAGCACTCGATAATAGTGGACAAAGAAAGAAAGAATTACGTGTTAATTGGAGGATCGATAAGCGGTCAGTTGCGAGTGCTAGCGAAGAACGGCTTCGAGCGACCGTGTCGAGCTAGCAGAAGCTAAATAATAAGAAGTCGATTGAAAGATTGTGAAAAGCCCGAGCAAACAGCAAAAGCTCGCGTATCCAATTAAGGTTCCGAAACGATCCAAAAGGAGCAAATTATTCGCTTCTCGGGTAACGAAGGGCGTACAGAAGGAATTGAGATTTAGCAGGAAATCTTATCGTCTATTTAAAGGATCAAAGGACGTAGAAAGGTCAGAAACTATTATTCGAAGCGATGAAACGATAGATAATTTAATTGATACACAAGAGTACAGACTACTCGGGGCAGTATCTGAAAACGCAACTCTGAAACGAAGCAACGGAAGCATTGATAGTTGGAATTGCAGCGTGGTTACCGACGAGCGCTCGTTGCCGGGAAGCGGGCAAGTAACGGGCACGCAGGACTATTTTACAGTACAAGAAGGAACGAGCGTGTAATCGAACGGAATATCACGATTTTATTAGCATTGGGGATTATGTGGAGGCAACTAATGACGTAAGAGCAACAGGCGAGTTTTTACAATTGTCACTCTTCAGTTTGTGCGATATGAAATTCCCCCGGAAGCGACTCCCCTTATTTTTTCAATACCATTCCTTTCGAACATCGCGCGAATGCTTTGCCTAATCGCTGGCTTGTCTTTGGAGGATCCACTTCAATAATAATAATAACTACAACGCAAAACTCTCGGTGTATATTTGTATAATATCAATAGTCTTTTTCAAAAAACATCGTTGGGTACACGAGCAATAAACATTTGTCTCATCTGTAGCCGGAAATAATTACAATCGGTGAGCAAATGCAGTGTTACCTTCTTAAACCTTTATTAACCCGTTAATTCGGTTCGTTAACTGTCGCTAGATCTGGCCGATGAACCAGTTTACTCCCTAATAGCTGTCTACTGAGAATCTTTAGAATTGTAGCGTAGTAACAACGCGACCATACAGTCGAACACTCTCGAACATCTCTGAACACTCTGGGAATCGTACAAGGTTTGTTTCGGAGGCCAAAACGGAAGAGCTCTTAATTAACACCTTAATTAACTCTTCTCGCGTGCATTCCTCTAGTAGCATTCATTCTTCTCTCGGCACAAACGACCTTTCGAACATCTTCAATTCGAACACACTCGTAGACTATGTAGCTATCGCGGGCTCAAACTTCACTGGCCGCTTCCCGGCCGTAAAGGTCCCTCCTATTGTAATTTCGCTAACAAGGGAACATCCCGAAGCCGGAAATTCAAAAAATTCTAAAACTTTGTGAATGTGTAGGCAATTTCCTCCTGTTTGCGACGCAATTTTTGTTTGCTGCCCAAAACCGCTCTAAGGGGGTGTAATTGACCCCTGAAAATCCGGTTATTTTCCGATTTTGTGTTATAATTCGCGAACTGTAAAATATTTGTTTACCAAATGATAGATCTAATTAAAAGAAGTAACTTTTGTCTTGAAACTTTTTTTCGATCTCTCACAGTCCGCGAGTTATAACACAAAATTGGAAAATGGCCGAATTTTTAAGGGTTAATTTCACCTCTTTCAAGTGAATTTTGGCAGCAAATAAAAATAGCGTTGTAATCAGGAGGAAATCCCCTGCATACTCACAAAGTTTCAGAATTTTTTGAATTATCGGGTTCAGGATCTTCCCATGTAAGTTGCCCGAACTATAACCAGGTTGTTAAAATACAGCGGAGGCCCAACAAATTTTAATTTTCATTGAAAAATAGCGTAAATCTGTTTCTCTACCTACTCGTTACTCTGTCTGCCTCTGGAACGAGGTGAGCGCAATGCAGGGCGAAAAGACGGCGCGGAACGGTGCGGCGGGCGGGAGCCTCGTAAAGTGGCCTCGAAGCGATCAATTAAATTTGAGCCTGCTATAGTAAAACTCGCATCGATTGATGGTTACCGTGTGTGATCTTTTTATTCAATATACACGTATATATTAAATTTCTTACAAGCTAATAAATTTATATCGTGAGTAAAAAATAAACGAATTCAACGCACTGGTCACATTCAGAAGACTAACGCGCCGTTTATGTGTAACAAAGACTCGCGTGTGCATACGTTTAGTTACACGGGATACAATATGATGAAGTTAACATTGCCACGTCACAATGTGATACGGATGCCGTTTGCAAGGGTACAATGGAGATGAGGGTTCCGATATTTAGGGTGAAAAACGCGGGAAGTACAAACCAAAAGAGAAAATACAAAGAAACGTAAAGAGAGAAGCATGGACAGCGTCGACGATCCATATTGGATGGCAGTCGAGGGTGAATATCCACGAGCGTGGCTTTTACACGCGAATCGCGGAGACATCGTAACGCAAGAACGCGGGTCGATGATATCGTCGAAAACGTTAGGTACTGATTAGGGCCATATATATATATAATATAATATATATATATATATATATATATTATATTACATACATATATATATATATATATATATATATTATATTACATACTATCGAGGTTATAAACGGACTTGTATCGGCTTATAAATAGACTATATACTAATACAGCTATCTGTCTACCTTTCAAACTAGACACGCGTATTCACTACGTAACAGAGTCGATTATCGTTAAATTATTATCGCTACGAAGCTTCATTCAGTCACGACGGCCCTTCTGTCGGATACTATTGAAAACAATTAACAAATGCGAGGAACTGAGTACGTTTCGGTTGAAATTTCTGTGACAAGTCTCTGCGCTGTGTGCACAATTATACATACGACCCCGTCGATTGATTTCCAATTCTCGGCTACACCAATTTCTCGCCTTCCGATAACCAGGATAGTTTATCTTAGAGTATTAGTTTTTATCGCTTCTCCATCCCATTCGAAAACATCTTACCCCCGTCTATGAATAAATATTATTTATTAGTCCGTTATAACCGTTGGTGAAATGTATTAAATAAGTCGCGGCTCCTATGTTACAAGAAGATAGATGCAGTAACGCGAGACACTAAAATAATTTCATTAACATTTAGATACACAATATCCGAGTTCACTCTATCGTTGCGTTACGGGGGTGCATTTCTGTTATGGACATTCGATCGCCGTGCAAATTAAATCAACCTTATAACTAAAAACAAACATTATGGACAATCCACGTTTAAATTCTTCTCTCTAACCAACATCAACTGCATACTCGAAATATTAATTCTTTCTTTCCTTGATAGTCAGATATGTACAAAAAAGTATTTACAGGGATACATTTACACTACTATGTATATATACATATATATATGTATATATACATATATATACATATATATATTTATAATATATAGTTCAAATATCTCGCGGAGGGACAACTTAAATAATCATTTATAACGGTTGCAATAATTTAGTTAAAAATTAATACTTCCTACGACGAATCTTTGATTAAAGAACTTATACCACTAACAAGTACTTGTAACTCTACAATAGCTGCAACCTCACGGAAACATACGATGGATCTATCGAACCAGTAAAAATATCTAGTTTCCTCTTTTTTCTCTTCCTCTTCCTATTGTTTACGTGCGTAGTGAAAAAATCCTGATATCCAACCTTACATGCTTAAGTCCAAAAGATTATTGTATAGTATTCGTAGAGACTAATTATTCTGCGTTTCATTAAATTCAGTTCTATGTAAGGCGCTTCTCACACACCTGGAGAACATTTCCCGTGTCGTAGCAACGACCGAAGCACGATTTAAAAACCGCGCGCGTTGCGGCGGCGTTCGCCTGCCCCCTGCAATCCTCGTCAAGATAGACGTGACTGCAAATGCAATTAAGTAATGGACAAGTGTCGCGACTGTGAAAGAAAATAATCATCGAACTCTGAATTCTTTTCTCCAGCCCTACCTGAATTTCGGGTGTACAAGTTGAGCTCCAACTTGGCCAAAGGCACGATCGACGTAGGTGTTAATTTGTGTGCAAACGATTTTCATACGGAATCAGAACAGAAAGAAAGAAAATTGCGGAGTAACAATAAATACAAGCGACGCGGACACTATTTTTGTACAATGAAAAAAGAAAAATGTACAATCAGCAAGTGTTTCGGAGCCACTACCTTCGCCCCCTGATTCAAAGGGAAATGAAAAACGTATCGTCTCGATAACACTAATCCCGTTCTCGGTCCTCTTCTTCTACATCGAGCCTAAGAGTAATAAGTAACGTTTCTTGCTTTTAATTCACACCTTTGGTGTATTCAGCTTTCAGTTGACCCAGCACTAGCTTTATATCGTAAAACGTAGGTCGCTTCTCAGGTTGTAAGTCCCATGCCTGGAACAGAAACAGGGAGGGACGTTCAATTAACGATAACGCAGAGGCGCAATTACGATCTTAACGTGGGCCAGTGGCGTGCTTACTTGTCTCATAATATCATAAACCTCGTGCGGACAACCATCCGGTGGCTCCATTTTGTAGCCTTTTTCCACGCATTTCACAACGTCCGCTAATGGCTGAAATCAGAGCAAAGGGGACAGCTGTTACCCAGAACTGAGCGAAACGCGAGAGGAAGAATGGCAAATGTTACTCACGATTCGTGGATATGGTACACGTCCAAAGGAATAGATTTCCCACAACAGTATTCCAAAACTCCACATATCAGACTTATTTGAAAACTTCTGAAAAAGAACATTTCAACTTACGTTCGCAAGCGTCGCGGTACGTGCGTACTTTGGTCGTCAAAACAAAAGGGCTCGAACTCTAGAGATCGCTATCTGTGAACGCACCATGGAACACCGATGGTACAGGTATTTTCACCTGCCGCGTATCCTCCTGTTCCACAGGATCAATTCCGAATCACTATCGACAATTTATTCGCACTCCCTAGCGCCCGCGAATTCGAGCCCGATGGTTTCGCGATCGGAGGTTCTAAGCTCGTATTTACATTCTGCTTTAAAGCCTCTGGTGCAGTCCATTTGATGGGCAGCTTGCCGCCTTCGAGGGAGAAATTCTCGTCCCGCGCCAGGCCGAAGTCGGACACTTTGGCAGAGTTATCCTCCGTGACGAGAACGTTTCGCGCGGCCAGATCTCTGTGCACCACGTGCCGGGACTCGAGATACGCCATGCCGGCGCACGTGTCGCTGCAAGAGAACGGGAACAGGAACGTTTAGAGGCCCACAGCCGACGGGGGTGACGACGGGCGAACGATAAGTTCTCCCTGGCTACGTACTAGGCGAAGTTGATCTGATCCTTCTTGGAGACGTGCAACCTCCCCCGCGACCTCAAGTAATCCACCAGGGATCCCTTGCTCATATACTCCGTGACCAGGTACATGTGTTGGTTATTGAAGACGAGACCGAGCAGCTTCACCAGGTTGTCGTGGATCAGCGACGTCATCAGGCTCGCCTCGGCCAGAAACCTCTGGGCCGCCTCGCTGTTGTCCTTGAGCATCTTCACGGCGACCCTCTCGCCTCTGTAGACGCCCAGCAACACGTCCCCGAACTCCCCTTTACCGATGCACTCCCTCAACTCGAGCTCGTGGGTCTGTATCACCCAGCCGGCCTCCATGAACGCCTTCGGGTCCACGCAGAAGTCCTGCTTGCCCTGTTTGGGCAGGGACTTGGTAAGCTGCGTGGACAGCCCGTCCGCGTCCTGCTCGTAGTGCTCGACCAGCAGCGCAAGGTTCTCGAAGAACTCCTCATCGTCTATCGTCAGCTGATTGTTCTTGTACTTGACCCTGTAGTGCTGCACACGGCCCTGGTAGCACACGCAGAGCGTGTAGTCGCCGGGGAAGTTGGTCGACTCCCGGACTAGGAACAGGCCGTCCTCTCTCGGCCGCAACAATCTCTCCGCAGTTTCCCGGGATATCTTCCCGTGGAACCATCTGCAACACGACGATCGATTGGATCGGGCCGCGCGGTGCTCGTGAAAGTGGAAGAGAACCAAAGCAGTGTAAGTATCTGCTTGGTCGAGCTGCTCGAAACGATTAGGGGATAGGCGACGAAACTCTACCGAGTAGCACGCTCAGACGACTGGGCGAGCATGTACGTACATCGAAACCGAGATTCAATGATCACGCCTTCAGAATGTCGATATCAACGGCAACCTCTTTTGAAAAAGGCACCTCGCTGATTATACCGTTTCTCGCCTGGAAGCGAACGGTTTCTTCTCGACCCCACCTTCTTCATCTATTAGGTACACCAGTCTTTAGAGTTTAGAGTATAAGATACTTTATCGCGCAAAGAAAATAAGGCGTTTGGAACGTTCCACGTATTCAACCTCTCCGAACAGCCTGCTTTTAACTAAACCGAACGATAAACGCCGAGTTGCGCGCCTCTCCCAAACGAATCCCCTAATTACTTCGAGCTTATGTCCCGAGGTTTATCTACGCGTGCAAAGAACGAATACGTACGGCATAGCGTTCAGTTTGACCTCGTGCCTCGGATTCACCGATAACGCAGCAGGATTGCTAGGATTCGTAAGGTTCGAGGTGAGGATTACCGGCGGCGAGCCGGCGTTCATGTGACTGGTTATATTCGGAGCGGTGACGTTCGAATGCGTGGTCATTGTCGGTGACACTGGATGGGACGGAATGTTACTTGCAGACAAGTTGGAAGGAACGTTGTGCTGTGTGCTATTTTGTATGAGGGGATGGGACGTTACGTTTGAGGGGATCGTATGGTGATTCTGATTGCCGTCGAGCTTCGCTTGTCGCGCTGGCGCTGACACATTCGGGTATCCGCCACCCGCATTGTGATACGTTGGCATCGCAACTCCCGCGGTGGCCTTTGCGAACCTGCAACCGACAACAGCTCCTTAGTTACCCCCTTCGCCCCCACTTTTAATCTCTTCACTCTCCCGCCGATCTACACGTCCACATCGTCGCCGTGTCTGACAGGCTTCGGCGGGGGTTTTAAAAGTGGCTAGGGATTGAAGACTGGAAGATGCTCAATTGCGAACAATCCGTACGAGGTCATATTCTCGACTGTGAATCATGCTAAATACAGTAGGTGTGCGCTTCCCGTGGATCAGATATAGTGATGGAGGCGGGGCAAACAGGCGGGAGATAAAATGATAGGGATGACCGAGTGGTTTGGGGGGAGGTGCCTCTAACAATCCGTGGCCTTCAGCAGGCAATTAATGTTGTCCTGACTATAATTACTCTTCAACATCTCGATCGAAATGAATCGTATAATTAATCTTCAAACGCGGAATGAACAGAAACCCGTTTCAGCACATTCTCCAGTCCTGTTTCTACTAGATAAACGATATTTACGTAACTAAATCGCAAGGTAAATGATAGATGGGCTTGCAGAAGAGTCTTGAAATCCCAGAAACCTACCTGCTTACATAAGGATTCATTAGAGTATTGGCACACTTTCGAATCAATGCTAATCGAACGTAACGCGCTTATACGGAATAATGCGCGCCCGTCTCCGATCGTACGTTAACGCGAGACGTATCTCGTCAACCGATACGAACGGGGAGATAAAGAAGCACGGCTATCGCGTAGCTATCTCAAAGACAGAAACAGCGATGGAACCACATGCTCGCAGGACCAAGTCCCCCACGACGAAGTGGATCTTTATCGTCGTCGCGTCAGAAACCAGATATCTGAAGCGCGCTCTTTCAGCAAACCCGCTGCCAAAACATTCCTGATAAGTTTCAATTACAAGCGCTATCTTCGACAGATGAAACGCCATCCGACACGTGTTGTACAATCAAATCATCTGCTCAACAGCTACTTACTAAGACCCTCGTCTCTGAAGCACAATTCAGGACCTCTGGGCGCGGTAAAATCATTCGCTTTGCTCCGAATTAAGTATGCACCCCCTCGAATACGAGATACTCGACAAGTCACCCCGGTAACGTACTCCAAATTGAGTACCTCCTCGAGGGGCCAACGCGTCCAAAAGATCGAGGCTGACAAATGGAAATAATCAGGGGCGATTTTGGGTATAGGCTAAGTAGCCCGCAGGGGAGTGGTAAATTTGGGGGAGCGACAAATTTTGGGGAGCATCAAATTTTAGAAATTTGGGGGCACGGAAAATTTTGGGAGGCGGCAAATTTTGGGGAGCGGCAAATTTGGGGGCGCGGAAAATATTGGTAAGCGGCAAATTTTGGGGAGCGGAAAATTTTAGGAAGCGGCAAATTTTGGGGAGCGATAAATTTTGGAGGAGCGGTAAATTTGCGGGAGCGGAGAATATTGGGAAGCGGCAAATTTTGGGGAGCGGAAAATTTTAGGGAGCGGAAAATTTTGGGAAGCGGCAAATTTTGGGAAACCGAAAATTTTGGGAAACGGCAAATTTTAAGGAGCGATAAAGTTTCGAGGAACGGCAAATTTGGGGGAGCGATAAATTGGGGGTAGCGGCAAATTTTGGGGAGCGGCAAATTTTGGTGAGCTTCAAATTTTGGGTAGCGGCAAATTTTAAGCGAAAGGAATTGAAAAACGTTTAAACACAGAGGCTTTCAACAACTTTAAAAACAACTCCCTTATTTATGTAGTGAGTCAGCAATAACTCATGTGTGAATTGCCATATTGAATTAATTTTAAAATTATCTCGACTCTTTTAAATTAAAATATTTTGTACTACTTCGCGGCAAGGGCGGCAGACGCTCGTCAGCCTAGGGGCGCCAAATCTCCAAACCGCCCCTGGAAATAACTATTCGTTATATACCTACTACATCTCCTCCACATCACACCGCAAATGTAATTCTCTAGCAACGAAATGGTTCGCGCCCAGATTCACGATCGTTCTTCCATCGTCAATGTACCTATTTCTGCGCGAAGAGGCCAGCCAGAAAAGCGTCCCCCTATTGAAATTTATGAAGCAAAGCGAACGACAGTGTACACAGACGATACGCACCATATTTAATCGCGCATCCGCGGACTAAGGTGAGCATTTAATAAGGCAGTTAGTTTAAGTGGCCATTGTTCCGACGCGTACACGCTGCCCGTTCATACAGTCCGCATTATAATGCACTAGGCACCGATAGACGGACATGCGTGAAAGATGAATCACGCCCGTACATTTTCAAAACGCACGGGAAACGGATGAATCCGCTTCTGATACCGGCGCGACCAACGGACGTCTGGTTTCCTTCGGGCACTCGAGAACTCGTCGCTTCTTTAATCCCCGTGTTTTTTCGCGGTTTACTAGCTTGCAGCGGGAACTCGAGAGCGAAGGAGCCTCTCGTACACAACTGCAAGAGTATATTTCTCCGAGGTACAGATTGGAAAAGGAATGGCAAACGGTAAAGGCTGCTCGTTTCTTTATTCTGAGCAGGATAACGACGAGCGCATAGACTTCGCGATCAAAAGCTAAAACTGTGACGTTGGTACCTTTCCGAGCTACCAACTCAGCAATTCTCAAGTTACAAGTTCAAACTTCACCGTCGCAGTTAGCGAGCCCCGCTGTTTTTCAATTAAACGTTACTTCGCCAGCAATTTCTGTGACACGAGTTTTTCGCGATACGATCGGCAAGATCGTATTGAAAACTCTTCCGAGGGAAAATGCGCGCACGATGCGGGGCGTCGTTTGGAAGTACATAACGCGAAATTCCCATTCCCCGCGGTATAATCAGAGGCACCGGCGGTGAAACGGATCCGTTGCACGAGCAAATATTGAATAATTCAGCCGGAGTATTATCCTTGGTCGGTGTCTATGACGAGTACATACATACGTTATGTCACGCGAAAATATATAGTTGCAGTCGGACATACTAATTCGAGAATACTCGTTGCGCAAGTATGAATGGCCACCGGGCTACCGTCCTTAACTTTACGTATTCCGAATAAAACTTTCTCCCAGACTGTCCTCCACCTTCTGTTTAATTTAGTATTCCCTTAGGCCCTAAGGCTCGGGGACACTCTCCGTAGGTGAATGCAACGTTCCTCCTTTCCAAACACCACCCGCCGTTCAATGAAGTCGATTCGAGTGCTACTTTCCATCGTACATATAAAAGTAATCTACGCCTCGTCCTTCATCGCTCTCTAAAAGCATATTCACGAATTATGCACGAAACTTGCAACGTGAACCATCACTTTCCCCGCGCTTTGGGGCCGTCCTTAAATTACGTAACGGTAATTTTGGCGAATTCTTGCCCCCTCCCACCCCCAGTATAAGAATTCGTAAGATTCGATATTCCGACCCCCTCATTACGTAATATTTTTTTCATTTAATTTTTTCAGTTATTAAAATTCTTTTAAAGGTTTATATAATTCATTTAACTCGGTTTCGGCAAATATAAATTAAAACTACTTTTCTGGGACATTAATAATAGAATTTGTATTTATTGAAAAGTAGTTTAAAAAATATTACGTAAGACGCTACCTGACTCCCGCCATCCCTGTAAGAAAACGTAAGAGATTCGCGACTCCCTCCCCCCCCTCCAGAAAGCCTTACGTAATTTAAGGACGATCCCTTTGTGGCCCCAAAACACAGACGTCCTAGAAACTCGTGAATTCTCGTGGCAGCATATTACGCGTGAGAAGGGTGAAGCATTGCCCACGCAAATCCGTGACTAGCTACCCGAAACCCTCGCGAATTTCTCACAAGATCCCGAGTGCTTCCGCGGAAGCCGGCTCCCAAAGCCCCGTCTCAGACAGCTGTTCCTTGTTAGTCATGGTAATTAGCGCGGCCGAACGGAAATTCGGGGACGATGGCTGCACGAATCGGCAGGGGGCAGGTGGCATACAGACGGTCACGAGGAAAAGGTACACGGCTGTACGATAAACGAATTATTCGATAGCGGGCTCCACCCCTTGGACACCTGCACCTATTGTGTATAATTTCCATCACCGACGAACCGTTCGGCTTCGAATTCGCAAATGAATTTCAATGAAAAGAGCGCGGCACGCGCAACAACCACTGCGGGAGGTTTTATTACGTCGGGCATGAAACGTAGCACGTAGGTATATGTGTACCTACGCGTGGATAAGCACGGAAGCGAGCGGAAGTCGAGAGAAAATGTGCACGCAAACGCGACACGCTCGCGGGTGCACACGCTTTGCCTGAGGATTTTCGCGACACGCGAGTGTAAACGAGGCGAGGCGATATATTCGCTCGGGTCGGCCTGTCGACGGTGCCTGTTTATGCGCATCCGCGCAAAATGCCAGCCTATAATCCTTTGTTACGGCCAATAAAGCGCTAGAGAAGCTTTGTGCCGGTTAATCCGATACGCGAGAAACAAGCGCTCGCGGTGAACCAGTTCGCGCCTGTCGCGTTTAACGGGCATAGACGGCGAACAAAACGCGTTCGAATGGCTCAATTAAACGCGTATCGATATTGAGTGACAAGCCAGAAGTGTGAA
Organism: Andrena bucephala; assembly: GCA_947577245.1. Classification (NCBI taxonomy): domain Eukaryota; kingdom Metazoa; phylum Arthropoda; class Insecta; order Hymenoptera; family Andrenidae; genus Andrena; species Andrena bucephala. The sequence goes on along the minus strand of OX387715.1, from coordinate 66,662,802 downwards.
CACGCGCGATAGTGTACCCGCGCGGAGCGCTTCAAAAGGCTTGATCAAACCCTTACCGCGTCAACTCCAATCGAAATGGGAAACAAAGGTTCGCGCGAACGAGCGTGCGGAGTCATTTGAACGCCTTCTTCATTGTTTCCGCGCGCTCAATTCGCCGGTGATACTTCTTATGGAAGATCCCCACACCTCCCAGTGAATTCACCGGACTCCTCCGTTATACCGAACCTACGTAACCACGGAACAGTGTCGGAAATATCGTGCCGAAGGGCGCGAATAAATCGGGTGCAGCCACGGTCCCAAGAAATTCGAGGCTTATTCGCTGCTGCAAGGGAAACGACAGAAGCGGCTCGCCCCGTTCCATGCGTCTAAAGATATCAAGCGACGAGAATGAAAAGAGAGGAAAAAATGGAGGACCCGGGCGCGTAATGCTCGCGTTGAGTGGTACCATCGGTGCAGAGTGACAAACGGCCGCGAAACGCGGCTGCAAAACGCGATTCCGTTCGATCCGCGGTCGAGCGAACGGCGCGCACCGCGGCGTGCGAACGCGCCTACTAATTGAATCTCTAATTGCGGATAATCAAAACTTATTATCATCGGCTCGTACACGGGATACCGCGGGGAAACCTGTCTTAATTATAGTAATCGAGAAGGAGAGCACCGTTGCAACGGCGAGGAGAGTAGATGCGCGGTTTATCGCGTCGAGCGAATTCTACCGCGAATCATTCAGCGAAACTTCCTTCTTTTCTACTACTTCCTAGACTAATTGCTCGGTTTTATTTGACTCGTCAGCTGGAGGATTCACTTGTCACTGTCGCTTTCGCGGCGATGATAGAGCGCGAGGCCCACGGTGGGAAACTCGGACGGTCGTCTCGCTTCGAGGGATTACACAGAGCGATACGAATGGGATTTATTTAGGAAGGTACGTTAAATTGGAACGAATGAGGACGTGGACCTTAAGGGGACCTTCCGGTCTAGAGCCCAAAAAAATAGATGATATTTAGGAATTAATTAAAGGAAAACTACTATATGTAATTTAATGGGACTTTTTGCATTGTATTAAGGATGTCGTAAATTATAGGAATATATTTTTTGTTTTATAATTAATCATTGCAGACGGCCCTGGGGAATCGTTAAAGTCAAGGCGTGAAAAAATTCATCCAAATCGGTGGGACCTGTATCTCCAAAAGTTATTATCCGATACGACTGAAACCTTTTTTATTTTGAAGATTATTCTTCTGGCTAGGAGGGGGGAGGGGCTAGAAATAATTACAAAAATGACATTTTTTTTCGAAAATATCGACACTTCAAGTTTGAAATCACTTTTCCCTATATTTTTCGTCCTTTCAACGCCTTTGAAAATTTTCAATTTTCAATTTTTTGTAATTTTTTCTAGTTCCTCCCCTAGCCAAAAGTCTTCAAAATAAAAAAGTTTCAGTCGAATCGGATAATAACTTTTGAAGATACAGGTCCCACCGTTTTGAGAACACTGTTTCGAGAAAAACGCGTTTAAAGTTCTACGTGAGCGCCGAGTGGCCGGTTGTTGCCCATGCATTTGCCGCTACTCAAATGCCTATAACTTCGGGAATTTTACGAATTTCAACAAATCCTTTTAAACACGTATTCCTAAAAGGTTGAACATTCGAAAAATGAAATAAAAAAAAATCGACTTTTTGACCGGAAGGTCCCCTTAAAGGATTTTAACGTTAGACATTTGCAAAAGTTCATAGCTCAAAGCAACCTTAACCGATTTTGATGAAATTTTAGACACGTATGTAATTTACTTAAAGCTACAAACGAGTTTATTGAATTTCCATTACAGGCTCACAAAAAAAGTTTGGGGTTAGTTTGGGGCTCACAAAAAAAAGTTTAAAAAACGACCTTTACTATTTTTTTTTTTGCTATTCCGATTAAGTACATTTTTTTCAAACCGACGGATCACATCATTTAGCAAACTAATCCCTCTAGCTTCTAAACAATAATCAAGTCGTTTGGATTAATTTTAAAAAAGTTATGCGATTTTAAAGTGTGGCCGAATACTTTTGCACGCCACTGTAATTGCATGGCATAGCCGAAGTGATTTCTTCCTACAGTGAATGTTTCCGCAGTAGAGCATATGTCGGTGCAAACTTATTAACAATTAGTCAACCTACCCCTTGAGACAACCAGCCCCGGTCTCCCCTAATTTCCGTGATATGTGCTGGAAAGTGCATTGACGTATCGAAAATAGAGTTGTTTATTCGAGAAACGATAGAATCCCGCCATTGTCCGTCATTGTGGTGCAGAGACTGCTCCCCCGCGTTTGCAGATTCGTGCACCCCCAATTGCTCGCTCGAATCTTCAAAGACCTGCCGTTTACAAAAGGGAAGAGGGAGTGGTTGCGGGAAGAATGTCAGGAACGAAACGTGCGCTGCGTTAAGCATGCAATGGGGTTCAGAAATCGGCAAGAATCCCTGACTAGCCCGTTGCTAATTCCATGGCTCGAAAGCTTCGCGATGTCACGGTCGAAGGGCACCGAATACCTGCAGCAAAACCGAGATCAGCGAAATCGGTTCTCGCGAGAAAGGACCCAGCCATTTGGAAAATCAGCACGGTGAAAGGAGCCGCGCGTTTACATGGGACTCCATATTCATCTGTTCGTCGATTCTAGCGGCGCAGCGAGTATTTTTCGCGAAGGGGATGAAGGACGATATCCTCCCAGCTCATCGCCCCCGTTTCAACGTAATTTATGCAAAGCTAGCTCGCGCCGATGTCACGTAACCGAGCTGCTATTAATATACGCGGCACGCGAGGGAAGAAGCCACCGTGAGAGGAAGAAAAGGAAGAAACCCGGGACGGAGCAAAGAGCACGCTCTCGACAGATTTGCTCTGCGCTGTGTTCCTCTTTAACAGTACACGTTACTGTACCGTGACCCGACGTTTTCCATCTGGCGTTACTGCATTACTCGCGCGCGTTTACCATTTCTTGCCTCGCGGAACGGCGAGGCTTTTTCCCCGGGAGGCGCAACGATACGTCGCCTCCAGAGTGCAACGAGGGACGGATCGAAGGGGTGGGCGAGGTGACCAGCAAAGCTAGCAAGCCGGGGGATCGGAAGCTGATGAATAACAGGAGGAGGCCTACATTCTACCTACACTTTGCTCCGAGACGCGCCTCGAGATTCTACCTAGATACATGGAATACGTTCTACGTCCTACAACGCTGATCTCGTTAATAGTCTTCACCTAGAACTCTACATTTCTAACGAGTGTCCCCGCGATGGTAGATGCGCAGCACGATTCGCACGAGACGAGCCTGTGCCGCGCGTCGAAGGCAACGGCGCGCAAACTTGGTCTCGCCAGCGAAGAAAGTATCACGCGACCCAGAAAAATATCTGTCGCTGGCCGGCGCGCAAAGCTTTGAAGATTAATCAAGCTGCGCGGTAGAAAGGAGAAGGGGATCGAAATGGAAGACGGAGAAAGGCTTATCGTACATACCCCCGCGACGCGATTCTTGGCCCTTCGCGCGCGTAACATCGGCGGCGGTATGCTTGCTTATAAAGCGTGCACTGTTTGTAAAAGGGGCCCATTGTCCGGTGTAATTATACTTGGAGGGAGCAATTTCTGGAATCGCGAGGCAGCAAGTCATTAAATTTCACTAATGAGGCCCGATATTAAAATACACCGAGGCTCGCGATAACGGACGAGCAACGTTCGCCGTGGTCGATCGGGAATACGGAGTATGATCGATCAATGAGCACGCTTGAAGGGATGCGACGCATTCTGCACGGTGAATCTTATTTTAATCAACGACCGATTGATTCTGGGGACAGAGTAACGATTTGCCGAGACAGGGGGGCTTGTAGTCCTTCGGAATAAATTCAGCGGAAACTTTGGACATCTTCCGTGGCCAAGATGGCATGCTTGATGCATAGACCGTGGCAATAACGAGCGATACCGCAGAAGCTTAATGTTTCAACCTTAAGACGTAAAGTAGATTTATCGCTTCTCTTCGGCGTAATTAATGGCACAGTTAAATGACCTCGACTTTTCGAATTAATTAACATCTACTTATGTTCCTCGAAGTTTCTCGACGCTCTGCAGAACTTTGGTAGGTCATTCTATAGAGCGGAATATGCCGGTTTATGTCATAAATTGGTGTGTATATTCCTTGTGAAATATGCTAGCTACTTTCACCAATCGATGATGTATTCTTTGCCATTATTTACACTTTCTCGAGATCTGTTTGATAATTTGTAGCCACGAGCGATCTCGAGGAGGCTCCTAAGTCCTGCGCGGTAATAATGCGCAAGATTTATGTGCCGAGGTGATAAAATTTACTGCTTTACTGTACGCACATCTGTGCCCCCTTTTAATCTACAGAAGTGTAATCGAGTGAAATACTTGGATACGTTACCTATACTTCAGACTGATTGTCCATCCTTCGGGTATGTGCCCCTCTGAAACAGCCATAACACCAAGCACGCTATTAGATCATATTTATCAGTGACTGGATTATTAAAAATAACGGGCGAACAAATTAGCAGAAATAGGCAAATATTGTACTGCTCCGTTGAGGGAAAGGAGTTTTCGAATCCCGTCACGTCATCGTGAAATTCCTTTTTAGAAACTTGCAGAAAAAGGCGAAGAAAAATTGCAGCCGCTGACTAACGCTCACGTTCTTAAATAGCGAAGAAAAGTGGGAAGCGTGCGTGTCGTAACGAATTTAATGAGACTAACTATGGACGGGACTCTGTGCGTTTCACCGAGACGCTCAATTGCTAATTAAAATACCGAACGGAGCGAAAATAGCCACGGCCATCGCAAGCGGCAACAAACAAAGACTTTTTCGATCATTTAAAAGCATATAATATTTTTTAACGCCCGCAATGCGACTGCAGATAAAAGCCGTCCTCGGTAACTAACCGTGCAGCTGGAGCTGTACAGATGCACGGTTTGCCTCGCAACACAGTAAATACGTCGAAAACAAGATTTCCTTAACTAATCTCCCACGGTGAACAACGCGAAATTGTCCTCCGATCCGTCAGTATATTGATTATAATTTGATGTATGCGGATCATTTGCGTAACATTGCTAATCAGATATGAGTCACTCGTTGGTGTAACCAGTCGATAAGTGATCATTAGTAGCCGTTTGAAATCACGTGCATTTGAATAAAAACTTGATCAAGCGACGCTCAACTTTGCCACCGGTTTTTGCAATCGAGCCGATGTTGTTTGATCAATGACCGCCACCGTCTCGTAACATTCAGCCGCAAGGTTGCGGTCATTCCCTCTCGCTCTGCCTCTTCCGAGCTCCGCACGGAGTCCAATTAATTAGGGAAAAAACACGCGTGAGAGAATCGTAGTTAGCTCCGACCGCGAATTCACGGTTTCCCTGCTCTAGGCGAGCACATCCGCGGCTGCCACGTGGAAAAATATCCAGAGGAAGAGCGGCCCATTTGCGGCGGGTACAATTAAGCATTGTGACTGAATTATTCGACGAGGATGCCTAGCACCGTTCGTTAACCGTATAATTAGCCGATTGCTAATGGCTCGAGTTCGCATGAGCTATTTCTCTCGCCTCGGAAGCGTATTAATCACTCGCGCGAGGCCTTGGACAGATGGCACACGGGAAATGTAGGGTGAAACGGGCGGACGAGTAGAAAAGGGGTGGAAAAACCGTGGCGGGAAATTTGGAATGCGAAGGACACGTGTGCGCCTTCGACGCGCCTCCGATCATCATCGTCAGCCAGCTGGAACGAACGTGCCAATGGAGTTGCCCGTTTGAGGAACGCTTCCGCAATTCGACGGCCGATTTACGTGACAGAAGTGTAGCCCCCCTTTTTTTTTCGGCGTTTGAGCGTTCGCCAACGATCTCGCCACTCGTCTCGATGATACTCGTTTCCGTTTCACCGCGAAGGTACTCGGCGCACTTGAGGCGGATCGTCGAGGGTATCGTTAGGAATGAAATATGCGTTTGAAACGCGGCTCTACTCCACGGCCAAGCTCGGAGACACGACGTGAAATGTTGTATCTCGTTCATACGGTGCGTTGCATAACTACAATTACGGTCGCATGCTTGATCGTGGTGTACGCCGAAGCTCGGTGTAACAAATCCTTTAGCTCTGTCGCGATCATCAGCGATAAAGCTCTGCATACATTACATAATGTGTCGCAGCGAAAAGATAGTAATTCTACCGGCGGCGTGCGAGCAAATAAGGATCAATTTCGAAAGTGAGACGCGCAGGGCAGTCCCGTGGAGACTCGGTAACCTCGAAAATCTCCGTGCAACGAATCGAAGACCGGGGTCTGCTGCGTGCATGCGATAGTTTTTACGGAACTGTGACGTGCCGAAAAGGAAGCAGCGATAGTGTCAGCGAATCGATATGGGATACTAAGAAACAGGCGGAAAGCGTTTCTCCGTCATTCGGTGGGTTTAGAATGCAACTGCGTGTGTCATTTAAATAACGCCCACTTTTGACTTGCAATAGAGAGAGAGAGGGAGGAGAGGAACAAAGAGAGAGAGGGAGATAGAGAGAGAGAGACAGAGAGAGACAGAGAGGAAGAGAAACAACTCGAAATGTAATCTCCGATCGAACCGAGCCGCTCGCGCAAATGGGAGTGCGGCCGCCTGTAAATAAAGGAACAATCGAGTTTCTGTCACTCCGCCGTGTCATCTCGAGCAAACTGACTATCTCGCAACGACAGGATTGGGAATGTTTTAACGTGTGTAACAGCACCGCAACAGTTTCATCCTGCGCGCGAAATACGCCTGAAATTCGGCACTCACCTTGTCGTATAAACCGATTTCCCTGACTGGCCTGCGGCTGAACACAGGAAGCACAATAACACTATGTCACATGAACGAATATTCGTAGAAACCACATGAAACAACGATACAATCGCCTCGCGAAACGTCACACTCACTTTGGTCGAGCGGCCATTTTACTACACACGACCCCGAGCGAAGAACATCTTGATCTACGAGAGATGCCAGGGGCTTGAAGTTAATCCACGACAGGCCGCTAGTGAATCTTGCAGTACCAACATCGCAAAATCCCGCTAGTGATGTTCCCATCGAAACCGACAGGTGGGTGTGTTCGAAAATTCGACCGGACTTGCCGGCTACGTCCTGCTACGTCATTTTCTTATGTTCAATCGCGAATGATGTCCCGTCATCGGTCTTTAAATGTTGGGCCCGATATAAATAAATCGCCATATGCGCTCGTACGTGGGTTGCGTACGTGCATGGATGGTTGGTTAAGTTTCGTATAGTTTTCGGTTCAACAACTTTTAGTGTAATGCGCTTTTTTAATTAAACCTTGCCATATGGCGATGCCGTACTTTTGATCTGGGACAAATTTATGTAAAAAGGTAGTTTATTATTAGATCGCTGAAATGGCGCCTCGATTGCGAATTTTATCTAACATTAACGAGGTAATTGCTACGTGTTTTTGAATTTCGCACTGTTCTCGCACGCAACGAATATGGTGTAACCGAGAAACATTCATTTTTTTCAGCGATTAAAAGGCATAAAGGATAACGTGACGGGTCACCTGTACGGTGTTATGTACAATAATACGTTAACAGTATTAACATTTAGCGTGAATTTAGGCAACGATGAAGAAGCCAATATAAATCATACGACATTACAATTGCATATGCCTGCAGAAATATACCTCTGCGGTATTTTACACGTCGGCGAATGCGAGGAAAAGCTTCCCGATACTTTTCAAGTGAGATTACGCACGTTTATAAGCGGAGAAACGGGTGGAAATTATCTTGCTCTGACCTGTGTATTTGAAATTGTTTAGGACATCGACATCACGGACAACCCCTTGTTATTAAAGTACTCCCATCAGGATTTAAAGATAGAATCATATTTTTACATTCACCAAAAGCTTGAAGCTGCTAACGATGTCACAGTCATTAACGAAGGTGACATTCATAGAGAATTTATGTACATTAGATTAAGGGGAACTATGCCACTGATCGCTCAGACTGGTAATGTGATAGAAGCGTTAGAAGAATTAAGAAAAGATGTAAGCTACCGGTATCTTAGTAAGAGCTTCAGAAAGCCACCGCTAAACCTGCGATATAACGAAGGAATTTGTTTACAGATAGCATCGGGGAAGATAGGGATTCACTTTCCAGCGAAGAACGCTTTCCTCTTCAATCACGAAAATAATTTGAGGGATATATGTTTGAGGAAACTTTTAGACATGTACGACTATTACGAAGGCACTACGATTGTAAAAAAGGGCATTATACGACCTGCGGGAGTTGTGGTACTTTTAAACTCTTCTATCGTGCTTTCTACTTTTTACTCTTCTAGAAAATATACTCATTTTACTAAATTTAACAGGACGCCGTGAGTGCCAATATACTTTTAAAATTGTCTGCAGATAGGCTTTCCGAAGAGCAGACTAAATATGCCCCAGTGCTCCAATACGTAAAACGTAATTTTCCATTAGAATATTATGTGTACATAAGGATTAGAAATACTATGCTTTCTGAGTATACGCTTGTAAAACCCTAATGAAAAAATGTTTATAACATAGGACCGTTTGACAGTTTGGAATGTAATTTATCTATCGACACGTTATCTTTTGTCAATCTGAAAATTTATTCAGCAGACTTGTATGGAATATTAGTAGAATCCATGTGTCGAAATATTAAGTTAATAGAAAAGTGTTTTATGGATCAGCTTAAGAATTCCGAGCTGTCTATAAAACTGCCTATACCCATGCATTTCAAGCCTCATGGTTTCGGGCATTTGCTTACGGTAGTCTATCCAAACGATTGTACAGACGGAGAAACAAGTAAGATTCCTTTACTTTGGTCTTTTGCATCGCGTGGAATACCGAAACGGTTTTCTACAGGAATTTAATCTGTTTCACTTTAGTGCCATACCGTGACGAGTTACACAGAATCTTAGGATTAGGTATGACTAGACCTCACTTCCGCCATGGGAACGCTGTGAAATTTTACAACGATTCACAAACGAGTGACATACTCATTAATCCTCATGAAGCAATCTCCCAAAACGATGGTACGCACTTCGTATTCGCATGGCAGACTAACTCGGTAGTTTTATATATCGTTATCAATTTCTTAATAGATGCAGTAAGTACCACTCGACAAACGGGAATTGTGCAAGGCTTATATGCGTATCACCATTATATGCAAGATGATTTCGATGACAACGGCTGGGGATGTGCCTACAGGTCTCTGCAAACTATCATCTCGTGGTACAGGTAATGTTGAATCATTCCGATTGACCACGCATACCTGGCAGCGAAGATCCTTCGTCCCAGGACCGTCTTAACAAATTTCAGCGCTCAGGGCTAAAAAATTTTGGCGCCCTAGCCCCCGAGGGTGCAATTTCTTCGCAATCGGTGCAAGGCAGTACATCGCAACCCCGGGTCTCCACCGCGGCAAACACGTACAAAAACAATGGCCCGCGAACGAAATTTTTGTCTCCAAAATTGAAAAGAAAAAAGCATTTTAACATATTTGATTCTTAAGGGGGATTGTGCCTTGTTGGGCCGAAAAATAGGTAATTCTTTGTGAATTTTTCCTACCAAAACGGTTGGACAAATTAATTTAAGGTTTGGCAGGCTGTATTATTGTATCTTGTACTATTGTTCTGAATTTTTGTGTGACAGTGAACAAAAAAAACATGGTAGATACAAAGAGAGCGTTGAAAAATAATCGGGTGGTCCTGGCGTTGACGAAAAGTACTGTAAGGTTTATCCGAAACATAAAAAAGAGAAGAGATTCTTAATCTGTATGAATGTGGCTATCGGTGGTAGTAGATTTATTGCCGTATCTGTTACCGTTCCTTTTTTATTTAAAGAAGTTTTCCCGATTTTGAGGGCAAAACCTGTTTCAGACTCAAATCAGGACGCTTCGCCTTCTTCAAAAGGCTGCCATTTTAACATTTTTTTATTTTTCTTAATGCATCTACTACCACCGATAGCCACATTCATATAGATTAAGAATCTCTTTTCCTTTTCCTGTTTCGGATAACCGTTACAGTACTTTTCGTCAACGCCAGCACCACCCGGTTATTTTTCAACGCTCTCTTTGTATCTGCCATGTTTTTTGTTTCACTGTCACACCAAAATTCAGAACAATAGTTCAAGATACAGTGAAACAGCCTGTCAAACCTCAAATTAATTTGTCGAACCGTTTTTGTACAAAAAATTCACAAACAATTACCCATTTTTCAGCCCAACAACCCGCAATCCCCCCTTAAGCGCCCTTGGATCACGGACGCCCCTGGGCTATAGCCCATTTAGCCCATTGGTAAAGGCGGCCCAGCTTCCTCCTAGGCACCTTTCAACATCTTACTACAATTGACGCCTCACCTCTCTCGTTTCATCCAGTTGAAAGGCGCCTAGGAAGTGGTCCCTTTTCCGCGAGGTATATGTGACATTAGCAAACTTTCGTTGTTCACAGATTACAAGGCTACACTGAGGTACCTGTACCTTCTCATCGTACAATACAAAAGTGTTTAGTTGATATAGGAGACAAACCCTCCAATTTCATTAATAGCAAACAATGGATTGGCTCTACGGAAGTAGGGTTTGTACTAGAGAGCCTTTTAGATGTCAGCGTTAAAGTGCTATGCGCATCTACAGGTGAAGAAGTATCGACGTTAGCTACGAGTCTGTTACATCATTTTGAAACTCAGGGTACACCGGTGATGATTGGTATGTAATTTCTTTTTTCAGTGAAAGACTATGTATGTTTGTTCTTAGTAACTTGAGCCTTAAACATGTTCTAGGGGGCGGAGTGCTGGCTCATACAATTTTAGGGGTCAGCTATGACGAGATTAGCGGGGACACGAAATTCTTAATCTTAGATCCACATTACACAGGTCCGGAACATTTACCCACCATAATAAACAAAGGTTGGTGTGGGTGGAAAACCAAAGCTTTTTGGAAAAAAGATGCATTTTACAACATGTGTCTTCCGCAGAGGCCATTGTGCATTTGATCGTGTTAAATTGTAACTTTAAAGAACATTGTCTAGAATCACATTGGTAGTGTTCAGAAATACTCATGAAATGAAATGTCTACTGCTACATACGCAAGATAATGTTAACATGGATATGCAACTATCAAATATCACATTTCGTCATACATTTATTGCAGCGTAAAAGTTGCTATTCAGAATTATGTGCATAATATACATAATTGTGATTTTACTGAATTTGTTGTATAGCTAAACCTAGATGCATAGCATATGCATTTTTCATAAATTCCTAGGATCAGAATTGAAGAGAAGTATTGTATTTAATATTAGGAACAAATTGAATCCTCATTCCAATTTTCTATGTTGCTATTTTAACGTTGATTATTCTTTACGATCTGTTGAGAATGACAAGTTCTTTTATACAGATTTCTAATTTATATAAAATCAAATGCATTTACGTTCGCAATGGCTATTACATTGCCAACTTGTCGCAAAACACTAATGTAAGTATATTTAAAAAGCAAGTAACATTCGTGGAACCAAGAATGTATTTATTGTGACATCAATGTTATAATGTACTAAGTCTCTATACAATTCCCCTGAAGGATTAAAAAGTTTTACAATTAAATATAAGTTCAGGTGTATATTTTGTAAAGTGTAACATATAAATTGGATTTTTTGCATAAATAAATTTTGAAGAATAATTTTGTTGAAAGAAACAAAACTGTTACTTCTCTCGCATCAAATAGTTTTCTCTTTTCCATTATACATTACAAAGCCTTTTCATTACGCATACGCAAATGAAATAAAAAATAATTTTATTTCTAATGGTCTATAACAACAACACAATTATTTTATTTAATAAGACTCTACATACTTCCTGCACTCTTCTGTAGAAGTTGTGCAAAACGATTGGTAATTAAAAGAGAAACATCTATGAACCTATCCACGCAATTGTGCAAACACGTTTCCGTCCGACTGTCCAATTTACTTCCTGGTTTATCGACACATTTCTCCCAACAAAAGTCGTTGAATTCATGAATCTAAAAATGCATGGACAAAAAAAACTGTTATGGAACTCGGTTAACATTGAAAATATCGCTTCTGAATGTTTAATAATCTAACTACACATTCTGAAATGATGCAATTGCTCTTATGACATTGTAAAATCAAGCGCATAGGGCAAATCTAATACAGAATTTTTAATTGCAGGATATTAACCTAGAAACAGTATACGGATATGCACGTAGAAAAAAAATATGAAGATAACCTCTTTGACATGTCATAATATACTCTAAATTGCTTAAAAAGTTTTACGAACTGAACAATATCTATTCATTTTGGATTTATTCGAACTGAATACTATCTATTCGTTTTGGATGTATTTTATAACAGATATTTCACCTGGGCTTGAAATTGTGCTTTTTGCTTTTCGGCCACAAGAAACTCTTGTAGTTCAGTGTCCATATCTTTGGATTTATCATCTTCGAAACTGGAGCTACTATTGAACAGGTCGGACATGTTTTATTCTTGTAATTTTCAAAAAATGTGTGCAATATTATTTTTCGAGATTGATAGGGTACTCTTCCCGCACACACGTGGTCACTATCAGTCGCTATGGCTACTACTACTACTGATAATCACCGCATACTATTTATTCGTGGGCATACAGTAGAAAGTCACACAGCACAAGCAAACTTATTCTTAATACATCATAGCTACCAACCACGATGTATTATTGGTTACTATGTACATGTTCACACGAGGAATTTAATATTTCATTACATCGCGAGATACTATAAAATCTCACATATAAATAAGTAAATAAATCTGAAATATAATGAATGCTTTTTCACACAAATTAATGAATGCGGTGGCGACCTTACGGCATTGTTCGTAAATGGTACTATCTACGAGTAACCTACATACGGCAGATCGTCGGCAGTGAAAGTACTACCGACTTTTCTTACTTATTAACATATGAAAAAAGTTGGCGTGCACTGATTTTTACCGCGATAGAAATTATTAGGATTCTAAATCAGAAGTCGCGTAATTTTCAGGTAACTGATATATACTTAAAGAAGTGTATAAGTACAGAATGCAGACGTAATGAGAATCTTATTTAGAAGCTACAAAATAATAATTTCCTCTCGGGATAGTAAACGCCGAAAATCGTGAGATACCGGTACCTATTAAATGGTAACAATGCTATTCCTTCCTTCCCACATTTAATTCTCAGTTACACTATAAAATTCGTCTTGTTCCCGGTTTTGTTCCTACTTTCAACAACTCGTCAAATCTATGCTTAAACTGTCTTCAACTTTCTATCTTAGCAGCCCAATGACTTGACCGTATTTACCAATCTATATTCAGATTAAAGCTATTTTTATTCTTAATCTAGATCCATATATACTCCACAACAGCTTAACTATTCTGTCTATCATGCGATGTGTATATTTAAAATTTCAAGCATGATTGGAGATATAATTATATTTATGACAGAAATTGCGACATATTTTGGCACTGCTTCACCGGCACACATTTATTAAATAATTTTTTATGTACATTCACTACAATTACGCAGTTGGGATCTAAATTTTCTGAAATTTCCCAATGCATGAAGTAACAGTACAAATTTAATTTACATTAATTTATCTTCTTGCATATAGATACATCGCTAAAACCGATAAAAGTACCATTGCGTCATCGTGCCATTATCGAACAGTAATTACATGCAGGAGAGGCGAGTTAAAAGAAATAAGACGTGATTCGCATTTTTCATCATATTCATCATATTCATTAATACGTCACTCTAGTGGTCGTAACGGACAGAATCGCGCCATTTCTGGCACAAGCCCCGGCCGTTCGCGCGGGTCCCCGTAAATGCGCAGTGGTGTGCTGCACATTCGCCGATGCGTCAATGGATCAACACTGTATCTGTCACGTGGAATTTATCCTGCCACTTGTGGATACGGCCCTGGGTGCCGGCAGACGTGTTAGCCGGCGCGGAACGAAGCGGCGCTGCATTTCAGGATCCGTCGTCAACGGCGACATTGGGTGTCGTGGTTGCGCGAATTCGTCGCGGGCTCTCCAACGATCATTCCCTTGAGGCTTGAGGGAGAGAGAGAAATCGTGGGCGGCGAGGAGCGTAGCCGTATCCTCTCTCGGCCGTGAGTGTTTAGTGCCGTGCACCCGAGGCACGACGCAACATTACGCGGTGGTGTGTGCGCGCGCGCGCCTAATTTATTCGATTTTTCTATGATCGTTGACAATGACCGCGTCCGTGGAGGACTACTACGACGGTTCCCGGACGTTTTCCTGGCTCACGGGCGTCATCCACGTGCCGATCGATCAGGTGAGAATTCCATCTTCCGTTTCGCTCTCTTAAAGGCGAGCACCCCGCCCCTCTTCCTGTTATTTTCTCATCCTACCGCCCAAAAGGAGGGCGCATCGATCGGGCTTAGTAGATCCTTGTCGTCCTTATTAAACTATCCTTCCTGCGAGTCCACTTGCTCGTCTAGATTCGGGCTCCATCGCTTCATTCTCTCCCCCCGAGCATCGTCAAGGTTAAGGTTCAACCTTCGAGCCTCCGGGCATGGGTCTCGCGGATCTGAAAGCCCTGAATTCCGCGTTGAATTTCTATTCGTATGGAAATCGTGTGGCGTTAAAGTATGCATGCGGATGGACAATGCGACGGTCGGTTACGCGAATGGTTAACCATTCGTTACAGCGTCCTCCGTATCGCAACTTGTACGGTGTAGGTGCGCCGGTTAGGTATAAATACCGTCATTGAGATCACTTTCGCACAGTCCATGGGCAGGATTCTAATGCGCTTCATTCTCACACATGGATGTTCTATCCGAGCGTCGTACTTGAGTATTGAACGCTGTCAGTTTAGATGAAATAGTCATAATTTTTCATTGCCGCCGGTTAATTTGTAAGTGACGAATGCCAGCGGTGAGTTGAAATGGTGTATATGTAATAGGAAGTAGCTTCGCTTTGTTAGGATCTATCCTGTGTATCGGTGATAATGGTAACGCTATCACGATAAGATTATCTCTGTCAAGGGGCAATGACAGCTGCAAGAAATTCGCGAAAGTAGGAGGCGGTCGGGCGCAATAAGAACTATGCACACGCTGGAAATAGGAATGACCGGAGAACGTATCGAGAGGCAATCTACTGCTATATAGACTACATCAGATGCAACAGTTGGGAAAGTACGAGTGCGGCGTGTGTACTATAGAGTGTCACGCGAGTGGCCGCTGTTTACTATTGCCGCTACCACCAGAGTTTAAATCGTAATCTGTTTTTTAAAACGAAAAACAGAAAGTAGGCAATATAGGTAGGCTTTACAAATTCGGTTACGATGTTGCAGAGTTGTACTCAAGTAACAACTACAATACGCTTTTGATCAGTGCGAGCATTTCGAAAGTGTCATACGCGTGTGTATATACTAATAGTTTTGAGAAACAGCAGGTTTCCTTCCACATTTGCTAATGGATTCGCACGCAAGGCGCAATCTGACCTGATCCTGTCTTAGGTGCGACTGAAATTTAGAAAGTCTTCATACAAGCAGGAACTTTTCCTCTTTTTTACTTCTGCTGAATAGTCAGTATCGATCCAGTGAATCTAGTGGTAGAATATGAACGTTTAATTACGACGCACGCAGAGGAGAGACTAATTGAAATTAAATGAAATAGTTGCTGTTAAAATTTCGTTTACCGGTACTGATGCTTTGGAAATGTAATATATTCGTTTCAGAAATAAAGGTTTGCGCAATGCGATTATTCGAGCAGGCAAAGTTGTGCGAAGGAATATATTATAAAGAAATTGTTAAAATTAATATATTACGTTTCCTCGTAACTGGCCGAAGTGTAAGAGCATCCTTTTTTGCTGGTTACACGGTAGTGATTGCACCCTGAAAATTGGCGCGCGGTAACCTTGCAACAGGTGCAACTTTGTAGCGTTTTATGGGCTTGAAATTTTTCCACTTAAGTGGTATTTTTAGCGAAATCGTTTCGGTGGATTCTTTCCATTCGCATACTCTGGAAGAGAGCACTGCGGTGAGTAAGAGTTCGAACGGTTCGCTGCGATAGTTGGCGATAACGATAATGTTACGGTTCACCCATAAGCCTTATCTGTGTTCGTTCGCTACGTACCATACGATTATTAATACTGTTTCAAAGTCATTTGCGCAAATATGAAAGTGAAATTACAGTTTCTGCTTAAAAAACAGAATTGATTAAATACATATGTACATGTTAATTAGTCATTAGTATGCTTCCCCTGTGTCATTCTGTTTATCCTTTTTATCGCAACTTCCCGATATCGCGTATGCACGTTAGCGCAAGCTCGATACATTATTGAAAGTTGTTTATATACGGAGCAACAAGCCGTGTGCGGATTTGTGACGGCACTGCGTAGCGTAACACCGTAACGTAACAATGTGGACGGTATTCGTAACTCCGTAGCGTAACAAAATTTGAATACGATGTTACGTTACAGGCTTGTTCTAGAGGTGTTCGATTCTGATTCGATTCTTTAGTAAATCGATTCTTTTGGTTAAAAGATTTTCCTGGTCTTGTACATTTCCCGCCATTTACAGTTAGTAAAAAAAGAATTTGGACACTTTTTAAAATCGCATAACTTTTTTAGAATTTGTCCAAACGACATGAATTTTTTTTTTGAGAAGCTAGAAAGATTAGTTTGCTAAGTGACGTGTTTCGTCATTTTGAAAGAAAATGCAATTGATCGGAATAGCAAAAAAAAATAGTAAAGGTTTTTTTTCAACTTTTTTTCTGAGCCTGTAATGAAAATTCAAAAAACCCGTTTGTAGATTGAAGTAAGTTATATACATGCCTAAAATTTCATCAATATTGGTTAACGTTACTCTGAGCTATAAACGCTTAAAGATCGCAGAATAAGGTCGAAAATTGCGAAATTTCCGAAATCAGCGGGCGCGTAAAGCGTGCTGGCTGACCGATGTGAGTTTGGATCTTTGAACCAGAAACTTGTGGATGCCCGTCAACCCCGACTCTGGTTCTAAAACATAATTTTTTTGCTAGGAAGAGAGCACCTGTTGGGTGTGTGGGGACTCCCATGAACACACCGACTCACATCGGTTCGCTACCACGCTTTACACGCCCCTCGCACTAATCTAGCCCCAACCAATACTAATACCCGGGACAAATTGGAAAGTGGAATGCGTTGTGTCGGAATAAGTCAACAGAAGTTTTTCAGCCCTGGCGTAGTATGTACCTACTTACAAGGAGAGGTTCCCAGGTGTCCGTCTCCGATTGCTTTGAATTTTGCATATGTTTTAGAGCACCGAAAAATAAGATATACGTGTTTTTTTATAACGGCCCGTTTTCATATTTAGAGGGTGAAACCAACCCCCAAAGTTATAAGATTTTCAGGTGTTCATCTCCGATTGCTTTGGTTTTCGGATATGTTTTAGAGGACCGAAAAATAAGAAACACGTGTCTTTTTATTTTGGTCTGCTTGAATGTTTAGGGGTTGAAACCACCCTCCAAAGTGCATAAGAATAGTTGGTGCCCGCCTCCGATTGCTTTGAATTTTGGATATGTTTTAGAGGACCGAAAAATAAGAAACACGTGTCTTTTTATTTTGGCCCGTTTGCATGTTCAAGGGGTGAAACCACGCCTCATAGTTACCCCCTAATAACGGTGACGGACGACACGAACATCGTCCATACAGCAAGTTATGACGCAAATTAAATTTATATTAAGTTTTACTCAACACAATTTTTGTACCCTGTATGAACTCTGGGGGTGGTTTCACCCTCTAAATATGAAAACGGGCCGCTATAAAAAAACACGTATATCTTATTTTTCAGTCCTCTAAAACATATCCAAAATTCAAAGCAATCGGAGGCGGACAGGGAACCTCTCCTTGTTAGTAGCTAGAATGACGATGGATAGCAGGGATGTTCGGATGGAATAGAGTTTACAATTACATAGCGTTTAGGGTATGCTGCATGTTTGCGGAGAAAGTCGTAGCTGAACAATAATGGATTATGCGTAACTCATGGATAAGGGTTAGTACATTACAATTATCATAAGCGAAAAACCTGGCAATTTTTCTGAATTATAATCGAGTGTCCAGCGTGTGGGCAATTAAGAGGACCAGCCGTAAGGATCGTGCGAATTAACGGATCACGCGATCGGTCGAATTGCGAATTCGTTGCATAAACCGAGCAGACCTTTTAAAAAGGTACACGCTATGTATAGTTCGTGTTATATACTTAGCTACGAGTAGAGAGATCATTGGCCTCTGGGGGCCGACAGTCGTGTCAAACCATTCGTTCATCTTGAACCCTCCTGACGAAATAAATCGGCATTGATACGATATTGTTTTGACATCACACGCGAATTAAATATAATCTATAGCTTCTTTTGATAAGCGATCAGCTTTTTAAACGATTTTATTCAGCTTCGATTCTCTGTTCCTTGTATGTTTGTTTGTTTCTATCGACGTGCGTTGCGAAAAGTAACACGTTTCATTTTTCTTAGGAAAAACAGCACGTTTCAGTTTGCCACGTAAAGAAGCACATTCCATCGCTTCTGACGAATATTAGCGCGTTTGGTCTTCTGCCGCGAAGACTAACATATTTGACTGCTTAGCCACGAAGAATAGCACGTTTTGGATTAAACTGCAGAAACTATCACGTTTCGGCGCATGGTTAGTTTAAATTGTTGAAGTGCATTTTGCATCGAAGAATTCAACTTTTGAAAATATTGTTTAATATATAATTACTCCATCTACTCTCCAAAAGCAAACACGTATGAAAATTTTAATCTACATAATTTAAGTATGGTATTTTAATGTTTAATAAATTACCGACCTAGTACTAAATAAAAATCGCGTCGGAAGGTATTTGAGTTGACGCAATCGATGTTTCGTAGCCAACCATCCAAACGTGTTGCTTTTCGTCGCTATAAACGGAACATGCTACTTTTCGTGGCAAACCGTTCAAACATGCTAGTTTTCGCAGCGAAAGACGAAACATGCTATTTTCCGTAGTCAACTATCCAAATATGCATTTCGTAGCTACAGTCGGAACGTGCTACTTTTCGTGGCAAACCGCTCAAACATGCTAGCTTTCGCAACGAAAACCGAAACGTGATAGTTTTCGTAATAACGAAGACAAACGTGCTGTTTTTCGTAAGAAAATGGAAACGTGCTACTTTTCGTAACGCACGTTTCTGTGTTCGGTTCAAATCTAGAAACTCAATTTTAACCCACTTCCAACTATCCAATAGACTTGAAGCTTTGCAGGCGTGTGTAGTTATGATGACACTACAGAATTATGAAAAAAAAACCTTCGGGGGTGAAAAAATTACCCAGACACAAATAATTATTATTATTAAAGGATTTTATTCAGCTTCGATTCTTGTAGTACAAGAAAAGAATTATAACATAAATTTATTTTTATATATTTCTTTATCTTGGCTAGTGTCTCGGCAAAATCATATCTCTCTCTCTCTCTCTATCCATCTTTCATTCTCTCTCTATCCTTTTCACATCAGCCGCAAGGGACCTAGAATATTGTCGAACAGCTGATGGACTTCTTATTTACTTTTTGAGACATCATATATACATACTCTTCCATAGAACACCTCACATACACTCATTCACACACTCGTGCTCTCGTGACCGACCGGAGTGCTCGGTTATACAGAGCAGTAGTATCACGACAACATTCGCCGAAACTGTAACACATCTATTGTATCGCCTCTATTCTCCCATTCTCAAAATAAAAACCACACTATTCCCAACATTTTTGAGTTCTCTCTACACAGGTAGGAATAAACATGAATCGTTCAGCTTAATTCGAGTGAAATAATTTAATCGTATTGACGACACACAGCAGGCTTCACAATTTAGCAATTTCTGCACATTCATTTCTATGTATCAACGCATAGATACTCCCGAGGATACAATAGCGTTGCATTAAGGTAATGATAGGCCAAAAATGGGAGGATAACTTTGAAGGCGATTTTAATGAAATTTATTCGCCACGGAGGTCCTTCGAATAACGCAGTGTTTCCCAACGTGGGCGCTGAGGAGATCTGGGGGGGGGGGGCACTGCTGGTTCTGGGGGCAGTACAAGGGATTGAGGAGCAAGCGGGCTTGAAAACTTTGGTCGCCCAAACGTTTATTAAACATACACTTACACTATTTACCTGATTATAGGGTAAACTCGAGTAAGTCCGTGATAGTTTTAGAATTTGTCTATTAACTGCTAATATTTACATATTCTGAAAGTGAGTCTAAAATATAATTATAGGTCAGACATCAGAGAAACAAATAATAGGTTAACAGAAATTTAGTAAGTAACTACAATTGAACATATACATAATTAAGTTGTCATGACATACTCTGGTTACTCCGTGATAGCTCTGGTTACTCCGTGATAATACTCTGGTAACTCTGTGGTAGTTCTCGCTAGCCCGTGATATGGCTATCAGCTACTTTTTTTATATTATTTTATATTTTACATTAGTTTACATTAGTTTACATTAGTTACATTATTTTAAATTATTTAAAATTATTTTACATTATTTTATATTATTTTATATTATTTCACACTATTTTATATTATTGTTATTTTGTGTGTAATCAATCGTTTCATGATCGTTACATGTCTGAGACGTAAGGAAACATGGTATCTGGTATTTGCCATCAGAATTTCTCGAACAGCACAATCAGAAACGCAGGCTCGGGCGCACGAAAAATAAGAATTTAGTCACTTTTCATAAGCAAAAATAACACTGATGCCTTATTGTATGATAATTTCAAGAGGAAGACTTGGTAAAGTGTCATTTTACCATCACTTACCTGCAGTTTGAGCTTTCCATTTATCTTCTAAAGCACATATAATACATAATCAAGCGATCGTCCACAACTAGCACGAAAAATTTCACGAATACTGTGCTGCTGGAACAAAATGCTCTCTCACTCTATCACACTAACTTCAATTGACTAATTATTTTACCACAACATAAACTAGAAGATCAACGCTGTCTGTTAGTTTTTGTTCCATCTAAATTGAGTCAGACCATTTCGAGTTACAGATAAATGAAAAAGTATCACGGAGTAACCTGTACCACGAACTTACCCGAGTTTACCCTACACACATTACAGTCATGCATCTGTACAAGAATGTCAACTCTTCATACATGTTGGTCCATGTTTTACGTATGTTATGATTAAAAAATTGCATGCACAGCTACTCTTTGAAATTCTGGTAACAGAGATAGTTTCCCCGAAGGGGGCGCTGAACAAAAAAAAATTGAAAAGGGAGCGGTGAGCCAAAAGAAGGTTGGGAAACTATGGAACAACGAATACAAATTTAGTCGAATGAAAATTTATTCGTTATTCTCGAATAACTTGATTTTATTCGAAATTTGTATTCGAAGATTATTCGAATAAAAATTTAGTCGAATAATGCCCAACACTGTCTGCAGGGCCATTGCGAAGTTCCTTCCTATTTTTCTTTTCTTTTCTCCACATCTGCTGACGACAGGACCTTTTCGCAATGTTCAGATATAGTCGCGCCGCGAGTACAGAGCTTCTGTCATACAGCCCCTCTTCTCGGTATACATCTAATTGGATTACTAATTAATACAAAAAGGAGGTAACTGCTCGAGGCTCGTGTTTGTTTTTCGCTGAAGAACGTGGGCACCGTTGCGTCGTTCAAACAACTGTTACAGCAGCCATAAAATGCAGTGTAACATTTTAATACTTTATTCGTAGGCAGCTACGTACAATTAAATACCGTTAGGTGGACACCCACTGCCGTTATTGTAACTTCTTCCTCGGATTTCAGTGAAGCCGTAAATGATACCCATGGCTGCAAAAATAGTTGCAATAAGGGCACCGCGAATTTCTATTTCCATAACGTGCAATCAAAGTGGAGCGCGTAACCCAAGAGACGAGAAGGAGGACGTTACAGTTACGGCTCAATTTTTCTTCGTAGAAATCAGTGGCGAACGATGGCAAATCGAACTCGGTGCTTCTTGCACACGCAATCTAGATACAAATTATAATATCGTCCTTCGGGCGTAGTTTCGCAACGGCGAGCAATGCGGGCAACTGGGAACTGACAATGAGACAAAGTGAACGGAAGTTAGAGAATCAATTTGCATGGCATCCGCGAGGCTCCTGATCCCCGACTCCGGATTTTGTCTTTCTACGCGTGGTTCCGGAACGTCAGCGAATACAAACACATGTGGGCATCCTTTTCTTTGATTCTTTCGTTTAAGAACGGTGAAAAATTCTTGTAAAAATTCTCCAGTTTCTTTCGAATTTCGAAAAAAAAAGGATACCTTGTCGACGCTCGGTCTCTTTTTATATTGTCAGTTTAATTTGAAAATGCTGTACTATTTATACGTTGCTTCAGAAGAAAGAGAATTTTCATATGACTCTTCTATGCCTCGTAAAGCATATGCATTGAGTAAACATGTAAATAGAAAGTGTCTCATACCCAGTATGCCATTTATCTTTTCTAAGGTACCACCTTAGGTTCTTCGTTCACCATGGAATTCCTGCGGCGTTGATATACCTACATAGAACCGCCAATAGCGAGTACATAACGTTTATGCACGTGGCCGGTGAAATGTGATAACGTGACCAGCGAAAAAATTACTCGCATGATTGATCCCGCAATCGCGTGCACATTTTCTTTCCTCCTCGTTAGAGTGCTTTCACGATTAACTGATTACCGAGCGGGGATCGTGTATATTATCACGCCGTCAGAGCGCTTTTTAACATAATCCTCGGTGACGTTTCCAAGTTTCCACGCGTGACCGTACGCAATCGCAGTCCACTTAAAATAAATGCAGACTCATCTGCCTGCACTCGTGTTTGACACACTACTCAATTATACAGAACATTAGCGGATAGAGATAACACAATTGCACCTCGTAGAGCACAAAAAAAAAGGGAAACGAGAATGCCCCGCATCAAGTGTATCATTTTCTTCGCGAGCACGTGGATTAATAAACACGTAACGTAACAGGAGACAAGTAATCGACTCGTTTTCACGTGACCGATCGCTCGTTCGATAAACATGTGTCTTCTATTCCATGCGAGAATGGACTTTATCTTAATCAATCGATCAGTCGATAGATTCGTATGGAGGCTATCGTAAGCTTCAATCGATTGCGATAGGAATTGAATCAAAGCAGTCAACATTTGGTAAATATATGTACGTTTTAATGATAGCGTACGGTTAGCGGGCTCGTTATTCAATCGTAATAATGCCGTGGCAGAAATAGATTTTAATTAACCGATCATACGTACTTATTAACAACGTCATCACGGTGACATACTTGTATGGACGCGTGTAATTGTTTCCCTTTCTGCATTGTAAATCAGTCGGAAATGATATTCGGGCGGCCAGTATAGGGTTCGCCGAAAATAATACCTTGCACCAAGGTCTTCAAGTGGTCATCTCACCTCAACTCTACAGCTTTACGGCGTGTGGAATACTAAGCTAGTTTCTATGTAAGTTGTCCCTTCAACTAAACAGGGTAAACCAACCAGTGGATGACCGAATTGTTGAATTGATGAACCTTTGAGATTAATACTTGAATATATTTATGTATAACAACAAAACAACTGTTGGAATTGCATTTAAATTTATTTTTCTTAAAATTTCTATAAAAATAATTACTTATTCTTATCGCAATTTAAAAAAAAAACGATTATAAAATGCAAAACGTGTAGAAGTCCAGTAAATGACCGCATACTTTTAATAAGAATTGTACTTATTAATGTTTGCTTAATACGCGCAACTAAAACTGTGGGATATTAAAAGTGCAACTACACTCTAATTATAAAAATATAATATTGTTAAATTTATAATTGACATTTCTTTGCCTAATGGTCATTCACTGGTATGCGGTCAATTACTGGTTGGTTTACCCTACTGTCACTTGGCCCCGCATTTATTTTACTCCACGCCAATCCACGCGTGTTTCATTAAACTACGCGCTTCAACGGACCCCGCTTTACCATAATATCGAAACGTCAGCGTGCTATTTATTAATAAGCCAGCCGTGCTACCCTTTCCTTTTTTCATTTCTGCGATCTCGCAGAGATAAGCAGCCTCAAAGCTGCCGTTATAAATATCATTCCTCGAGAGCCGCGTTTTATGTGCACAGAACGAATTTATCGTTAGTGTAACGCGTCGCCACGCTATTGGTTAACCGAAGGATTACAGTTCGTCATTCGAATTGGTGGCGTGATTTCGCGGAACGTGAGGAATTAGATATAAAGGAATGAGATTACCATCACGAATTTATAGCACGAAAGAGACACCATATATTGGGCAAACAGATTAAAACATCCACGAGTCACGTAATCTACGTGGTTAGTGATAAATATTATCAGTTCCCTTATAAGCACTTGGGTCAACATCCGCTGTGCCGCACGAAAATCTTCGAAATTCCTTGCTGCTAATTCCACCAATGCTAACGTTGCAACGGATCTAGTACAAATCTCATTTGTAACGATCATCGACACACTCCAATCACGCTTCGTAATAATTCTTATTAGCTTTACAATGAGAAAATACATATGCATGGATATGGATTTACATACTGGCATTCAATCTCTTTCCTTTCTTTGAGCTTCTGACCTGTATAATCGATTGATACGTGTAACGCGATGTTAATTTTAATCACGCAACACTTTTCCATTTCCCGCAGTCGCTCCTATTCAACCCGCCCGCGAATCGGTTTCCCCTCGCGCAGCGAATTACGTAAATGCGAGCGTCTCGCAAAGGTGTGTTTGGACAGTCACTAAAAACACGTCAGTTTTAGGCATGTGTGTATTTATTGAACAACCTCGTCTACATCGACTTATCCAACGAATTCTGATCTATGTGTTTTAATAGCACCATAACGGCAAAAATATCATGAATTGCGAATTTGAAGAACGTTCGATACTTTATCCTTTGCCAACGTCCTACCAATAGAAGCCTCTTTAGCAGAAATGCGAATGTTACATAGTCTCTATGATGATTAAATATTAAGTACGTTCGTCCACGGGGCCCCCATAGCGCCACTCAATACTGCTCCTGCTCTGCACCTTGGACGCTCCTCCTGAATCTGAAGCCACCGTTCACACCGAAGCTCGGCGACGCTCCACCGCCGCGGCCACGCTCGACTTGGCCGTATCCCCTGATGAAACCCCTGTTGTTATTAAAGTTGCGCTCGGCTTGGAGACCGATATGCGGTTGAGGAGGCTGTCCCGGTCGGATGTTCAGCCCTCCGTAGGCGTTCGCGTTCGCGCCGTTCCTCTCGAACACACGCTGGTGGTAGTCGACGTCCAACGATGGTCGACGATCAGGACCGCTCAGGGGTTTCTCTCCATGGATGACGAGGGATCCCTGGGGATCGGCCTCGCGGCGGAAACGGACTGGGTTCTACGAAAGAGAAAATTGATTAAATGAGAAGAGCGGCAGAAATGAGGTGTCCGAGGCTTCCGCGCCCTAAATTGCTACTGCTTCAGACTTCTGGATGCGAACTTCATTTCGAAGAACTACGACGCGTCTTCAGTCGTCTAATGAAGGTAGCGTTGCGGAAATGTTTGAATAATCTCCCAGAAAGGCTACACTCTGAAAGCCTGAAGCAGCATTACTAACAAGGAGAGTATTTTAGGTGTCCGCCTCCGATCATTTCGATTTTTGGATATGTTATAGAGGACCGAAAAATAAGAAATACGTGTTTTTTTATTTTTCCCCGTTTTCATATTTGGGGGGGGGGGGGGGTGAAAACTGCGTTCAAAGTTAGGGTTGAAAAATCATTTTTGTGGAATATCTCGAGAACTATTAGAGATAGGGGAATAGTGTCAATGGACGAATTTTGTGTCTTTGAATGCGAAATATGACTGACTCACCAGATTTTCAAAAAGTCCATTTTTTCCACAAAAATGATTTTTCAACCCTAACTTTGAACGCAGTTTTCACCCCCCCCCCCCCCCCCCCCCCAAATATGAAAACGGGGAAAAATAAAAAAACACGTATTTCTTATTTTTCGGTCCTCTATAACATATCCAAAAATCAAAATGATCGGAGGCGGACACCTAAAATACTCTCCTTGTAAGTTGGGAGACAGTAGTTTCTTGCTGGGAGGGCCTTGCAATTGCTTCGGCGACAATTTTATTGCGGATAAGAGCGAAGAATTGCTGCTGAGTTAGACATTTTTTATAGGTTTCCAACGCGTTATAGATGAGGGCACTCTGCGTGGATCGTCACGAGACGAAGCTAACGATGGGCAATCTATCTCAATTGGCTCGCTAGGGATGTTATCGGTATTAAGTGAACAAGTTCAGAAATGAAATGCCTAGGTGACCTGTCCTAGATAGCAATTGCAGAGTGTCTTTACAGAATTAGATGAAGTAAGGTGGAATCAGAGGCAGCAGTTTTAATTGGCTAATTAAATTAATCAAAGTCCCCGTAAACATCCCATGAAGAGGACATCCGAGAAATAGTCATTATTGCGATTGTATACTCACATAGGATTCCAGTAAAGCCTCAGGTTCGACTTGGCCAGCGGAAAGTGCCACTGCACCGAAAAGGGCCAATGCCAGAGCGATGAACTTCATGGTCGATATTGCTGGTTTGCTTCGAGCTGCTTGCCACAAGGTTTCTCAATGCTCTTCAGAGAAGCTGAGCGAAGTGTGTGATGTGTTCGGCAGGAGCCTGGCCTTATATACGAAATTAACGCGCGAAGCTTTTTCCCTGTTTCCCTTGTCTCAGTTCTGACGGGGCTTCACCGTCGGTTTCTTATCCGGTTTTATCTCCTCTACACGCTGGATCCTGGATCGGGTCTGCGGGGAAGCACGCATCTCGGGTCACCGAGGGTCATTAATGCGATAAGTTCGATTAAATTTAAGAGAAGAGCTTGAGGCTGAAGGTGAAGATTGAAAAAAGATTCGTTCTACTCGTGCTGAGCAGTAATTTTTGTACGCATACCTCATCTTATTATACTATTGGAATGGATGCACCTTTCATTTGCAAATGTTATAATTAGATCTTTTGTGAACGGCTGCAAGCCTGAATGGCATTCGATTGCATAAGACACTAAATTAGGAGTACACGTGGTTCGCATGTGTAAAGAATGCATTCTATCCGCCACTGCATACTGCGAAACCATTTTCTTATTATTAATCATAATCTCGCTCCTGCTAGTATTATGAACACCATCCTGCTATTTCAATAATTCTACAAATGGGAAACGCTAAGGGATTTCGCACGAAGTACTTGTCGGTGCAAAGTCTGAGCATTCTCTATTTTATTTTACTTTTTAAAGGGCATATTATATTCAATGAATGCAATGCTTCGTGAACGGCAAGGAACAATGGAGGCGATACAACGTGCATTCCCTTTCATATCCGTCCTTCGTAGGTCTGGCATCTTTTGTGAGCAGGGAAGCCCCGTGGATACAGAAATCGCCACCCGGAATTTCCATATTCCTCAATCGCCGTATTTACACTTTCTTATTTATCTTCTCGCGAAACGTGACATGTGTTGTGCAACTGTCTGACAATCGCGTCGCGTCGAGCGACGGAGATAGCAATTAATCATCTCGACGCGAGTGCATCCCCCGTCCAAATAGCGTTCGCCATTCGCGGTTATTAGACGCGGTCTTCCCCGCGCAACTGGCTCGCGAGAAAGAGCGAGCAAACTCGCGATAATGGAGCGCAACTGTGCTCTCGACTTTCCACAATTTGTCATTCTACCACTGAAGCCGTAGATGGAAGTCGCTCGAGGAGTTGGGTACGTTCATTGCCATTTACTTACGGCGTCTAATGAGCCCCCTTTTCCTATATCGACTGATTGAAAGTACATGCGTTTTATGTGTCGTAACATTGTTTCGAGAAATTGCTCCAGGAATTCTATTATCGTCGTTGCAGGTTATATTCGAGCGCTCGATGATACTAAAAAATTGATCCTCTCAACGCGAATTTCAGTATTTTCAGTGTCGAATTTTTCTATAAACCGTATGACCATTCGGTTGCACTGAAGTGTATTCGTATGGCAGCTTTATTGCCTCCAATTACTATTCGTAAGCTCGATGGCCACGACATTTAATAAGGTTAATGGATTTTACCGTGCTAAGTGTTACGCGCAATAAATCACTTTTTAAAAAAATATTCCTGCGCGTGTCCCTCCCTCGTGTCACCCTTATAATCGTTATTGTGCTCGTGCTAAATAATTAGAGGATGTTCAAGCGATTTCAAGTATCATACACCGAGCATTATGCAGGAAGAATGGGAGAACTAATTTTAAAATGATAATCGCTTATTCGATACTTTATATTAGACAGAATTATAACAAACTAGCTTTAGTAGTAACTCGGATTCGCCCTAAATTTAGATTTTGATTTTAAAAAAAGAAAATTTTTTAGTTTTTTTTTGGTGAAAATAATTACATTCATCTGGATTAGCTAGGCATACTGAGCTCGGGCACATTTCGTGACCCCAGAGTTTACCGTTCGAAAGTTTTTAGGCGACAGACAAACACACAAACACTTTCTGCTTTATATAGGGTAAACGCACGAATGGACGAACACTTAAGGCTAATAAATGAACACTATTATAAAATTATGTTTGCAGCGGGATTGATTCCACGTGCTGCAAAAAATTGTTTGGATATGGAGCAAGAAATTAAAAGAAGTCTATAATTCGAATTAATTAGTTCCTTATTTTAATAACTTATTTTACCCATTTCAATAAAAAATGTCCATTCTCTGGTACGTGTTCAATTTACTGGCACATCTACCCTATTAAGATACGTTTCTCTTTCTTTGTCAGGTGAATTTCCTGCTTACACAGTTCACGGCGCTGATATTGGCTGGATGTTTAAGATCGTATCTTAGCCCTGTCGCTGTGACAGCAGCCACCAGACATGTGTTTGGCCTTGTTATTGGACTTGGTCTTGGGTATTTCTGCTTTGGCAGGTGAGTACTCAGCCTACACCAACCAACATTCATTAATTAACGAGAGAGAGAGTGTACTTTTTCTCTCTAGTCGTTCTACAATGAGACGAAGAGTCTCCAAGATGCCTAGGTGCAATGGAATTTCTTTGAAGTCCAGCAAAACACAATATGGTAAATCCGGGATACGCGGTCGAACCGGAGAGTTGGTCGAGTCGCTATATTTCAGACTCTTTACGTAAAAATGCGTTAAAGTGCAGACCAATTACTTCTCTGAAAGCCAAACAGTTGAATGAATAGCGTCATATCGCTTCCTTCTGTGTTTTTCTGGATTTATAGGCTATAAAAGGTAAATTCAGGTTACATTTAATCTCTTTTGCCAAACAGCGGTGTACAGAATCGTCATTTAAAATATACTTCTAAGTTTATTTTCGTTTAATGTTTGGGATAATAAGATAGTAGAGATATTGAGGACCAATGCAGCCAAAGTATTTGTTCATATTAACTCTTCCTCTAAAAGCTAACGAGGAGACCATCTCTCGCTGCAGAAAGGAGAGATGCTCGAGTTATGATTTTTTAGTATAAAAAAAACAAGTATAAAAAAAACGTGCAGAATATCACGTGCGAAACAATTTCAAGGAAATTCGATTGTATCGCTTGCACACTAAGTTAATCATTTGCATTTAGATTAGTCTAAACATTCTGGTAGATTCCGTAAAGTTCGATATCCATTTGTGGCATTCCTCCCATAATATGCTAATCATCTGAGAATTTTGCTTTAAACAATCGTATCTTTTCAGGCAGGCGATACACCTTGTAGGCCTTCCCGCATTATGTTACCTTGCAATGCGCACACAGAATCCTCGCAATATGCAGAGGCAAGTAACACACGTCATTCTAAACCCTTCTCTCCAGTTACCACACATACTGTGATTGCATTAACAGTTGAAAACTTCGCGGGCTTAAAAAGCTTCATAGACCGTAGATGATAGAATAGAGAAACTCGTCTGTTTTCATGTAATTCAGTAGGGTAGATGCACCATTTGTGGCCACTTTAAGGATTTCAGTGACTTTCATCGTAATTATCTTTAAAATTGTACTTCAAAACAGGAAACTAAAAGCTTTACTAAATTTTACACTATCTTTACTATTAATGTCTAAGTTACCATTAACTAGAGAAATCGTTAAAGAATTAATAAAGTTAAAAAATATAAGAAATCCATTTTTCACCGTTTGTGGCCACTCGACACTTTTCGCGGAAGCAATAAATGTAACCTTATATTTCTGATGGTATACTAAACAAAATATTTAGGGTTTGAAATTCTACACATAATTATGTGTCTACAAGCAATTTCAAGCTAAAAAACCGCGATAATTATGCACATGGCCAAAAACGGTACAATGGCCACAAACGGTACATCTACCCTAGAGCTTAAAATATTCGAAATTCTGAATCCACTCGGACGTTAAAGAGACTACACAGTGCACAGATTCTAAAAATAGGAATTTTTCAATGTACACTTGGCGATACAGAGGGTGGGACATTGAGCATTATCAAGGTGTGAAGTTACGTGTCTCATCGTGCACGCTATCGGTATGTGTGCGCGAATACATCGCTACTCTGTTGCACAGTGCTTCGCGTACATGGTTCTAAAATAATCTCTCGTTAGAAATGCTCGCGTATTACATACATAGATTAAATCTGACGGGATCACGCGACGCTTGAATAAAGCACTCTCGACGAACATGAATTCGAGGCAAGTAAGGAGCTGCTCGGGTTTCGACGCGGGGGAGTGGCAACGACGTAATGATCCGTGCGCTATGAATCACCCGTGAACACGCGAGATATTAAAGGCCGAAGCCTTTCCGCGTTCATCCGCGATGCGCATCACGGTCAATGATCATTCCTTGAACTTACTAACCGATCTCGGTGACACCGTTGCAGGCTTGTGCTGGCGATCGCGCTGGTCTACTTGTCATGCGTGCACTACCATCGGCAGATGTACAATTACGGCTCGTACACTCTCGATATCACCGGTAAGTAATACGCTAGACTCCTACGCGGCAGCGTAACGCGAGAATTCGGTTTCGCTTTCCACGCGGCAAGGATCGAGTGCCGACGGCGGTGCATTTGATCCGACCAGCGATTCGCGACCGTGTCTGCAGATGTATGATCATTGAAACAGGGGAACAACGGCGCTCGCGGTGACGCAGACATGGTGGTTACCGATTCAGTGAGACAGACACTCTGTAGGGGAGAGTTGGGTAAAGCGAAACGGGTGGGTAAAACGGAACATCAATGTTTCTCTTAGATGAGAGCTGAGTTGGTATCACGTGACGTGGGACCAAACGGTCCTCATAGCATTTCGTGACAGACCATAGACACTTGTTATACTTTTCGATTAACAGTGTTGTAAACATTTGCGGTATCGAACTTTCGATATTGTGTTGTAGTTTCTACCACTTTTCTTCACTTGGATTTAGAAAATTTATAACGGTAAGAACACCGTTGGATTCTATAGTCCTTGCGCTACATTTTCACGTTTTACCCAGTTCTTTACCTCACGCTGAAGTGTAAATATAAAATGATTTCTAAATTACTGCAGGTGGAACAAAGCGGAACACTTTGCGTGGGGTAAAACGGAACACCTATTTAATCAACCCATGTGTATAATTTATATTTTTGTTATATTTTATTTGTAATAGTTATACCTAAAACATATATTTATAGTTTTTTACATAAATGAATACTTTTTAAATCATGAAAATAAAGATTTTGTACGTTTACATGGTCTTCAAGTGGGTGTTCCACTTCAGAGTTGGGCAAAATGTAATCTAATTACATCTTACAAATGACGATTAAAATGTAATTGTGTAGTTGATTACACATTATTTTCCGTAATCGTTAATGTAGGTGGTTGACCACAATTTTATCAACTACCTAAATTAACGATTACAGAAAATAATGTGTAATCAACTACACAATGACAGTTTAATCGTAATTTGTAAGTTGTAATTAGATTAAATTTTGCCCAACTCTGTTCCACTTTACCCTACCACTTGAGCGAGGCGAAGGTTTCAATACCTCCGGCAAATCTAATTTTCCTTTGTTGCCAAATATTTTTCTTAACAAAGGCTTTGATTTTTGTATAATCTAAGGTCCACTTAGGGGCCGTCCTTAAATTACGTAAGGGTAATTTTGGCGATTTCTTACCCCCTCCCTCCCCCAGTATAAGAATTCGTAAGATTTGATATTGCAACCCCTTCTTACGTAATATATTTAAAATTTAATTTTTTCAGTTATTAAATTTTTTTTAAAGGTTTATATAATTCGTTTAACTCGGTTTCGGGAAATTTAAACTAAAACAACTTTTCTCGAACATTAATGATAGAATTTGTATTTACTGAAAATTAGGTTAAAAAATATTACGTAAGACGCTACCTGACTCCCCTCTCCCCCCTTGTAAGAAAACGTAAGAAATTCGCGACCCCCTCCCCCCCCCCCCACCCTAAAAAGCCTTACGTAATTTAAGGACGATCCCTTAAGACTCCCGTTGAAGTCCCGTGTCTTTTTTTCTTTCCAATTTTAAGTTATCACCCTGCGAAATTAAGCATTCCATTTTACCCTTATTTTTCCTTGCTCAACCCACTTCCTTGTTTCTGTTCCACTTGCGCGCTTTCTACGTATGCACGTGCACGGTCAGCGGGATTGGTAGGCGAACAACGTGGGAACGTAAACACATTAGCCTCACTTAGGGTCATACGGAGTGTCTGTCTCACTTCTCATTCAGTCCCCTTCCCATTCATCCCATTGAAGAATGCAGGGAACCCTATAGTGGAGCGCCATGGATGGCTCCGTCGATCTAACTGCCTCGATCTAACTAGCCGATTCTACCACTTCATTGTTATATCCTTGGTGCGTTCTGCACAGAGAGGAAAACACTCGGTGGAAGTTGCGCAGTATCATCGGAATTCCCATATTCGAAATAGCGAAATCTGTACCCCTGCTGTAAAACGCGATAAATGTTTCTCGGCGACAGTAAACGAAACGACCGTTGCCTTGCTAAATTGCGACGAATTGCAGGGCCACTCATGGTGATAACGCAAAAAGTAACCAGCCTCGCGTTCAGCACACACGACGGTTTAACGAGACTCGAAGAGGAGCTCACGCCAACGCAACGTCATCAAGCCGTGAAGTGAGTTTGACGTCTTCTTCAACCGGCCATTTATCCCGGCTCGCAACACACGGTGTATAATTATATAATGCACAACGGCGAGAACGTGGACGGCCACGTCGCCCATCCGCCGTATCATACGCGACTTTCATTCATGATCAAGAATCGCGCGTCGCCCGTCTACGCGCCGGCTCAACGACCGTTCGCCGTTCCATTTCGTTCGTACGCCCCGGTAAACAATCCATTACGCATGATTCATTTTAGGAAGATGCCAAACCCTGTGGAGTACTTCAGCTACATCTTCCATTTTCAAGCTCTGATGGCTGGCCCGGTGATATTGTACCGCGATTACATGGACTTCATCGAGGGCCGTGACTCGCGCGAAAGGAAAGCGGTAAACATTATTAAGGTTTGGGCACACATATCAGCCCCGTGTCCGTACCGTTCCGCCGTGCCAGTGGTAAGAAGAAGAGGGGTTGCAGAGGATCACTTCTCGAAATGGAACTGATAAGTGTGCTCAGACCTTTACCATTGCTTCCCGTCCCCGTGCACTACGATCTCATAGAAGGATGTAGAAGTTTAAGGATGTATCGGACAAAGAATATTAGACAAAAGTACCTATATGAAATTTGAAATACATGAATATCTACGTCTTACGCATAGTAAATCTAGATGTAAGAAACTCGAACAACAGTTGGAGTCTTATTTTTACTCCTAGGAAGGTATCTTTCACATTGCAAATGCTTTCTGAAGCATTATTTGCTAAACTTTTGGCAGTGAAATTGCCCTGAATTCACAAATTTCTCAAGTTATAATTTATTTCTTTAAAACGGTGTAGTGAAAACAATTGCAACTCGGCAGATATTTTCATCTACTCATATACTACATGTAAAAAAAAATTAAAAACATTGGTATCATTTCTACAACATTTTTTCAGCTGTTTTATCTGTCAAGATCGTCTCTTTCCGTAAGAGTGCGTGTAAAATAAGTGAAAATTAAAATCGTTATAACGCAACAACCGTTCAGTGAATCCGTTTAAAATTTTTGGAGCACATCAGAAAGATTAAAAAGAACAATCTCACAAATTTTCATCAACTTGCTACCATTTTGAAGATAGGTCCAGTACATCCTTAAGAACAGATCGTTCTCTTGTCCGTTTCCCCTCTCTCCTGCGTTGCTTGCTTTAGAACTTTAGACATAAAGCCAGAGAGAACGAAGGGAGCGTGAATTCTGTTCGCAGGGCAAAGATGAAGGCTCCGAGTGCAGCAATGGCAAAGCCCTGGAACCATCCCCGACGCGGGTCGTGATGAAGAAGGTTGTGACCAGCTTACTGTGCGCCGCTATGTTCGTGACTTTCATTCCAATGTACTCGATCCAGAAGCTGAAAGGTTCGTTCCACTCGCTGTTTTGTATTCCCGCTCGCGTTAACATTCCATTTCCGGCGAACCGCTGTTTCACTTGCAGACGACGATTTCTTGGAGAACACCACGGTTTTCCACAAGATGTGGTACCTGATGATAGTGACCATGCTGGTCCGCTTCAAGTACTACCACGCGTGGATCTTCGCCGACGCTATTTGCAATAACTCCGGGCTGGGCTTCAACGGGTACGACGAAAACGGCGAGGCTAACTGGAACCTATATTCCAACGTCAACGTCGTTGGTTTCGAGGTAGCTCTTCTAAATATTAGCGAACGCGTGTCGGTCTCGGGCGCGGCAGAAACGAGAGATTTTAGTAGACGCTTCGGTAGCGCGCAGCCATGACGACATCGCTTAAACTTCATTGATTGAGTTCATCACGGGAGTCAGAATGTACAACTCATTCTGTGCTTCTGATCGTAGATCAAGGCCACGTAACGTCATATCGATAAAAACATCTCGTTTAAAAAATCTGATGGAAATGACCGTGAAATCTCGTAAAGTGTAGCCTTGAAGAACGTGCCGCGCCAGGCTTGAGATACACCCGTGTGTAAGGCCCGGTGCAGGCGAGCGGTTCGCGGCAGTTTGCCGCCGTGTTTTGGCAGAACATAGATTTATGTGAAGCAGTTCACACGGGACGCAAATTTGTGCGGCTACCAGGCGGCATGTTTGCGTTCGTTTTGACGGGCGCACGTAGGGGTAAAGAGTACAATGGCTGGCCACTTAAGTAAGTGTGTCACATAAATAGTGAATTATAAATGTGAATTTAGTAAATTTGAAATGAAAATCAATTTAAATAAGTACGAGAAAACCCTAATAATCTAAAAATAAATAGAGTTTATAAAAAAAAACGAATTTATAGAAATATACAAAAAATGTGTTGACTACGAAGAAATATAGTTATTGGCATGGTCATGACAGTAGTTGGCCATTCGGTTCGACAGTGATTGGCCGCTATTTGACACATAATATAATCTAAAAGAAAATGTTATATGATTTGATGATAGGATTGGGATTAAAATTATTTTTAAAAAATGGATATATCTTATGTATGCTTGTATGATTTTTTCATCTGTATATTTTTTCCCATATTTATCACCTTTTTTTACTTTTGACATTTTTTACTGTAGGGTAATTCAGTTCTACTAAAAAATTCAAAATTTCTTCAATTTATCTACTAGGTAATCACAATTTAATTTTTAACTTCAATTTAATTAAATAAATTCAGTAATCAAATTAAATTAGAATAATCCAATTGATTCAATCAAATTTCATTTTTAATTCCAATTTAATTAAATAAATTTAATAATCAAATTGAATTTGAATACACCAATTAAAATTAAAATCATAAGAAACTTAAAATACAACTATTCAATGTAACATACCTAATAGTACTTCTTCTTTTTATTTAATTGTACTATAATTATGTCGATGTTGAATCTTTTTTAAAAATGACCGTTTCAATACCGCGAATGAATAGGGGGCCAATAACTGTTTTACCGTTATCATGGTTATAAAATAGTCGCCGGCCGCCCGGCCAATTATTGCCATTCAACATTATTCATATGACAGTTGTTGGCCCCGTAATTTTCATAATATATGTATAATTTTAACAAATAAATAATTTTTTTTGTAAAGTTTCAACCTTTATTTATCAATATATACAGAATATGAGAGATATAGATATCACAAATACATTAAAATATTTGAAAACTTTCAACTGTACTCTTATGATTTTTTGATTGAATCGCTGTAATTTTCAAGTTGCAAAGCCGAGTCATCCTATCTGCTTTTAAATATAATCACAGTACATAATGAGTGTATAAATATTGATTACATCCGAAGCAAGAAAGTACAAGGAATATGAATATGTTCATTAAAAAAAGCATAACATTGGTATTTTGTTATATTTTTTTATTTCTCAAAATAGGGCCAATCACTGTCAGGTGGCCAACCACTGTACTCTTTACCCTACTGCCGCGAAGCAGTAGATTGCTTTATATACAAGCAATTCACACGAGCGTTTTGCGTTTATTCAACGCCAGAAAATGTCCGAACTACCTAGATGTGAAAATATTTATAAGCGAAATAAAAAAATGTCGAGCCCGAACGCGAATCGTGGCGTTGCGAAACCGTTTATGTGAACTGCTAAAAAAATTTCACGCGCCTCTCGCGGCGGCAAACTATCGCAAACCGCTCGTCTGCACCGGGCCTTACACTTTCTTCTTTATACCACCTCTCGGGTCATCAAGAACAACGGCAATCAGTAGCGTGGCCGCGCGAAGAGGGACACGATGCATACTTGATTGTCAGGTTCACGGACTTATTCCCGTTTCCAGATGTCTCTTAGCTTGAGGGACAGCATCGCGAACTGGAACAAGGGAACCAATACGTGGCTCAGGTCGATCGTTTACGAAAGAGCCAAGCAGAATAAACTGGTATTCACGTACGCGCTTTCCGCGCTATGGCACGGCTTCTATCCGGGCTACTATCTGACCTTTGCCAACGGGGCCTTTTTCACCATGGTGTCACGCGTTGTAAGTGAAACTGTAATGCTTAGTTTACACCTGACGAGTGATCGGCCGAGTAGAGCCCACTGGGCCCAGCACTCGCCCAGTCTGAACGCATATTCTAGTACTCGACCGAGTAATCCGGCGGGCAAATCGTTAAAAATTTTCACTCGGCCGAGTCACTCGTCGGGTGTAAACACAGCTTAACAGCCCCGCCGCCTCCTCCCGGCGTTGTGGTAAACAACAGCTGATTCTCCTATTACGACAGGGTCGTCGTACCATTCGACCGCATTTCTTGGAGTCGAAAAACAAAAAGTTCCTTTACGATGCGCTTACGTTCGTCGCGACTCGAATCTTAATGGCCTACATAACATTCAGCTTTATACTCTTGGAGTTCATGCCAAGTATCAGAGTGTACCTGTGAGTAACGAGGATGTTGCATTATTTATAGTTCGACTCGTGGACTCGTGCGTCCGCGACACTCGGAACAGTCGATGCGCAATCATCTCTCATGTTCCAGGTATTTCTATCTGATCCCGCATTTGGTGGGTCTAGCTATAATAGTCCTCGCACCGCGTCTTCCGAGGATCCCCGCGCACAAGCAGACCGCCGACAAGGAGTCATCGAACACTTCTCAGGAATTAATAAATGGCACCGTGCGGAAATCGATGTAAAAGGGATTTCCACGCGGCCAGAGGCAAGACGGCCACGAGAGATCCATATTTTTTATGAATGTTTTGAATATGCATATAAATATTATGTATATATTATATATATATAGGCACGCGCGCACATATACATATGCATATTTATTGTTACATGGCGCGTTGCTGGTACAAATTCTATGTCGAGCGTGTAAAAAAGTATGTTTTTTTTTTTTATATATATACAACGTGAGTGAGTATTATGCATATTTATGAGTGCCCCGTGCGTATGTTGATGATGACGGGGTTGACGGTTCGCCGACGATCGGACTATATCGGTCAATATTGCAGATTTTTATTGTTCGCGCGATTATATATGTATACATATATATACATGTATATATGGTAATTTTCTCCAATGTTTCTCGCGTTACTTTTTCCCACTCTTACCTTCGCGACTTTGTCATAAGATTGATGAATAGATTGTAATAGGACTTGTTACGGTTCTTACTGCTAAGAGTTCACGAGGAATTTTACAGTTTTATACTTTTACTATCCGCGACGATATATCATTATTAATTTTAAATAAATCAGATTATTTATTTATGAAATGTTAACACTTGGGCGTTTCATTCATCTCGATATATTCGAAATCCGATTGCAGGAGAATTATACGATGGAAAGAGCTGGAAAAAATGCTCAGCCGTCGGGATGAGAGCATTATGTAAGTATGAATGTATATTCTAACGGCGCAGATTCATGAAATGTATAATAGGTTTCCGGATTGTTCCCCTCCAGCGTTCGCACATGTATACCTCAACAGGGCTCCGTGAAATTAAATAAATCCCAGGATTAATCGAACCTATGTTCCCAGCTAAGAACACTTCCAGAATAAACTCGTCCCGATGCAACGATACACTTTGAAACCTGCCCCTATCTTGCGTCGCCCGGGACGTCCGCTAATAAACGTCCAGGTATTGGAGTGCCTTAAAAAAATATTGCTTAAGTCGATTTATTTTCCCCTCTTATTCCCTTTTCCGTCGAAAGTCAACGTTTAAATGCGTGTCACAACGCAGCTGATCGACGAGGAACAAATTTGATTTATTTATTTATTTATTTATTGTATACGGGTGGGCACCCTTTGGTAAAAGATAAAATATACATGGGCAGAATACGGAGTTTTGTACAAGTGACAGGATGTAGTATACGCGAATACAAGATTAACGCATTAGCTTTAAGAGCTTTTTCTTAAAAGACACGTTGGTGTTCGAGATAAAGTCAACAGCGTGACAGAACTTATTGGCTAAGTTACACCGGCGGTCTATGGAGTTATTCTCATCGAAAATGGAGGTGTGGTGTGACAAATGAAAAATCGGAAAACTTCTGAGGTTCCTAGATGGAGCATTAAGTTCAAATAATTCTAAGATCCGAGAGCCGATATCAATATTTGTAATCTTATTTAAAAACAAACATTAAATCTGATACAGTTCTGCGCTGTTGGGGAGAAAGCATGCCCGGAGACGTTAGAAAGGGGTCGTATATGTGACAGATAAATTTACGCGAAAATCGTCGGAATGCGCGTGTTGCTTAGAGTATATAAACATGGAGGAAGCATGCAATAGACGAAAATGTAGACAACGATAGAAAGAGAAAGATATACGTGAGGGACACCCCCTCCCTTTCCAACATCAAAAAAAAAAATACTGGCGCTAGAAAGAGAGGGGGTGTCCCTCATGTATATCTTTCTCTTTCTATCGCCGTCTACATTTTCGCCTATTGCATGCTTCCTCCATGTTTATATGCTCTAAGGCGTATTGCTCGGCGAAATCTCCCTAACCGTGACGGATTCACCCCCTCCCCCACGCGCCTCCGCGGTCTCGCGCAGCTATAATCTCGATACGAGCATTCACTGGCGACTATTTTCATTCGCCGCCTAATGGAATACCGTCCTTATAATCGTGTAAAAAGAAGCACCGAAACTGTCTGGCACTCACGAAGCCCTATTATACGGGGTGGTAGCGGCCACTTCGCTGGAGGAACCCTCAGTCCGATCATCGCGATCGAACCACGACGATCCTATGATCGCGAGCTCGCGATAGATACGTGCTCCTTTGGTCCAAGGAAGCATGGTAAATGCCATCTTGATCGTGCAAGTCGTGGGTGTGCAAAGAGCGGGCGGAGTGCCGGGAGCACAGGGTGGTTTGACAAAAAGTAGAGAAAGTAATCCTTGCGCGGCTGCTTTCGCTGCGGTCGTTAGAAACCAGTGGTGCTGCAAAATATATGGACTTAATGTTGAATGAAACTGTAATCGTTCGAGGTGGTGAATTCGTGTGTCCCGTCCCCTTCGATGGCCTTCGCGCACCCAAGGACTCGTTGATCTGTTAATTATTCGGTTTAGTGGAAAATTACGATACACCGTGTAGCGACGTCACGTTAGATCGAATAATGCCGAATTGGATTTCGGCAATTCACGGGAGACAATGTTTACTCGACACGGAGACAAAGGGTACACGGTGTAACGAGTCAGCTTCAGATTGGGTAACCGAAGCGAGCGGACGAAAGCGAAGTTGTGGGGAATAAAAGATATTGTTCGAAATAATCGTTTAGTTCATTCCGCGGCGCGTGGACGCTACAAACGCATGTTCCCCGGGTGAAGAACGCTACTCGAGGCTCTGAGTCCATGTAACATTGTGCACACGAGGATATATATTTCTTGGAATTATTAAGGACGTTGAGTACTAGGTGTAATTTACACGGATAAGTTGTCCATTAACGATTAATATTTGGAGTCAGCAGAGTACTCACTTCCTGAAACAATTGATATCTTCCAAAGTAATTGCCCGTATACAGTAGTGTACTTTCGAGAATGGAAAATTAACGGCAGAAGATAGACGAACCTCCGTTGTGTTACGTTTGATAACGGGGGCAAGACGTAATAAGTACAGGGTGGGGACAAGATCGCGGTACAACCGGCAAGGGGACGATTCTTTGTGCAAAAATAAGTCCAAAGTGTAAGATAAGTTGTTTTCGTCTGAAGCTTTGTTATCGAGAAAACTAAGGTTGAAGATAGTGTTAAATACGCGTGCACTTAAGGTATACATGGTTGGAAATGTGGTCCCTGTTGCCGTAAGCAGAGTTATGCTCGTCGAATTACGGATGGCGGTTAGCATAAATGAAGGATAAGGGGAAAAACGAGGAATGTCCATTTTTCGTGATTTTGCGATTTAAAGCATATTTTTTTGGTGGCAACTGGGACTACAGAACTGTCGAATGGCAGAGAGTTATAAAGTCCGACTACCCCCGTAAGATAACGTTAAAGTTTTGGTATACTGGTTAAAAACAGGTAATGTCCACTCTGCACTGGAACAAAACACTTCATTTTCTCGATAAAGCTGTTTTGTGACATTCCCAGGTTTTCCCCTTACTCTACAAATGAGTAAACACTATCCTCGCACTTAATCTTCTCTAAAACAAAGTTTCAGGCGGCACAAATTTATTTCACACTTTCGAGGTATTTTCGAAATGGGATTCGCCCGTTGCCCTGTTGTGCCACGATTTCGTCCCCACCCCGCATGGTATGCGATAATTGGCTTGTTTGGCAAATACGATTTGAAGCTTAATTATGTGAGGAAAGAAGCAAGTGTCGCAAGACGTCATAGTGGAATTACAATATTTAATCGGATAAACTGTGTTATAACATGAAAATTGAAAATAACATAATAAGTTAGAGTGCTGAGCATCATCTACTTAGAGAATTCGTTTAAATCACATTTTCACAGTGAATAATTAACAAATATCTTATGATAGATGTATGACGTGTATCGGGTATCACCAATAGATGGAACGAATGAGTACAAGTGGTAGAGCAATTTAGTCTGCGACATCCTTGAGTATCTGAAACAGCGACTAGCTGAACAGAACCCCGATTGAACCAACGAACACCGATTGGATTGCAGAATTTGGTAACGATGGTGAAAGTGGGTTACGCTCTAATGATTTTTACCCTGTTGCTGATGATGTGGGCTATGATGGTCCGGATGCACGAGCTGCCCGTGCAATACCCACCGTGTTTCTTCAACCCCCTTTGCACCTGCTCGAAAGCCATCCCCGATCTCGGCATAGTCACCTGTTACAACGTCCCGATGCCGCGGATACCTCAGCCGATCAACTCCTCGAAGGTGTTCATGCTGCAACTGGAGAACAACGGACTGATGTTCCTGCAGCCGCAATTTCTCATGAACACAGGTACGAAGAGACGACCGCAAATTAATCCCGGTGCTGCTCTGCTAGCT
Organism: Andrena bucephala; assembly: GCA_947577245.1. NCBI lineage: Eukaryota > Metazoa > Arthropoda > Insecta > Hymenoptera > Andrenidae > Andrena > Andrena bucephala. The sequence goes on along the minus strand of OX387715.1, from coordinate 66,620,836 downwards.
CCGTGGGCATCGATTTAATCTTTCAAAGCTCGAAGAAAATAATTCTTGCCAAGAAAAGGAGAAAAGAATCGTTGCTCGAACAGTAATAAGCTAATCGTTAATGCGAAAGGAATGTCCCCTTTCTCACCGTGTGTCGAAAAGTTACTTGAAAAGCACCAGGTAAGCGATTGATCGTTTCGAGGGGTGCTCGGATACGAGAAGAGAATAGGGGTTAAAGGGCACTGACCGCGCGTCACGAATAATTCTTTGCATCATCGATTACGTTACGGGCAAACGATACGTGACAGCTCAGTTTCCACCTACACGCCATCCCCTATCTCACAGGTCTGTACAGCCTACGGATCAAGCATAATCCCCTGGCCGACATCCCGGACGAAGCTTTCCTAGGGCTTGAGAGATCGTTATGGGAGCTCGAATTACCCTACAATCGACTGGAGAGGGTTCCCAGCAGGTCGTTCAGGCATTTGCAGAAACTGCAACTCCTCGATCTGACAGGTACCTAATTTGTTTAACATAATCAGGCTCCTCCATTCGGAGGATGTTAAACCGATTCCCTCTGTATTTAGGATTTCGTTAGGTATCATCGGTTCGTATCCTTGATAGTTCGTTCACGAAGTGCGATCGATTTCCGCGATCTCGCTGTCCTTCGTCAAAGTATCCTGGCTGAGAAAGCTATTGTTCCCCCGGCAGGTAACAAGATATCGAAGATCGCCGCGGATAATTGGCGGGGCCTGGAGAATTCTCTGCAAAAGCTGCGCCTGGGCCGTAACGCGATCGACAAACTTCCGGCGGACGCGTTCGCCGGCCTCACCTACTTGGACATGCTCGATCTGAGGGAGAACAACCTGAAGGAGATCGACCCGTCCGTGTTCAGGGACGGCATGGCGCATCTGGTGCACCTCTACCTGAACGGGAACCAACTCACCCACATCCCGTACGCGCAGCTGTCCTCCCTGAAGCGCATGAAGGTCCTCGATCTCAGCTACAACAGGATATCGAGGATGCTGAACATGCAGCAGGAGCCAGAGCTCAGGGGGATACAGATGTCACTGGACACTCTGCGGCTGGATTACAATCAGATCGAGATCCTGATGCCTGGTGACTTCCAGCACTTCCATAAAGTCAACCGGACCTACCTCGATGGCAATCCTTTGACTGTAATCGAGGTAGAGCTTAAAGAATATTCCATAGTCACTCGAAATGACCACTTCAAATAGCTGGGGGGGGGGGGGGCAAGGATCAGACAACGTACGTGAGACGTGGCACGATCTGCTTTCAGGAGGGTGCATTTAGGGATTCCAGGATACGGGAGCTTTATTTCAGCGATTGCGATCTCATGCAAGTCAGCTCCGCCGAGTTCGCCGGACTGGAGTCGTCCCTGGAATTGCTAGATCTCTCTGGGAACAACATCACCACCCTCCCGAGCCCCATCTTCCAGGAGTACGATTTTCTGCGTACTCTAAACTTCCGCGAGAACAAGCTCCAGACCTTCTCGCCGGGTAACACGAAAAATCCCACAATACATTTACGTTTACCCCGAATAACGTTTCTGCTGCGATTTTATTCGCAAATTTACCACGCTCCACGTTCCGCGAAACAATCCTCGACGTGTTATTATTAGCGGAGGTGTTCAACGGTTTCCAATACTCCCTGTACAACTTGGACCTGAGCGGCAAGGAGAACAGCGTGGTGTCTCTTCAGGACCTCCGGCAGATGCGTAACATGCGTTTCCTCTCGATCTCGAGGATGCCCCAGTCGACCCTGTCCACGGAAGATTTCATGGAGTACGGTATGGACATCAAGGAGCTCCGCATCGTGAAAAGTAACTTGAACACCATCAAGAGTCACGCTTTCATGCACGTCCGCGGGATCAAGTACCTGGATTTCACGGAGAACTCGATCTCGTCGATAGAGGACGAGGCCTTCTCGGAGGTAATTCCCATCGTCCTCGGTCAGTTCCCTCTGAGAAACGTGTTCCTTATTACACACGACGAAGCGCCGAGGTCGCGGAATTATTTGAAAATCATCCGGAACCTGACGCTTCGAGTTGGCTACAATTGTTCGCTCTCGGTTTAACAGAGAAATGGGTCGGAACGATCTTCCAGAAACGTCACGTTTCAAACGAGCAGCCCCACAAGATCGCAATGCGTCCGATCGATAAGAATCAGTAATTTGCTCTAATATTTAATTAAACTAGATTCGAAACCGCATTCCCAGAGGCCTTGATAGTCGCGGATAATTCCAATAAAACGGGCTTCTAGAAGTAATCTCTGGTCTAACGAGTACTTGACCTGTCCGCGAGTATAAGCCATCAGACAGTTTCATGTGCATCGAGCGGCGTTTCAGATCGATGCCTTAAATGTTTTTCTCAGGTGGGCCACTCGCTCCTGACGCTGAGAATGTCCCATGGCCTGTCATCCTCCGTCTCTGAGATTCCCATCAAGCCCTTCAAATTCTTGACGAATTTGCAACACCTCGACTTCAGCAACAACAAGATCAAATCTCTGCCAGACACGTCGTTCCACTTTCTCAAGAGGATCAAACGGATCGAGCTGCAGGACAACGAAATCGATAGCATCAGAAAGGGAACGTTCCAGGTGGAGTTGCCATTCTCTTGATTTTCCACTTTCTTATCTGAATTTTAGCGTGGCCTACGGCAGCCTTAACGAACGTCACGTGATCGTTAGTGGAACGTGCATAAGATTATGGTATATATTGAATGATGCCTGATTGTTCAGGGTGACATACATTCGACCCTGGAGGAAGTGAATTTCGCGTACAACAAGATTACAACGATCCAAACCCACACGTTCGTCGACCTGCCGAAATTAACGATGATAAATTTAGAGGACAACGCTATAGATAGAATTGAGAGGCGAGCGTTTATGAATATGAAGCTGCTCAAGTATATTAATCTGCGTGGTAACAAGATAAAGGACATCACCGACGAGTCTTTCCAGGTACTGTTGCTATTTTCATTCCCGGCTTCATTACTACGCCCATCAATAGATTCCTCAGAATTTCACAGAATTACCAATCACGTACAATTTTATTGTCAATTACGATTATTTACGCCCAAGAATCTGCCGGATCTGGAGTTCCTCGACCTGGCCTACAACGACCTGAACGAGTTCGATTTCGCCTCGTTCGACCAAGTGGGAACATTGTCCTCGTTCAAAGTGAACGCGAGCCACAACGAGATCCCAAAGTTGTGGATCAATAGCACCACGTTCACGCCGCCGACCACCAGTGAGTCCGTCCTTAAATACTTTCGGCGTGTCTCGTTTAACGCTCCGAAACAGGTTTCCCGTGAGTCACCTAAACGAAAGTCGATGAAACCCCTTGTTGGTACAAATCGAGATGCTTGCTCCTCTTACGCAACGCGACCACACAAATGCGTAATCTGTTCGAGCCATTTTTCGCGGGCTGCAATCACGAGCGACAGCGTTTCTTACGAAGCCTTCTGTGCCCGCGCTGCACAGATTGCCCTGAGATTATTTATCTGTTGCATCCTTCCAAAACCTGATCCAGACACTGTTCTTGATACGTTGCAGTCGGCGGCACAATACAGTCGAACATCAAGGTGCTGGACCTCAGCTTCAATAACATATCTGATATAATGAGGTACTACTTCAAGCCAGTGGAGTACTCGCTGACCCACCTCCACCTGTCTCACAACCATCTGAGCAACGTGACGCAAGGTGTCTTCGGTAACATGCCACACCTGCAATGGCTCGATCTCAGCCACAACGAGCTGATGGAGGTCGACTTCGACTGCTTCAGAAACACGAGAAACATCCAGGTCCTCTTCCTCTCTTGGAACAACATCATAGACATGCCAGCCGAGACCCTCAGGCCGCTGAAGAAGCTGAGGATCATCGATCTCTCCCACAATAAGCTCAGAACAATGCCGGATAACATGTTCTCGGACGCCAGTATAGAGAGCCTGGATCTATCTCACAACCAATTCATGAGGCTGCCCATCAAGACCATGTCCATGTCCTCCGCTGCTAGCTTGTCCATGCTGGATATCTCGTGGAACAGCTTGTCGGGGATCCACACCACCGACGCCATATTTCGATTACGAGTTGGTCTCTTACAGCTTTTAAACGAACCTGCAGTTTCTAAATTATCGTAGTTTCTCTGAATTTCACTTGCATCCTCTAATTGATAGCGAGGAGGACTCGATCAGTTTTCATCTGATTCGAGGACCCTTACGAAATATACCTAGTAGTTCTTCTGGTTTCTCAGTTTGCAATTCAACTCCCCTCGATTCTCCAATTCTCGCGTGGCTTCACAACACATTTTCTATCCGTCTCAGAGTCTAACGTGGCTGGACCTGTCTTACAATCGATTGGTCAGGCTCGATGACGGAGTGTTCGCCGATCTGCCGTACCTAACTCACCTCGACTTGAGTCACAACAAACAGCTGCTTCTGGAGTCTCGCGGAAGAACGTTCCACGGTTTGGAGGACTCGCTTCTTTACCTGGATTTAAGCAACATTTCTCTTCTAAGTGTGCGTAGATCGATGTCCAGCGTCACGGGCAGGTGTTTCGAAGGAAGCTGCTGTGGTCATTGTTTAAATGCCGTTCGTAGGTGCCGGAATTGCCATTGCGAAGACTGCAAACGTTGTACCTGGCACACAACGAGCTCGCGTCGATAGCACCGGAAATGGCATCGAACTTGACGGCCCTTCACTACTTGGACTTGAGCGCCAACGATCTGACAGTGGTACCATTGATCACGCACACCTTGCCGGAGCTGAAGACCTTCAATCTGGCTGATAACCCCATCACGGCCATCAGCAACACTAGCTTCTTGGGCATCGCGGACAGCCTCGAGGAACTGGACATACGGCGGCTGTCTTTATCCACCTTTGAAGTGAGTCTTTGTACGCCGAAAGGGACTTGTAACCTGGTACATATTTTGTCAAGTCTTTGAGGACGTAAGAAGTTACCTCTGTAAAGAAGCCATCATGCCGAAGCGAATCTGTTGGCAGTGGCGATTACGTTGATCGTTAAATTTCGGTTAGATTAATTGAGGGCCTTGCAGCAAGAGGGTTGCAACTCCGAAGCAATACATTTATAAACAGTTTGTTTCTAATTTACTCGAGATTGGAAAAGATAGAGACGCACCCCTCTTGCTGCAAGGTACTCGATTGTAGAGGAACTGACACAGCATTAGCACTTCTTTTCATTGATTTCCTTTAATATAATTTTAATATTCAATTGTAAAGGAAACGAAGAAATGATCGCTCTTTCATTTCGGTTCATTCTTAGCTGTCCAAGAATTAATCTTAACATTAGCTGGACATTCTTTTGCATTTCACGGGATATTCGGGAACGAATAATCGCGTGTTCTTTTGCCGAGACACGAAACGTTTCTCCGTTTGCAGGGAGGAGCTCTCTGCAAAGCCACCAAACTTCGCAAGCTATATATAACCGCTTACAACGGCGTGAAGAATTTCAACTTCCCCGGCATTCTGGAGTATAATCATGGCCTGAGGCACCTTGTAATCGACGTAAGTTTCAATTAATCGTCGTAGTAAAAGGTCACAACGAAAATCTGTCTATGATGATGGATACCGTTTTATGGAAAGGCAGCGAAGGTATCGGATGCTTCGGTTTTAGGTACAAAACGACACGAATTTGGAGAAAGAGATGAAAGGAAAGTTCCCCTACAAATTATTCAATATAACACTGACTGGTCGAGCTTTGAAGAACATCCACACAGATATACTACATGTACGTAGTTCTACTTCAGCTGCTTCTTCAATCATTTTCTTATTTTTCACCAAAAGAGAATTATCCAAACATTGTAGATCCCTTTCATTGGAAAATTTCAAGAATTTTGTTACAGCATCTATTATTTCGTACTTTCTGTACATAATTTAAAAGAAAAACTGCGAATCACTTTAAAAGTAGATACCCTTTCCAAGTTTGACAATGCTTTCAATCACCTTCGATTTAACATCGTAAGTTCAATTGAGGAATCCTATTCTTTGGTTTCAGGGAATAAGGAATCCGCATTTGCACTTCGGAATGTATAACAGCAGCGTGGACACTGTCCCGCAGAAGATGTTCGAGAACGCAGAATGGGTGAGGAACGTAACAGTTCATCTTTATCACAGCGACGTGCGAACCCTTCACAATCCATCCAACGGATACAAACCAGGAGTTACAGGGAAACGATTTCTGATGAAGCTCACCGTGGCCGGAAGCTACTTCACCTGCGACTGCGATATCGGGTGAGTTCGTTACTCGATTTGCGTCTTATGTAGGTAACCGTCTATTCGAATGCTTCAGGAAGTAATGCTGTTAGACCCAGCAGTTTCCACCTGTAAAATTCCTCAAACTTCCGTCCTGGTACCCCGTCAATTGCTTCCTCGAATTCAAGCGCCGAAGTTCCTCCTGAATATCTCAACAACGATTCCCAACGACTTCGGATATCCCCCCCGATTAATTCTTGCTGAACCTCGATTAACCGCTGGCACGTGAATCTTCAGATGGATGGAGACCTGGCAGAGGAAGCACAGACAGTACCAGGAGGATCGGTGCAGCACCTACAGCGAGTTCAAGAACTTCGAGAAGAACGAAGAGGACGAGGAGTTCGATTGCTGGAACAACGACTGGGACGACGACCTTCGTGAATCGTTTTGCTTGAACAAGAACAATATCTCGGTGCTGGAAGCATTGAAAAGCGACCTCGAATGCGGATGGGGCGCCGGTGGCTACATCCACCCGCCCCATCATCTCGTTCTCCTGCTCCTCGTCATTCTTGCAGCGGCGATCTACTAAGCTTTATCATCGCGTACTTACATCTCACACTTCTCGAATCACTCACCATTCCTCTCCTCGCGGTGCACCGACGATTCCAAGTGCAAACACACGCGACTCATCGCCTCGGAACGAGGACAGCGTTGGCTGATCGTACAATCTCTGTTTCTCAGAAGAAGCATCTTAGTCGTGATTACATTTGTTCGCGAACAGAGATATGTTGGCAAGTAGACGATTGCGATGGGAATAGATCGATCGTGTCAATGGTAAGTGTGTCGTATAGTAGTTTGCACTTATCGAGCAATATTTATGATAGCTTTATTGCCACTTAACGTTGTCGGCGCAAGTGTGATCACAGCTACGATTGCTCGTTTCCAAACCGGTGTGTTTGTTTCTTTCGGATTATTTGGAAGCACCTCGTGCGCGTTTTAATCCGGCGCACCGGGGAGAGGCAGAACTCTTTGCACATCCCTCCGTTTCTTCGCCTTCAGCAGCACGCTTCGAATCAATGAGACTGTCAGATAAACGTTCAGATACTCGTACAAAGCGTACAACGTCGGAATCAACAGGAATTGAGGTTTTACTCTCTTCGTTAGGAATTAACGACTCTTCTTGTAATCGTTCTATACAGGTAACACATCAGCGTCATCTTCTTCATCTGGTTTCTCATCTTTCTTCATTGTCGGGCTGAGAACTTGCGACCAAGGGGCTTAAGCGATTCTGAGCTACCAGAAGCTTCATATAATTTCCTTTGTAAAGAAATTCCACCTTCGTGGAAGAGAAGAAATCGAAGTTCAATGGACTTCAGTTTCCTTCCTCGGATCACAAAGAATATACCATTGGTGCTTTTAAATAACCTGCATCACTCTGTAAAAGGAGTTCCATGTTGTTCGCGGGGGCCTTAGCTCGACAAAGAAGGTACTTTAACATTCTGTTCGATCAGCTGGATGCGGGAGGCATCCAGATCGTTAAGCATTCGAAAGAATTAGCAAGCATCGAGCATAAGACCAAAGAGACTTGTACTTTCAAATACGTTCTCAAGTGATATCTTGTCATGTAACAAATTCGACAGTAAAAGGGATTTTATACCTACCTGTTAATGAAGAAACATATTCGCCTTGCAAGTAAGTACATGCTGTCGACACATTTTTTAATAAAATTGCACCAACTATACAAACGTGTTCGTTATTTATAAATATAGCATGATTCAAATATTATATATAGACTTATATAAAATAGGATGCAAGTAATCTTTGAATCGTATAACCGAAAATCGAAACAGTTTCAGTGGGATGTATCTTTGTAAGCAGTCTAAAGCCAAGCGAGTCAACGCCACTTCAGATAATGTAAACAAGGGGTGATGCATTCTCGACTCCACCCGCGAAATGCGACACTGTTAATTAAACTAATGGAAAATCACTCTCTTCAAATTATAAGCGTTCATTGAACGGCTTTAAATGCATACAAATATTCATGCGAATATTCACACATGCATATATTCAAAGTTAGTTATAGAGCAACTTATCCCACATAGCACACGACGTCTACCTATAAGCCGTCTTTAAGACATTTTAAAGACGTCTTAAATGTTTTTTGGCTAATTACTAAATTGTAAACAAGTTACTTATAATTGAATTATATTAGAAGGATTAGGAAAAAAATATAGGTACACTCTTTTTATAAAATGTGTTTTTATATTGTATCCAGTACGGTTTGTCGGTTTTTAAAAACCGGTTTTAAGAACCGGTTTTTATTTATAAATTTGTAAAATTCGAAAACCGGGTTTTAAATTTTAAAAAAAAAACGGTTTTATATACTAGAATTAATATGGAGAAATGATTTAATTATTTAATTAAAAACGTTAACATTTTGACTTGAAATCGCCTCGGACACAAGCAAATTGTAGTAGGTAACTGTTTACTATAAAACTAATCTTCATGAGCTCATATTTTCAGAAAAAAAAACGAAATGGAATAAAGTTTTATAATTTGGTACCACATTTTAAAAGATTTATATTTTGTACGGGTTTTAATTATTTTAGTTTTTTTTTCATTTGGTTTTGTATGCAGTCTATTAACTATTTTATTGTGTTATAGTTTTGTAGATCCATAAATATTAGATGAACTCAAAAATTGTACGTATTCGTACGGATTTTAGCTATTTCAATTTTAATTTTATTTTATTTTGTTATTTTTTTGTAATTCCATAATATTAATAAGGAAACGGAAATTTTTTAAAATAAGTAAAAATATTTATTTACTATTTTAACTACATTTTTTTTATTGTGAAAGTTCAAAAATCGATTTAACCGGTTTTTTGAGAATAGTCAAATTCGAAAACCGGTTTTTTCAAAAGTCGGTTTTTGTATAAACCCTAGGCTCCAGACACACACGTCCAAACGTTTGTTGGACACAGTACAGACTTTCATCGATAGATGTCGGGTATCACATTTATTCGTCGTTCAATCATGTCGAATAACGAATAAATCTGACTCGAATAACTGTACAGATTTATTTGTGAATAACGAATAATTTATCGTCGAATAAAATCGTTATTCGTTATTCGTGAATAAATCTTGGGAATTTATATAAATACGTATTCGAATGAAAATTTAGTCGAATAATACCCAACTCTGTTTGGCGCCCCCCGCAAATCGGCGCACGGGGCAAAAACACCCGCTGTCCCCTCCCAACGTTTCGTCGCAATCGTCATTCGTCGCTGAATCAACGGATAATAATTAGGTACGTTAATACGAATATCTGAATAAGTAAGAAGAACGCATCCAGGTCATCCAGAATTGGTACTCGAAACATTTTATTTGTATGAATTGTAATATTAAATTTGTTGAGCAGCAATTTACTTAAGGTGCGCCCCATGATGTTTACATCACAAAAATATTTGGACACTAAGGTATCCTTGGATTTAACGCTCATTATGGAAGAAATGAACTGAAACTTGTTTCTTTCGATACAGTATTTATTGTACTTTACAAATATGTGCAAATTATTAATTTTTCTTTTCAACCATTTTTCGCGTTTCTTTATTATATCCTCAACATTTATAATTGAAGGGTCGGATGCAGTGCTGTCTTTAAGCATAAGCACGCTGGGCAGTCGCCAGGGGCCCCATGGCAGTAGGAGCCCCCAAGTCTGATTTTACGTCATATTCCTGTGGGTAGGCAGGGGTCCCAGTGCATTGCTTTCCCCAGGGCCTACAATACTGTTAAGATGGCTCTGGTCGGATGCAATAAGGGGACTAGCGCTCGAAAATGGGAAAAATTATTGTCCGAACGCTAAGAAAGTTTGGAAAATTAAATGTTGTTCGCCGTTAAAAAGTATCGAGGCAATTTTGAGGTAAATATAACTTGCAGCGAGAAAGTTTCTCCTTAATATACAAGGAAGATTTTCACCAATTTTCCCACTGATTAATAAATAATTGTAGAAGATATGATGATATATATAAATTTCGCGCGTCACCAACAATCAGCAGCCGCGTATAAAGCCGGGAATCCACCGGGAAGCTAAGCTAAGCTATGCTATGCGATGCTATGTTTTAGCTTAGCTTTCGGTGGAAACGGTTTCATAAGAATGTATTGAAGCTATTTTTTTTAAAACGTAGCATGGCATAGCACAGCATCGCATAGTACTGCTTAGCTTCCCGGTGGATTCCCGGCTTAATGCGTTATTTACAAGGGAACACCGCGAACCCGGATTCACCGATTGGAACGCAACTTTGTGGGTTTTTAGAGGGACTCAAAACAAGAACGGTGGTGAAGAAGAAGAATGGTGTGTTTCATTTGGGCCCTATCGCCCTTTAAGGGGGTGAAACTAACCTCAAAGTCAAATTGGCACTTCCACTTTTTCGCGTAAAACTCTCAAAGTACAACAGACAGAAAAATATGTTTCAAACAAAAGTTTAATGGTGCAATAAGCGTTTACACTGTCAAAAGTTTAATGGTGCAAAAGTTTAAAAAGAGTTTAAAAATAAATACCTGAACTAAAAAATTTTTTTTTTCAAAATTTTGTTAACGCAAGTTTGCAGTGCTCATTGCACTATTAAACTTTTGTTTGAAACATTTTTTTCTGTCTGTTGTAGTTTGGGAGATATACGCGAAAAAGTGGAAGTGCCAATTTGACTTTGAGGTTAGTTTTCACCCCTTTAAAGGGCGATAGGGCCCAAATGAAACACACCGCTGTTCTTGTTTTGAGTCACTCTAAAAACCCACAAAGTTGCGTTCCAATCGGTGAGTCCGTGTTCGCGGTTTCCCTTGTAGCAGTTTTAGCACTCGCGTTGACTGTTGGTGCCGCGCGGAATTTATATATATCGCCATATCTTCTACAATAATTTATTAAACAGTGTGAAAATTGGTGAAAATCTTCTTTGTACATTAAGGAAAAACTTTGTCGCTGCAAGTTATATGTACCTCAAAATTGCCTCGATACTTTTTAACAGCGAACGTTGAAAAACATGGGTTATGTCCAGTATTACTTTTTAATTAAATATTATTACATTTTTTAACACAAGGGTGTTGTGCATACATTTTACGGCTTCGCTAGAGTTTTCTGAAGTTATGTTTTAACTCTCATAACGATCCCTTAATATTTACTCAAGTTATCGCAATTTATGTTTAAAGAAATAATGATTTTGGACGATGAAAAATTTTTTTATTATAATTTTTAGCTCGAATATTAATGATTGGATAAACAAACTGTAAATAGAAAAAATGTGTGTCGTGGCGAGCTTTACAACACTATATTTTTTAAAATTCAGTTTAATAACATTTAATTTTCCAATCTTCCTTAACGTTTGGACAATAATTTTTCCCATTTTCGAGCGCTAGTCCCCTTATTGCATCCGACCCTTCAATTATATTAATTATTAATAAGTAATACCATCGATATGTATTTAGTAATGCAAAAAGTATCATATGTATATGTACCACGGATTATGAAAGTGACTTAAGTCAAATATTTTTCATGCAAAAATTCTTGCATATTATTGGAATGTAGATTGATATAACATAAAATAAATTAAAAAATCAACATCTTTAAGTTTTAAACTTACACCACTTTCAGAATCACCAGCATATGTAAAAATATAATATGATTAACATTGTTCTCGATCTTCTATGTTTGATATTACACCACGTATGTAAAATGAAAAATAGAGAATAAAGAAAAAAGGGAACGATAATGATAAGGTAGGAGTAAAGGTTTAATGTATAGTTATATCAGGCTTAATTAAAACGTAAGTTTAGTTAACGAAACGGACGTCAATATTCGGCAAGAATGATTCTTTAATTACACACGAGCAAAACAATTCATAATAATTACACAGGATGCACGTAACAATCATTACAATACCGTTCTAGCACACGATACGACCGCAATTCCGTTTAATTATAGAGCATGATCTTCCCAATTATACCAATAACCATCTGCACGATCGGCAGTACGATAAAACCGAATATAAATATCAGGCAGACGTAAACGCTGAATAACTCTGTGGTGAACACGAAGCATCGTATCGCCGTCTGCTGGACGTCCTTGCTGCTCCTTATGCTGATCACTTTGTCCAGAACGAATCGTAATATGTACAGAAACACCTTAAAACAAATGACTTTACAGCTCTCGTTTCTTCTATTCAAATACAAAACAGCTCACCCAACTTGAGTTTCAATCTCCAATGAATATTTACAAATAACTTTTTCTATCTTGTTTCTCTAGAGTTACCCTCAGTCTTTTAAAACGAATCAACTATTACACTTTGACATTCGAAAGAGACTCGACATTTCTCATCTAACGTTGAGTAAAAAAGGGTTGACATATATGGGATTGAAGCACGAATGGAATCATTCAAGTAGGTGATTCTTTGATTATTCTAAGCAGAGCTATCCAACAGATCGCACAGTGAAATTAACAGACTCTACTGGTTGATCGTTATTTAACAGTACCTCTACAACAGGCATGATGTTCAGCATCACGTATAACAGAGCGAGGAGAGATCGACCAGTCGCTTGGCCCATCATTCTGATAAGGGCGGAGAAAGAATATTCCGTTCTTGGGACGCCGCAGGATTCTTGGTAATTAACCAGGTACTCCCGAAAGTTGTACAAGAAATTCACTTTCGCATCGCATTTCAGGGAATCCCCATAACGGCCGTCTATCTTGTTACATATATCGCGTAACACATTCGTCGAGACATTATTCCCTTTGAATAGAAGAGGAATATTTAATATTCAACGTATCGGTTAATCGATCGCAAGTGTGGCCCGTTTGCGATTAATTCCCTTAATAAATTTACTTGACTTTATGCTCCTATGGTTCCACTGATTCGAGCGATCGAAATCGGAGATGCTGTAAAGATTCCTCCACTTCCGATCAGAATTGCCGGGCTCGCGGGCGATATTTGCGGGTGGAAAATTCTCCACAGACTCGTCGTCGTACCGCCAATCGCCTGACCTTTGATTTAAACTATCCCCATCCGTCTTCAGTTCGAATTTGTCCGTAGATCGCGAACAAAGTTTGCGCGTTAAGTGACCTTTCGCCTGGCTACTTTCTACCTCGCATCTATCCCCTTCTTGGAACTATAGAAACGCAAAAATAATCCGAAGGGAGCTTAATACTACTTTCTCACCGACGCACCGAAGTAGCCTACGCGCTAAGAGCAAAGGATGGAAAGAAGAAATATAGAGAATACTTGTGAACGCAAGGGATGAGGCAATATTTGAATGGTCACCTTTCGCGTGACCGATTTCTGTCTGGTGGTTCTCTCCCTTCTAAGAAATTGTAGAATATACAAAGCACGGAAAGAAATGTCGCAGTGATTCTTCTTAAACGAACGAATTAAACGAAGAGCAGTGTGGGAAAAGATACGCAAAAGATTTTTAATGAATATCTGTGAACGCATGAGATGGAACGGTACTCAAAGCTTTCGTCACCAGACCACTCCTGTTTCCTACGGCTTACTTTTTGATTACGAAAAAGGCATTTATTTTCCAGATGCCACTTCTCGGTATAATTAGGCTTTGGTACAAAATCGAAGCTGCTCTGACTCTGTGGATCGCTCGTGTCCAGAGAACAGGATACACGGATCGCAGTTGGTCCTTCCTCGACACGCATGATCGCTTATTTCGAGACGACTGCACGATTATCGGACGCCGATTACAAATTTTCACTGCCGCGCGACGACGACGGAGATGAATGGAAGGGATCGGTTAAATTTTCATTTCTCGTATTCGTCCGAAAGAACGTTCATCGTTCCAGGATGGAGACACCTGAAATTATCAATGGTACGTCACCTGACAACGAAGTACACATAGACCGTGGACTCGGTCGAATCGAGCCGTTTCGTTTCGCATTTATATCTACTGCAAAATTCATTACCATCGCCGTGAAAATAAATAAAGAGAATTATTCAATAGAACTTTATTGTCACGTGACTAACAATAAGACAGCCGACAACGTGGAGCAGTTTCTCAAGAAAGCCGCTGATTACAAATTGTTTATACAAATTCATTATCGTGTGTCGTGTACGTGTGTGTGTGCGTGTGTGTATGCATGCGTGTCCTGTGTACACGTATCTCAGATGCTACTTAAGTATTCACCGACGATAAAATGTGATGCAAGAGAAACTGGAAACGGAAGGTACAGTACAAACGCGGAAAGAAAGGATCAGCGATCATGATTCTGCGTTCTTTGTCACCTTAAAAAATTGATCCTGTTGTGTACAGCATACAGTCGGGGATATTATCGGCTTGCAGCATCGTACCAACTATGATCCGCTAAGTCTACAAATAATATATCTCTCTACAATCCCGGACCGTTCGATCTCGGTTCACTTTCACACTCATCACAGTCGCGCAATCTCACTATTTTATTCCCTTAAGCTGTGTGCACTGCGTTACGCTCATTTCTTTTGCTTGTTCCCCATTATTTCCTGCGGATAACATCAAGTCACAGCAGCTCTGAAGCCGAGGGGCTCGGTGGCGGAGATCGTTATTCTCCGTTGTCCGCGATCGAGAGCGAGAAAAGCACGCGACGTCGCCGAGGTGCGTTTAATCTGGTTGCCGCCGTATAAACAGCAGTGGTGCGTGGAAATTTCGAAGCTTGTATCACGTGAGATTTTTGTATTATTTTTTCTTTCTTTCCCATTCTTTTTGTCTGTACAGCGATCTCAATCGCCACTTGTGCGAGACGAAAACGCGTATGGAGGACAACGATCGATTGCGAGGTACTCTCGGTATCAAAGGAGCGGGTTCATTTCCCTCTTCTGTTTTTTTTCTCTTTAAAATCGTTTTACGAAAAGCAGGGGGCCGGGGTCTTGACAATTGCACGCGCCAGCACAAATTTCGAATAAATACGTCCGTGTAGCGGGGGTAAAGGGACAAGGATCGTCGGGGTCCACGATGGGAGCCGACGTGCTTTGAAAGACTGGGAGGGATACCGAAGCTTTTATGCACATTTACAACATGCCGAAACCTTTTGAATAATTGATCGCTTTCAGCAGGCGATCTTGCAACTTTTCTATTGTACTGTAGTCAGGCAATAGCAAAACGTTGAAGCATGTGTGAGCTATTGGTAATCTGAAAAGCGAAAACGAAACGAGAAAGAGAATGAAATAGTATCAGTGAGAGGAAGGAGCGACTCTTGAATCGCTTGTAAATCGTACCTATCCGAATCTGGGCCGTGTCTGGCAATGACCATCTTAAGTCTCGACAAACCACCAACCGGCACTCTGTCGCTTCCGGTGGTAAACTGGAGAAGCCTTCGCTGACTTTCCAGGGGCAACGAATGGGCAACGCGCCAGAAATTCCGCACCGCTTCACTGTCAACGGTGTAACCACCTTCGTATTCCGTGGCTGCTTCCAGTTCCGCGAAATCGAACACTTTACTGCCGCAAACCAGCTGCAGGAAACGGTCAGTTAAGAATGATGAGTATATGATGAACACATAAATTATGAACTAAAAATACAAGTTAATGCACACCTGTTCGATTTCCTCGGGTCGAAACAGTAACGCGAGTGGGCTCTCGTCCGTGACCATTTGGAAGCCGCGTCTGAATGCTTTGAACTGCCTCTCAACTGATTTGTTAAGTAAAAAGTCCGCGTAGAGGTCTACGAATTCCTTCTTGTTCTCTTGCGTCACGAACAATTCGTCGCCGTTCTCTTTGAGATCGTGGAAAGATATGGAACCAAACACATCTCTGCCGAACAGCAAGAAGACATTAGTTATTAATTGGGAGATACTACTACACCGACTGATTCGATTATAAACGCACTTGTAAGCCACTCTGAAGGTTTGCATGAACGTCTCCGGCATATCGTCCCCAGTATAGTCCATCAATTCCTTCAGCGTTCGATACAACGTAGGACTCCAATCCTCCAAATCAGCGAAACTCCCTTTCCTACCCAGCAGCTTTCGATAAACCACCATCGAGAAACGCACGTCTAGTATGACATTGTTGTATATCGCTAGACCAAGGACAATGCCAATCAGCGTGAAGTGCGCGTCGCTTTCGAACGACGTTGGATTGAACCACGTCATCTGAGTGTCTTCCTGGGTCGTGAACATGCCGTAGTCAGGATTGAAGATTTCCTCCACGATCAATTGAAAGAATTCTTTGGAGACTCCGCCCTCGTCAACTCCTTGTTCACCCTCGAATTCGACGACTAATTGCTTCTTGAGGTCCGACGGATTTTCCATCGCGATCATTTCCAGCTCGACTAGCGCGTCGTCTATCAGGCGATCTCGCCTTACCTATTTCAACGAGAATTAAATCTGTTAACGGAAATCACGATAGAAATCGAATTGCATACGTGCCTTCAGTCTTAAATACGGATTCGTAGGTTGACCGACCACCGTCTGTAAAAAGCTCATTCGACGTTCACTGTACATTCTGATACGATTGTCGTAATACAAGCCCAACGTTTTCGTAGCAGGCGTGAGGATAAAAGCGTAATTCATAAAGCTAAATTTCATAGGTTCTTCGCTTTTATAATACGCAAAGTCTTTGTCCATCTCTATGGCATCGCTCAGTGGTTCGTTATAAAAGTCAGTAAACGGTATAAATGGTTTTCGTGCATCCAGCGCGGTAATTCCAAGTTCTTTCGCTAATGGGTCCTGCGAACGATTTCGATTACTAATCAGAAAAGTAATTCAAGCGGGCGCTAACTAAGCATTGCGTTTTCCCGTCCATGATGTTACCTGAGGGATCTGTGTCGGCGATCTTCCAGACTTATCGTTACCAGCGGCCTCGCCATCCTCGTCCAAGTTTAGTTCAGGTTCGTCTAATTCACCGGCCAACATACTTGCATAATACAGAATTTTCATAACTTTTGTAGGAGCGGTAATAGTGTCTGCATCTTGAACGCAATAATCTCGCGTAAAAGATCCACCTATTACCTGTAAAGATAAAAGCTCTTGCAGTATTCTGTACTTCTCCTTGTGGTTAATATGAAGATACCTTAACTGTGATCAATTCTTGTAGAGCTTGCAGAATACTAGGAAGTCGACATTTACAGTGCTTAGCCCACACGCGTGCAAGTTTCGCCTGCGCCACCATCGGAAAACAGCTGAGCGCCTTGCAAAGCATGTGAAGAGCCAGTTCCAGATATTCACTGTTCCCGAGCATAGGAATCTCAAATACGATCAGGAATACGTTTAATAAGCTGTCCATATTATCCCAGGGCATAATGCGGAACACTCTTAAATCCAATTCAATGTTGTCCGCCAGAGTGACTAGAGCATTCACTAAAGCAGATTCGAATGCTTCTCCTAAACATAAAAACGGAGACGAAGGATTAAGCGGTCATAGAAAACGTAGTGATTACTATTAAGTATCTTACTTTACGAAAGCGTATACTACCTGGCAAGAACCAAAGAGCGGTGAAAGCTCTTCGAACAGCTGGTAAGTCGACACTGGTGTCATCATTGCTAGGAACTGTGGGCGACGGTTCGCTGCTGTCTTCTTCTTTGTCCTCTCCTTGAAGTGATCGAATTGCTTCCTTGTCCATGTCACTAGCTTGCCTCAACAAGCTATCCGAAGCTCTGTCAAGCAGCGCAGTGAGCGGAGAGTCATTTTTCACAGTCTTTTGGAAACTAAGGCTCAACGCTTTCGCACACGAGAACACTTCTCCCAATGTACGAATTAATAACGAATACAATCCTTCCGATTCGCATTTTTCTATTATGTCCAAAAGTTTATCTTCCGTCAGATACAGACCCTGCTTCCCTGTTGGCAGTAAATCAATCTTATTCTAATGACAGTGGTTTCGCATGTAATTTAGGAATCGTGTGTAATGGCAACGAATGCTTCCCAATCACGTCTATTATCAGATGTTTATCTCTCTAAATTATTTTAGAAATGAATGAATAACAAGAGGTGGGAATTAAACACAACATTTATTAACACGTTTACAGCAGCCGCACAAGAATTTAATAAGTAGTTTTAATCAAATCTCTCGTACAATACTCTGGTAAGTGAAATGGAAAGTTAGTCAATTTTTGTAGGGGGACTCGTATATCTCTCTTTTTCCAAGTACTTGAGGTACAAATTAAGTATCAATAGTTTCGTAACTAAATGGGAACAATTCTTTACATTGTGCCCTCTCTTACAGGATACATTTCTTTTACGTTGAAATCTCTGTTTTATTTTACATTTCCTTGACGTTTTCTTTACATTTGAGTGCTTATTGTTTCGTTTCCTGATTGGGTCGCTACCGTAACTTGGAATATAAATTTTGTATCTATCTAATATGTTCCGAAAATTCTCTTTGTCTGATATCATTGAGATACTTGGAAATGTAGTAACAAGGTTGTGATTTAATTCGGGGCAATAGCATACGTTATCGGAACTATCTATTCTTATTCTACTGACGGGAAGCGAAAGAGTAGCCTTCTCAATTGAAATTCGTTCAATGCTAGCTTCATTGTTATTCGTAAATTGGTCGTTAGAAGAACTTTGAGCATTGTTGTGTGTTAAAACTTGAGGAATAGAATCTGATTCATTCGTAGTATTACAAATATCCATGCCTATCGAGATTACTACAGAATCGTTAATTAAAGAAACAGGATTTGTGCTGGAATTTGATGTAATACCTTCTTCCGAACATGTTGGATTAACACTTTTAACTGGTAAACTCTTAGCTAAAGATGCAGGTCCCGGCTCCAAGGTTGTCCTCGCAACTTTACTCGGTTGGGTGCCATCGCAAAGCCTCGCTTCTTGCGAAAACAACTGGATAGCTTGAGCCGCTGCTTGATTCGGGGTAAGATTCGTTACCTGTTCAAAGATATTTTGTATCACTAACAAAGACCTTCTTACAAAATAATCTAGATAGGCCTCGCACACATACTTTGCCACTCGATGCGCAGTTTTGATTGTCACAGTCAGGATTCCCACATCCATCCGTCAGTTGATAAAAGTACCGTTCGATCAACTTTTTAGCAACCGCACGCTTCATGTCGCTGCAAGGGCTCTCTGCTCCTACCCTGACAACACAATAACGAAACACTGTAATTACTATTTACTCGATAACCTCTCTTGCAATCACATATAAAATCAAAATATTCTTAGACTGTTCTCCAATTCTAACAATCATCGATGGATATATGTCGCAAAGTCTACGCCGAACTATTGTTAGATATTACAGACACAGTCTCTAACCACAGACATTCGCCAGTCACATGCCCACACGTACAAAAAATTTTCAACCCACAACGTCTCACAATCCGACCATACTCCTTCCATTTAAGAACAGAAAAGAAGCATCGATGTCAATGTTGAGCCGTTGATATCCAATGATCCACTGACCGACTGGATTATAAACATAAGAGGGGCCAAGGGGAGAGAAAAGTAACAGCGTTCGAGTGAGATCCGAATAATTGCAATTCATTCAATTGGGAACACATGGTTGTGACGTATTTAGTCCGCGATCCGCGGTGTTGCCAATTCAAGTGGAAATGACAGTTCTGAAAGACATTGGCTCTTGCCGAGTCGGAAAAAGAGGGAGCCGAGTCGTTGTACCAAAACAAAGCGCGTTAAAAATAGCCCAGGGCTCGTGGATTATTCTAACGATATTACGTTTCGCGAAAGAGCGAGGTAAACAAATTCTCACGCAACAGATACGGGAAGGCACGGGGAATGTTGTAAACGGTGAACAGCACGGAACCGTGGATGTCACCTGGAAGCGTGATCTTCCCCAGGGTCCCCTTGGCCCTTGGCGCTCATAGACCGTGAATCTTCGAAATTTTGTCTCCTCCGTCGTCGATCGTAACAGGAAATCTCGCCACGACCGCTTCTTCTGCCTCGGCCAAAGTTCTTGCCGATCGGTCGGTGCGCTACCCGCTAAATTTGGTCGGCGGCTTCACCACTGCCTCTTCAATTGCGTTTCACTACGTATTACGCGTTACCTAGTGTTCGACTGGTTAGACACGCCGCGGGACTAAAACAGGAGAAGGAAGATGGAGTAAATAGATGGGAAGCAAGGAGAGAGCAATAAAGACAGAAGTAGGAAAAAGAGAGACAGAGAGATAGAGAGAGAGAGGGGAAGAGAATCGGCTTGCGCTCAAGAGAAGTATATTTGTCCCTAACTCGAACCGAACGTTTTAGAAGTCGAGGTTAGGTAAACACTATTCCACAATTGCACGACGTTGTTAATGTCCGTGGATCGCGTGGCCCGTCGATTCGTTAACACGCGAATTTATCAAGTCAATCGCAAAACACCGGGAAAATAGGAAAATTGAATAGTTTTGCGGCCCGTTCGTGGCTGCTGTCTACTGTTCTGCACGGACACGACCAGCTGCGAGTATCGAGACCACTGTCGATACCTCGAACGCCGCGGAGGTGGTTCGAGCTGTCGATAACTCGAAGTGAGACGCGACTCGATTTATGCGGGAATCAGGCGATTTCGCGTGTAGAGCACCGTACACATACACGGAAAGATGACTGCACCGTTGGGAACAGTGGTGGGTCGGTATTTTTCAAAAATTTGCAATTTTTTTCAAAATTGATTTTCTCAAAAACTGAGGGTGATAGAGTAATTTTGCTTGCGGATTCGTGTTCAGGGCGAAAAACTATACAAGAATCACCCAGCGGATATTGCGGATCATAAATCGTGTTGGACAGTGTAATCATATGGACTTCGACGGATTTCGACCTACTCTGAGTAGTTCAATTTTCTGTCACTAGTTGGCGTATCGAAATTCTTGGTTTCCCAATATGCATTTCTTTTAGTAACCTTTCAATATCCATTTCTCGTCAGTCTAACTTAATTTAATGTAATTTTTTTAATCGGAATTATAATTATTAATAAATTGGCACTTCTTCATAACCTATACGAAAAATGTTTTATAGGTTAGTTATTTTCATTTCAGATATACATTTATGACACATTTACGACATTTACGATATTCACGACATTTAAGACACGTGTTGTGTATAAAATAAAAAATTCGTGTCTTTACCCATCTCTGGTGCTGGGACGTATGTACGAAATGGAGAAAAACGTACAAAGTTGCAAACCGAAATTGAAATTACTAAAACTATTAACTGTGTATGCGAAATGTGGTGAATGATGGAAGCATGTGTAATGTTTCAAGTAGTTTCTGCGTAAGAAATCTTTTAGTATTATTTTCGAGATCGTACAAGTTGCTATAATTCGTTCTTTGTCTGTTCTAGGATTTGTGGATCATTCTTCAATTGACAACAACCTCAACTGCATCAATAAGGGAAAAGTAGTATCAACCCAAGAACTTGAAACATTGAACTCTAGATTTTATATATAAAATAAAATGAAAATATACTTGTTTAATATTTATTTGTATATAATTGTATCGCTCCATTGCAATGCACTGAATGTATTTTAAAGACAATAAAGTGGAACAACTCTACAAAATCGTATATTATTGTAAAGATCCTCTAGAACATTCCAAATTCCAAACCTACCATCGTAAAAGATCATTTATTTTCACCATTGTGGCACCACTTGAATCTTTGTTTCCTCTACTTAAAGAAGTTTACAGTATCGAATATATTACAAATGCCAAAATTTGAACATTAGTATTAAGAGAATACACTGGTAAAAGTTGTGACAGAAAGTAACACCTTTTAAAGGTGATTCTGCGACTGAGATTCGAAATGCACTACTTTAACGCTGCGTCTTTCAAAGACGTCTCTTAATGGAGAAGAATTGAATAGAGAGTCATGGAGACTTGATAGATGCACTGTTAATTCGCAACGTTAAGCTGAAGCAGAAATTTGGGATACCTCCTTCCACATCATGTTCTCCTGATACATTGCTCCAAAATCTGGCCAAAATTTCCCGAACTCTCTAAAATTGAGCTTCGTAACAGGAAAACATGATGTCGAAAGAGGTGGCACTAAGTATCGTCTTCGGAGAGCGAATCTAAGACGGAGAACTATTCGATGTAGAGACGCAGAGTTATCGAAAGGCATTTGACGATGAAATTTAGGGGATACCTCCTTTCGCTTCATGTTCTCCTGATACATCACTCCAAAATCTGGCCAAAATTTTCTGAACGCTCCAAAATTGAGATTGTAACAGGAGAACATGATGTGGAAAGAGGTGGCACTATGTTAGCGTCTTCGGAGAGAGAATCCAAGGCGGAGAACTATTCGACGTAGAGGCGCAGCGTCTTCGAAAGGCCTTCGACGATGAAATTCAGAGCCTACCTCCTTTCGCTTCATGTTCTCCTGATACATTTGCTAAAATCTGGCCAAAATTTTTTGAACGCTCCAAAATTGAGATTGTAACAGGAGAACATGATGTCGGAAGAGGTGGCACTAAGTTAGCGTCTTCGGAAAGAGAATCTAAGGCGGAGAACTATTCGACGTAGAGGCGCAGCGTCTTCGAAAGGCTTTGACGATGAAATTCAGGGCGTACCTCCTTTCGCTTCATGTTCTCCTGATACATTTGCTAAAATCTGGCCAAAATTTTCTGAACGCTCCAAAATTGAGATTGTAACAGGAGAACATGATGACGAAAGAGGTGGCACTATGTTAGCGTCTTCGGAGAGAGAATCCAAGGCGGAGAACTATTCGACGTAGAGGCGCAGCGTCTTCGAAAGGCCTTTGACGATGAAATTCAGAGCATACCTCCTTTCGCTTCATGTTCTCCTGATACATTTGCTAAAATCTGGCCAAAATTTTCTGAACGCTCCAAAATTGAGATTGTAACAGGAGAACATGATGTCGGAAGAGGTGGCACTAAGTTAGCGTCTTCGGAAAGAGAATCTAAGGCGGAGAACTATTCGACGTAGAGGCGCAGCGTCTTCGAAAGGCTTTGACGATGAAATTCAGGGCGTACCTCCTTTCGCTTCATGTTCTCCTGATACATTTGCTAAAATCTGGCCAAAATTTTCTGAACGCTCCAAAATTGAGATTGTAACAGGAGAACATGATGTCGAAAGAGGTGGCACTATGTTAGCGTCTTCGGAGAGAGAATCCAAGGCGGAGAACTATTCGACGTAGAGGCGCAGCGTCTTCGAAAGGCCTTTGACGATGAAATTCAGAGCATACCTCCTTTCGCTTCATGTTCTCCTGATACATTTGCTAAAATCTGGCCAAAATTTTCTGAACGCTCCAAAATTGAGATTGTAACAGGAGAACATGATGTCGAAAGAGGTGGCACTATGTTAGCGTCTTCGGAGAGAGAATCCAAGGCGGAGAACTATTCGACGTAGAGGCGCAGCGTCTTCGAAAGGCCTTCGACGATGAAATTCAGAGCATACCTCCTTTCGCTTCATGTTCTCCTGATACATTTGCTAAAATCTGGCCAAAATTTTCTGAACGCTCCAAAATTGAGATTGTAACAGGAGAACATGATGTCGAAAGAGGTGGCACTATGTTAGCGTCTTCGGAGAGAGAATCCAAGGCGGAGAACTATTCGACGTAGAGGCGCAGCGTCTTCGAAAGGCCTTCGACGATGAAATTCAGAGCATACCTCCTTTCGCTTCATGTTCTCCTGATACATTTGCTAAAATCTGGCCAAAATTTTCTGAACGCTCCAAAATTGAGATTGTAACAGGAGAACATGATGTCGGAAGAGGTGGCACTAAGTTAGCGTCTTCGGAGAGAGAATCTAAGGCGGAGAACTATTCGACGTAGAGGCGCAGCGTCTTCGAAAGGCTTTGACGATGAAATTCAGGGCGTACCTCCTTTCGCTTCATGTTCTCCTGATACATTTGCTAAAATCTGGCCAAAATTTTCTGAACGCTCCAAAATTGAGATTGTAACAGGAGAACATGATGTCGAAAGAGGTGGCACTATGTTAGCGTCTTCGGAGAGAGAATCCAAGGCGGAGAACTATTCGACGTAGAGGCGCAGCGTCTTCGAAAGGCCTTTGACGATGAAATTCAGAGCATACCTCCTTTCGCTTCATGTTCTCCTGATACATTTGCTAAAATCTGGCCAAAATTTTCTGAACGCTCCAAAATTGAGATTGTAACAGGAGAACATGATGTCGAAAGAGGTGGCACTATGTTAGCGTCTTCGGAGAGAGAATCCAAGGCGGAGAACTATTCGACGTAGAGGCGCAGCGTCTTCGAAAGGCCTTCGACAATGAAATTCAGAGCATACCTCCTTTCGCTTCATGTTCTCCTGATACATTTGCTAAAATCTGGCCAAAATTTTCTGAACGCTCCAAAATTGAGATTGTAACAGGAGAACATGATGTAGAAAGAGGTGGCACTATGTTAGCGTCTTCGGAGAGAGAATCCAAGGCGGAGAACTATTCGACGTAGAGGCGCAGCGTCTTCGAAAGGCCTTCGACAATGAAATTCAGAGCATACCTCCTTTCGCTTCATGTTCTCCTGATACATTTGCTAAAATCTGGCCAAAATTTTCTGAACGCTCCAAAATTGAGATTGTAACAGGAGAACATGATGTCGAAAGAGGTGGCACAAAGTTAGCGTCTTCGTAGAGAGAATCTAAAGCGGAGAACTATTTGACGTAGAGGCGCAGAGTTGACGAAAGGCCTTCGACGATGAATTTCAGGGGATACCTCCTTTCGCATCATGTTCTCCTGATACGTTTGCTGAAATCTGGCCAAAATTTTCGAAACGCTCCAAAATTGAGATTGTAACAGGAGAACATGATGTCGAAAGAGGTAACACTAAGTTAGCGTCATCGGAAAGAGAATCTAAGGCGGAGAACTAAAATCGGCAATCAAAGGGTACTTTCCTTGTACTCTTTGTGCGCGGTTTCACGTCCCGAGTACTTTCCTAAGGGGTGAAAAATACCCTACTATACAGGGTGACTCAGAAATCGGCAACAATCGAGGAAAATCGGCAATCAAAGGGTACTTTCATTGTACTCTTTGGACGCGGTTTCACGTCCCGAGTACTTTCCTAAGGGGTGAAAAATACCCTACTATACAGGGTGACTCAGAAATCGGCAACAATCGAGGAAAATCGGCAATCAAAGGGTACTTTCAGTGTACTCTTTGGACGCGGTTTCACGTCCCGAGTACTTTCATAAGGGGTGAAAAATTTCCTACTATACAGGGTGATAGAGAAATCGGCAACGATCGCGGAAAATCGGCGATCAAAGGGTACTTTCATTGTACTCTTTGGACGCGGTTTCACGTCCCGAGTACTTTCCTAAGGGGTGAAAAATACCCTACGATACAGGGTGACTCAGAAATCGGCAACAATCGAGGAAAATCGGCAATCAAAGGGTACTTTCAGTGTACTCTGTGGACGCGGTTTCACGTCCCAAGTACTTTCATAAGGGGTGAAAAATTCCCTACTATACAGAGTGATAGAGAAATCGGCAACGATCGCGGAAAATCGGCGATCAAAGGGAACTTTCATTGTACTCTTTGGACGCGGTTTCACGTCCCGAGTACTTTCCTAAGGGGTGAAAAATACCCTACTATACAGGGTGACTCAGAAATCGGCAACAATCGAGGAAAATCGGCAATCAAAGGGTACTTTCAGTGTACTCTTTGGACGCGGTTTCTCGTCCCGAGTACTTTCATAAGGGGTGAAAAATTCCCTACTATACAGGGTGATAGAGAAATCGGCAACGATCGCGGAAAATCGGCGATCAAAGGGTTCTTTCATTGTACTCTTTGGACGCGGTTTCACGTCCCGAGTACTTTCCTAAGGGGTGAAAAATACCCTACTATACAGGGTGACTCAGAAATCGGCAACAATCGAGGAAAATCGGCAATCAAAGGGTACTTTCAGTGTACTCTTTGGACGCGGTTTCACGTCCCGAGTACTTTCATAAGGGGTGAAAAATTCCCTACTATACAGGGTGATAGAGAAATCGGCAACGATCGCGGAAAATCGGCGATCAAAGGGTACTTTCATTGTACTCTTTGGACGTGGTTTCACGTCCCGAGTACTTTTCTAAGGGGTGAAAAATACCCTACTATACAGGGTGACTCAGAAATCGGCAACAATCGAGGAAAATCGGCAATCAAAGGGTACATTCATTGTACTCTTTGGACGCGGTTTCGCGTTCCGGGTACCTTCCTAAGGGGTGAAAAATACCCTACTGTAAAGGGTGACCGAGAAATCGGTAACGATCGAGGAAAATCGGCGATCAAAGGGTACTTTTATTATACTATTTGGATGCGCTTTCACGTACCGACTACTTTCCTAAGGGGTGAAAAATACCCTACTATACAGGGTGACTGAGAAATCGGTAACAATCGAGGAAAATCGGAGAGGGGCAGAGTTTTCGAAAGGCCTTCGACGATGAAATTCAGAGCATACCTCCTTTCGCTTCATGTTCTCCTGATACATTTGCTAAAAACTGGCCAAAATTTTCTGAACGCTCCAAAATTGAGATTGTAACAGGAGAACATGATGTCGAAAGAGGTGGCACTATGTTAGCGTCTTCGGAGAGAGAATCCAAGGCGGAGAACTATTCGACGTAGAGGCGCAGCGTCTTCGAAAGGCCTTCGACGATGAAATTCAGAGCATACCTCCTTTCGCTTCATGTTCTCCTGATACATTTGCTAAAATCTGGCCAAAATTTTCTGAACGCTCCAAAATTGAGATTGTAACAGGAGAACATGATGTCGGAAGAGGTGGCACTAAGTTAGCGTCTTCGGAAAGAGAATCTAAGGCGGAGAACTATTCGACGTAGAGGCGCAGCGTCTTCGAAAGGCTTTGACGATGAAATTCAGGGCGTACCTCCTTTCGCTTCATGTTCTCCTGATACATTTGCTAAAATCTGGCCAAAATTTTCTGAACGCTCCAAAATTGAGATTGTAACAGGAGAACATGATGTCGAAAGAGGTGGCACTATGTTAGCGTCTTCGGAGAGAGAATCCAAGGCGGAGAACTATTCGACGTAGAGGCGCAGCGTCTTCGAAAGGCCTTCGACGATGAAATTCAGAGCATACCTCCTTTCGCTTCATGTTCTCCTGATACATTTGCTAAAACCTGGCCAAAATTTTCTGAACGCTCCAAAATTGAGATTGTAACAGGAGAACATGATGTCGAAAGAGGTGGCACTATGTTAGCGTCTTCGGAGAGAGAATCCAAGGCGGAGAACTATTCGACGTAGAGGCGCAGCGTCTTCGAAAGGCCTTCGACAATGAAATTCAGAGCATACCTCCTTTCGCTTCATGTTCTCCTGATACATTTGCTAAAATCTGGCCAAAATTTTCTGAACGCTCCCAAATTGAGATTGTAACAGGAGAACATGATGTCGGAAGAGGTGGCACTAAGTTAGCGTCTTCGGAAAGAGAATCTAAGGCGGAGAACTATTCGACGTAGAGGCGCAGCGTCTTCGAAAGGCTTTGACGATGAAATTCAGGGCGTACCTCCTTTCGCTTCATGGACTCCTGATACATTTGCTAAAATCTGGCCAAAATTTTCTGAACGCTCCAAAATTGAGATTGTAACAGGAGAACATGATGTCGAAAGAGGTGGCACTATGTTAGCGTCTTCGGAGAGAGAATCCAAGGCGGAGAACTATTCGACGTAGAGGCGCAGCGTCTTCGAAAGGCCTTCGACGATGAAATTCAGAGCATACCTCCTTTCGCTTCATGTTCTCCTGATACATTTGCTAAAATCTGGCCAAAATTTTCTGAACGCTCCCAAATTGAGATTGTAACAGGAGAACATGATGTCGGAAGAGGTGGCACTAAGTTAGCGTCTTCGGAAAGAGAATCTAAGGCGGAGAACTATTCGACGTAGAGGCGCAGCGTCTTCGAAAGGCTTTGACGATGAAATTCAGGGCGTACCTCCTTTCGCTTCATGGACTCCTGATACATTTGCTAAAATCTGGCCAAAATTTTCTGAACGCTCCAAAATTGAGATTGTAACAGGAGAACATGATGTCGAA